>LR738709.1:591813552-591886646 GCA_902687465.1 Secale cereale | reverse complement strand
GGGCCTCCGCGGGCGGCGGGGTGGTGGGGTGGTGGGGCGGCGGCGGGATGGTGTGGTGGTGGGGCGGCGGGGCGGCGGGGTGGTGGGGCGGCGGTTGGTGAGATGCGTGGGAGAGGAGGGGAGAGAGGGAGACGAGGGGAGAGAGGGAAGGGATAACCCCATAGTTTTTTTATCTGGAAAAAAGTAACCCCATCTCTTTGCCATCTGCCAGTAGATGGCAAAGAATCTTTGCCGTCTGCTGGCAGATGGCAAAGAGGTGGGGCTGGTACGCCGTTACACTCTTGATGGCCACAAGATTTTCCAACCTCTTTGCCATCTGCTGGCGGATGGCAAATATTATTTGCCATCTGCTGGCAGATGGCAAAGAATTGGCTGATGGAAACCATGTTCTTAGCCGTCTGTCAGTTCTTTGCCATTTGTTTTTTATAAGCAGATGGCAAAGACGTTCTTTGCCATCAGCTGGCAGATGGCAAAGAGCTGGCTGATGGCAAATTTCCAGATTCCAGTAGTGATGAGGTATTTGTAGAGTGCCAACCTTTGTGTGGAGGTCGGGGGCGCGCGATGGTTAACTCCTACCAACCTCCCCCTAGGAGCATGCGTTGATTGCTTTGTTTTGATGACTCGTAGATTTTTGCAATAAGTATATGAGTTCCTATGACTAATGTTGAGTCCATGGATTATACGCACTCTCACCCTTCCGCCATTGCTAGCCTCTCTTGTACCGCGCAACTTTCGCCGGTGCCATAAACCCACTATATATCCTTCCTCAAAACAGCCACCATATTGTTCCTCAAAACAGCCACCATACCTACCTATCATGGCATTTTCATAGTCATTCCGAGATATATTGCCATACAACTTTCCACCGTTCCGTTCATATGACACGCATCATATTGTCATATTTCCATGCATGATCATGCAGTTGACATCGTATTTGTGGCAAAGCCACCATGCATATTTTTTTCATACATGTCACTCTTGATTCATTGCACATCCCAGTACACCACCGGAGGTATTAATGTAGAGTCATACTTGTTGTAGTATCGAGTCGTAATTTCGAGTTGTAATAAAAGTGTGATGATCATCATTATTAGAGCATTGTCCCATGTGAGGAAATGCTAATAAAAAAGAGAGATTTCCTTATTTAACATCGTATCTAAATTTTATGTCTTATTTAACATCGATAAATAATTTCTTCCCTATCTAACAATGAGCCTAAATTTTATGCCTTTTATAACACTTTTGTCCATTTTGAGTTTAAATGACATGTGAAAATACCATTTTACCCTCATGTAGAATGTTTGTGTGGGTCGTGTGCCCTACTGCTGTGTTAGGATAATCGTGACTTGGTTTGCCTAAAGTAGGTTGTATTTGTGCGGGTGGCCGGGAGTTAGCGAACTAGACATGCATGCAGCAGGCTAGGAAATTAGCTGGTGCATGCGTGAGTTAGTGCACGGATAGACTGCAGGTTAGTTAGTGCATGCGTGAGTTAAGTTGCTGGACGTGGTGGTCGGGTCATGCGTTATGTATACGTGCACTAGTGGCCGGTTCTGGCGTTGGTGCTGGCCGAGCATGTAGTGTGTTCCCGTGACTGCGTGTGTACATGTGTGTGGGCACGTTGTTGCATGTCTGTGCTACGCACGTCTGTCCTACTAGGTGTGTGTGATGCTGCCTATGTGTTTCTATGTGTGCTTTGCTGCCCGACAGTATGGAGTACTGACAACACCGAGGGACAGGCCCTGAAGCGAAGGACAGGAACATGCAGAATCAATGTGTTCCAATTTCTCGCCCTGCAGTGCGCGCGTGCATGTGTATGTGATACTGCGTGCGTGTTTACTACCCTCGCACTAATGCTGCGTGTATGTGCTACTATCCCGCACACACACATACCACATGAGGGATAAAATAGACTTTTCAGGTGTCATTTAGACTTAAAATGGACGAAAGTGTCATAAAAGGCACAAAATTTAGACTCGTTGTTAGATAAGGAAGAAAAAGTTTTCCTATGTCAAATAAGGAAACAAAATTTAAGATAGTGTTAAATAAATAATTTTCTCAATAAAAAAGGGAGATGGCCCAAAAAATAGAGAGGGGCTAATAAAAAAAAAAGAGAAATCCCCTCCAAAAAAATGAGAGAAAACAGAGAAGGGACAATTGCTACTATCTTTTTCCACACTTGTGCTTCAAAGGAGCACCATGTTCTTCATGATAGAGAGTCTCATGTTTAGTCACTTTCATATACTAGTGGGAATTTTCATTATAGAACTTGGCTTGTATATTCCAACGATGGGCTTCCTCAAATGCCCTAGGTCTTCATGAGCAAGCAAGTTGGATGCACACCCACTAGTTTCTTTTGTTGAGCTTTCATACATACTTAGCTCTAGTGCATCCGCTGCATGGCAATCCCTACCCACTCACATTGATATCTTTTGATGGGCATCTCCATAGCCCGTTGATACGCCTAGTCGATGTGAGACTATCTTCCTCCTTTTTGTCTTCTCCACAACCACCTCTATTCCACCCATAGTGCTATGTCCATGGCTCACGCTCATGTATTGCGTGAAAGTTGAAAGGTTTGAAAAGATAGAGTATGAAAACAAGTACTTGGCTGAAATCGGGGTTGTGCATGATATGAATATTTTGTGTGATGAAGAGGGAGCATAGCCAGACTATATGATTTTGTAGGGATAACTTTTTTTAGCCATAGTATTTTGAGAAGACATGATTGCTTTGTTAGTAAGCTTGAAGTATTACTATTTCTTTTGTCAATATAGACTTTTATCTTGAATCTTTCAGATCTAAACATTCATGCCACAATTAAGAGAGTTACATTGGAAAACTATATTGGTTAGCATTCCACATCCAAAATTCTTTCTTTATCATTTACCTACTCGAGGACGAGCATGAATTAAGCTTGGGGATGCTTGATACGTCTCCAACGTATCTATAATTTTTTATTGTTCCATGCTATTATTTATGAAGTCTTGGATGTTTAATGGGCTGTATGATACACTTTTATATCATTTTTGGGACTAACCTGCTAACCCAAAGGCCCAGTCCAGATTGCTGTTTTTTGCCTGTTTCAGGGTTTTGCAGAAAAAAAATATCAAACGGAGTCCAAACGGAATGAAACCTCCGCGAGAGATATTTTTGGAGAAAATCACGCATGGGGGACTTGAGAACCACGTTAGGGGAGCCTCGGGGTGTCCACGAGGGTGGGGGGGGGGGCGCCCCCCTTCCCAGGGCGCGCCCCCATGCCTCGTGGGCCCCTCGAGCACCCCTCGGTGCCCTCCTTCCTCCTATATAAGTCTACGTACCCCGAAACCATCAGCAACAGAGAGAAAACCCTAATTCCACCGCCGTAACCTTTTGTTCCCGTGAGATCCCATCTTTGAGCATGTTCCGGAGCTCCACCGGAGGGGGATCCATCACGGAGTTCTTCATCATCATCATCATCACCCTCATCATGAGTTGTGAGTAGTTTACCACAGACCTTCAGGTCCATAGCTAGTATCTAGATGGTTTCTTCTCTCTCTCTCTGGATCTCAATACAAAGTTCTCCTTGGTCTTCGACGAGATCTATTCGATGTAATCTCTTTTTACGGTGTGTTTGTCGAGATCCGATGAATTGTGAGTTTATGATCAAGATTATTTACGAGAAATATTTGGTTCTTCTCTGAACTTTTTATGTGTCCTCATAATATCCTTGCAAGTCTCTTCAAATTATTGGTTTGGTATGGCCTACTAGATCTATAGTTCTTGCAATGGGAGAAGTGCTTGGCTTTGGGTTCAATCTTGCGGTGTCCTTTCCCAGTGACAGTAGGGGCAGCAAGGCACGTATTGTATTGTTGCCATCGAGGATAAAAAGATGGGGTTTACATCATATTGCTTGAGTTTATCCCTCTACATCATGTCATTTTGCTTAAGGCGTTACTCTGTTCTTATGAACTCAATACACTAGATGCATGCTGCATAGCGGTCGATGTGTGGAGTAATAGTAGTAGATGCAGAATCGTTTCGGTCTACTTGTCTCGGAAGTGATGCCTATATACAATGATCATTTCTAGATATTCTCATAATTATTCGCTTTTCTATCAATTGCTCGACAGTAATTTGTTTACCAGCCGTAGAATATCGCTATCATGAGAGAAGCCACTAGAGAACACAATGGCCCCCCGGGTCTATTCTCAACATATCAATCTACATCTACTTTACTTTTATCGCTTTTTTTTTATGTTCTTATAAACGAAAATACCAAAAATATATACTATCATCTCTATCAGATCTCACTTTCGTAAGTGACCGTAAAGGGATTGACAACCCCTTATCGCATTGGCTGCGAAGTTCTTATTTGTTTGTGCATGTGCAAGGGACACACGCGTGGTTGATGACCCACAAGTGTATGGGATCTATCGTAGTCCTTTCGATAAGTAAGAGTGTCGAACCCAACGAGGAGCAGAAGGAAATGGTAGGCAGTTTTCAGTAAGGTATTCTCTGCAAGCACTGAAATTATAGGTAACATATAGTTTTGTGATAAGATAATTGGTAACAAGTGACAAACGATAAAAGTAAATAGGGTGCAGCAAGATGGCCCAATCCTTTTTGTAGCAAAGGACAAGCCTGGACAAACTCTTATATAAAGGAAAGCGCTCCCGAGGACACATGGGAATTATCGTCAAGCTAGTTTTCATCACGATCGTCTGATTCGCGTTCGGTACTTTGATAATTTGGTATGTGGGTGGACCGGTGCTTGGGTGCTGCCCTTACTTGGACAAGTCTCCCACTTATGATTAACCTCTAATGTAAGCATCCGCAACTACAAAAGAAGTATCATGGTAAACCTAACCATAGCCTGAAACATATGGATCCAAATCAGCCCCTTACGAAGCAACGCATAAACTAGGGTTTAAGCTTCTGTCACTCTAGCAACCCATCATCTACTTATTACTTCCCAATGCCTTCCTATAGGCCCAAATAATGGTGATGTTTCATGTAGTCGATGTTCACATGACACCACTAGAGGAGAGACAACATACATCTCATCGAAATATCGAACGAAGACCAAACTCACATGACTACTAATAGCAAGACTTCTCCCATGTCCTCAGGAACAAAAGTAACTACTCACAAGACATAATATTGTTCATGATCAGAGGGGTATTAATATGCATAATGGATCTGAACATATGATCTTCTACCAAGTAAACCAACTAGCATCAACTACAAGGAGTAATCAACACTACTAGCAACCCACATGTACCAATCTGAGGTTTGGGTACAAAGATTGGATACAAGAGATGAACTAGGGTTTGAGAGGAGACGGTGCTGGTGAAAATGTTGATGAAGATAGCCCTCCCCAAGATGGGAGAGTTGTTGGTGATGACGGCGGTGACGATTTCCCCCTCTCGGAGGGAAGTATCCCCGACAGAACAGCTCTGCCGGAGCCCTAGATTGGTTTCCGCCTCGAGACGGCGGCCTCTGGTCCCGAAAGCCTCCTTCTGATTTTTTCCAGGTCAAAACACTTCATATAGGAGAAGATGGGCACCGTGGGACTGCCGGCTGGCCCTCGAGGCAGGGGGCGCGCCCTGGGAAGGGGGGCACGCCCCCCACCCTCGAGGCCAGCCGGTGGCCCCTCTCGTGGGTTTCTTTCGCCATATATTTTTTATATTTTCCGAAACGATGTTCTGTGGAGTTTCAGGGCTTTTGGAGTTGTGTAGAATAGGTTTCCAAAGTTTGCTCCCTTTTCCAGCCCAGAATTCCAGCTGCCGACATTCTCCCTCTTCATGTAAACCTTGTAAAATAAGAGAGAAAAGGTATAAGTATTGTGACAAAACATGTATGAACAACCCATAATGCAATAAATATCAACTTATAAGCATGATGCAAAATGGACGTATCAACTCCCCCAAGCTTAGATCTCACTTGCCCTCAAGCGAAAGCCGATATCGAAAAATATGTCCACATGTTTAAAGATAGAGGTGTCGATAAAAACAAAATACAGACATGAGGGCATCATGATCATTCTCATAATAGCAACTTATATAAATATATTCATATGATTCTTATGCTAAAGTAACAATTCATCCACAATATCAAGTATGCATCATAAACTTCATTGGAAACTAACAAACTTTGGTCTCGGTCATTGAAGCAATTGCAATTTATCGTAACATCAGAAAGAGTCAATATAAGAGCTTTTTAGCAAGCCTACATACCCAACTATCATATAGTCTTTCACAATTGCTCACACTCACGCAATACTTATGTTTATGGAGTTTTACTCAGACACAGAGAAAGATAGGGGGCTAGGGGCTTATGGTATTGCCTCCCAACCTTTTACCTCAAGGGTAATGTCAACAGTAATAGATCATGAAAACTTACATCCAAGTGGGTATATATGTCTGGATCTTTCCAACACAATGTGCTTGCCAAAGGATAAAATATAAAAGGGAAAGGTGGGCTTCACCTTGGCACTTATAAGACAGGAATAATGGATAGGCCCTTCGCAGAGGGAAGCAGAGGTTGCCATGTGTTTTTATGGTTGGATGCACAAAGTCTTAGCATAGAAGAACTTCCCTTTATATTGCTACTTGTGATAAGGACCTTTATTATGCAGTCCGTCGCTTTTATTACTTCCATATCACAAGATCGTATAAAGCTAATTTCTCCCACACTAATAAATCATACATATTTTAGCGGATTTGCAACATGACAACTTACTTGGAAGGATCTTTCTCAATCCATATGTAGGTATGGTGGAATCTCATGGCAAAACTGGGTTTAAGGATATATGGAAGCACAAGTAGTATCTCTACTTAGTGCGAGAAGTTTTGGCTAGCATGAGGGAGAAAGGCAAGCTGAACATGTTGGAAGATCCATGACAATATACTTTATTTCGGATATAAGAAGACATATCCCATTATGTTGTCTTCCTTGTCCAACATCAACTCTTTAGCATGTCATACTTTAATGAGTGCTCACAATTATAAAAGATGTCCAAGATAGTATATTTTTATGTGAAGCCTCTCTTCTTTTATTACTTCCTATTAATTGCAATGATGACCAAAACTATGTTTGTCACCGCCCAACAACTTATATTTATCATACTCTTGTATGTGAAGTCATTACTTCCCATAAGATCGATATGATCTCTTTGATACTCTTTATGTTTTCTTTCTTTTTATCATGACCCAAGTGAGGAAATCAAGCCCTTGACTCAACACTAATCTTTATTATATAGCTCACGGACTCGATTATAAAGGGTAAAGCTCACAACTAGATCATGCTAACTTTATTCTACTAGATCAAGATACTACCAAAAGGATCGAACTAAGTAAAACGGTAAAGATAGGAGTGATGGTGATACGATACCGGGGTCACTCCCCCAAGCTTGGCAGTTGCCAAGGGGAGTGCCCATACCCATATGATTATGTCTCCTTCTTCGGGGTTGGCGATGATGGAGTTGTTGCTGCTGTAGGCTTGTTGCTTGTCTTCCAAAGCATGGGCTCACCATCGTAGAAGGATGATCGAGTCTCCGGGATACTCAAATCTGCAGCCAAACTCATGTTCTTGAATCTATATTCATACTCATAGTTTTGGTTCTGCAGGTCATAGATCTGTGCTTGGAGGTGATCGATCTTCTCTTGAAGATTGGAGATGGCTTCCCCGAAGATCCTTGAGTCCATCTTGAGGTTGTCGGCAAGCTCCGAGATCATCATGTGGTTGGCGTCGAGTCCTCGTTCCACCATACCTTGGCACTTGAAAACTTGTTGCTCCATTGCTTTGAGTCTTGTCTCCACGCTTCCGGTCCTTCTCGGCCCCTCAACATCACGGATGTGCTGCACCCCCTCATGCAACTCCATGGTTTCGGGGTGGTGCAGCACCTCCGAAAGGTAGGGGTTGATGACCTTCTCGAAGAACTTGTCCTTGGGGGTGTCGGAGGACGCCATGATGATCTAGATCTGTCAAAAACAGCAGCTCGAAACAAAAACAGAGGAATTCTGCGTAATACAGAGGTCAAAACCTTTGGGAGTATATATAATGATTTTTTCTCGAACAAAAGGAGTAACCCACAAGAAAACGGAGTCCAGAGGACACACGGGGTGTCCTCGAGGCAGGGGGGCACGCCCTCCACCCTCGTCGGCACCTCGTGTCTCCTCCGGACTGCAGTTTATTTTTCTATTTTTCTAAATATTCCAAAACGGAGAAAAATTGCCTTTAGAACTGTTTTGGAGTCGGTTTACTTATCGTATCACGTACGTCTTCCTTTCCAGAGGCTGAATCATTCTGGAAAGTGTCCCTTATGTATTCCTCCGGGGTTATTGTTTCAATATATTAGTTTCAACATTTATAGGATTACCTGAGATATAATGTTTGATCCTTTGACCATTCACCACCTTTGGATTTGTGCCTTCGAAGTTGTTGATTTTTATGGCACCGGAATGATAGACCTCCTCGATAATGTAAGGTCCTTCCCACTTGGAGAGATGTTTTCGTACAAAAAATCTTAAACGAGAGTTGAATAGCAAGACATAATCACCTATGTTAAACTCACGCTTTTGTATCCTTTTGTCATGCCATTTTTAACTTTTTCTTTAAACAGTTTGGCGTTCTCATAGGCCTGGGTTCTCCACTCATCGAGACAGCTAATGTCAAATAACCTCTTTTCACCGGCAAGTTTGAAATCGTAGTTGAGCTCCTTAATAGCCCAATATGCCTTATGTTCTAGCTCAAGAGGTAAGTGACAAGCTTTTCCATATACCATCTTATATGGAGACATACCCATAGGATTTTTGTATGCAGTTCTATAGGCCCATAATGCATCATCTAGTTTCTTGGACCAATTCTTTCTAGACCTATTAACTGTCTTTTGCAAGATTAATTTCAAATCCCTATTACTTAGTTCTACTTGACCACTAGTCTGTGGGTGATAAGGTGATGCAATTCTATGGTTAACATCATATTTAGCAAGCATCTTACGGAAAGCACCATGAATAAAGTGTGAACAACCATCAGTCATTAGATATCTAGGGACTCCAAACCTTGGAAATATAACTTCTTTAAGCATCATAATAGAGGTGTTATGATCAGCACTACTAGTTGGAATAGCTTCTACCCACTTAGTAACGTAATCAACATCAACTAGAATATGTGCGTACCCATTAGAGGCAGGAAAAGGTCCCATATAATCAAAGCCCCAAACATCAAATGGTTCAATAGCAAGTGAATAGTTCATAGGCATTTCTTGACGTCTACTAATATTACCAATTCTTTGACATTCATCACATGATAAGACAAACTTACGGGCATCCTTGAAGAGAGTAGGCCAATAAAAACCGGATTGCAATACCTTGTGTGCAGTTCTGTCACCTGCATGGTGTCCTCCATAAGCTTCAGAGTGGCACTTGTGCAGAATCTGTTCCTGTTCATGCTCAGGTACACACCGTCTAATAATACCATCTACTCCTTCTTTATAAATATGTGGGTCATCCCATAAGTAATGCCTCAAATCATAGAAGAACTTTTTCTTTTGCTGGTATGTGAAGCTAGGTGGTATAAACTTAGCAACAATGTAATTAGCATAATCAGCATACCATGGAGCAGTACGAGAAGTACTTATGACAGCTAGTTGTTCGTCAAGGAAGCTATCATCAATAAGTTGTGGGTTATCAAGTATATTCTCTAACCTAGACAAGTTATCTACTACGGGGTTCTCAGCTCCCTTTCTATCAATAATATGCAACTCAAATTCTTGCAGCAAGAGATCCCATCTAATAAGTCTAGGTTTAGCATCTTTCTTTTCCATAAGGTATTTGATAGCAGCATGATCAGTGTGAATAGTTACTTTAGAATCAACGATATAGGGTCTAAACTTATCACAAGCAAACACAACTGCTAAAAATTCTTTCTCAGTGGTAGCATAATTTCTTTGGGCACTATCGAGAGTTTTACTAGCATACTGGATAACATTCAATTTCTTATCAACTCTTTGCCCTAAAACAGCTCCTACAGCATAATCACTAGCATTGCACATAATCTCAAAGGGTAAATTCCAGTCAGGAGGCTGGACAATAGGTGCAGAGATCAATGCTTTCTTAAGTATTTCAAATGCTTCTAGACAATCATCATCAAAGACAAAAGGAATATCTTTTTGTAAGAGATTAGTCAGAGGCCTCGAGATCTTGGAGAAGTCCTTTATGAACCTCCTATAGAACCCGGCATGACCAAGGAAACTTTGTATACCTTTGATGTCCTTAGGGCATGGCATCTTTTCAATAGCATCAACTTTAGCTTTGTCAACTTCAATACCTCTTTCAGAAATTTTATGTCCCAAGACAATGCCTTCATTAACCATAAAGTGGCACTTCTCCCAATTCAAGACAAGGTTAGTGTCTTCACATCTCTGCAAAACTCGATCAAGGTTGCTTAAGCAATCATTAAAATAAGTTCCGTAAACGGAGAAATCATCCATGAACACCTCAACAATCTTTTCACAAAAGTCAGAGAATATAGCCATCATACATCTTTGAAAGGTAGCAGGTGCATTACATAAACCAAAAGGCATATGTCTATAAGCAAAGATACAGAAAGGACAAGTAAAGGTGGTCTTTTCTTGATCCCCTTTTGACACAGGTATTTGAGAGAAACCGGAATAACCATCTAGAAAGCAGAAATGAGTATGTTTGGATAACCTTTCTAGCATTTGATCAATAAATGGCAAGGGGTAATGATCTTTCTTAGTAGCTTATTTAACTTACGGAAATTAATTACCATCCTATAACATGTAACTATTCTTTGCGGGATCAATTCATCTTTATCATTAGGGACAACAGTCATACCTCCTTTCTTAGGAACGCAATGGCATGACTTACCCACTGACTATCAGCTACTGGATAGATAATACCTGCTTCTAGGATCTTTAGTATTTCCTTCCTCACCACTTCTTTCATCTTAGGATTTAACCGTCGCTGATGATCAATAACTGGTTTAGCATTTTCTTCCAATTTTATCTTGTGCTGACATATAGTGGGACTAATGCCCTTAAGATCATCCAGAGTATATCCAATAGCAGCTCGGTGCTTCTTCAGAGTTTTCAATAATCTTTCTTCTTCCTGCTCTGAAAGGTTAGCACTAATTATAACAGGATATATCTTCTTTTCATCAAGGTAAACATACTTAAGATTATCAGGTAAAGGTTTAAGTTCAAACACAGGATCACCCTTGGGTGGAGGAGGATCCCCTAGAATTTCAACTGGCAAGTTGTTCTTCAATACGGGTCCCTGTTTAAAGAATATTTCATCTATTTCCCTTCTCTCATTCATATGCATATCATTTTCGTGTTCTAGCAAGTATTGTTCTAAAGGATCATTAGGTGGCACGGCAATAGAAGCAAAACCAATAATTTCATCATTACTGGTTGGTGCCTTTTCAAGGGGTTGTCTACGGAATTTAGCAAAGTTAAAATCATGAGACATATCCCCTAAGCCAACAGTGACAATGTCTTTCACGCAGTCTATCTTGGCATTAACAGTATTCAAGAAGGGTCTACTAAATATAATGGGGCAGAATGCATCTTGTGGGGAACTAAGAACAAGAAAATCAGCAGGGTATTTAACCTTCCCACACAAGACTTCAATATCTCTAACTATCCCAATTGGTGAAATAGTATCTCTATTAGCGAGCTTACTAGTAACATTAATCCCTTCTAACTCAACAGGTGCAATATCATGCATAATTTCGTTATATAAATCAAGAGGGATAATACTCGCACTAGCACCTACGTCGCATAAACCATGATAGCAATGATCTCCTATCTTAACGGAGATGACAGGCAAGCCTACAACAGGTTTATGTTTGTTCCTAGCATTGGGTTTAGCTATTCTAGCGGACTCTTCTTGGAGGTAAATAACATGTCCATCTAAATCTTCTACCAAGAGATCCTTAACCATAGCAACACTAGGTTCAACTTTAATTTGCTTAGAGGGTGTAGGTGTTCTAGTATTACTCTTACGAACTACAGTTGAAGCTTGGGCATGATCCTTTATCCTAACAGGGAAAGGTGGTTTATCAATATAAGTGGTAGGTATAACAAGATCAACATTATAAGTGATAGTCTTTTCTTCAACTTTAATCGGTTCAACTACTTTTACTTCAATAGGGGGATGGTATTTAAACCACTTCTCCTTGGGGAGATCAACATGAGTAGCAAAAGATTCACAGAAAGAAGCTACTATCTCAGAGTCAAGTCCATATTTAGTGCTAAACTCATGGAAAACATCGGTATCCATAAAAGCTTTGACACAATCAAACTTAGGGGTCATACCTAACTCCTTACCTTCGTCGAGATCCCAATCTTCGGAGTTGCGTTTAATTCCTTCCAATAAATCCCATTTGAATTCAACATTCTTTGTGTGTCAAAAAAAAATTCAACATTCTTCATCATAAAAGAGCCAGAACAAGAATTATCGAGCATGGTGCGATTATTGAGAGAAAGCCGAGCATAAAATTTTTGGATGATCATTTTTCTTGAAAGCTCATGATTGGGGCATGAATATAACATTGACTTAAGCCTCCCCCAAGCTTGAGCGATGCTTTCTGTCGGTGTACTAAGGTAGGGGTACCTTAGTATCCCGAACTTGTGCACGGGCAGTTGCAGCGTCCCGCGGCAAGGCTAGCCAGGCGACCGCCAAGATCCTCCGTGGTTCCCTTGGAGCCATTCAAGAACAAAGTATCCAAGTCAAGGAGACAAGACCCCGACAAGTGGAGCTTGCCGGGAAGGCCACTCAAGGTACAAGACCACTCAAGGCACGAGACCCTGGCAAGAGGAGCTTGCCGGGAAGGCCGATCGAGGCATCTCAAGAAACTTGCTGCAACGCGCCACACGTCCCGGCAAGGCCTGGTGAGCGACAGGCTTCCAGGTGCGACAAGATAGTAACCGCGGCAAGGCACTTGCCGCGGCAAGCTTCCACTCAGTACCCGCGCTCCAGCGCATCCACCCATGTGTCGCCCTGGGACCCTTCCAGGCGCACGTGGCGGAAGGCTGTGCAGCCTGGGGTACACGGTGGCAAGCTGCGATGACGAGGCTACTGTCGTGGCGGACGGTGGCGCCCCTGACGGCCACTTTTTGCACTGTTTGGGCAACGGCGACGGGCATTTAATGCCCTTGTCCCCTGCCGTCAGGGTTAGGTACGGTGCACTGTACAAACACTATTCTAGCTACCACCCTTTTTACCCTTTTACCCCCATCTGTGTTGCCACCTGTCGGTGACCCCTTTGACCTATAAAAGGAGGCCCATGCGCAACGTAGAAGGGGTTCCGAACATCGATCATTCTCATACTCGGTCTTGCTAGCGGTTAGAGCGTACGGTAGCTCTCCTCGCTCTCGAGCCAAGAACTCAATACTACCACCAAAGCAGGAGTAGGGTTTTACGCATCCGTGCGGCCCGAACCTGGGTAAACTGCTCGTGTGCTCGCCTCGATCCGCTCTTTGTGCATCCTCCGCCCACCGCCGTACCGAAAAGGGGGTCCGGTCCCATAGGTGTTCGTGGGCGATCAGTTTCCCCGACATCTTTGGCATGCCAGGTAGGGGGCAGTCGAGGTTGTGTGAAACCGATCCGGCGTCACACGAGCTAGATCATCACCAACTTCACCGACATCTTTGACATGCCGCCGAAGAAGAAGGCTTCGGAGGCAGCAGGACCGTCCGCGACGATCCCGCCACCGCCGAAGCCAACGGCTGGTGGGGTAGACGCCGGCGGAAGGACGGACGTCGGCGAGGAAACTCACGGCGCCGCCAAGTCCAAGGAAAAGACGGACGACCGGGCGCACTCCAAGGCCTCGGCGTCCGTACATGCACCGCGCCTATCTCAGGAGGCGCGGGACCGGCAGCGACGTGGTACTCAAGGTACCATACGCTTGCTGGGCCAAGGTCAAGCTGGCGGATCTCGGGACGCCCAAGGCCATCATGCACATCAACATGCTGGCACGAGCAAGGCACGGTTGCCGGGACGGGATGCTGCTCCTTCTAACGTAGTTAGGAGTCCGAGCATATCCCGCTCCTCGCACCGTTCGCCACCGATGCCCACCACCCCAGGAGAAGCTCTAGCACGAGCTCAACTGCTCCTAGACTTCCCTCCAGCGGCAGACAAGGCCGACGACTGGAGGGCCACCATCCAGAGCCTCATCGCCTTCGCCAACGGCGACACTCCGCAGCTGCCGAGCACATCGCGGCCGCGGCAAGTCAGCCAGGCGCGGGCCGATGGCAACAAGACCGCTGGGGGTGCAACCACCGTGCACTCCCCGCCCCAAAGGCCAAAATCGCCGACTCGCCGGATCAACATCGATGACGACTCCACCGCGTCATCAGATCCGCGAGCTCGCCGCGATCAGCGCCAAGTTCTCGATGATCGACAACAAGAAGACGCTCGTACCCGCATCGAGCGCCGAAGAGAAGCGCGGCGTCAGTCCGACCAGCGTGCTGGGCCCGCTGTTGACATGCACGCGCCCGGGGGACCAGGCGACTTGCCGTACGCGGTAGGTTGCCCTGCGTTCACTCGTGAGCTGCGGCAAGTTCAGTGGCCCAGCATGAAGAACTTCAAACCCGACGTACCGGAGAAGTACGACGGCAAGACACATCTGTCGGAGTTCCTCAGCATCTACACCATCGCGGTGCAGGCTGCTGGAGGACGAGACGAGAAGATACTCGCCAACTACTTCCCTCTGGTACTCAAACCCAACGTCAGGTCCTGGCTCATGCATTTGCCGGACAACTCCATTTCTTCTTGGGCAGACCTGTGCCATCAGTTTGTCGGCGCCTTCACGGGCGGCCACAAGCCTCATGGCCAGGAAAGTGACCTCCATCTGCTCGCCCAGAAGGAAGGAGAGCCCCTGCGCAAGTATATCCAGAGGTTCAGCCGCGTGCAACACAACATCCCAGACGTCCACCCTGCCGCGGTCATCAGCGCGTTCCATCAGAACGTGCGCAACCGCAGGATGAGGGAGGAGATGGCGATGTGCAAGATCAGGG
Organism: Secale cereale; assembly: GCA_902687465.1. NCBI lineage: Eukaryota > Viridiplantae > Streptophyta > Magnoliopsida > Poales > Poaceae > Secale > Secale cereale. The sequence goes on along the minus strand of LR738709.1, from coordinate 591,871,621 downwards.
ACGTCAGCGAGCTGTACGCCCTGGCCGACAAGTGCGCACATGCTGAAGAGGGGAGGAAACTCCCCGGAGAGGATACAGGAGCAGGAGGATCAGACAGTGAGGATGCCGCCCCGACAAAGAAAAACCGGCGGCGGAACAACAGGAAGAAGAAGAACAAGGAAGTGCTAGTCGTTGAGCAGTCCGGCAAGGAGGCCGGCGCCAAGAAAGCCCAAGTTGGTAGCTCCGGCAAGGAGACTGCCACGTGCACCAACTGCCAGGCTGTGGTGGCCGCTGACAAGCAGGACGGCACCGACAAGTAGTACTGCAAGATCCACCGCACCAAGGGCCACGACCTCCAAACCTGCAAAAGGGTCGAGTACCTCGTCGAGCAGCAAAAAGCTGAGTACGAGCGACGCGACAAGGAGAAGGACCAAGGAGGTGATGGGGGATCCGGCAAGAAGCGGCCATTTAACGGCCGGGGAGGACGCCGCAGCAAGGCCAAGCAGCGGCAAGGAGACAGACCTCCCCGCGGCTGCGACAAGGACGAAGACGAAGATGATGATGAAGACATGGATGATGGAGAGAACAGCGAGCAGGAGTTCCAGAAGGCCACGGAGGTTTTGTGCGTTGACGGTGGTGCTTCTCTGCATACTTCCCACCGACAACTCAAGCAGTGGGTGCGGGAAGTTAATGCAGCAGAGCCGCCCGTCGAGTCGCGCAAACTTCTGAAGTGGTCCAGCACGCCTATCATCTTCGATATTGAGGACCACCCTGATCGCACGACTGCGGTCGGGTGCTTGCCTATGTTGGTTTCACCAACCATCCGCAACCTCAAGGTCACCAAGATGTTAGTTGACGGCGGGGCCGGCTTGAACTTGATCTCCTCCGCTGTGGTCCGGAAACTCCAGATCCCTGACAGCGAGCTCGAAGAGACCGGTACGTTCCAAGGAATCAACCCGGGAAGGAGCAAGCCGAAGGGGAAGATCACGCTGCCAGTGACATTTGGCGGCGAGCTGAACTTTAGGACTGAGAGGATCACTTTTGACGTTGCCGATATCCCATTGCCTTACAATGGGATACTTGGCCGTCCAACACTCGCCAAGTTCATGGCAGCCTCTCACTATGCCTACAACATGCTCAAGATGCCAGGCCCGATAAGCGTCATCTCTGTCCCTGGCGACAAGAAAGATGCCCTTATCTGCGCCGACAAGATTTAGCGGGAAGCAGCAGCCGCAACAGAACACAAGACACTTGCCGCTGAAGCTCCCGAGGGAAAGAAGACCAAGTCCGGCAAGAGCTCTGGGGCCCACTCCGGCAAACGCACCTCTTCGGAGTGCTGCGCTGCCGTTGAGGACGCTCCGTCGAGCTCCACCGGCAAGTGTAAGAAGACGATGGCAGCTCCGCCAGAGACCAAGAAGGTGTCCGCCAAGGAGGACGGCACTGGTGGTACTTTCACCATCAGTGCCACGCTTGATCCTAAATAGGAAAGCGCGCTCGTTGCTTTCCTGCGGGCGAATGTCGACGTGTTTGCATGGCAACCGTCTGACATCCCCGGTGTTCCCAGGAAAGTGATTGAGCACAAGCTTGCCGTTTGTCCTCACGCGCGGCCCGTCAAGCAAAAAGTTAGGAAACAAGCAGTGGAGCGCCAAGAGTTCATCGCAGAAGAAATCAAGAAACTGGAAGCAGCAGGCCTTGTTAGAGGAGTGCTCCATCCAACGTGGCTGGCCAATCCTGTGGTCGTGCGAAAAGCAAATGGGAAATGGAGGCTTTGTATCGATTTCACTGATGTGAATAAAGCTTGTCCCAAAGACCCATTTCCCTTGCCGCGCATTGACCAGATTGTTGACTCCACGGCTGGATGTGATTTGCTTTCATTTCTTGACGCATACTCAGGATACCACCAGATCTTCATGGCTGAAGAAGATGAGGAGAAGACAACATTCATTACTCCATGTGGCACTTATTGCTTCATACGCATGCCTTTTGGTTTGAAGAATGCTGGTTCAACTTTTGCAAGAGTAGTCCACACTGCTTTCGAGCCACAGATACACAGAAATGTAGAAGCTTACATGGATGATATAGTGGTGAAGAGCAAGGACAGGGCGACTCTGATCCAAGATCTAGATGAAACCTTTGCGAATCTGCGCAAGATCCAGCTCAAACTCAATCCCGAGAAGTGCGTGTTTGGAGTCCCTTCCGGCAAGCTTCTCGGGTTCTTTGTGTCTCAGAGGGGGATTGAAGCCAATCCCGACAAGATCAAGGCCATTGAGCAGATCGAAGCACCGAAGCGTGTCAAGGATGTACGGAGACTTGCCGGTTGCGTGGCTGCTCTCAGCAGATTTATCTCTAAGTCAGCAGAGCGCGCCCTGCCATTTTTCAAGATCTTGAAAAAGGCAGGCCCAATGAAGTGGACTCCGGAAGCGGAGGCTGCGCTGCAAGACTTGAAGAGGTACCTGTCCTCTACTCCAATACTTGTCGCACCTAAACCACAAGAGAAGTTGCTGCTGTACCTAGCGGCAACCAATCAAGTGGTTAGTGCTGCGTTAGTAGCGGAGAGGGAGGCAGACGATGAGACAGCAACCGAAGCAAACACATCCAGCGACAAGCAGGGGGCTTCCCCGATAAGCTCTGGTCCCGACAAGGATAGATTTGCGCAGATGCAAGAAGAGATGCGGAAGAAGATGGTGCAGCGACCAGTTTACTTTGTCAGCTCCCTTCTGCTGGGGGCTAGGTCAAGGTACTCTGGTGTGCAGAAGTTGCTTTTCGGCCTTCTCATGGCCTTGAGAAAGCTGCGCCACTACTTCCAAGCACATGAGATAACAGTGGTCACTCGCTTTCCGCTGAAGAGGATACTGCAAAATCCAGAAGCAACAGGCATGATTGTTGAGTGGGCACTGGAACTGTCAAGCTTTGGCCTCAAGTTTGAAAGCACTTCAACTATCCAGAGCAGAGCATTGGCAGAGTTCATAGCAGAATGGACGCCAACACCAGACGAAGAGATTCCAGAGACGAACATCCCTGTCAAGGAAGCAAGCAAAGAGTGGCTGATGTACTTTGATGGTGCCTTCTCGCTGCAAGGCGCCGGTGTCGGCGTGCTGCTTGTCGCACCCATCGGAGAGCACCTCAAGTACGTCGTCCAAATGCACTTTCCCAAGGAGCAAGCGACAAACAATACTGCAGAGTATGAAGGGTTGCTTGCCGGTCTCAGGATCGCGGCAGACCTTGGGATTAAGAAGCTGATTGTAAGGGATGACTCACAGTTGGTTGTCCGCCAAGTAAACAAGAACTATCAGAGTCTGTTGATGGAGGCTTACGTCGACGAGGTGAGAAAGCTTGAAGAACACTTTGACGGCCTGCAAATGGAGCATGTACCAAGAGCTCAGAACGACATCGCAGATGGTCTGTCAAAGTGCGCCGCACATAAGTTACCTGTGGAACCAGGGATCTTTGTGCTCAAGCTAACTCAGCCGTCCGTGACACCCTCGATCGGACAGAGCAAAAAGAGAAAGTTGATTGTTGGTGACTATCTTTCGGCAGAGCTTCCCGAAGCCGCCACCAAGAAGGTTCCCAAAATCAACACCAAGAATGCTGAGGAGCAGTCCGCTCCGGCGAGCCCTAGGGCTTGTTCCGTCGAAGCAAACGCTCCCGACAAGTTTTGCTCCGGCAAGCTTGCCGGGGAACATCAAGCTCCGGCTGAGACACAAGTTCTAGCCGTGGAAGCGGACATTCCCGCAGCAGCAGATGTGCCTTTAGTCCTTGTTGTCGAGCCACAGGCTCCAGCATGGGCACAGCAGATTGTCCGTTTCCTCCAGACAGGAGAACTTCCCGAAGAGCAAGAAGAAGCTGAAAGAGTAGCCCGGCAGTCAAGTATGTACCAGTTTGTCGGCAACGAACTATACAGAAGAAGACTCAACGGTGTGAAATTGAAGTGTATTCCCCAGGAAGATGGACAAAAGTTGTTGGCAGAGATACATGGAGGCATTTGTGGTCACCACATTGGCGCAAGAGCACTTGCCGGCAAGGCGTTCCGGCAAGGTTTCTTTTGGCCAGAAGCCCTCCAAGATGCAACTGCACAAGCAACCAAGTGTGAAGCGTGCCCGTTACATTCCAAGCAGATACACCAGCCAGCTCAAGCTCTCCAGACGATCCCTTTATGCTGGCCATTTTCGGTCTGGGGGCTCGACATCCTCGGCCCCTTTCCCCGCGCAGCCGGAGGCTTTGAGTACTTGTACGTTGCAATCGACAAGTTCACAAAGTGGCCGGAAGTGGAACCAGTGAGAAAGGTGACCGCGCAGTCAGCAGTCAAGTTCTTCAGGTCGATTGTTTGCCGTTTCGGGATCCCTAACAGGATTATCACCGACAACGGTACACAATTCACAAGTCGCACCTTCATGCAATATGTCCAAGACCTTGGCGCCAAGGTCTGCTTCGTTTCTGTTGCTCACCCGAGGAGCAACGGTCAAACGGAGAGAGCAAACGCTGAAGTGCTGCGCGGACTCAAGACAAGAACTTTTGACAGGCTGCACAAGTGCGAAAGAAACTGGATCGAGGAGCTGCCAGTGGCTCTTTGGTCGATTAGGACGACGCCAAATCGAGCCACTGGACAGACACCTTTTGCTCTAGTCTATGGAGCAGAGGTAGTTATCCCCACGGAACTCGTCTACGGGTCACCTCGAGTGCTCGCTTATGATGAGCTCGAGCAAGAGCAGCTGCGACAAGATGACGCGCTGCTCCTTGAGGAAGACCGTCTTCAGGCTGCTGTACGAGCTGCTCGATACCAGCAAGCTTTGCGCTGCTATCATAGCAGCAAAGTTAAAGCCAGAAGTCTCGAGGAAGGTGACCTTGTTCTTCGGCGCGTTCAGTCCGCCAAGAATTCCAACAAGTTGACGCCAAAGTGGGAAGGCCCTTATCGGGTGAAACGAGTCACTAGGCCCGGCGCTGTCCGCCTTGAGACCGAAGATGGCTTACCGGTGAGCAACTCCTGGAACATTGAACATCTTCGCAAGTTTTACCCATAAGGCGCGGTTGCCGTGATCCGCTCCGGCAACCACCTTTTGTACAAGTCTTGCCGCTATTGCATGTAATCCTTTGTACAAAGCCGGGCGTAGACCCCGTGCATCAGTAAAGCTTATGTGCCCCGCACAACTTGTCATTTCGTGCTTTTTTGTCTTTTGCATGTATTACCTGACACTTTGTGCAGCACCTACCCCCGGTAAGCAGTAACGAGCCACAAGGCTCCATATCTATACTCTCTCTTCTATCTTTTTTCTCTAGCAGAAGAAGGTTCCCTCGCGCACAAGTTTGCCGGGGGGGGGGGAAGAGGAGATAGTGGGTGTGGACCAAGCGCCGTTCAAGAAAGCCTTGCCTTGCCGGGAAGCAAACAACACAAAAGCTAAGTTGCCAAAGTTTGAGCGATCAATTTTTTTAAAATTTTAAGTTATCTTCCTTGAACGACCGCACTTTGTATGGAAAACCTGTGCGCGGAGGAACCAACTCGTGGCTAGCCGCGCCCTTACTTTGTTTCGAGCATGCTCAACGACTTAAGTGTGCTGCGACTAGTGTCGCGCCCTTACCTCATTTTTGAGTTCGCTCAACAACCTAAGTGTGCTGTGACTAGTTGCGACAAGGTTTCTTGTCGGCAACGGCACCGCCAGCAGGCTGCTGAAGTCCCGCACTCAGCGCTCGCGGCAAAGGTGCCTACGCCGGCAAGTTCCCTAAAAGCGTAGGGAAGAAACATACAAAGCAAAGGAATCAAGTAGAGGAAATAACATTGCATTAACTACCCAAAATAAAGTTATATTACAAAGCAACTAGTCGCAGTTCTAATAGACTATTGTTCATAACATGGTTGGCAGCGACAAGGGAAGAAGAAAATAAGCAGCTTAGTCCGTGCGGTCGCCCTCAACTCTCTTGATGCCGCCCACCTTGTCCACGATGGGTGCGACAAGGGCCTTGAGCGCCTCCTGATCAGCGTCCGGCGGCAAGGTCCTGAGGACGTTGGTGAGGTTGAGGCCTGGGTTGCGGAAGGCTACCTTCATCAGCACCTTTTGGAGGGCCCCCGCACAGAGCCTGCGCGACTCGTCCGCCAACTGCTTCGGGATCTTCTCCCGGAGTTGCTGGAGGGCCGTCGCCACACCCGTGAAGAATAGAGTAAGCTTGGCGCTGGGGTGGAGGCTCTCGTCGGTGGAGTACCCGAGATACTCCGCCCCCAGCTGCGCTAGATCCTTGTCGATGTCCGCGGCAGTGTTGACAAGGCCTTCCGTCCAGAGCTCGACGGTCTGCCTAAAATTGTTCTGGGAGATGGCGGCGCTGTCCAGCAACGCCTTCTCGGCCCTGATCTCCTTCTTCAGGGTTGTCTCCCGCTCCTTGGCGCCGTCCAGCGCCTGGGCTAGGGTGGCCAGCTTCAGCTCGAGGTCGGCGATGGAGTCCATGGCGACGGCGAGCTCCTTGCCCTTCTCGGAGAGGCGGACCTGCAGCTCGGAGTGGCTGTGGGCGTCCTTCTCCCTCTCAAGCTTGAGTGCGGCAACCTCATCGCCGCTCGTCTTCAGGTTGGCCTCCAGCTGCGCCACCCTCTCCTCCAACTCCCTCTTGCCGGTCTCGGCAGCTGCGGCTGCGTCCTTCGCTTCTTGGAGAGCTCCGCCAAGTGACTGCTCGCGCGCGGCAAGCTCGTCCTCGTGGCTGTCGAGGTCGACCTTCCGCTGCGCCAGCTCACCTTCTCGCCTGGATAACTCCTCGGCAGCAAGCCGCTGCTGCTCCTCCACTTCCGCCTTCTCAAGGATGAAGGCCTGCTGCGCCTCGGCAAGCTGCTCCTGCTCCTCCGCCAAAGATCGGAGAGCTGCCTGGTTGGTGGCCCGGAGCTCCTCTGCGCGTTTCTCCAAGTCCACTCCCGCCTTGGCGGCCAGAGCCTCACGAGACTCCAGCTTGGCTTGCCAGAGGCGATAAAGCGCCAACAACTTCCGCAGCAGCCGGTCCTCTTCGGGCTCGCTGCTGCTACTGCTGCCTGGCGCGTCCACAAGCTTCAGCCCGGCGGAGGCGAGAACCTCTCCGTCGAAGACCTCTCCCTCGACTGGCGCCCTGGACATGGACGCCCACGGGAGCTGGATGAAGACGTTGTCGCCGGCCTTTAGATAGGCGCTTGGCTCGGCCTCGTTGGAGCAGGGGCTGCGGCGGCAGCGGAGGGCTCGGCGGTCGGCGTAGCGCCCGGCGCTCCCGCGGCCTCGGGGCCGTCGGTGCGACCGCCAGCCCCTTCGCCTGCTGCTGCGGCGGCAGCCTCGGTGGCCTCAGCGCCAGCTGGATCGTCTGCGCCAACCGTCTCCTCGGCAACGGCGGCGTCATCAACGACGACCTCCATCTCCATTGGCTCGGCTACTGACGGGTCTGACGGAGGAAAAGACAAGACAAACAGTCAAGCAAATATCCAAAAAGAAGAAAATTAGAAGAAGAAAAGTCCAAGGGAAGAGTGAAGCAAAGGGGTTACCTGCGCGGGCCGGCTCCTCGGTGAGGTTCCTTGCCGGGGAGCTCTCCTGCGGTGGCGTGGTCGTAGCTCCCGCCGGCGGAGGGCCGCTAGTGCTGTCCTTTGGCGGTGTACTCGCCCTTGGCGGGGTGCTCGCCCTCGGCGGAGTACTCGCCCTCGGCGGAGTGCTCGCCCTTGCCGGAGATCCTCCCCTTGGCGGTACGGTAGAGACATGCGGCATGCCGGGGGCGGTTCCTTGGCGCTCCTGATGCTGCTCTGCTCCTGCACAAGTCAACAAAACAAGATATCAACAAGGATGGAAGACCCACGCGCGCCCGACAAGCGGAAAGTAAACCACACTTACGCTGGGGGCTGCGCTGGGGGCTGCCCTGAAGAACAGTTGCCGGGTCCGGCAAGCTTGTCTCAGGCGCGCCCCCTGCTGTCGCGGCGGGCTCGTCCTCGATGACGATCACCGGGACCCTGGCCCTCTTCGCTGCCCACTGGGCCAAAGTTCTGAAGAAGAACAGGTTCAGAGTTAGGCAGAGGAGATACAAGACAAAGGACAAGTTGAAAATCAAAGGAATATAAAAGCTGCCAAGACTTACTCTTCTTCCTCCTCGTCGGAGCTTAGCGCAGAGAAGTCAAAATCTGGCTCACGCGTCCCGGCACGAGGAGGCGGAGGGGTGGGCTCCCTTGGCCGCTTGGCGGGAGCAGGGACGGAGGTCTGAGAAGACCCCGCTCCGGCTGCCGCCGAGGCGTGGGGAGCGGCAGGGGCAGGTGCGGCGCTCCGGGAAGACCCTTCTCTAGTTGCAGAAGATGCGCGGGGCACTCCCGCGGCAGCCTTGCTCGCCGCAGTGGAGCGCGTCGCGCGGCGCACCTGCTGCTGGCCCGTCTGCCGCCCCGTCACGTCCCCGACCTTGCGGAGACGCCTTCTCGGTACGGCTGGAGGCTCTGCTGGTGGCGGCGAGCTGCCGGAGGATGAGGAAGAAGAGGAGCCGATCTCCAGTGAGCCGCTCGCGCCCTCAACGGGCCCGCTCGATTCGGCGCCCTGCTCGGCGGGATAACTTGTCTCGGCGACCTTCCCGGCAAGCTTCCCTGCTTTGAGGAACTCTTCCTGCTCGGCAAGGCTTGTCGCCTCCGCTGCCTCTGCCTCCTCCACTGTGTACCCGAACTCCCCCGCGGCCCTGGCTGCCGCCGCCTCTTCTAGTCTGGTGGCAATATATGCCATCTCTTGGTCAGTGGTGTCGCGGGTAAGGCCTTTCTTCTCGTCGGGGTTGACTGGCACTTCCTCCAAGTTGTTGAAGAACGCCTGCACAGCTTCGTCGGAAGGCTCTTGCCAGGTCGGGTCAATCCCGTGGGAATCGCACATCGGCATCACCGCGCGGATGGCGCTGAGCGATGAGTTGTTGCACAGCGGAACTACGCCCGCCGGCAACGTAAACCACTCGGGATGGTCAGAGTCATACTTGAACAGCGCCTGGAGCATCGCGTTGAGCTCTAGGACAGTGAAGTTATAATTGAGGCCCGGGCGCAGCCTCATGATATCTGCCGCGTTCTCAAAATCCCAGGCGGGCCTCTTCCTCTCCTGCAAGGGGGCGATGCGGCGGCGGAGAAAGTCTGCTCCAACTGCGCCCACAGTGAGCTTGGCGTGCCTGAGGCGAAGGATTCGAGTAGTAGCAATCTTCAATCTGCTATCCTCCGGGGCCAAGTCACTCCAGTCGTTGCCATGCACTACTGGGGTTTGGCGCCGGGTGGTGAATGGCTGCGGGTCATCCTCTATGATCCAACACCAATTGGCTCTCCACTCATCCCACTTGCCGCGGAGCTCTCCCGATAAGTAAGATTCCTTCTTATGGGTCCTAGAGATCCAAGAGATTCCGCCAGACAAAGGCTCTCCCCTCTCAACTCGAGGCGTGAAGTAATGGCGGAAAAGAGCTACATTTGGGAAGACTCCGACAAAGTTTTCGCACAGATGTGCGAAAACGGCCATGGTAAGAATGGCGTTGGGGGTGAAGTCAAGGAGGTGGAATCCATATGTGTTCATGATATCGCAGAAGAACTCAGAATAGGGCGGGCAGAGCCCACAGTAGAAGAACAGTGCGAAGAATGCGTAGCCATTTGGGAACATCTTGCAAGCGGCGGCTGGGAGTACCTTGGTGTGCGGATGCGCCTTCTTCTCCCTCGACCAGAAAAGGTAGAAGGTATCCCTCAGCTCCTCCGCGTCAAGCTTTGGCGGGAAGACCGCCTTCTTCTTCCGCATCGCCGCGAGCCGCAGCGCTTCGACCGACTTCTTAGTTTTCCCCTTCTCGCCTTTCGGAGCCATGACGGAAGCGGCGAAGGAGGTTGAAGGTGCCGGTGGTGCTGGTGGCGACGGAGGGCGGAGCGCTGCTCTCTTTCGGCCTTCCGGAAGGAGGGGAGCGGCGGGGTTCCTGAGGATTGAAGAAGCAACGGGCAGATGGACGAACCGCCCCTGTTTCCCCTGCTTATAAGGGGGGAGGGGGCGGACGTTCCGCATTTCCAATTAAAGAAACAGGCCACGATCTCTCCCACGATGCCATGATTGACGCGTGCTGTTAGGGAGGGGCGCGGTGGATACGGAGTGGGATACGGCGTGCCGCAGGCCGCGCGTGCCCGTGCACTGTTTTGGGCCTGGCCCAACAGCGCTTGGCACCGTGTGTGGCCCAGGCCCGGGGGCTCCTGTCGGTGTACTAAAGTAGGGGTACCTTAGTATCCCGAACTTGTGCACGGGCAGTTGCAACGTCCCGCGGCAAGGCTAGCCAGGCGACCGCCAAGATCCTCTGTGGTTCCCTTGGAGCCATTCAAGAACAAAGTATCCAAGTCAAGGAGACAAGACCCCGGCAAGTGGAGCTTGCCGGGAAGGCCACTCAAGGTACAAGACCACTCAAGGCACGAGACCCTAGCAAGAGGAGCTTGCCGGGAAGGCCGATCGAGGCATCTCAAGAAACTTGCCGCAACGCGCCACGCGTCCCGGCAAGGCCTGGTGAGCGACAGGCTTCCAGGCGCGACAAGATAGTAACCGCGGCAAGGCACTTGCCGCGGCAAGCTTCCACTCAGTACCCGCGCTCCAGCGCATCCACCCACGTGTCGCCCTGGGACCCTTCCAGGCGCACGTGGCGGAAGGCTGTGCAGCCTGGGGTACACGGTGGCAAGCTGCGATGACGAGGCTACCATCGTGGCGGACGGTGGCACCCCTGACGGCCACTTTTTGCACTGTTTGGGCGACGGCAACGGGCATTTAATGCCCTTGTCCCCTGCCGTCAGGGTTAGGTACGGTGCACTATACAAACACTGTTCTAGCTACCACCCTTTTTACCCTTTTACCCCCATCTGTGTTGCCACCTGTCGGTGACCCCTTTGACCTATAAAAGGAGGCCCATGCGCAACGTAGAAGGGGTTCCGAACATCGATCATTCTCATACTCGGTCTTGCTAGTGGTTAGAGCGTACGGTAGCTCTCCTCGCTCCCGAGCCAATAACTCAATACTACCACCAAAGCAGGAGTAGGGTTTTACGCATCCGTGCGGCCCGAACCTGGGTAAACTGCTCGTGTGCTCGCCTCGATCCGCTCTTTGTGCATCCTCCGCCCCCCGCCGTACCGAAAAGGGGCTCCTGTCCCATAGGTGTTCGTGGGCGATCAGTTTCCCCGACACTTACTCCTTCGCGAGGCCAGAAATTATAAATATAATTGCGATCACGATGAACCTAGTGCATAGGGTAGAACTTCCGATGAAATTCCAACTTCAGATGATTATAGTTCCATGATCCCATATCATCGCATAGCCTAAACCATGTCAATGCATCTCCCTTCAAAGATAAAGGGAAGACCTTCTTCTTGATAACATCCTCGGGCATACCTGCAAGCTTAGACAATCCACAAACTTCATCCACATAGATTAGATGTAAATCGGGGTGAAGTGTTCCGTCTCCTGTATAGGGATTTTCAAGCTGTTTCTCTATCATACCCGAAGGAATCTCAAAGCAAACATTTTCAATAGGTGCAGTAGGTTGAGGAGGAACTCTTTGCTCTTCTGCTCGGGGTGAAGATACCCCGAACAAGCCCCTCAAAGTATTTTGAGCCATAGTAACAAGTGACAATAAATTTCAGTACACTATATAAATTTTTCCTTACCAAATTCCACTTACCAAAGGCGCTTCACTCCTCGGCAACGGTGCCAGAAAAGAGTCTTAATGACCCACAAGTGTAGGGGATATATCGTAGTCCTTTCTAGAAGTAAGAGTGTCGAACCCAACGAGGAGCAGAAGGAAATGGTAGGCAGTTTTCAGTAAGGTATTCTCTGCAAGCACTGAAATCATAGGTAAGAGATAGTTTTTGATAAGATAATTGGTAGCAAGTGACAAACGGTAAAAGTAAATAGGGTGCAGCAAGATGGTCCAATTTTTTTTGTAGCAAAGGACAAGCCTGGACAAACTCTTATATAAAGGAAAGCACTCCCGAGGACACATGTGAATTATCGTCAAGCTAGTTTTCATCACGATCGTCTGATTCGCGTTCGGTACTTTGATAATTTGGTATGTGGGTGGACCGGTGCTTGGGTGCTGCCCTTACTTGGACAAGCCTCCCACTTATGATTAACCTCTAATGCAAGCATCCGCAACTACAAAAGAAGTATTAAGGTAAACCTAACCATTGCCTGAAACATATGGATCCAAATCAGCCCCTTACGAAGCAGCGCATAAACTAGGGTTTAAGCTTCTGTCACTCTAGCAACCCATCATCTACTTATTACTTCCCAATGCCTTCCTATAGGCCCAAATAATGGTGAAGTGTCATGTAGTCGACGATCACATGACACCACTAGAGGAGAGTCAACATACATCTCATCGAAATATCGAACGAAGACCAAACTCACATGACTACTAATAGCAAGACTTCTCCCATGTCCTCAGGAACAAAAGTAACTACTCACAAGACATAATATTGTTCATGATCCGAGGGGTATTAATATGCATAATGGATCTGGACATATGATCTTCCACCAAGTAAACCAACTAGCATAAACTACAAGGAGTAATCAACACTACTAGCAACCCATAGGTACCAATCTGAGGTTTGGGTACAAAGATTGGATACAAGAGATGAAATAGGGTTTGAGAGGAGATGGTGCTGGTGAAGATGTTGATGAAGATAGCCCTCCCCAAGATGGAAGAGTTGTTGGTGATAACGGCGGTGATGATTTCCCCCTCCCGGAGGGAAGTATCCCTGGCAGAACAGCTCTGCCGGAGCCCTAGATTGGTTTCCGCCTCGGTTCCGCCTCGAGACGGCGGCGTCTGGTCCTGAAAGCCTCCTTCTGATTTTTTCCAGGTCAAAACACTTCATATAGGAGAAGATGGGCACCGTGGGCCTGCCGGCTGGCCCTCGAGGCAGGGGGGCGCGCCCCCCACCCTCGAGGCCAGCCGGTGGCCCCTCTTGTGGGTTTCTTTCGCCAGATATTTTTTATATTTTCTGAAACGATGTTCTGTGGAGTTTCAGGGCTTTTGGAGTTGTGTAGAATAGGTTTCCAGAGTTTGCTCCCTTTTCCAGCCCAGAATTCCAGTTGCCGACATTCTCCCTCTTCATGTAAACCTTGTAAATCAAGAGAGAAAAGGCATAAGTATTGTGACAAAACATGTATGAACAACCCATAATGCAATAAATATCAACTTATAAGTATGATGAAAAATGGACGTATCAGTGGTCTCCTACTGGATTGATACCTTGGTTCTCAAAAACTGAGGGAAATACTTACGCTACTATGCTGCATCTCCCTTTCCTCTTCGAGGGAATACAACGCAAGCTCGAGAAGTAGCATGCATGTGCACTATTATTATTATCCACACCCTTCGGTCGTGCGACTGAAATGCAATAATGACGATATATTATGAACTGACTGAGATGAGAAAAGCTGGTATGAACTCGAACTATCTTGTTTTTGTAAATATGAATAGTTCATCGTTCCTGATTCATCCTATTATGAATGAAACATGCTTGCAATGATAATTAGCTAGGAGTTTATAATAGTTTACCTTGCGTGCCAGCATGCTATTAAAATGGTTGTGATGTGGTATGATAGGGTGGTATCCTCCTTTGAACGATTCAAGTGGTTTGACTTGGCACATGTTCACGCATGTAGTTGAAACAAAATCACATAGCCTCCACGATATTTATGTTCATGGTGATTTATATCCTACTCATGCTTGTACTCATTGTTGATTAATATTAATGCATGTTCATGACTGTTGTCGCTCTCTAGCTGGTCGCTTCCCAGTCTCTCTCTAGCCTTCACTTGTACTAAGCGGGAATACTGCTTGTGCATCCACTTCCATAAACCCCAAAGTTATTCCATATGAGTCCACCATACCTTCCTATATGCGGTATTTACCTGCCGTTATAAGTAAATTTGTATGTGCCAAACTCTAAACCTTCAAATGAAATCATGTTTTGTATGCTCGAATAGCTCATGTATCAACTAGGGTTGTATATATCTTCCATGCAAGGTGGGTTATTCTCAAGATGAGTGGACTCCGCTCATCATTCACGGGAAAATGACAGGTAACCGGGATGCCCAGTTCCATGCTCAAATCAAATCAAAATAATTAAACAAAACTCCCCTAGGACTATTGTTGGTATGGACGGTACCCGTTGTTTCGGGCCAGCCGTGGAGTGTGCTTGTTAGTGGTGGGGGAGTATAAACTTTACCATTCTGTTTGGGAACCGCCTATAATGTGTGTAGCACGGAAGATATCAAGAACTCTTGGTTATTATGTTGACAATAAAAGTATGTCGCTCAAAATATTATTTATCTCTATTTCAAAACTCGAGCTCTGGCACCTCTGCAAATCCCTGCTTCCCTCTGCGAAGGGCCTATCTATTTACTTTTATCCTGAGTCATTATCCTCTTATTAAAAAGCACCAGTTGGAGAGTACCATTGTCATTTCATGCATTGCTATTAATTTACATTGAGTATGACTGTGACTGGGTCTCTTTTACCATGAATTACAATGTATAGTTAGTCCTTGATCTTCAGAGGTGCTGTGCATTTATGTTTTGCGGTCTCAGAAAGGGCTAGCGAGATACCATCTTGTTATATCACATTATGATTGCTTTGAGAAAGTGTTGTCATCCGAGGTTTATTATTATTGCTCGCTAGTTGATTATGCCATTGATATGAGTAAACATGAGACCTAAATGTTATTGTGAATGTGGTTAGTTCATAAGCTTTGCTGAAAACTTAAATGTTGGCTTTACGTATTTGCAACAACAAGAGCAAATAGAGTTTGTAAAAGTTTTTCTTTATCACTTTCAGTCTGTCAACTGAATTGCTTGAGGACAAGCAAAGGTTTAAGCTTGGGGGAGTTGATACATCTCCAACGTATCTACTTTTCCAAACACTTTTGCCCTTGTTTTGGACTCTAACTTGCGTGATTTGAATGGAACTAACCTGGACTGACGCTGTTTTCAGCAGAATTGCCACGGTGTTATATTCGTGTAGAAATAAAAGTTCTCGGAATGACCTGAAAATCCACGGAAAATATTTTTGGAATTTATAAAAAAACTGGCGAAAGAATCAAGATTAGGGGGCTACACCCTGTCCACGAGGGTGGGGGGCGCGCCCCCTGAGGCTCCACCGACCTCGACTCCAACTCCATATATTCACTTTCGGGGAGAAAAAAAACCAGAGAGAAGGATTCATCATGTTTTACAATAAGGAGCCGCCGCCAAGCCCTAATCTCTCTCGGGAGGGCTGATCTGGAGTCCGTTCGGTGTTCCAGAGAGGGGAATCCAACGCCATCGTCATCATCAACCTTCCTCCATCACCAATTCCATGATGCTCACCGCCGTGCGTGAGTAATTCCATCGTAGGCTTGCTGGACGGTGATGGGTTGGATGAGATTTACCATGTAATCGAGTTAGTTTTGTTAGGGTTTGATCCCTAGTATCCATTATGTTCTAAGATTGATGTTGCTATGACTTTGCTATGCTTAATGCTTGTCACTAGGGCCCGAGTGCCATGATTTCAGATCTAAACCTATTATGTTTTCATGAATATATGTGAGTTCTTGATCCTATCTTGCAAGTCAATAGTCACCTACTATGTGGTATGATCCAGCAACCCCGAAGTGGCAATAATCGGGACCACTCCCGGTGACGACCGTAGTTGAAGGAGTTCATGTATTCACTAAGTGTTAATGCTTTGGTCCGGTACTCTATTAAAAGGAGGCCTTAATATCCCTTAGTTTCCAATAGGACCCCGCTGCCACGGGAGGGTAGGACAAAAGATGTCATGCAAGTTCATTTCCATAAGCACGTATGACTATATTCGGAATACATGCCTACTTTACATTGATGAACTGGAGCTAGTTCTGTGTCACCCTATGTTATAACTGTTGCATGAGGAATCGCATCCGAAATAATTATCTATCACTGATCTAGTGCCTACGAGCTTTTCACATACTAATATTTGCTTAGTTACTTTTCCGCTGTCACTGTCACAATTGCTACAAAACTGCTATTGTTACTTTTGCCACCGTTATCGTTACTTCCATACTACTTTGCTACTAAATACTTTGCTATAGATATTAAGTCTTTCAGGTGTGGTTGAATTGACAACTCAACTGCTAATACTTGAGAATATTCTTTGGCTCCCCTTGTGTCGAATCAATAAATTTGGGTTGAATACTCTACCCTCGAAAACTGTTGCGATCCCCTATACTTTTGGGTTATCAGATCACCACATGGACATGGAAGAGGAGGACGACGAGTTGTGTGTGCTGGTCTGGGCCATGCGGGATGAGGGAGGTCGCCTCCACCGTGGCAACGATAACAAGGGGATGCATGGGAGAGCGGTAACTATTGTTTCACTTCTTTAGTGCGCGCACATCGCAGGAGCGACACATGGTTAATTGGAGAGTTCACCAAGTTTCTTCCATCAATCTGATCCCAGGCCAAATAATCCAGGCCCAATTTCATATGTAGAGGAGAAAGTAGGTGAATACGTACATACAATTTAATTCAATGAAAGTTTTGCGACTAGGGTTGTCCATCGTACCTTGAATCAATAGTATAATTACTTTCAAATTTGACTATCATTCAGGAAAACACCACACTTCAACAGATCAGAGCACACCAATCACTTGAAGAGCAATTCCACAGACCACTATCCAGACAAGCTTATACAAAGTTCCTCCAGCTGCAAACTTTAATCCTTGATCTCCACCTCTAGATCAACCGGATGTCTGGTACCTGAAGGATAATTCTACCATATACTCCTCCATGCAAATGTACAAGATCATCATGTGCCCAACAAAGACACATCATATGTTTAAATTACTATAGAAAAGCTCTGCCAGACTCTCCCACAAATATTTTCCTGGTTGTTGCTACATGATAGAATTAACACTAGAAACTTGCTGAAGAGAAAAATATATGCAACTCCAATCACATAATTGTGTTTTGTGCTCTGACCACACCGAGGAAACTTTAACACATCTATTCTGGGATTGCAATTTTGCATTAAGTTGTTGGATCTACTTATTCCTAGATAAGAACAGAGGGATGTCAAGCTATGAGGAATGTTGTCTTATGGCTCAACTACTACCCACAGATATTGCATTTGACATTATCTTGATGGATTGCTGGAGCATTTGGATGGTCAAAAATGACAAGATTTTTCGTCATGCACACCCATGCATCTCAGAGGATGGAAGTATTATCTCCAAGAAGGACTAAAAGCAACATAAATCAGAGCAACCACAAGGAAACCACAACATATCAAAAAGTGGACTGAGCAATGATACGTCTCCAACGTATCTATAATTTTTGATTGTTCCATGCTATTATTTATGAAATCTTTGATGTTTAATGGGCTTTATAATTCACTTTTATATCATTTTTGGGACTAACCTACTAACCCAAAGGCCTAGTCCAAATTGCTGTTTTTTTTGCCTATTTCAGGGTTTTGCAGAAAAGGAATATCAAACGGAGTCCAAACGGAATGAAACCTTCGCGAGAGATATTTTTGGAGGAAATCACGCTCGGGAATCTTCGGGACCAAGTCAGGGGACGGAGGGCCAGCCCACGAGGGTGGGGGGCACGCCCCCCTTCCCAGGGCGCGCCCCCCTGCCTCGAGGCTGGCCCACACGGCCCCCGGTGCCCTCCTTCTTCCTATATATACCTACGTACCCTAGAAACTACATACGCGGAGAGAAAACCCTAATTCCACCGCCGTAGCTTCTGTTCCCGTGGAGATCCCATCTCGGAGTCTGTTCCAGGAGGGGGATCCATTACGGAGGCCTTCATCATCATCATCATCGACCTCACCATGAGTTGTGAGTAGTTTACCACAGACCTTCGGGTCCATAGCTAGTATCTAGATGGCTTCTTCTCTCTCTCTGGATCTCAATACAAAGTTCTCCTCGATCTTCGAGGATATCTATTCGATGTAATCTCTTTTTGCGGTGTGTTTGTCGAAATCCGATGAATTGTGAGTTTATGATCAAGGTTATCTATGAAACATATTTGGTTCTTCTCTGAACTTTTTATGTGTGCTCATAATATCCTTGCAAGTCTCTTCGAATTATTGGTTTGGTTTGGCCTACTAGATTTATAGTTCTTGCAATGGGAGAAGTGCTTGGCTTTGGGTTCAATCTTGCGGTGTCCTTTCCTAGTGACAGTAGGGGTAGCAAGGCACGTTTTGTATTGTTGCCATCGAGGATAAAAAGATGGGGTTTTCATCATATTGCTTGAGTTTATCCCTCTACATCATGTCATCTTTCTTAAGGCGTTACTCTGTTCGTATGAACTGAATACACTAGATGCATGCTCGATAGCGGTCGATGTGTGGAGTAATAGTAGTAGATGTAGAATCGTTTCGGTCTACTTGTCTCGGACGTGATGCCTATATACAATGATCATGCCTAGATAGTCTCATAATTATTCGCTTTTCTATCAATTGCTCGACAGTAATTTGTTTACCCGCCGTAGAATACCGCTATCATGAGAGAAGCCTCTAGAGAAAACTATTGCCCCCAGGTCTATCTTTATCATATTAGTTTCCCGTTAACTAGTCAATTTCTGTCGCCGTTGTTTATTTGCTTTCTTTACTTTCTGTTTCTATACCAAAAATACCAAAAATATAATTATCATCTCTATCAGATCTCACTCTCGTAAGTGACCGTAAAGGGATTGACAATCCCTTATCGCGTTGGCTGCAAAGTTCTTATTTGTTTGTGCAGGTGCGAGGGACTGACGCGTGGTCTCTTACTGGATTGATACCTTGGTTCTCAAAAACTGAGGGAAATACTTACGCTACTGTGCTGCATCTCCCTTTCCTCTTCGAGGGAATACAACACAAGCTCAAGAGGTAGCAAGAAGAATTTCTGGCGCCATTGCCGGGGAGGCTTACGCAAAAGTCATATACCAAGTACCTATCACAAACCCTTATCCTTTGCATTACATTTATCTGCCTCTTGTTTTCCTCTCCCCCACTTCACCCTTGCCGTTTTATTCGCCCTTTTTCCATCGTGTGTTTTTCGTTCACTTGCCTCTTGTTTGCTTGTGTGTGTTGGATTGCTTGCTTGTCACTATGGCTCAAAACAATACCAAATTGTGTGAATTTTCCAATATCAACAACAATGACTTTTATTAGTACTCCGATTGCTCCTATTACCGATGCTGAATCTTGTGAGATCAATGCTGCTTTGTTGAATCTTGTCATGAAAGATCAATTCTCCGGACTTCCGAGTGAAGATGCCGGTACCCATCTGAACAACTTTGTTGATTTGTGCGATATGCAAAAGAAAAGGGATACGGATAACGATATTGTTAAATTGAAGTTATTTCCGTTTTCACTTAGAGATCGTGCTAAAACTTGGGTTTCCTCTTTGCCTAGAAATAGTATTGATTCATGGAATAAGTGCAAAGATGCTTTTATCTCTAAGTATTTACCTCCTGCTAAGATCATCTCTCTTAGAAACAATATTATGAATTTTAAGCAACTAGATCATGAGCATGTTGCACAAGCTTGGGAGAGAATGAAATTAATGATACGTAATTGCCCTACACATGGTTTGAATCTATGGATGATTATTCAGAACTTTTATGCTGGCTTGAATTTTGCTTCTAGAAATCTTTTAGATTCGGCCGCCGGAGGCACTTTCATGGAAACTACCTTAGTAGAAGCTACCAAACTCCAAGATAATATTATTGTTAATTATTCTCAGTGGCACACCAAAAGATCTACTAGTAAAAAAGTGCATGCTATCGAAGAAATTAGTGTTTTGAGTGGGAAGATGGATGAACTTATGAAATTGTTTGCTGCTAAGAGTGCTCCTTCTGATCCTAATGCTTTGTCCACTTTGATTGAGAATAACAATGAATCTTTGGATGTGAATTTTGTTGGTAGGAATAATTTTGGTAACAATGCTTATAGAGGTAATTTTAATCCTAGGCCTTTTCCTAGTAATTCCTCAAATAATTTTGGTAATTCCTACAACAACTCTTATGGAAAGATGCCTTCTGAATTTGAAACTAGTGTTAAGGAGTTTATGATCTCGCAAAAGAATTTCAATGCTATGCTTGAAGAGAAATTGCTTAAAGTAGATGAATTGGCTAGAAGTGTGGATATAATTACTCTTGATGTTGATTCTTTGAAACTTAGATCTATCCCACCTAAGCATGATATCAATGAGTCTCTCAAAGCCATGAGAATTTCCATTGATGAATGCAAATAAAGAACCGCTAGAATGCGTGCTAAAAGAGAAGATTATATCAAATCATGTTCTTCTAGTTATCATGAAAATAAAGATGAAGATCTGAAAGTTATTGATGTGTCTCCGATTAGATCCTTGTTTGCTAGTATTAATCTTGATGAGAATAGGATTGGAGATGATTCTGCTTTAAGGTGTCCTAATAATTCGGAGTTTTTAGATCTTGATGCTAAAATTGCTAAAAGTGAAATTGAAGAGATTAAAACTTTGCATAGTGATGAACCCACTACTTTGGAGTTCAAGGGATTCAATTATGATAATTGCTCTTTGATTGATTGTATTTCCTTGTTGCAATTCGTGCTAAATTCTCCGCATGCTTATAGTCAAAATAAAGCTTTCACTAAACATATAGTTGATGCTTTGATGCAATCTTATGAAGAAAAACTTGAGTTAGAAGTTTCTATACCTAGAAAGCTTTATGATGAATGGGAACCTACTATAAAAATAAAAATAAAAGATCATGAATGCTATGCTTTGTGTGATTTGGGTGCAAGTGTCTCCACTATTCCAAAAACTTTGTGTGATTTGCTAGGGTTCCATGAGCTTGATGATTGTTCTTTAAATTTGCATCTTGCGGATTCCACTATTAAGAAACCTATGGGAAGAATTAATGATGTTCTTATTGTTGCCAATAGGAATTATGTGCCCGTAGATTTCATTGTTCTTGATATAGATTGCAATCCTTCATGTCCTATTATTCTCGGTAGACCTTTCCTTAGAACGATTGGTGCAATTATGGATATGAAGGAAGGAAATATTAGATTCCAATTTCCGTTAAGGAAAGGCATGGAACACTTTCCTAGAAAGAAAATCAAATTACCATATGAATCTATCGTGAGAGCTAATTATGGATTGCCTTCCAAGGATGGCAATACCTAGATTTATCTTGTAGCGTGCCTACCTAGGGGCGTAAAACGATAGCGCTTGTTGGGAGGCAACCCAATTTTATGTTTTTTTGTTTTGTTGCTGTTAGGGATAAATATTGCATCTAGCCTCTGATTAGATGTGTTTTCATGTTTTGTTTAGTGTTTGTGCCAAGTAGAACCTTTGGTAAGACTTGTGTGAAGTTTATTTGATCTTGCTGTGAAAAACAGAATCGTTAGCGCTGGCTAAAGTAGTCTTCAGATTTTACTGGAGCGTGATTTTTAGTTGATTATTTTTGCTGCTGATTGGTAGACAAATTGCGCAAATTTAACAATTTAGTTTGAAGTTTTTGGAGTTCCAGAACTAGGCGAACCCAGCATATTACTACAGACTGTTCTGTTTTTGACAGATTCTGTTTTTCGTGTGTTGTTTGCTTATTCCGATGCATCTATGAGTAATATTAGAGGATATGAACCATAGAGAACTTGGATTACAGTAGGTTTAACACCAATAGGAACAATGAATGAATTCCTTGCTGTACCTTTTAGTGGTGGTTTGCTTTCTCTTACTAACGGAGATCACGAAATTTTTTGTCTAAGTTTTGTGTTGTGATGTTTTCAAGTTTTGAGTATTGCTTTGATAGACTATGGAACAAGGAGTAGCAAAGGCCTAAGCTTGGGGATGCTAATGGCATCCCAAGTAAATTCAAGATAATCAAAAGCCTAAGCTTGGGGATGCCCCGGGAAGGCATCACCTCTTTCGTCTTCATCCATCGGTAACTATACTTGGAGCTATATTTTTATTCACAACATGTTATGTGTTTTGCTTGGAGCGTCTTGTATAATTTGAGTCTTTCCTTGTTAGTTCACCACAATCATCCTTGCTGGACACACCTATTTGAGAGAATTAAATATGGCCTAGAAATTGTTAGAACACTCTATGTGCTTCACTTATATCTTTTGAGTTGAATAGTTTTAGCTCTAGTGCTTCACTTATATCTTTTAGAGCATGGTGGTGGTAATATTTTGTAGAAATTGTTGAACTCTCATGCTTCACTTATATCTATTAGAGAGTATATTAAAACAGCATGGTAATGTGTTTAGGCTAAAGAAACTAGTCTTCACATGATAAACCTCCAATGTCAATGTAGTAAAAAAAATTCACATCAAGTGCATTGAATAGAAAGAGATGTTGGATGCTTGATAATTGTTTTGAGATATGAGGATAGTGATATTAGAGTCATGCTAGTGGAGTTATTATGAAATTGAGAAATACTCGTGTTAAGGTTAGTGATTCCCGTAGCATGCACGTATGGTGAACCGTTGTGTGACTAAGTTAAAGCATGAGGTATTTTTAGAGTGTCAACCATTGTGTGGAGGTCAGGGGCGCGTGATGGCTTCTCGCCCCTCGTTGGTTACCCCAAGTGGAAGGTTTGAGATGCAGTGTACCGGATGTTTTCCCTTGGCAAAGATACCAAGGATCGATTTCCCCTGAGACTCCTAGTTTCAACAAGAAGGTGTCAACTGCTAACGGCGCCAGATATTAGCAATCAACGTGGACCTGCACACAGATACAAATAACTTTGCTCCCAACGAGTACAGAGAGGTTGTCAATCCCTCCGGCCTTGTCGTTTACAAAGGATCAAACGCAAGTGATAATAGTGATAGGTATTGCTGCAATAGTAAGTAAAAAGCAGAAAGTAAATAGCAGACGTGATCAATGATGGTAATATGGACCGGAGTCCCATGATGTTCACTAGTGATGTCTCTCTCCCAAAAGACGATAAAACAACTATGTGAGGTAAACGAATTACAGCTGGGCAATTGACAAAATTATGTGCGCAAACCAATGCTAACTATGTTGCAAGAAAGGTAGAGGTTCAAAGCATGGGCGGTACGCCAAGGCAAGTAGACCGAAATCCATCTGCATCTACTACTAATCATCCACCTTGAGATATCTATCCAGAACATCTCGCTGGTATTAAGTTGCGAGTCCCACCCATAGTGTAAACTCAAAGCAACAGACAACTTCATTAAAAGAACTTTGCGTAAAGTAGACAATCCTTGCACCCGCGGGCACAAGCACCGTTGTTTTCCCCCTTGTGGCAACAACACATCCCCTAGACTCATGTTTCTGTCACTCAAGCTAGTCATCGAGGGGCATGAACCCACAATCAAGCATAACGTTCCCTCTTGGAGTCACTACCTACTACTTGGCCAAAGCAATAAATAACAACGGAGAACATGCAAGAATTACTTATGAACATAAATATAAAAGAGGTAAATCAAATATATTACTCAAACACAATCTGAACATAATCTCACAATCCATCGGATCCCAGCAAACTCATCATAGCAACAGCATAAGGATTACATATGTGCCTCGATCATGTAGGGCAGCTCACGAGGACTAATTAGTGAAGCACAAGAACGGGAGGAGAACATCACATAGCTACTGGTCATGGACCCATGGTCCAAGGGAGACTACTCACAACTCATCCGGGAGGCGTCCATGGTGGTGGAGAAGCTCCCGGTGGTGATCATCCCCCCCCGGCAGGGTGCCGGGAAGAGTTCTCCTGGTGCTCCCGATCTTGGAAGCGCGGCGGCGGAGGAACAGAGATGAGATAGCGAAAAAGGGTTCCCGTCTCGAGGGTTTCGGGACACGATATAAATATATGCCAAAGGGGGGCATCAGCGGAGGCCTGGGGGGCCCAGGCGCCCCCCCCGGCGCGGCCAGGAGGGGGGCAGCGCCACCAGGGCGCCTGGAGACCTGGTGGCCCCCCTCCGGCTGTACTTCGGGTGCCGGGAAGCTTCTGGAACGCTGATTTTTTATATAATTTTTCTGGGATTTTTCTGGCAGTTTTCGTAATGGGAAAACCTGAAATACAAAAACAGCAGAAAACAGAAACTGGCACTGGGGTGCACTGAGTTAATAGGTTAGTCCAAATATGATCAAAAGTGTATGGAAGTGTATAAATATCATAGCAATATCACCCAAAAGAGGCATGGAGCAAGCAGAAATTATAGATACGTTTTGGACGTATCAACATCCCCAAGCTTAATTCCTGCTCGTCCTCGAGTAGGTAAATGATAACAAGAATAATTTCTGTGGTGACATGCTATTAACCATATAGGACTTTTCATAGTCATATGACAAAAGCTTACTGAGACAATGAATCTGTAGTAATTAAGTTGCCTCATGAGAGAATCACAAAGAACTGAAAGTTTTACAACATGATACTGAAACATCAAATAGATTTGTAATGAACATGGTGTGCAAATATGATAAAGTGATATTCGCTTGCCCCCTTTAGTGAAGCAAAACATGAATGCAGGGGCACCTCCAAGGTTTAAGTGATGACTAGATACAATGATTTTAGAATAAACAATATCACAATCATGCAAAAGACAATGCTACTTTGGGATAATGCACATTACACTCAGAATGACAATCATGCTCTCAGTAGTTGGTGCTTTAAAAGAAGGTGGAGACTCTCGAACCGTGGCTTTTGTTGGCAAGGTTGAAAACCCGTAGTCGGAAACAAAGACAAAACATGTACCAGAGATCTTGGTTTTAAAAACAGAGGTAATAATTATTATTTTTAGATTATGCATGTTTCGTCAACGAATGCTAGCAGACAACTCAATCACTTCTTGAGATGGACAAGTTTCGAGGAACGGCCCCCGAATGAGGACGATCACATCCTCTTAATCTCCTTTGTTTATCACTGCCAAAGTTTTCTGATTTCTCATGAACAAAGCATGAAGGAGGGTTTGTTTGTTATATTATTTTTGAGCCGGGCGCACTCTTTGCCAGTTCCTTCTCGTATTATGGGTTTACACATTAGACATGCAATCCCGGGGTGAAGCTTGTCCAACTTAAAAAGATCATGAATTAACTACTACTTCCTCATGAACTTAAAACAGAGGCACAAAATAGGAATGCATTTTTTTTAGTAATTTCGAGATGGTACATGCAAGTCTCCGTTAGGAATGGCAGGTAAATACCATGTAGGAAGGTATGGTGGACTCATATGGCATAACTGGTTTAAAAGAATTTGGATGCACAAGCAGTCAGTCCGCTTAGTACAGGTGGAGGTTAGAAAAAGACTGGGAGCGACCAACTAAAAGAGCAATGACGGTCATAATCATGCAGAGCGACAAAGCAACATTGAATCAGGCATGAAAGTTATATCGCTACTCAGAAACTAAAGATCATCAAGGCTTGACAGACTTTCTTAACAGTCTTAAATATGCGTGAGCATACGCCAAGTCAATCAAAATAAATTCTTGAAGGAAGATATTACTAAACTATACCACATCATAGGCAAACAAATCATGTTGGTACTCCAATAACACATTGGGAACCCCCCAGCTATTTGAGACTAACCATAAGAAAACATGAACTACTAAGCTCCATTATGCACGTAGCATCTCTATCATAGACATATCAACCAATGCAACGGAAGCAAACTCTCTTAATAAGATAAGCATGATAACTAAAGAGAGTTCAAGCAACCAACTAAACAAAAGCTGTTTAAAAAGATAAGCATGAAAACTAAGAGCTAAGCATGATAGTAGCTATTGAAAGACAAAGAACACACACAGCAAAGATAGACATGAAAATTCTATGTTATGTTCTAGGTAGAAGTGGAGCGTGTTTCTCTCCCACATAAAGAAAGCTGAGTTCCGACTCGTTATGAAAAGCTAAAGAAAACTAAAAAGGAAACTAAAAGCAAGACGCTCCAAGCATAGCACATAACACATGAAGTGATAAAAATATAGTGGAACGAAAGACGAACTGATAATGTTGATGGAGAAGGGGATGCACGGGGGCATCCCCAAGCTTAGACGCTTGAGTCTCCTTGAATATTTCTTGGGGGTGCATGGGGGCATCCCCAAGCTTGAGCGTTTGACACTCCTGAATCTTTTTATCATCTTCCCTCGCACACTTGAAAACTCCCTTCATACATAACTCATCATAATCTGATTAGCGAGGTTAGTACCCATAATAAAATAATTGTTCCTTGCTGGAAATAAGGATATTCTTGAAGGTCTACTGTTTCTCAAGATTGCCAAAAGGTTTTTGCAAAGAAAAAGCAAGCTCTAGGTTTGCAAAATGAAGGAAAGGCAAAACAGGACAGAATCTGTGAAAAACAGAACAGCAGGTAGTAAATAATTTTTTCGGGGCACTTCTACAACTCTAATAAAAAAACTCAGAACATACGCACGAAATACAATTGTATAGAGCACGCTGTCGAAAAAATTCAGACCAAAAAGATGATCTGGTGATTTTATACGAATTTTTCTATCCAAGGACAGAATCTGTTTCCTGGACAGCACGTCACAACTTTTGAACTTTCTTGCAATCAGAGGCTACACTTGGCACTAAATTGAAAAGTAAAGATACAATGATGATGCTACTGTAGTAACAACATCAAGACACAACAAAAGCAAAATAAAATTTTACTCATGTGGGCTGCCTCCCAAAAGCGCTTTCTTTTATGCCTTTAAGCTAGGCATAATGCATAGAGATCAAGTTTTATCAAGAGTAAAAGAATAGCTAGCCCGTATAACGGACTCAAAAGGTAACTTAATCTTCTTCCGAGGGAAGTGTTCCATCCCTTTCTTGAGAGGAAACTGGAATTTTATATTCCCCTCTTTCATGTCAATGATAGAACCAACGGTGCGAAGGAAAGGACGTACCAAAATAATTGGACACGAAGGTTCACATTGAATATCCATAATAGTAAAGTCAACGGGAACATAATTGTCATTGACAATGATAAGAACATCGTCGATCCTCCCCAAAGGTTTCTTTATGGAAGAATCAACGAGACGAACACCAAAAGAACAAGAATCAAAAGGTTTCAATTTAAGCATATCATATATTCTTTTGGGCATAACAGAGGTACTAGCTCCAACATCACATAAAGCATAGCAAGAGAAGTTATTCAACTTAATTTTAATCATAGGATCCCAACCATCTTCTAGCTTTCTAGGTATGGAGGCTTCTACTCTAAGTTTCTCCTCCCTAGCTTTGATAAGAGCATTAGTGATATGCTCTGTGAAGGCAAGGTTAATCGTGCTAGTGCGGGGATCTCTAGACATCTTGTGAAGGAAATCAATAACTTCGGTAAGAGTGCAATTATCAAAATCAAGGTCACTACTATCAAGTAAGGTGGTAGTGGTGTCCTTTAGGTTCACTTGTTTGGTAGTTTCTATAGTCATAACATCACCATTAATAGGTCCATCGGGACCAGGAGTGCATTGGGTGCTAAGAGTTTGGATATCCTCAACTTGGATAGTAGCAACAGTGTGGTGGGTAGGAAGGTTCTTAATTCTATCTTCTTCCTCCCTTTCTCTAGCCCATCTCTCTTTAAGTTTAGCCATCATCCTAATATTTTCATTAATTTGCACTTGAATAGCATTCATAGGAGTGACCTTCCTCTCCTCAAGAGGAGAAGTTCTAATTTTAAGCAATTCTACTTCATTGGCTAAATTGTCTACCTTCGAAGAGAGATCATCTAGTTTGTTTAGCTTTTCTTCTACACTCTTATTAAAGGCTTTTTGGGTAGTGATGAAATCTTTAAGCATGATCTCTAGTTCAGTAGTGGAGTTCTTGGTGCTAGGATAAGCATTGTTGTTCCCATAAGAATTAGAGGGGAACGGTCTAGGATTGCTACCAAAATTACTCCTATAAGCATTGTTATTAAAATTGTTTCTAGAGATAAAGTTCACATCTACTTGTTCTTGATCAATCAAAGAATTTAAAGGAACATCACGAGGATCAACATAAGATTGCTTCGAAAGTAGAGACATGATCAAGTCAACTTTTTCATTTAGGGAGGAAATCTCCTCGACAGAGTTTACCTTCCTACCTGTTGGAGCGCGTTCGGTGTGCCATTGGGAATAGTTGGTCATCATCTCATCGAGAAGCTTCGTGGCAGCACCAAGTGTAGTTGACATAAAAGTTCCTCCCGCGGCCGAATCTAACAAGTTCCGCGAGGTAAAGTTCAAGCCTGCATAAAAAGTTTGGATAACCATCCAAGTAGTCAAACCATGAGTAGGGCAGTTCTTGAAAAGAGATTTCATACGTTCCCAAGCTTGGGCAACGTGTTCATTATCCAATTGTTTAAAATTCATTATGTTACTTCTTAGTTGGATAATTTTAGCAGGTGGATAGTATTTTCCAATAAAAGCATCTTTGCACTTATCCCATGAATCTATGCTATTTCTAGGCAAAGACTGAAACCAAATTTTAGCTCCTCCTCTCAAGGAGAAAGGAAAAAGCTTAAGCTTAACAATATTACCATCTATTTCTTGGTACTTTGGCATATCACAAAGTTCAACAAAAGTGTTCAAGTGTAAAGCAGCATCATCTCCAGCACCGGAGAATTGATCTTTCATAACTAAGTTCAGTAAAGCAGGTTTAATTTCATACGAAGGTGCTGAAGTGGCAGGTGTAGTGATAGGTGTGCAGATAAAGTCATCGTTGTTGTGACTAGTGAAGTCACACAACTTGGTGTTCTCGGTGGAACCCATAGTAGCAAGCAAACAAGATAACTATTTTTGTGATTTTCGATAAAAGATACTAAAGCAAAAACTGAAAGGTAAACTAACAAGACTAAAAACAAAGGTAAAAGATAGCATGCAACTCCCCTATCTTGAAGAGTGGAGTCCCCGGCAACGGCGCCAGAAAACTTTGCTTGATGGCTTCTCGCCCCTCCTTGGTTACCCCAAGTGGAAGGTTTGAGATGCAGTGTAGCGGAAGTTTTCCCTTGGCAAAGATACCAAGGATCGATTTCCCCTGAGACTCCCAGTTTCAACAAGAAGGTGTCAACTACTAACGGCGCCAGATATTAGCAATCAACGTGGACCTGCACACAGATACAAATAACTTTGCTCCCAACGAGTACAGAGAGGTTGTCAATCCCTCCGGCCTTGTCGTTTACAAAGGATCAAACGCAAGTGATAATAGTGATAGGTATTGCTGCAATAGTAAGTAAAAAGCGGAAAGTAAATAGCGGACGTGATCAATGATGGTAATATGGACCGGAGTCCCATGATGTTCACTAGTGATGTCTCTCTCCCAAAAGGCGATAAAACAGCTATGTGAGGTAAACGAATTACAGCTGGGCAATTGACAGAATTATGTGCGCAAACCAATGCTAACTATGTTGCAAGAAAGGTAGAGGTTCAAAGCATGGGCGGTACGCCAAGGCAAGTAGACCGAAATCCATCTGCATCTACTACTAATCATCCACCTTGAGATATCTATCCAGAACATCTCGCTGGTATTAAGTTGCGAGTCCCACCCATAGTGTAAACTCAAAGCAACAGACAACTGCATTAAAAGAACTTTGCGTAAAGTAAACAATCCTTGCACCCGCGGGCACAAGCACTGTTGTTTTCCCCCTTGTGGCAACAGCACATCCCCTAGACTCATGTTTCTGTCACTCAAGCTAGTCATCGAGGGGCATGAACCCACAATCAAGCATAACGTTCCCTCTTGGAGTCACTACCTACTACTTGGCCAAAGCAATAAATAACAACGGAGAACATGCAAGAATTACTTATGAACATAAATATAAAAGAGGTAAATCAAATATATTACTCAAACACAATCTGAACATAATCTCACAATCCATCGGATCCCAGCAAACTCATCATAGCAACAGCAAAAGGATTACATATGTGCCTCGATCATGTAGGGCAGCTCACGAGGACTAATTAGTGAAGCACAAGAACGGGAGGAGAACATCACATAGCTACTGGTCATGGACCCATGGTCCAAGGGAGACTACTCACAACTCATCCGGGAGGCGTCCATGGTGGTGGAGAAGCTCCCGGTGGTGATCCTCCCCCCCGGCAGGGTGCCGGGAAGAGTTCTCCTGGTGCTCCCGATCTTGGAAGCGCGGCGGCGGCGGAACAGAGATGAGATCGCGAAAAAGGGTTCCCGTCTCGAGGGTTTCGGGACACGATATAAATATATGCCAAAGGGGGGCATCAGTGGAGGCCTGGGGGGCCCAGGCGCCCCCCCGGCGCGGCTAGGAGGGGGGCCGCACCACCAGGGCGCCTGGAGCCCTGGTGGCCCCCCTCCGGCTGTACTTCGGGTGCCGGGAAGCTTCTGGAATGCTGATTTTTTATACAATTTTTCCGGGATTTTTCTGGCAGTTTTCGTAATGGGAAAACCTGAAATACAAAAACTGCAGAAAACAGAAACTGGCACTGGGGTGCACTGAGTTAATAGGTTAGTCCAAATATGATCAAAAGTGTATGGAAGTGTATAAATATCATAGCAATATCACCCAAAAGAGGCATGGAGCAAGCAGAAATTATAGATACGTTTTGGACGTATCAGCGCGCAATGGTTAACTCCAACCAACCTCCCCCCTAGGAGCATGCGTTGATTACTTTGTTTTTGATGACTCGTAGATTTTTGCAATAAGTATATGAGTTCTTATGACTAATGTTGAGTCCATGGATTATACGCACTCTCACCCTTCCACCATTGCTAGCCTCTCTTGTACCGCGCAATTTTCGCCGGTGCCATAAACCCACTATATATCCTTCCTCAAAACAGCCACTATATTGTTCCTCAAAACAGCCACCATACCTACCTATCATGGCATTTCCATAGCCATTCCGAGATATATTGCCATGCAACTTTCCACCGTTCCGTTTATATGACACGCATCATATTGTCATATTGCCATGCATGATCATGTAGTTGACATCGTATTCGTGGCAAAGCCACCATGCATAATTCTTTCATACATGTCACTCTTGTTTCATTGCACATACCGGTACACCGCCAGAGGCATTCATATAGAGTCATACTT
Organism: Secale cereale; assembly: GCA_902687465.1. Lineage (NCBI taxonomy): Eukaryota > Viridiplantae > Streptophyta > Magnoliopsida > Poales > Poaceae > Secale > Secale cereale. The sequence goes on along the minus strand of LR738709.1, from coordinate 591,840,695 downwards.
TGTTGTTGTAGTATCGAGTTGTAATATCGTGTTGTAATGAAAGGCTGAATCTATAAAGCCCCTCCGCACTAAAAAAAGAAAAAAAAGAAAAAGAAAGGCCAAAAAAAAGGCCCAAAAAAAAGAAAAAAAGGAAAAGAAAAAAAGAAAAAAAAGAAGAAAAAGGGACAATTGGTACTATCTTTTTCCACACTTGTGCTTCAAAGTAGCACCATGTTCTTCATTGTAGAGAGTCTCATGCTTAGTCACTTTCATATACTAGTGGGAATTTTCATTATAGAACTTGGCTTGTACATTCCAACGATGGGCTTACTCAAATGCCCTAGGTCTTCGTGAGCAAGCAAGTTGGATGCACACCCACTAGTTTCTTTTGTTGAGCTTTCATTCATATTTAGCTCTAGTGCATCCATTGCATGGCAATCCCTACTCACTCACATTGATATCTATTGATGGGCATCTCCATAGCCCGTTGATACGCCTAGTTGATGTGAGACTATCTCCCTCCTTTTTGTCTTCTCCACAACCACCTCTATTCCACCCATAGTGCTATATCCATGGCTCACGCTCATGTATTGCCTGAAAGTTGAAAGGTTTGAAAAGAATAGAGTGTGAAAACAAGTGCTTGGCTGAAATCGGGGTTGTGCATGATATGAATATTTTTCTGTGATAATAAGGGAGCATAGCCAACACTATATGATTTTGTAGGGATAACTTTCTTTAGCCATAGTATTTTGAGAAGACATGATTGCTTTGTTAGTATTGCTTGAAGTATTGTTATTTCTTATGTCAATATAGACTTTTATCTTGAATACTTCACATGTGAACATTCATGCCACAATTAAGAGAATTACATTGAAAAACTATATTGGTTAGCATTCCACATAAAAAATTCTTTCTTTATCATTTACCTACTCGAGGACGAGCAGGAATTAAACTTGGGAATGCTTGATACGTCTCCAACGTATCTATAATTATTGATTGTTCCATGCTATTATTTATGAAGTCTTGGATGTTTAATGGGCTTTATCATTCACTTTTATATCATTTTTGGGACTAACCTACTAACCCAAAGGCCCAGTCCAGATTGCTGTTTTTTTGCCTATTTCAGAGTTTTGCAGAAAAGAATATCAAATGGAGTCCAAACGGAATGAAACCTTCACGAGAGATATTTTTGGAGGAAATCACGCTCGGGATTCTTCGGGACCAAGTCAGGGGACGGAGGGCCAGCCCTCGAGGGTGGGGGGCGCGCCCCCCTTCCTAGGGCGCGCCCCCTGCCTCGAGGCTGGCCCACACGGCCCCTGGTGCCCTCCTTCTTCCTATATATACCTACGTACCCCAGAAACTCCATACGCAGAGAGAAAACCCTAATTCCACCGCCGTAGCTTCTGTTCCCGTGGAGATCCCATCTTGGAGCCTGTTTTGGGAGGGGGATCAATCACGGAGGCCTTCATCATCATCATCATCATCATCGACCTCACCATGAGTTGTGAGTAGTTTACCACAGACCTTCGGGTCCATAGCTAGTATCTAGATGGCTTCTTCTCTCTCTCTGGATCTCAATACAAAGTTCTCCTCGATCTTCGAGGAGATCTATTCGGTGTAATCTCTTTTTGCGGTGTGTTTGTCGAGATCCGATGAATTGTGAGTTTATGATCAAGGTTAACTATGATAGATATTTGGTTCTTCTCTGAACTTTTTATGTGTGCTCATAATATCCTTGCAAGTCTCTTGGAATTATTGGTTTGGTTTGGCCTACTAGATCTATAGTTCTTGCAATGGGAGAAGTGCTTGGCTTTGGGTTCAATCTTGTGGTGTCCTTTCCCAGTGCAGTAGGGGCAGCAAGGCACGTATTGTATTGTTGCCATCGAGGATAAAAAGATGGGGTTTTCATCATATTGCTTGAGTTTATCCCTCTACATCATGTCATCTTTCTTAAGGCGTTACTCTGGTCGAATGAACTCAATACACTAGATGCATGCTGGATAGCGGTCGATGTGTGGAGTAATAGTAGTAGATGCAGAATCGTTTCGGTCTACTTGTCTCGGACGTGATGCCTATATACAATGATCATGCCTAGATAGTCTCATAATTATTCGCTTTTCTATCAATTGCTCGACAGTAATTTGTTTACCCGCCGTAGAATACCGCTATCACGAGAGAAGCCACTAGAGAAAACAATGCCCCCGGGTCTATCTTTATCATATTACTTTCCCGTTAACTAGTCAATTTCTGTCGCCATTGTTTATTTGCTTTCTTTACTTTCTGTTTCTATACCAAAAATACCAAAAATATAATTATCATCTCCATCAGATCTCACTCTCGTAAGTGACCCTAAAGGGATTGACAACCCCTTATCGCATTGGCTGCAAAGTTCTTATTTGTTTGTGCAGGTGCGAGGGACTGGCGCGTGTTCTCCTACTGGATTGATACCTTGGTTCTCAAAAACTGAGGGAAATACTTACGCTACTGTGCTGCATCTCCCTTTCCTCTTCGAGGGAATACAACACAAGCTCAAGAGGTAGCAAGCAACACCTTCAATAAATACATTATGTTTCCAAGAATAGGCATTGGTTGATTTAAACTTGTTTTTAATTCCGTTTCATTTATACCTGCACATAGCCTTATATTAATGAAAATTACTGTAGAACATTCTGTTCACGGTCTTCCCGCTCAATTTTTATTATTATCATACCCTCTTTTTTTTTGAAGCCAAGAACTATAGAAGACATGTTCTACAAGGTTTTCACATATCAGTAAAAAGATATATGTACATACAATGAAAATGAACAAAAGAAAAACTACCCAATGCGAGCTTCTAGAAATATTAGGCTCATAAGAATGAAAGCAAGATTAAGCCATCAGGATACATGACAAATGTTTATCCATGTCTGCGGGCGATCTGCATTCTTGCTCTTAACTCTGTGACTCAAATAAGGTCCTGCTTTGTAAGAAAAATATCCAGGCATTAACCCCTGGAAGTTCATATTTGAAAATTTTCCCACTATGTTGCATCCATATATTCCAACATACGAGAATGATCATGTACATGTAAACCTTCTTTGGTAGGAATTAGATGGACAAGATGGTTGGAAATACCATTGACTAGGAGGGAGAGCCAAAATCTTGAGCAAAGGTGCATGAATTGCAGTCTCCTATGCTCTTCCATTACACAAAACACAATCATAACACTCCAAGTGAAAAATATTTTCTTTTGAGAAGATTTATCATTTTTAATATGTAATGAAGTAAAAGCCAAACGAAGTTTTTGTGCCTTCTGATGCTGGACTCTTCCAAAGTCACTTGAAAACACTTCTGAAAAAATCAGTTGATTCAGTGATTTAACGACCGATTTATTGCTACCGTAGGGTGATCGATAAGATTATGCCATATCGTTACTATTAATTGTTGGGCCGATTTATTGCTTCGACACGTGATTTATCTAGAGTCTACCAATAAATTGGGCGCTACGTGTGATGTACTATTGTTTGATAGCAACTTATTTTGGTTGTGGCTCTAAGAGAATAAGATAACTTGGGATTTTAGTGTTGTACAAGGATTCAGAGGCAAGAAATTATGGTAACACTATTGTCCAATATTGTTTTTGTGTTCAATATAGCACACTTAAGTGTTGGAAACCTGGGATTTGCAAAAAATGGTCGATTAATAGCCAACCAGTAAAATTGATTAATTAACCAATTTCAGATTAATCTCTAATCCCCAGCCGGCTGACACACAAACGATAAGCGATATCCTGAACACTGCTTGGATATGATGTGAGATTCCTTCTTGCCCAACATCCATTTATACATTTGAGTGGAAGTGTAACCTTGATACTTCCATGGGTAAATCATATATTGTTGGGGAACGTAGTATTTCAAAAAAAAAACCTACGATCACGCAAGATCTATCTACCAGATGCATATCAACGAGAGGGGAGAGTGTGTCTACGTACACTCGTAGACCGAAAGCGGAAGCGTCTAGTGACGCGGTTGATGTAGTCGAACTTCTTCGCGATCCAACCGATCAAGCACCGAACGTACGACACCTCCGCGTTCAGCACACGTTCAGCTTGATGACGTCCCATGAGCTCTTGATCCAGTAGAGCTTCACGGGAGAGTTTCGTCAGCACGACGGCGTGGTGACGGAGATGATGAAGTTACCATCACAGGGCTTCGCCTAAGTGCTGCAACAATATGATCGAGGTGTGTTTCTGTGGAGGGGGGCACCGCGCACGGTTGGGAGAGATCAACTGTTCAACTTGTGTGTCCATGGGGTGCCCCCCACCCCCGTATATAAAGGAGTGGAGGAGGGGAGGGCCGACCCTCTCTATGGCGAGCCCTAGGGGAGTCCTACTCCCACCGGGAGTAGGATTCACCTTTTCCTAGTAGAACTAGGAGCCCTTCCAAGTAGTAGGAGTAGGAGAGAAGAAAAGGGAAAAGAGAAAAGAAGGAAGGAGGGGGCGCAACACCTCACCCTAGTCCAATTTGGACTAAGCCTTGGGGGGGGGGCGCAGCCTCCTCTCTCTCTTTCCCCTAAAGCCCAATAAGGCCCATATACTCCCCGGCGAATTCCCGTAACTCTCCGGTACTCCGAAAAATACCTGAATCACTCGGAACCTTTCTGATGTCCGAATATAGTCGTCCAATATATCGATCTTTATGTCTCGACCATTTCGAGACTCCTCGTCATGTCCCCGATCTCATCCGGGACCCCGAACTACCTTTGGTACATCAAAACAAATAAACTCATAATACCGGTCGTCATCAAACGTTAAGCGTGCGGACCCTACGGGTTCGAGAACTATGTAGACATGACCGAGACGCATCTCCGGTCAATAACCAATAGCGGAACCTGGATGCTCATATTGGCTCCTACATATTCTACGAAGATCTTTATCGGTCAAACCGCATAACAACATACGTTGTTCCTTTTGCCATCGGTATGTTACTTGCCCGAGATTCGATCATCGGTATCTCAATACCTAGTTCAATATCGTTACCGGCAAGTCTCTTTAGTCGTTCCGTAATACATCATATCGTGACTAACTCATTAGTTATTTGCTTGCAAGGCTTATTATGATGTGTATTACCGAGAGGGCCCAAAGATACCTCTCCGACACTCGGAGTGACAAATCCTATTCTTGATCTATGCCAACACCACGAACACCTTCGGAGACACCTGTAGAGCATCCTTATAATCACCCAGTTATGTTGTGATGTTTGATAGCACACAAGGTGTTCCTCCGGTATTCGGGAGTTGCATAATCTCATAGTCATAGGAACATGTTTAAGTCATGAAGAAAGCAATAGCAGTAAAACTAAACGATCATAGTGCTAAGCTAACGGATGGATCTTGTCCATCACATCATTCTCCTAATGATGTGACCCCGTTGATCAAATGACAACTCATGTCTATGGCTAGGAAACATAACCATCTTTGATCAATGAGCTAATCTAGTAGAGGCATACTAGGGACACTCTGTTTTGTCTATGTATTCACACATGTACTATGTTTCCAGTTAATACAATTCTAGCATGAATAATAAACATTTATCATGATATAAGGAAATAAATAATAACTTTATTATTGCCTCTAGGGCATATTTCCTCCAGTCTCCCACTTGCACTAGAGTCAATAATCTAGTTCACATCGCCATGTGATTTAATACCTATAGTTCACATCGTTATGTGAATAACACCCATAGTTCTCATCGCCTTGTGACCAACACCCAAAGGGTTTACTAGAGTCAATAATCTAGTTCACATCGCTATGTGATTAACACCCAAGAGTAATAAGGTGTGATTATGTTTTGCTTGTGAGAGAAGTTTAGTCAACGGGTCTGTCACATTCAGATTCGTATGTATTTCGAAAATTTCTATGTCTACAATGCTCTGCATGGAGCTACTCTAGCTAATAGCTCCCACTTCCAATATGCATCCAGATTTATACTTAGAGTCATCTGGATTAGTGTAAAGCTTGCATCGGTGTAACTCTTTACGACGAACTCTTTATCACCTCCATAATCGAGAAACATTTCCTTAGTTATCCGGTAACTAAGGATAATTTTGACGCTGTCCAGTGATCTACTCCTCGATCAATCTTGTACCTCCTTGCCAAACTTATGGTAAGGTACACAACAGGTTTGGTACACAGCATGGCATACTTTGTAGAACCTATGGCTGAGGCATAGGGAATGACTTTAATTATTTCTCTATCTTCTGCCGAGGTCGGGTTTTGAGTCTTACTCAACTTCATACCTTTTAACTCAGGCAAGAACTCCTTCTCTGACTGATCCATTTTGAACTATTTCAAAAACTTGTCAAGGTATGCACTCATTGAAAAAACTTATCAAGCGTCTCGATCTATCTCTATACACTACAAGAAATAGAAGATTTTCCGTCCGTACTGCTCTTTGCTGTCAGCATTTCGTCGGGGTAGACGACATAGACCTACTTTGCCAACAACTGCAGACAGCAAAGAACGGCTGACAGCAAAGATACTTTGCCGGCTAAAATTTATTTTACAGACGGTAAAGAAGACACTTTGCCGTGTGTAAAAACAAATACAGACGACAAAGTATCTTTGCCATCTGCGATTTTTCTTATAGACGGTAAAGAGCTCTTTGCCGTTTGCATTTTATTTTACAGACTGCAAAGTAAGCTCTTTGCCGTCTGTAAGAAAAATCACAGACGGCAAAGAGAAAACATAGCCCACAGATAACTCTATTGACCTTTTAATTTTTTCAAAATGTAAACAAGGTCTAAAGAATATGAAATTTTGCATGGTACAACTTTACAAGTCCTAAAAGGCGTGGAAAATGTTTGACAGATGTTACTATATTTTAACATGTTTATTTGGTCAACATTAATAGGCTAAACAAACACAAATGTTTTGTTGTGTTCCTATTGGCTGGAACCAATGTCCCCTGGATCGATGACGTGGCGGGGCAGCAACCCCCACCATGCATCGCACGCACCAGCGCCCCAACCCATCGCACGCACGCAAGCCCCGACCCGGCCCCACCACTCTCTCCCTTATCCACCACGATCTCTCTCTCTCACGTACCCACCCCCTCTCTGTCACCAAGTCCTCGATCCCCCTCCTCTCTTTCTCGCATCACAGGCCGGCGCTGCTCGCACCACCGGCCGCCAGCACTGCATGGCCCACTGGCCGCCGCGGAAACTCACCGCACCAGCCGCTGCCTAAGCTCCCCCCTTTCTATTTCTCGCAGTACAAGACGCCCTGAGCCACTCGCCCCACCAGCCGCCACCGCTCCCCGCACAGGTTTGTCAGCTGCCGCTCGCCGTACCGGCCGCCACCGCCGCTCCGCCACAGGCCACCGCTCCGGCCACCCCCTCTCCTGCGTATCTTCTCTCCCTTCCTCCTGGTCTCTCTCTCCCTTGCATGTACACGAGGCTAACCATGGCCGCCCCTCATCAGATCCACGCCGCCCTGCCATTTGCTTCCCCACCGGCTGCTCCAACTCCGTTTTCATCTGGATCCAGAGGTTCTCGACGTCCTCTGCCTGTTCCAATTATGCGTCATCGTCGATCCCTGTTCCAGCCACGACCAGATGACGACTTCCTCGTTGCCTCGCCCTGTTCCAACTTCGAGCAGAAGAGGATGCCGCCCTCTTCCTCGGCGACAAATGCGGTGCCCCAACCCGGACCTCGCTGCCTTGTCAGCTGCTGCTCCAATGAATGAACAAGAACTCCAAAGAACGAACGAAAACTTCGAATGAACAGGAACGAACAACTATGTTTATTTTTGTTTTAAAAAATGTTTGCCGTCTGTGGATTTGAAGGGAGACGACAAAGAGGGGGCATTGATGATGGCAAAGATGCTGATTTTGCCTTCTATTAACAAATAGGCTGATGGCAAAAAATGTAGTTTGGCTGACGGCAAAGATTTTACCGTCTGTCCGATAGAAAGCTGACGGCGAAGTACTCTTTGCCGACTTAGCTTTGCCGTCTGAGTTTGCCATCAGCCGGCTGACAGCAAACTCTTTGCCATCTGTATTTGCTTCTTTGCCGTCTGTACATGCTTGATGGCAAACTAGCTATTTCCTGTAGTGATAGATCTTGATGCTCAATATGTAAGCAGCTTCACCGAGGTATTTCTTTGAAAAAACTCCTTTCAAACACTCCTTTATGCTTTCCAGAAAATTCTACATCATTTCCGATCGATAATATGTCATTCACATGTACTTATTAGAAAGGATGTAGTGCTCCCACTCACTTTCTTGTAAATACAGACTTCACCACAAGTCTGTATAAAACCAGCGTATCTTCCAACTCCGAGATGCTTGCACCAGTCCATAGATGGATCGCTGGAGCTTGCACATTTTGTTAGCACCTTTAGGATCGACAAAACCTTCTGGCTGCATACAACTCTTCTTTAATAAATCCATTAAAGAACGCAGTTTTGTTATCCATTTGCCAGATTTCATAAAATGTGGCAATTGCTAACATGATTCTGACAGACTTAAGCATCGCTACGAGTGAGAAAATCTCATCGTAGTCAACACTTTGAACTTGTCGAAAACCTTTCGCAACAAGTTGAGCTTTGTAGACAGTAACATTACCGTCGGCGTCGGTCTTTCTCTTGATGATCCATTTATTTTCAATTGCTTACCGATCATCGGGCAAGTCAACCAAAGTCCACACTTTGCTCTTATATATGGATCCCATCTCAGATTTCATGCCCTCGAGCCATTTTGCGGAATCTGGGATCATCATCGCTTCCTCATAGTTCGTAGGTTCATCATGGTCTAGTAACATGACTTCCAGAACTTGGGTTGCCGTACCACTCTGGTGCGGAACATACTCTGGTTGATCTACGAAGTTCAGCAGTAACTTGATCCGAAGTTTCATGATCATCATCATTAGCTTCCTCACTAATTGGTGTAGGAATCACTGGAACTAGTTTCTGTGATGTACTACTATCCAATTTGGGAGAAGGTACAATTACCTCATCAAGTTCCAGTTTCCTCCCACTCACTTCTTTCGAGGGAAATTCCTTCTCTAGAAAGGATCCATTCCTAGCAGTGAATATCTTGCCTTCGGATCTATGAAAGAAGGTGTACCCAACATTCTCCTTTGGGTATCCTATGAAGACACATTTCTCCGACTTGGGTTCGAGCTTATCAGGTTGAAGCTTTTTCACATAAGCATCGTAGCCCCAAACTTTAAGAAATGACAACTTTGGTTTCTTGCCAAACCACAGTTCATAAGGCGTCGTCTCAACGGATTTAGATGGTGCCCTATTTAACGTGAATGCAGTTGTCTCTAATGCATAACCCAAACTGATAGTGGTAAATCGGTAAGAGACATCATAGATCGCACTGTATCTAATAAAGTGTGGTTATGATGTTCGGACACACCATTATGTTGTGGTGTTCCGGGTGGCGTGAGTTGTGAAACTATTCCACATTGTTTCAAATGAAGACCAAACTCATAACTCAAATATTTGTCTCCACAATCAGATTGTAGAAACTTTATTTTCTTGTTACGATGATTCTCTACTTCACTCTGAAATTCTTTGAACTTTTCAAATGTTTCAGACTTGTGTTTCATCAAGTAGATATACCCATATCTGCTAAAATCATCAGTGAAGGTCAGAAAAATAACGATACTCGCCGCGAGCCTCAACACTCATCGGTCCAGATACATCAGTATGTATGATTTGCAATAAATCAGTTGCTCGCTCCATTGTTCCGGAGAACGGAGTTTTAGTCATCTTGCCCATGAGGCATGGTTTGCAAGCACCAAGTGATTCATAATCAAGTGGTTCCAAAAGTCCATCACTATGGAGTTTCTTCATGCGCTTTACACCAATATGACCTAAACGGCAGTGCCAAAAATAAGTTGCATTATCATTATTAACCTTGCATCTTTTGGCTTCAATATTATGAATATGTGTATCACTACGATCGAGATCCAACAAACTATTTTCATTGGGTGTATGACCATCGAAGGCTTTATTCATGTAAACAAAATAACAATTATTCTATGACTTTAAATGAATAACCGTATTGCAACAAACATGATCAAATCATATTCATGCTCACCGCAAATGCCAAATAACATTTATTTAGGTTCTACACTAATCCCGAAAGTATAAGGAGTGTGCGATGATGATCATATCAATCTTGGAGCCACTTCCAACACACATCATCACTTCACCTTTAACTAGTCTATGTTCATTCTGCAACTCTTGTTTTGAGTTACTAATTTTAGCAATTCAACCGGTATCAAATACCCAGGGGTTGCTATGAACACTAGTAAAGTACATATCAATAATTTGTATATCAAATATACATTTGTTCACTTTGCCATCCTTCTCATCCGTCAAGTATCTAGGGCAGTTCCACTTCCAGTGATCATTTCCTTTGCAGTAGAAGCAGTTAGTTTCAGGCTTGAGTTTAGCTTTGGGTTTTTTCACGGGAGTGACAACTTGCTTGTCATTTCTTGAAGTTCCCCTTCTATCCCTTTTCCCTTTACTTGAAACAAGTGGTCTCGTTAACCATCAACACTTGATGCTCTTTCTTGATTTCTACCTTCGCCTATTTCAGCATCGCGAAGAGATCGGGAATTACGTGCGTCATCCCTTGTATTTTATAGTTCATCACGAAGTTCTACTAACTTGGTGATAGTGACTAGAGAACTTTGTCAATTACTATCTTATCTGGAAGATTAACTCCCACTTGATTTCAAGCAATTGTAGTACCCAGACAATTTGAGCACATGCTCACTGGTTGAGCTATTCTCCTCCATGTTGTAGGCAATGTACTGTCAGAGGTCTTATACCTCTCGACACGGGCATGAGTATGAAATACTAATTTCAACTCCTAGAACATCTCATATGCTCCGTGGCGTTCAAAACGTTTTTGAAGTCCCGGTTCTAAGCCGTAAAGCATGGTGCACTAAACTATCAAGTAGTCATCATACCGAGCTTTTGTCAAAACGTTCATAACGTCTGCATCTGCTCCTGCAATAGGTGTGTCACCTAGCGGTGCATCAAGGACATAATTCTTCTGTGCAGCAATGAGGAAAATCCTCAGATCATGGAACAAGTCCGCATCATTGCTACTAACATCTTTCAACTTAGTTTTCTCTAGGAACATATAAAAAACAAACGGGGAGCTACATCACGAGCTATTGATCTACAACATAGATATGCTAATACTACCAGGACTAAGTTCATGATAAATTAAAGTTCAACTAATCAAATTACTTAAGAACTCCCACTTAGACATACATCTCTCTAATCATCTAAGTGATCACGTGATCCATATCAACTAAACCATGTCCGATCATCACGTGAGATGGAGTAGTTTTCAATGGTGAACATCTTATGTTGATCATATCTACTATATGATTCACGCTCGACCTTTTGGTCTCCAGTGTTCCGAGGCCATGTTTGTACATGCTAGGCTCGTCAAGTTTAACCCGAGTATTCTGCGTGTGCAAAACTGGCTTACACCCGCTCTATGTGAACGTAGAGCTTATCACACCCGATCATCACGTGGTGTCTCGGCACGATGAACTTTCGCAACGGTGCGTACTCAGGGAGAACACTTATACCTTGAAATTTAGTGAGAGCTCATCTTATAATGCTATTGTCGATCTAAGCAAAACAAGATGCATAAAAGATAAACATCACATGCAATCAATATAAGTGATATGATATGGCCATCATCATCTTGTGCCTTTGATCTCCATCTCCAAGGCACCGTCATGATCACCATCGTCACCGGCGCGACACCTTGATCTCCATCGTAGCATCGTTATCGTCTCGCCAACTATTGCTTCCACGACTATCACTACCGCTTAGTGATAAAGTAAATAATTTCATGGTGATTGCATTTCATACAATAAAGCGACAACCATATGGCTCCTTCCAGTTGCCGATAACTTTACAAACATGATCATCTCATACAATAACGTGTAACTCATCACGTCTTGACCATATCACATCACAACATGCCCTGCAAAAACAAGTTAGACGCCCTCTACTTTGTTGTTGCAAGTTTTACGTGGCTGCTACAGGCTAAGCAAGAACCATTCTTACCTACGCATACAAAAAAACACAACGATTTTTTGTCAAGTATGTGCTGTTTTAACCTTCACAAGGATCGGACGTAGCCACACTCGATTCAACTAAAGTTGGAGAAACTGACACCCGCCAGCTGATACGTCCAAAACGTATCTATAATTTCTGCTTGCTCCATGCCTCTTTTGGGTGATATTGCTATGTTATTTATACACTTCCATACACTTTTGATCATATTTGGACTAACCTATTAACTCAGTGCACCCCAGTGCCAGTTTCTGTTTTCGGCTGTTTTTGTATTTCAGGTTTTCACATTACGAGAACTGCCAGAAAAAATCCAGAAAAATTATATAAAAAATCAGCGTTCCAGAACCTACCAGGCACCCGAAGCACAGCCGGAGGGGGGCCACTAGGGCCCTAGGCGCCCTGGCGGCTCGCCCCCCCCGTGGCTCCGCTGATGCCCCCCTTTGGCATATATTTAAAGCGTCTCCCGAAACCGTCGAGACGGGAACTCTTTTTCGCGATCTCATCTCTGTTCCGCCGCCGCCGCCGCTTCCTAGATCGGGAGCACCAGGAGAACTCTTCCCGGCACCCTGCCGGAGGGGAGGATCACCACCGGGAGCACCTCCACCACCATGGACGCCTCCCGGATGAGTTGTGAATAGTCTCCCTTGGACCATGGGTCCATGACCAGTAGCTATGTGATGTTCTCCTCCCGTTCTTGTGCTTCACTAATTAGTCCTCGTGAGCTGCACTACATGATCGAGGCACATATGTAATCCTTATGCTGTTGCTATGATGAGTTTGCTGGGATCCGATGGATTATGAGATTATGTTCAGATTGTGTTTGAGTAATATATTTGATTCACCTCTTTTATATTTATGTTCGTAAGTAATGCTTGCATGTTCCCCATTGTTATTTATTGCTTTGGCCAAGTAGTAGGTAGTGACTCCAAGAGGGAACGTTATGCTTGATTGTGGGTTCATGCCCCTCGATGACTAGTTTGAGTGACAGAAACATGAGTCTAGGGGATGTGCTGTTGCCACAAGGGGGAAAACAACAGTGCTTGTGCCCGCGGGTGCAAGGATTGTTTACTTTACGCAAAGTTCTTTTAATGCAGTTGTCTGTTGCTTTGAGTTTACACTATGGGTGGGACTCGCAACTTAATACCAGCGAGATGTTCTGGATAGATATCTCAAGGTGGATGATTAGTAGTAGATGCAGATGGATTTCGGTCTACTTACCTCGGCGTACCGCCCATGCTTTGAACCTCTACCTTTCTTGCAACTTAGTCAGCATTGGTTTGCGCACATGGTCCTGTCAATTGCCCAGCTGTAATTCGTTTACCTCACATAGCTGTTTTATCATCTTTTGGGAGAGAGACATCACTAGTGAACATCATGAGACTCCGGTCCATATTACCATCATTGATCACATCCGCTATTTACTTTCCGCTTTTTACTTACTATTGCAATTATACCTATCACTATTATCACTTGCATTTGATCCTTTGTAAACTACCAGGCCGGAGGGATTGACAACCTCTCTGTACTCGTTGGGAGCAAAGTTATTTGTATCTGTGTGTAGGTCCACGTTGATTGCTAATATCTGGCGCCGTTAGCAGTTGACACCTTCTTGTTGAAACTGGGAGTCTCAGGGAAAACGATCCTTGGTATTGCCAAGGGAAAACTTCTGCTACACTGCATCTCAAACCTTCCACTTGGGGTAACCAACGAGGGGTGAGAAGCCACCTAGCAAAGCAATTTCTGGCGCCGTTGCCGGGGACTCCACTCTTCAGGATAGGGGAGTTGCACGCTATCTTTTACCTTTGCTTTTAGTCTTGTTAGTTTACCTTTCAGTTTTTGCTTTAGTATCTTTTATCGAAAATCACAAAAATAGTTATCTTGCTTGCTTGCTACTATGGGTTCCACCGAGAACACCAAGCTGTGTGACTTCACTAGTCACAACAACGATGACTTTATCTGCACACCTATCACTACACCTGCCACTTCAGCACCTTCGTATGAAATTAAACCTGCTTTACTGAACTTAGTCATGAAAGATCAATTCTCCGGTGCTGGAGATGATGTTGCTTTACACTTGAACAATTTTGTTGAACTTTGTGATATGCAAAAGTACCGAGAAATAGACGGTGATATTGTTAAGCTTAAGCTTTTTCCTTTCTCCTTGAGAGGAGGAGCTAAAATTTGGTTTCAGTCTTTGCCTAGAAACAACATAGATTCATGGGACAAGTGCAAAGATGCTTTTATTGGAAAATACTATCCACCTGCTAAAATTATCCAACTAAGAAGTAACATAATGAATTTTAAACAATTGGATAATGAACACGTTGCCCAAGCTTGGGAACGTATGAAATCTCTTATCAAGAACTGACCTACTCATGGTTTGACTACTTGGATGGTTATCCAAACTTTCTTTGCAGGCTTGAACTTTACCTCGCGGAACTTGTTAGATTCGGCCGCGGGAGGAACCTTTATGTCAACTACACTTGGTGCTGCCACAAAGCTTCTCAATGAGATGATGACCAATTATTCCCAATGGCACACCGAACGCGCTCCAATAGGTAGGAAGGTAAACTCTGTCGAGGAGATTTCCTCCCTAAATGAAAAAGTTGACTTGATCATGTCTCTACTTTCGAAGCAGTCTTCTATTGATCCTCGTGATGTTCCTTTAAATTCTTTGATTGCTCAAGAACAAGTAGATGTGAACTTTATCTCTAGAAACAATTTTAATAACAATGCTTATAGGAGTAATTTTGGTAGCAATCCTAGACCGTTCCCCTCTAATTCTTATGGGAACAACAATGCTTATCCTAGCACCAAGAACTCCACTACTGAACTAGAGATTATGCTTAAAGATTTCATCACTACCCAAAAAGCTTTTAATAATAGTGTAGAAGAAAAACTAAACAAACTAGATGATCTCTCTTTGAAGGTAGACCATTTAGCCAATGAGGTAGAATTGCTTAAAATTAAAACTTCTCCTCTTGAGGAGAGGAAGGTCACTCCTATTAATGCTATTCAAGTGCAATTTAATGAAAATATTAGGATGATGGCTAAACTTAAAGAGAGATGGGCTAGAGAAAGGGAGGAAGAAGATAGAATTAAGAGCCTTCCTACCCACCACACTGTTGCTACTATCCAAGTTGTTGAGGATATCCAAACTCTTAGCACCCAATGCACTCCTGGTCCCGATGGACCTATTAATGGTGATGCTATGACTATAGAAACTACCAAACAAGTGAACCTAAAGGACACCACTACCACCTTACTTGATGGTAGTGACCTTGATTTTGACAATTGCACTCTTACCGAAGTTATTGATTTCCTTCACAAGATGTCTAGAGATCCCCGCACTAGCACGCTTAACCTTGCCTTCACAGAGCATATCACTAATGCTCTTATCAAAGCTAGGGAGGAGAAATTCAGAGTAGAAGCCTCCATACCTAGAAAGCTAGAAGATGGTTGGGATCCTATGATAAAAATTAAGTTGAATAACTTCTCTTGCTATGCTTTATGTGATGTTGGTGCTAGTACCTCTGTTATGCCCAAAAGAATATATGATATGCTTAAACTGAAACCTTTTGATTCTTGTTCTTTTGGTGTTCGTCTCGTTGATTCTTCGATAAAGAAACCTTTGGGGAGTATCGACGATGTTCTTATCATTGTCAATGACAATTATGTTCCCGTTGATTTTACTATTATGGATATTGAATGTGAACCTTCGTGTCCAATTATTTTGGGACGTCCTTTTCTACGCACCGTTGGTGCTATCATTGACATGAAAGAGGGTAATATAAAATTCCAGTTTCCTCTCAAGAAAGGGATGGAACACTTCCCTCGAAAGAAGATTAAGTTACCTTTTGAGTCCGTTATACGGGCTAGCTATTCTTTTACTCTTGATACAACTTGACCTCTATGCATTATGCCTAGCTTAAAGGCATAAAAGAAAGCGCTTTTGGGAGGCAGCCCAATCAATAAATTTTATTTTATTTTTGTTGTGTCTTGATGTTGTTACTACTATAGCATCATAATTGTATCTTTGCTTTTCAATTTTGTGCCAAGTATAGCCTCTGATTGCAAGAAAGTTCAAAAGTTGTGACGTGATGTCCAGGAAACAGATTCTGTCCTTGGATAGAAAATTTCGTATAAAATCACCAGATCATCTTTTTGGTCTGAATTTTTTCGACAGCGTGCTCTATATAATTGTCTTTCGTGCGTCTGTTTTGATTTTTTTTATTAGAGTTGCAGAAGTGCCCCGGAAAAATCATTTACTACCTGCTGTTCTGTTTTTCACAGATTCTGTCCTGTTTTGCCTTTCCTTCATTTTGCAAACCTAGAGCTTGCTTCTTCTTTGCAAAAACCTTTTGGCAATCTTGAGAAACAGTAGAACTTCAAGAATATCTTTATTTCCAGCAAGGAACAACTATTTTATTATGGGTACTAACCTCGCTAATCAGATTATGATGAGTTATGTATGAAGGGAGTTTTCAAGTGTGCGAGGGAAGATGATAAAAAGATTCAGGAGTGTCAAACGCTCAAGCTTGGGGATGCCCCCGTGCACCCCCAAGAAATATTCAAGGAGACTCAAGCGTCTAAGCTTGGGGATGCCCCCGTGCATCCCCTTCTCCATCAACATTATCAGTTCGTCTTTCGTTCCACTATATTTTAATCACTTCATGTGTTATGTGCTATGCTTGGAGCATCTTGCTTTTAGTTTTCCTTTTAGTTTTCTTTAGCTTTTCATAACGAGTCGGAACTCAACTTTCTTTATGTGGGAGAGAAACACGCTCCACTTCTACCTAGATAATAACATAGAATTTTCATATCTATCTCTCCTGTGTGTGTTCTTTGTCTTTTAATAGCTACTATCATGCTTAGCTCTTAACTTTCATGCTTATCTTTTTAAAGAGCTTTCATTTAGTTGGTTGCTTGAACTCTCTTTAGTTATCATGGTTATCTTATTAAGAGAGTTTGCTTCTGTTGCATTGGTTGATATGTCTATGATAAAGATGCTACGTGCATAATGGCGCTTAGTAGTTCAGTTTTTCTTATGGTTAGTCCCAAATAGCTGGGGGGTTCCCAATGTGTCATTGGAGTACCAACATGATTTGTTTGCCTATGATGTGGTATGGTTTAGTAATATCTTCCTTCAAAGAATTTATTTTGATTGACTTGGCGTATGCTCACGCATATTTAAGACTGTAAAGAAAGTCTGTCAAGCCTTGATGATCTTTTGTTTCTGAGTAGCGATATAACTTCCATGCCTCATTCAATGTTGCTTTGTCGCTCTGCATGATTATGACCATCATTGCTCTCTTAATTGGTCGCTCCCAGTCTTTTGCTAACCTCCACCTGTACTAAGCGAACTGACTGCTTGTGCATCCACATCCTTTTAATCCAGTTATGCCATATGAGTCCACCATATCTTCCTACATGGTATTTACCTGCCATTCCTAACGGAGACTTGCATGTACCATCTCGAAATTATTCAAAGAAAAAAAACATTCCCATTTTGTGCCTCTGTTGTAAGTTCATGAGGAAGTAGTGGTTAATTCATGATCTTTTTAAGTTGGACAAGCTTTACCCCGGGATTGCATGTATAATGTGCAAACCCATAATACGAGAAGGAACTGGCATTGAGTGCGCCCGGCTCAAAAAGATAATATAACAAACAAACCCTCCTTCACGCTTTGTTCATGAGAAATCAGAAAACTTTGGCAGTGATAAACAAAGGAGATTAAGAGGATGTGATCGTCCTCATTCGGGAGCCGTTCCTCGAAACTTGTCCATCTCAAGAAGTGATTGAGTTGTCTGCTAGCATTCGTTGACGAAACATGCATGATCTAATCAAAAAAATTGTTACCTCTGTTTTTAAAACCAAGAGCTCTGGTACATGTTTTGTCTTTGTTTCCGATTACGGGTTTTCAACCTTGCCAACAAAAGCCACGGTTCGAGAGTCTCCACCTTCTTTTAAAGCACCAACTACTGAGAGCATGATTGTCATTCTGAGTGTAATGTGCATTGTCCCAAAGTAGCATTGTCTTTTGCATGATTGTGATATCGTTTATTCTGAAATCATTGTATCTAATCATCACTTAAACCTTGGAGGTGCCCCTGCATTTATGTTTTGCTTCACTAAAGGGGGCAAGCGAGATATCACTTTATCATATTTGCACATCATGTTCATTACAAATCTATTTGATGTTTCAGTATCATATTGTAAAACTTTCAGTTCTTTGTGATTTTCTCATGAGGCAACTTAATTACTATAGATTCATTGTCTCAGTAAGCTTTTGTCATGTGACTATGCAAAAGTCCTATATGGTTAATAGCATGTCACCACAGAAATTATTCTTGTTATCATTTACCTACTCGAGGACGAGCAGGAATTAAGCTTGGGGATGTTGATACGTCCAAAACGTATCTATAATTTCCGCTTGCTCCATGCCTCTTTTGGGTGATATTGCTATGTTATTTATACACTTCCATACACTTTTGATCATATTTGGACTAACCTATTAACTCAGTGCACCCCAGTGCCAGTTTCTGTTTTCGGCTGTTTTTGTATTTCAGGTTTTCACATTACGAGAACTGCCAGAAAAAATCCAGAAAAATTATATAAAAAATCAGCGTTCCAGAACCTACCAGGCACCCGAAGCACAGCCGGAGGGGGGCCACCAGGGCCCCAGGCGCCCTGGCGGCGCCCCCCTGGGCCGCGCCGGGGGGCGCCTGGGCCCCCCGAGGCTCCGCTGATGCCCCCCTTTGGCATATATTTAAAGCGTCTCCCGAAACCCTCGAGACGGGAACTCTTTTTCGCGATCTCATCTCTGTTCTGCCGCCGCCGCCGCTTCCAAGATCGGGAGCACCAGGAGAACTCTTCCCGGCACCCTGCCGGAGGGGAGGATCACCACCGGGAGCTTCTCCACCACCATGGACGCCTCCCGGATGAGTTGTGAGTAGTCTCCCTTGGACCATGGGTCCATGACCAGTAGCTATGTGATGTTCTCCTCCCGTTCTTGTGCTTCACTAATTAGTCCTCGTGAGCTGCCCTACATGATCGAGGCACGTTTGTAATCCTTATGCTGTTGCTATGATGAGTTTGCTGGGATCCGATGGATTATGAGATTATGTTCAGATTGTGTTTGAGTAATATATTTGATTCACCTCTTTTATATTTATGTTCGTAAGTAATTCTTGCATGTTCCCCGTTGTTATTTATTGCTTTGGCCAAGTAGTAGGTAGTGACTCCAAGAGGGAACGTTATGCTTGATTGTGGGTTCATGCCCCTCGATGACTAGTTTGAGTGACAGAAACATGAGTCTAGGGGATGTGCTGTTGCCACAAGGGGGAAAACAACGGTGCTTGTGCCCGCGGGTGCAAGGATTGTTTACTTTACGCAAAGTTCTTTTAATGCAGTTGTCTGTTGCTTTGAGTTTACACTATGGGTGGGACTCGCAACTTAATACCAGCGAGATGTTCTGGATAGATATCTCAAGGTGGATGATTAGTAGTAGATGCAGATGGATTTCGGTCTACTTACCTCGGCGTACCGCCCATGCTTTGAACCTCTACCTTTCTTGCAACTTAGTCAGCATTGGTTTGCGCACATGGTCCTGTCAATTCCCAGCTGTAATTCGTTTACCTCACATAGCTGTTTTATCGTCTTTTGGGAGAGAGACATCACTAGTGAACATCATGAGACTCCGGTCCATATTACCATCATTGATCACATCCGCTATTTACTTTCCGCTTTTTACTTACTATTGCAATTATACCTATCACTATTATCACTTGCGTTTGATCCTTTGTAAACTACAAGGCCGGAGGGATTGACAACCTCTCTGTACTCGTTGGGAGCAAAGTTATTTGTATCTGTGTGCAGGTCCATGTTGATTGCTAATATCTGGCGCCGTTAGCAGTTGACACCTTCTTGTTGAAACTGGGAGTCTCAGGGAAAACGATCCTTGGTATTGCGAAGGGAAAACTTCTGCTACACTGCATCTCAAACCTTCCACTTGGGGTAACCAACGAGGGGTGAGAAGCCACCTAGCACCAGCCACCTGTGTGCGAAGCACGTCGGTAGAACCAGTCTCGCGTAAGCGTACGCGTAATGTCGGTCCGGGCCGCTTCATCCAAAAATACCGCCGAATCAAAGTATGACATGCTGGTAAGCAGTATGACTAGTATCGTCCACAACTCACTTGCGTTCTACTCATGCGTATCATCTACGCATAGACCTGGCTCATGATGCCACTGTTGGGGAACGTAGTATTTCAAAAAAAGATCCTTCGATCACGCAAGATCTATCTACCAGATGCATAGCAACGAGAGGGGAGAGTGTGTCTATGTACCCTCGTAGACCGAAAGCGGAAGCGTCTAGTGACGCGGTTGATGTAGTCGAACTTCTTCGCGATCCAACCGATCAAGCACCGAATGTACGACACCTCCGCGTTCAGCACACGTTCAGCTTAATGACGTCCCACGAGCTCTTGATCCAGTAGAGCTTCACGGGAGAGTTTCGTCAGTGCGACGGCATGGTGACGGAGATGATGAAGTTACCGTCGGAGGGCTTCGCCTAAGCACTGCAACAATATGATCGAGGTGTGTTTCTGTGGAGGGGGGCACCGCACACGGTTGGGAGAGATCAACTGATCAACTTGTGTGTCCATGGGGTGCCCCACCCCCGTATATAAAGGAGTGGAGGAGGGGAGGGCCAGCCCTCTCTATGGCGCGCCCTACGGGAGTCCTACTCCCTCCGGGAGTAGGATTCTCCTTTTCCTAGTAGAACTAGGAGCCCTCTCCGGTACTCCGAAAAATACCCGAATCACTCAGAACCTTTCCGATGTCCGAATATAGTCGTCCAATATATCGATCTTTACATCTCGACCATTTCGAGACTCCACGTCATGTCCCCGATCTCATCCGGGAGCCCAAACTACCTTCGGTACATCAAAATACATAAACTCATAATACCGATCGTCATCAAATGTTAAGCGTGCGGACCCTACGGGTTTGAGAACTATGTAGACATGACCGAGACTCATCTCCGGTCAATAACCAATAGCGGAACCTGGATGCTCATATTGGCTCCTACATATTCTACGAAGATCTTTATTGGTCAAACTGCATAACAACATACGTTGTTCTTTTTGTCATCGGTATGTTACTTGCCCGAGATTCGATCGTCGGTATCTCAATACCTAGTTCAATCTCGTTACCGGCAAGTCTATTTACACATTCCGTAATACATCATCTCGTGACTAACTCATTAGTCATTTGCTTGCAAGGCTTATTATGAGGTGTATTACCGAGAGGGCCCAGAGATACCTCTCCGACACTAGGAGTGACAAATCCTATTCTTGATCTATGCCAATATCACGAACACCTTCGGAGACACCTGTAGAGCATCTTTATAATCACCCAGTTACGTTGTGACGTTTGATAGCACACTATGTGTTCCTCCGGTATTCGAGAGTTGCATAATCTCATAGTCATAGGAACATGTATAAGTCATGAAGAAAGCAATAGCAGTAAAACTAAACGATCATAGTGCTAAGCTAACGGATGGGTCTTGTCCATCACATCATTCTCCTAATGACGTGATCCCGTTGATCAAATGACAACTCATGTCTATAGCTAGGAAACATAACCATCTTTGATCTATGAGCTAGTCTAGTAGAGGCATACTAGGGACACTCTGTTTTGTCTATGTATTCACACATGTACTAAGTTTCCGGTTAATAGAATTTTAGCATGAATAATAAACATTTATCACGATATAAGGAAATAAATAATAACTTTATTATTGCCTCTAGGGCATATTTCCTTCATCTATACATGTGAAGTTTTTTCTTTTGAGTCAAATATGTCTGAATCTTGTTGAATTGACCAAAACCTTGTGAGGCTAGAGGACCGTGGAAGTGATCAACAAAATCCTCATACTTTCTCATGCTAGCTAATCTGGTAATTTTCGATAAAGAGGTTGGTCTTGCCAAAACCCATGGCAAAACAGAACAAAGCTTCTATTTCTCACAAACATTTAGCAGCTTCTTCAAAAATTGGAAACAACATTAAATAACTTATCAACTAGTGAGATCCTTCTGATTTTTCCAAGGGGAGGCATCGGCGTAATAAAATTCCCAAATAATTTTTACTCAAGGTAAATCATCTTTACTAAAAAAATGTCTAGCCATTTTTTTACCAGGAGAGCTTTGGTATTCATTTCGACATCAAGAATACCTAGACCTCCATGGTTCTTTGGCTTTCATATTTTCTCTCGCACAATGAGAGAATGACCTATAATCTCCTGACAATACTTCCTCAAAGGAATGCATCTAGTATTTGTTCACTTGCTCAGAAACTAAGATTTGAAGTACAAGAGGTAGAGAGGAGAAAACTGCTTTTATGAATTGCAGCCTGCAACATCTAACCAACCTTCTTTCTATTTTATGACACATATGAGTGAAATATTCCATTTTTGGCCTCCTAGTGTCTAAGGGGAGCGCTAGATAGGTGACTAGAAATGCTCCATGTTGAATCCCAAAGGCCTAACCATTCTATGCATGCTGTCACAAGGAACATTAATAGGCGCCATCACAAATTTGCTCTAGTTAAGTTTTTAGCCGGTCAGGGAAGCATAGAGCAACAACTGATTTTTTATTTGCATTATTTGACTTCACCAACAAGCATGAAAAGTATGGTATCATCAACATATTGAATCACAAGAAAGTCAGAGAATGATTTGATTCCCAGAGGAGCTTGGGTTAAGTGATTATGCATCACTTCATTGAGGATGGCCCTATGAAGAGCAATGTGAAGGATAAAAATAAGAGGGGAGAGAGGATCCCCATGTCTGGGTCCTCTCTTGAAGTAAAATTGTTTACCATGAATTTCATTAAAAATGATTGAGGAAGTGCCATACCTAAAGATCATTTTAACCTAGCCGCGCCATCTTTGATCGAAGCCTCTAGCAGCTAATTGTTTCATAATGGTGTCATGCTCAATCATATCAATAGCTTGTTGAAAGTATAACTTTAGAACAACAATATTTTTCTTGGAGTGTTGGCATAAATATCCAAAACTCCAAACCAGACAGTCTCAGAAAGCCATATTGGTTTATGTCAACCAACTTGAGGATAATGTTCTGCTATCTGGTGGCGAGAAGCTTGGTAATGTTTCAATTGAACAATTCAACAGAGAAATAAACCAAAATCACATGGTGATTGAGGATTATCTTTCATTGGGTCAGGCGTTGAATGAAGCATTCTTTGTATGAAGATTGATCCTTCCATCATAAAAAGCACCAATTAAAACATATAACTGTTCAACAATTATGGCCCAGCGAGATTGATGTAAACTCCATTAGAAACATCAAGCCTAGGACCTTGTCAGAAGGAATACTTTTTATCACTTCATCAATCCCTTCTTTGATAAATGGAGTTTCGAAGCAATTATGGCCCTCAATTCTATAAAAAAATATGCTAATTAAATAAAAAGATCTTGTTGGATTGGCGATTACGAACCTGCTTTTTGTAAGCTGTCTAGAGAATTCCTGCTTTGGATCGGTAATCATTGTACTCTTGTTCCATCTCATCTTGTATAATGGCAATGTGATTGTTCCCGTACTTGATGGTGGCCTCAGCATGAAGTAATTTGGTGTTTTCGACTCCAAGCTTAATCCATCTAATAGTTGCCTTTGCTTCCAGTAAGTATTTTGGTATGATGGGAGATTGTCGCAGGGATTTTGTGGCAGTACACATTGTTCGGGATTTGGGAGACGCAATAGGATGATCCAAAATGGGTTAACACGAGATTTTTATCCAGATTCAGGCCCTCTATAAAAGAGATAATACTTTACGAAAGCGAAAACTTGTGCGGTGACGCTACCTACCGGCAACGCGCTACCCAATCAACTAGTGCCATCTAGCACCGTATATCGCCCCACATGTTGTATATTTTCCCCATGTTTAAAAAAACATTGTTTAGCAACTGGCCCCACCATTGTACATCACACGCATGCAGTAATGTGGCACCTCCCCTTTTCTCTCTTTCTCTTCCCCCACACAATAAATCCAACCATTTGTTTCAGCTTGGCTATTTTAAAAATCCATATCTTTTAAACCATATATCCATTTCTGAAACATTTTATATTTGAACTCCTTGCGCTAAAACCTTTAAAATAAGACCAATCTTGGATAACTTAAATCACCTTTAAATTCGAGCGTAAATTTCACATTTCACTGGCTTGGTTCACATTTCTTTTCACTTTCATAACCTACATTTTACTTTCCACTGACTTGTTTCACAAAAAATCACATCTGTTTCAACTGCGCATTTTTCAAATAACATATTTCACTCTTATAAAAGAAAGTGTAACACATTTCCAAATAACCAGTTTCACAAATTGACATTTAAGTTTCATATTATTTTTCGCTTTCAGGACTACATTTCACTTTCCACTGACTTGTTTTTACAAAAATCACATATATTTTAATTGCATATTTTTGAAATAACATATTTCACTCTTTTGAAATAAAGTGTTACATATTTCAAATAATCATTTCCCAAGTTGACGTTTCAGTTTGATACGTTTCAGTTTCATATTATTTTGCAATTTCTAGTGAAATATGATTATTTCACATTTTCACTCTTCATTTCACATTTGATTGGCTTGTTTCATATTTCTTTTCACTTCCAAGACCTACATTTCACTTTTCCTTGACTTGTTTAACAAAAGTCACATCTATTTCAGTGACACATTTTTTAAATATCACATTTCACTCTTTTGAATAAACTATTACACATTTTCAAATAATCAGTTTCACAAGTTTGACATTTCACTTTCATATAGTTTTTCAAGTTTTAGTGAAATTTGTTTCTTTCACATTTTCACTCTTTTGAAATAGGCTTGTTTCAGATTCCTTTTCACTTTCAAAACCTACATATCACTTTTCCCTGACTTGTTTCACAAAAGTCACATCTATTTCAATGACACATTTTAGAAATATCACATTTCACACTTTTGAAATAAACTATCACACATTTTCAAATAATCAGTTTCGCAAGTTTGACATTTCACTTTCATATAGTTTTTCAATTTTTAGTGAAATTTGTTTCTTTCACATTTTTCACTCTTTTGAAATAGGTTTGTTTCACAATTTTCTAGTGAAATAGGTATGTTTTACATATGAAATGCCGAACGTTGAAATTTAAATGTGTTTCAAATGTATCTAAAATTTGTCTAGTTCTAAAGGTTTTGGCGCCAGGAGTTCAAATATATAAATAATTTCAAAACCAAAATTACAATTTCAATGATATGGACGGTTTAATTTACCAATGTGAAATAAAAGGTTGGATTTATGTTTGAGAGAAGAGAGAGAGGGTGGGCAGTCACATTCTGCCATGTAAGGACAATGGTGGGAGCCAATAATTGTATTAGGCATGGTATTCATTTTGTATAGAAAAGTAGGAATTATAGATGTCAACGGCCTGAATTTTAAAGTAGGTTGTGGAAGGGGAGAGCCCTACCGGTAGGTACCGGAACCGCTCAAAACGTGTTTGTGAATACTTTACTCCTGCTGAAGATAATCTTGATTCATACGAGGGTACAAAATATTGGTCTGTATGTCTGTACACATGCCAGCACGTGGATGCCCTAGCCTTGCCTTATAAAAGGCTGGCAAGGCTATGATCTTACAAACCAAGTCGTGGTAACGACACAGTGATCGTGCGCTGTTACTCCTAATTAAGTGCGACGTGGTAACGCTCTACTATTAACTATTACCTCCGTCTTATAAAATTCGTCTTAAATTTGTACAAGAATTTTGGGACCGGAAGTACGTTGTACCGCGCGTCTTGACGGCGCATTGACGACCCTGCCATTTTTGTTCGAGGGGAATTGACGACCCTGCCGAGTGGGCATTGTTGGGTGTGCTCAGCCAACTGGGCCTCCTGGTATGTGCCTAGCCGAGTTATTTTTTTAAGGCAATGTGTCAAGTGAGCCGTCTAGAACGGACTTAGGTTGTCCCATGCCTCGATGAACCCAGGTATATATAAACCCACTTTGAAAAACATATTTCTAAATGCTAAAAAATTTCTAAAAAAGGTTGCACAGATACGTCTTCATATTTTATGTGCGTGCATAAAGTTTCACGAAAATAAAACATTTTTTATGGCCTGTGCAAAAAATACAAACAATTGTGTCGTAAAACGCTATTTAGAAGCATTGAAATTTGTCTTTTTTCGAAGACAAAACAAAAATACTTTTTTTCACAAAAAATTCTGTCGCGCACACACATTTGTGAACATGCATGCGTGTAATTTTCTTTTGAATTTTTGACATTTTAAAACGTGTTTAAAATGCATTTTGCAAAAAATGGATGCATATGCCCATGGGTTCAGGACGTGCCAACTCCTAAGCTGTTTCCCTATCCTGGGCCTATACGGGAGGGATTCAGCCTTCACTCTCTCCCAGTCCATTTTTTGTTGCTTCAAGATATGCATTCTTCCATGCTGATCACACCCTGTCAATCGAAAAATGTACTCCCTCCGTTCCATAATGTAGTGCCTATAGATTTTTACAAAAGTCAAACATTACAAACTTTGACCATGTTTATAGAGAAAATTATGTACATCTAGAACACCAAATGCACATCATTGGATACATCGTGAGTTATATTTTCAGAATGTACATGTTTGGTATTGTAGATGTAGACAGTTTTCTCTATACACTTGGTCAAAGTTGGTAAAGTTTGACTTTCACAAAAATCTATAGGCACTACATTGTGGAACAGAGGGAGTATGTTTTAATCTCCACCGTTGATTCAATTAGAGGTTGTGTAGAACACTCGGTCGTGAAAGAATGTTTTCGTAAATAATTTGTTGGAGATGTGCAGGTGAGAATAGTTAATTGCTGCCACTTAGGCCGACCAAAGAAGTAATCCAATGTGGTTGTAGCCTGCGAGCCGAGCAATGCTACACGTACAAACAATTTACAGGCTTTTACATGATGGGTTAACCTTGATTGGTCAATAGATGAGCGAGGCGGCCCATCCCCCTGAAAATCAAGG
>LR738709.1:591791498-591813487 GCA_902687465.1 Secale cereale | reverse complement strand
GGGGGGGAGGTTTGTGATTGGTTGTTAGATGGAAAGAGCCTGTAAAAGCCTGTAAATCTTTGTATGTCTAGCATTTTTGCCTGCGAGTGAGTTGGCTCAAACCTGGAGGCCAAACAGGTTGTACAAAAGTTTGTTTACAAGAGCTCACATTGCATGCCCATTCCGCCATTCGACTCACTCATCACGCACACATACTTGCCTAAATAAAACGCACACAAACTCCAGGAGGAAACCAAAGGCAACCAACAGATCATAATTGAAGCACACATTTTGTAAAGAAGAGAGGAAAAAAGAGAGACGAATTCACTCGATTATTGAAGAAAACATTGACTTAAATTAAGCTAGTTCCAGCACTCTCCATGTTCCATAACAGCTAGATCACTGCATGCTGATCAATTATTACTCCATTGCCATGCCTGTGCATGACACACATCCATCTAACTAACAATGTAAGTTGTTGTCTTATCACTCGATTGGAAGTTTGGAACCTCCTGCATGCATGTATAAATAGCCCTCCACATACGAACCTCATGTCCTCATCCCATCACCTCATCCCATCTGCTCCTATAGCCCACATCAAATCATTAACAGCTAGCTTGAGAAGAGGGACAATGGCCGCAGCTTCTCTTAAGCTTTCTGTTGCGCTGGCATGCGTACTGCTGCTTTCGTCGTCAGCGGCGTGCCATGGCCTGGAGGTGGGTTACTACAAGAACACATGCCCCCGCGTGGAGGCCATCGTGAGGGACGAGGTGAAGAATTTCGTCTACAAGAACGCCGGCATCGGCGCCGGCCTCATCCGCTTGTTCTTCCACGACTGCTTCGTCCAGGGATGCGACGGCTCCGTCCTCCTGGACCCGACGCCGGCCAACCCGCAGCCGGAGAAGCTGAGCCCTCCCAACTTCCCCAGCCTCCGCGGCTTCGAGGTGATCGACGCGGCCAAGGACGCCGTCGAGAATGCGTGCCCCGGCGTGGTCTCGTGCGCCGACATCGTCGCCTTCGCCGGCCGCGACGCAGCCTACTTCCTTAGCCAGATGAAGGTCAAGATCAACATGCCGGCGGGCCGCCTCGACGGCCGCATTTCCAATTCCACGGAGGCCCTCGACAACCTGCCGCCATCAGTCTTCAACCTCGACCAGCTCGTCGCCAGCTTCGCCGCTAAGGGCCTCAGCGCCGAGGACATGGTCGTGCTCTCCGGCGCCCACACCATCGGGCTCTCCCACTGCTCGTCCTTCGTCTCCGACCGCATCGCCGTCACCTCCGACATCGACTCTGGCTTCGCCGACTTCCTGAGGAGGAGGTGCCCCGCCAACCCGAGCACGGCCAACGACCCCACGGTGAACCAGGACGTGGTGACCCCCAACGCTCTCGATAACCAGTACTACAAGAACGTCCTCGCTCACAAGGTGCTGTTCACGTCCGACGCCGCCCTTCTTACGACGCCGGCGACGACACAGATGGTGCGCGACAGTGCCAACATCCCCGGGCAGTGGGAGGCCAAGTTTAACCAGGCCATGGTCAAGATGGGAGCCATCGATGTGAAGACCGGCAAGCAAGGCGAAATCAGGAGGAACTGCAGGGTCGTCAACCACTGATCGATCCATGAATCGTGTCACGGTGCCGCTTTAGTTTTGCAAAAAATATCTGAGGCCACCTACTTGATTTTCGTTCAACTTTTATGCATGTACTGTAATTCGTTGTTTCCACTGTTCAAAATTCTTTGGCTGCTTAATTATTGGTGGTGCAGTTAACCATTATATATAGTATGTCAAAAACACGTCCTATATTATGAGCGGAGGGAGTAATCTTTTTAGTATTCGCAAAAAGTTCTATTAATTTTTGAGTTCGAATCATATCTTTGGCTGCTTAGGGCATCTCCAACGCTGATCCGTAAAACTGCTCCAGCATCTGTCCACGGATAGGGGACAAGTCTGCGGACATGCATGGAAGCGGGAGCCGCCCATCCAACTCTGCCCGCATACATTTCAAGTCAGGTTTCAACTAACCGAAAGAAATTCATGCAAACACGTCGAATTTCATTAAAGTTCGAATAGAAAATAGCACAAATCATCTATACATAACATGCAAATAAGTCTAGTACAACAATAGTTCAAATTCAACAAGATTAACTGGATGTTCGACAAGTTTTTCATGAACGGATCATATCGTCCCATACATACTGCACATTCAGCTTCATCCAACAGTGCGTGTGCGTAAATGGTCGTCCCTCTATCATATGGTACATCACGGCAGTGCATACGTGCACACATTGTGTAAAGCAACATTGAACGAAAGAATTAATCAATCAACAAGTTAAACAAGAAGAAGCAAAACTTATGATCTCCTCGGCTGGCGCGCACAATGGCCACCTTGCCTCCAACATATCAACCGCGCCATAAAACTTGGTGACGGTTGTCTGAATGACGTATCGTCGATACAATAATGACCTCACATTGCGTTGTTGGATGATGTGCATGTCGTAGGACGCAATGTGCTTTCGCGCATGAAATGAATCATGCACACGGTGCCGGAAGAGTCCACCTCTGCTTCCGCGGATACGGCCAACCACGCATCGCACAACATGTCGTTCGAAAATAAGCTCAATCGCTTTTCACCAAACACTTGCCAGGCATGGTGCCCACCATGGACGACATCAACATGGGGGAGGAGTGTACCTACCTACGGACGGGTTCTGGGTGGACGACACCGTAGTAAAAGGCGAGCGGGCACGTCGGCGCTGGTTGTAGAGGTCCGGCAATGCATGTGGGCCCGCCAGAGAGGTACAACGGCGACATCGGAGGAGGAGGAGGGTGCGAATGGAAAGCAAGGTGGGAGAACGGGCGGATTGGAAGAAAATTGGACCAGGATGAGGGATTTAGTGGGTCGGGGGTGTCGGAGTCCTGCCTGGCTACTGTTTGGACTCCCGCGAGCCCCCCAACTTTGTTTTCACTTCGCGGGAAAAAGTGCATCCGAACAGCTCGGCGAACCGATACATGCACGCCTTGGATGGCAGAACATGTAGGGACCACACAGTCTGAATGTATGGGGGCGGTTTGAGGGTCGACGTTGGAGATGCTCTCTGTGTGTAAGGGTGTGTGAATAGACCCAACACAAACATATATACAAGTTTTAGGGTTCGACAATTTTACGCACAAAATTTCAGGGTTCGCCAATTTTACACGCAAGGAGACTAGATGGTACATAATCAATCAAACTAAGTAACATGAGTACAGCAGCAGAGACATAGCAACTTGCATGAAAATAGGGGAGCAGAGTAGAGAATGCAAACATTGGTGGATACGAGAATGTTCTTTTGTGCTTCAGACAATTGGCGCTATCTTACGCCTACATTGACGGAGGTTCCAAACCAAAGGATTCTAAGACTCAAGAATCCTGGTTATGGCGCCGACCATGCAACCCACAAAGCGCAACCAACTTAGATCTTCGAGAAGTTGATTATCTCCAAGCCTATACAAACTCTCGCGTCTTTCGCATGTGGTACTTGCTAGGATCATAAGTGACTCCTAACTGTCTAGGATGTTGATACGTCCATTTTGCATCATGCTTATATGTTGACATTTATTGCATTATGGGCTGTTCATACATGTTTTGTCACAATACTTATACCTTTTCTCTCTTATTTTACAAGGTTTACATGAAGAGGGAGAATGCCGGCAGCTGGAATTCTGGGCTGGAAAAGGAGCAAACTCTAGAAACCTATTCTGCACAACTCCAATAGCCCTGAAACTCAACAGAACATCGTTTCGGAAAATATAAAAAATATCTGGCGAAAGAAACCCACGAGAGGGGCCACCGGCTGTCTTCGAGGGTGGGGGGCGCGGCCCACTTCCCAGGGCGCGCCCCCCTGCCTCATGGGCCAGCCGGCAGGCCCCCGGTGCCCATCTTCTCCTGTATGAGGTGTTTTGATCTGGAAAAAATCATAAGGAGGCTTTCGGGACCAGCCGCCGCCGTCTCGAGGCGGAACCGAGGCGGAAACCAATCTAGGGCTCCGGCAGAGCTGTTCTGCCGGGGATACTTCCCTCCGGGAGGGGGAAAACGTAACCGCCCTCATCACCAACAACTCTCCCATCTTGGGGAGGGCTATATTCATCAACATCTTCACCAGCACCATCTCTTCTCAAACCCTAGTTCATCTCTTGTATCCAATCTTTGCACCCAAACCTCAGATTGGTACCTGTGGGTTGCTAGTAGTGTTGATTACTCCTTGTAGTTGATGCTAGTTGGTTTATTTGGTGGAAGATCATATATTCATATCCATTATGTATATTAATACCCCTCTGATCATGAACAATATTATGTCTTGTGAGTAGTTACTTTTGTTCCTGAGGACATGGGAGAAGTCTTGCTATTAGTAGTCATGTGAGTTTGGCCTTCGTTCGATATTTTGATGAGATGTATGTTGTCTATCCTCTAGTGGTGTCATGTGAACGTCGACTACATGACACTTCACCATTATTTGGGCCTAGAGGAAGGCATTGGGAAGTAATAAGTAGATGATGGGTTGCTAGAGTGACAGAAGCTTAAACCCTAGTTTATGTGTAGCTTCGTAAGGGGCTGATTTGGATCCATATGTTTCAGGATATGGCTAGGTTTACCTTAATACTTCTTTTGTAGTTGCGGATGCTTGCATTAGAGGTTAATCATAAGTGGGAGGCATGTTCAAGTAAGGGCAGCACCCAAGCACCGGTCCACCCACGTACCAAATTATCGAAGTACCGAACGCGGATCAGATGATCGTGATGAAAACTAGCTTCATGATATTCCCGTGTGTCCTCGGGAGCGCTTTACTTTATATAAGAGTTTGTCCAGGCTTGTCCTTTGCTACAAAAAGGATTGGGCCACCTTGCTGCACCTTATTTACTTTTACCGTTTGTCACTTGCTACCAACTATCGTATCACAAAACTATATGTTACCTATAATTTCAATGCTTGCAGAAAATACCTTACCGAAAACTGCCTATCATTTCCTTCTGCTCCTCGTTGGGTTCGACACTCTTACTTATCGAAAGGACTACGATAGATCCCCTACACTTGTGGGTCATCAAGACTCTTTTCTGGCGCCGTTGCCGGGGAGTGAAGCGCCTTTGGTAAGTGGAATTTGGTAAGGAAAAATTTATATAGTGTGCTGAAATTTATTGTCACTTGTTACTATGGCTGAAAATACTTTGAGGGGCTTGTTCGGGGTATCTTCACCCTGAGCAGAAGAGCAAAGAGTTGCTCCTCAACCTACTACACCAATTGAAAATGTTTGCTTTGAGATTCCTTCGGGTATGATAGAGAAACTGCTTGAAAATCCCTTTACAGGAGACGGAACACTGCATCCCGATTTACATCTAATCTATGTGGATGAAGTTTGTGGATTGTTTAAGCTTTCAGGTATGCCCGATGATGTTATCAAGAAGAAGGTCTTCCCTTTATCTTTGAAGGGAGATGCATTGACATGGTTTATGCTATGCGATGATATGGGATCATGGAACTATAATCGTCTGAAGTTGGAATTTCATCAGAAGTTCTACCCTATGCACCAGGTTCATCGTGATCGCAATTATATTTATAATTTCTGGCCTCGCGAAGGAGAAAGCATCGCTCAAGCTTGGGGGAGGCTTAAGTCAATGTTATATTCATGCCCCAATCATGAGCTCTCAAGAGAAATGATCATTCAAAAATTTTATGCTCGGCTTTCTCATAATAATCGCTCCATGCTCGATACTTCTTGTTTTGGCTCTTATATGATGAAGACTATTGACTTCAAATGGTATTTATTGGAAAGAATTAAACGCAACTCTGAAGATTGGGATCTTGACGAAGGTAAGGAGTTAGGAATGACCCCTAAGTTTGATTGTGTTAAAGCTTTTATGGATACTGATGTTTTCCGGGAGTTTAGCACTAAGTATGGACTTGACTTTGAGATAGTAGCTTCTTTCCGTGAATCTTTTGCTACTCATGTTGATCTCCCCAAGGAGAAGTCGTTTAAATACCATCCCCCTATTGAAGTAAAAGTAGTTGAACCTATTAAAGTTTAAGAAAAGACTATCACTTATAATGTTGATCCTGTTATACCTACCGCTTATATTGAGAAACCACCTTTCCCTGTTAGGATAAATGATCATGCTCAAGCTTCAACTGTAGTTTGTAAGAGTAATACTAGAACACCTACACCCTCTGAGCAAATTAATTAAAGTTGAACCTAGTGTTGCTATGGTTAAAGATCTCTTGGTAGAAGATTTAGATGGACATGTTATTTACCTCCAAGAAGAGTCTGCTAGAATAGCCAAACCCAATGCTAGGAATAAACATAAACCTGTTGTAGGCTTGCCTGTTATCTCTGTTAAGATAGGAGATCATTGTTATCATGGTTTATGTGACGTAGGTGCTAGTGCGAGTATTATCCCTCTTGATTTGTATAACGAAATTATGCATGATATTGCACTTGTTGAGTTAGAAGGGATTGATGTTACTATTAAGCTTGCTAAT
This sequence comes from Secale cereale, assembly GCA_902687465.1. Lineage (NCBI taxonomy): Eukaryota > Viridiplantae > Streptophyta > Magnoliopsida > Poales > Poaceae > Secale > Secale cereale. The sequence goes on along the minus strand of LR738709.1, from coordinate 591,806,995 downwards.
AGAGATACTATTTCACCAGTTGGGAATGTTAGAGATATTGAAGTCTTGTGTGGGAAGGTTAAATACCCTGCTGATTTTCTTGTTCTTAGTTCCCCACAAGATGCATTCTGCCCCATTATATTTGCTAGACCCTTCTTGAATACCATTAATGCCAAGATAGACTGTGTGAAAGATGCTGTTACTGTTGGATTAGGGGATATGTCTCATGATTTTAACTTTGCTAAATTCCGTAGACAACCCCTTGAAAAGGCACCACCCAGTAGAGATGAAATTGTTGGTCTTGCTTCTATTGCCGTGCCACCTAATGATCCTTTAGAACAATACTTGCTAGACCATGAAAATGATATGCATATGAATGAGAGAAGGGAAATATATGAAATATTACTTACACAGGGCCCCGTATTGAAAAAAAACTTGCCTGTTGAAATCCTAGGGGATCCTCCTCCACCCAAGGGTGATCCCGTGTTTGAACTTAAACCTTTGCCTGATAATCTTAAGTATGTTTACCTTGATGAAAAGAAGATATATCCTGTTATTATTAGTGGTAACCTTTCAGAGCAGGAAGACGAAAAATTATTGAAAACTCTGAAGAAGCACCGTGCTGCTATTGGATATACTCTGGATGTTCTTAAGGGCATTAGTCCCACTATATGCCAACACAAGATAAAATTGGAAGAAAATGCTAAACCAATTATTGATCATCAGCAACGGTTAAATCCTAAGATTAAAGAAGTGGTAAGAAAGGAAATACTAAAGCTTTTAGAGGCAGGTATTATCTATCCAGTTGATGATAGCCAGTGGGTAAATCCCGTCCATTGTGTTCCTAAGAAAGGAGGCATGACTGTTGTCCCTAATGATAAAGATGAATTGACCCCGCAAAGAATAGTTACAGGTTATATGATGGTAATTGATTTCCGTAAGTTAAATAAAGCCACTAAGAAAGATCATTACCCCTTGCCATTTATTGATCAAATGCTAGAAAGTTTATCCAAACATACTCATTTCTGCTTTCTAGATGGTTATTCTGGTTTCTCTCAAATACATGTGTCAAAAGGGGATCAAGAAAAGACCACTTTTACTTGTCCTTTCGGTACCTTTGCTTATAGACGTATGCCTTTTGGTTTATGTAATGCACCTACTACCTTTCAAAGATGCATGATGGCTATATTCTCTGATTTTTGTGAAAAGATTGTTGAGGTTTTCATGGATGATTTCTCCGTTTACGGAACTTCTTTTGATGATTGCTTTAGCAACCTTGATCGAGTTTTGCAGAGATGTGAAGACACTAACCTTGTCTTGAATTGGGAGAAGTGCCACTTTATGGGTAATGAAGGCATTGTCTTGGGACATAAAATTTCTGAAAGAGGTATTGAAGTTGACAAAGCTAAGGTTGATGCTATTGAAAAGATGCCATGCCAAAAGGACATCAAAGGTATACAAAGTTTCCTTGGTCATGCCAGGTTTTATAGGAGGTTCATTAAGGACTTCTCCAAAATCTCCAGGCCTCTGACTAATCTCTTACAAAAAGATATTCCTTTTGTATTTGATGATGATTGTTTAGAAGCATTTGAAATACTTAAGAAAGCATTGATCTCTGCACCTATTGTCCAGCCTCCTGACTGGAATTTACCCTTTGAGATTATGTGCGATGCTAGTGATTATGCTGTAGGTGCTGTTCTAGGGCAAAGAGTTGATAAGAAATTGAATGTTATCCAGTATGGTAGTAAAACTCTAGATAGTGCCCAAAGAAATTATGCCACTACTGAGGAAAAAAATTTAGCAGTTGTGTTTGCTTGTGATAAGTTTAGACCATATATCGTTGATTCTAAAGTAACTATTCACACTGATCATGCTGCTATCAAATACCTTATGGAAAAGAAAGATGCTAAACCTAGACTTATTAGATGGGTTCTCTTGCAGCAATAATTTGACTTGCATATTATTGATAGAAAAGGAGCTGAGAACCCCGTAGCAGATAACTTGTCTAGGTTAGAAAATGTGCTTGATGACCCACAACCTATTGATGATAGCTTTCCTGATGAACAATTAGCTGTCATAAGTACTTCTCGTACTGCTCCTTGGTATGCTGATTATGCTAATTATATTGTTGCTAAGTTTATACCTCCTAGCATCACATACCAGCAAAAGAAAAAGTTCTTCTATGATTTGAGACATTACTTCTGGGATGACCCACATCTTTATAAAGAAGGAGTAGATGGTATTATTAGACGTTGTGTACCTGAGCATGAACAGGAACATATCCTATGCAAGTGCCACTCCGAAGCTTATGGAGGACACCATGCGGGAGATAGAACTGCACACAAGGTATTGCAATTCAGTTTTTATTGGCCTACTCTCTTCAAGGATGCCCGTAAGTTTGTCTTATCTTGTGATGAATGTCAAAGAATTGGTAATATTAGTAGACGTCAAGAAATGCCTATGAATTATTCACTTGTTATTGAACCATTTGATGTTTGGGGCTTTGATTATGTGGGACCTTTTCCTGCCTCTAATGGGTACACACATATTTTAGTTGCTGTTGATTACGTTACTAAGTGGGTAGAAGCTATTCCAACCAGTAGTGCTGATCATAACACCTCTATTAAGATGCTTAAAGAAGTTATATTTCCGAGGTTTGGAGTCCCTAGTTATCTAATGACTGATGGTGGTTCACACTTTATTCATGGTGCTTTCCGTAAGATGCTTGCTAAATATGATGTCAACCATAAAATTGCATCCCCCTATCACCCACAGACTAGTGGTCAAGTCGAACTAAGTAATAGGGAGTTGAAATTAATCTTGCAAAAGACAGTTAATAGGTCTAGAAAGAATTGGTCCAAGAAACTTGATGATGCATTATGGGCCTATAGAACTGCATACAAAAATCCTATGGGTGTGCCTCCATATAAGATGGTATATGGAGAAGCTTGTCACTTACCTCTTGAGTTAGAACATAAGGCATATTGGGCTATTAAAGAGATCAACTACGATTTCAAACTTGCCGGTGAAAAGAGGTTATTTGACATTAGATGCCTCGATGAATGGAGAACCCAGGCTTATGAGAATGCCAAGTTATTTAAAGAAAATGTTAAAAGATGGCATGACACAAGAATACAAAAGCGTGAGTTTAGCGTAGGTGATTATGTCTTGCTATTCAACTCTCGTTTAAGATTTTTTGCAGGAAAACTTCTCTCCAAGTGGGAAGGTCCTTACGTTATCGAGGAGGTCTATCGTTCCGGTGCCATAAAAATCAACAACTTCAAAGGCACAAATCCGAAGGTGGTGAATGGTCAAAGAATCAAACATTATATCTGAGGTAATCCTATAAATGTTGAAACATTATATCTCAGGAATACATAAGGGACACTTTCCAGAACGATTCAGCCTCCGAAAAGGAAGAGGTATGTGATACGGTAAGTAAACCGACTCCAAAACAGTTCTAAAGGCAATTTTTCTCCGTTTTGGAATATTTAGAAAAATAGAAAAATAAACTACAGTTCGGAAGAGACACGAGGCGTCCTCGAGGGTAGAGGGCGCGCCCCCCTTCCCAGGGCGCGCCCCCTGCCTCGAGGACACCCCGTGTGTCCCCTGGACTCCGTTTTCTCGTGGGTTACTCCTTTTGTTCGGGAAAAATTCATTATATATACTCCCGAATGTTTTGACCTCTGTATCACGCAAAAATCCTCTGTTCTCGTTTCGAGCTGTTTTCTGTTAAGGTTTGCGAAGCCAGGCATCATGTCGTCTCCCTCCTCCAACAACGAAGGCAACGATGCTTGGCTAATGAAGATAGATCTGAAGAGGGAAGGACCCGAGGAGATCCACAAGGAGAAGAAGATCAAGATGGAGGTGGAGGATCCGGCTCCGACAGCGGGAGAAGAAGACACCGCTAAATCCCTTCCTAATCTCTTTACCTCAACTGAGCTAGAAGCTTTCAGGATGATTGAGTTAGCTCAGATTCGAAACAAGCATCTCACAAGTGAAAATCTTTTGTTGAAGGATTTCATAGCTGCTCTCAAAGGTATTATCCGCAAGCTGGAAGATCTCCTACGCTCGATATATGAGGATCCCCCGTCACTACTTGCAAGTCCATCCTCACCACCCCCGAAGAAGGAGACATAACCATATGGGTATGGGCACTCCCCTTGGCAACTGCCAAGCTTGGGGGAGTGACCCCGGTATCGTATCACCATCACTCCTATCTTTACCGTTTTACTTAGTTCGATCCTTTTGGTAGTATCTTGATCTAGTAGAATAAAGTTAGCATGATCTAGTTGTGAGCTTTTTGCTTTGTGAGCTTTATCCTTTGTAATCGAGTCCGTGAGCTATATAATAAAGATTAGTGTTGAGTCAAGGGCTTGTTTTCCTCACTTGGGTCATGATAAAAAGAAAGAAAACATAAAGAGTATCAAAGAGATCATATCAATCTTATGTGAAGTAATGACTTCACATACAAGAGTATGATAAATAAAAGTTGTTGAGAGGTGACAAACATAGTTTTGGTCATCGTTGCAATTAATAGGAAGTAATAAAAGAAGAGAGGCTTCACATACAAATATACTATCTTGGACATCTTTTATGATTGTGAGCACTCATTAAAGTATGACATGCTAAAGAGTTGATGTTGGACAAGGAAGACAAAATAATGGGTTATGCCTTCTTATATCCGAAATAAAGTATATTGTCATGGATCATCCAACATGTTGATCTTGCCTTTCCCCCTCATGCTATCCAAAACTCCTCGCACTAAGTAGAGATACTACTTTTGCTTCCATATAACGTTAAACCCAGTTTTGCCATGAGAGTCCACCATACCTACCTATGGATTGAGAAAGATCCTTCCAAGTAAGTTGTCATGTTGCAAACCCGCTAAAATATGTATGATTTATTAGTGTGGGAGAAATTAGCTTTATACGATCTTGTGATATGGAAGTAATAAAAGCAACAGACTGCATAATAAAGGTCCTTATCACAAGTGGCAATTTAAAGAGAAGTTCTTCTATGCTAAGACTTTGTGCATCCAACCACAAAAACACATGACAACCTCTGCTTCCCTCTGCGAAGGGCCTATCTATTATTCCTGTCTTATAAGTGTCAAGGTGAAATCCACCTTTCCTTTTTACATTTTATCCTTTGGCAAGCACATTGTGTTGGAAAGATCCAGACATATATACCCACTTGGATGTAAGTTGTCATGATCTATTACTGTTGACATTACCCTTGAGGTAAAAGGTTGGGAGGCAACACCATAAGCCCCTATCTTTCTCTGTGTCCGATTAAAACTCCATAAACATAAGTATTGCGTGAGTGTGAGCAATTGTGAAAGATTATATGATAGTTGAGTATGTAGGCTTGCTGAAAAGCTCTTATATCGACTCTTCCCGATATTACGATAAATTGCAATTGCTTCAATGACCGAGACCAAAGTTTGTTAGTTTCCAATGAAGTTTATGATGCATACTTGATATTGTGGATGAATTGTTACTTTAGCATAAGAAACATATGACTACATTTACTTAAGTTGATGTTATGAGAATGATCATGATGCCCACATGTCTGTATTTTGTTTTTATCGACACCTCTTTCTCTAAACATGTGGACAAATTTTTCGATATCGGCTATCGCTTGAGGACAAGCGAGGTCTGAGCTTGGGGGAGTTGATACGTCCATTGTGCATCATGCTTATATGTTGATATTTATTGCATTATGGGTTGTTCATACATGTTTTGTCACAATACTTATGCCTTTTCTCTCTTATTTTACAAGGTTTAGATGAAGAGGGAGAATGCCGGCAGCTGGAATTCTGGGCTGGAAAAGGAGCAAACTCTGGAAACCTATTCTGCACAACTCCAAAGGACCTGAAACTCAACAGAACATCGTTTTGGAAAATATAAAAAATATCTGGTGAAAGAAACCCACGAGAGGGGCCACCGGCTGTCCTCGAGGGTGCGGGACGCGCCCCCTTCCCACGGCGCACCCCTGCCTCGTGGGCCAGCCGGCAGGCCCTCGGTGTGCATCTTCTCCTAAGGAGGCTTTCCGGACCAGACGCCGCCGTCTTGAGGCGGAACCAAGACGGAAACCAATCTAGGGCTCCAGCAGAGCTGTTCTGTCGGGGATACTTCCCTCCGGGAGGGGGAAATCGCCACCGCTGTCATCACCAACAACTCTCCCATCTTGGGGAGGGCTATCTTCATCAACATCTTCGCCATCACCATCTCCTCTCAAACCCTAGTTCTTCTCTTGTCTCCAATCTTTGTACCCCAAACCTCAGATTGGTACATGTTGGTTGCTAGTAGTGTTGATTACTCCTTGTAGTTGATGCTAGTTGGTTTATTTGGTGGAAGATCATATGTTCAGATCCATTATGCATATTAATACACCTCTGATCATGAACAATATTATGTCTTGTGAGTAGTTACTTTCGTTCCTGAGGACATGGGAGAAGTCTTGCTATTAGTAGTCATATGAGTTTAGTCTTCGTTTGATATTTTGATGAGATGTATGTTGTCTATTGATATGTCTCCAACGTATCTATAATTTTTTATTGTTCCATGCTATTATTTATGAAGTCGAGGATATTTAATGGGCTTTATCATTCACTTTTATATCATTTTTGGGACTAACCTACTAACCCAAAGGCCCAGTCCAGATTGCTGTTTTTTTTGCCTATTTCAGGGTTTTGCAGAAAAGGAATATCAAACCGAGTCCAAACGGAATGAAACCTTCGCGAGAGATATTTTTGGAGCAAATCACGCTCGGGAGTCTTCGGGGCCAAGTCAGGGGACGTGGGACCAGCCCTCGAGGGTGGGGGGCGCGCCCCCTGCCTCGAGGCTGGCCTACACGGCCCCCGGTGCCCCCTTCTTCCTATATATACATATGTACCCCAGAAACTCCATACGCAGAGAGAAACCCCTAATTCCACCACCGTAGTTGTTGTTCCCGTGGAGATCCCATCTTGGAGCCTGTTCGGGGAGGGAGATCCATCACGGAGGCCTTCATCATCATCATCATCGCCCTCACCATGAGTTGTGAGTAGTTTACTTCAGACCTTCGGGTCCATAACTAGTATCTAGATGGCTTCTTCTCTCTCTCTGGATCTCAATACAAAGTTCTCCTCGGTCTTCGAGGAGATCTATTCGATGTAATCTCTTTTTGCGGTGTGTTTGCCGAGATCCGATGAATTCTGAGTTTATGATCAAGGTTATCTATGAAAGATATTTGCTTCTTCTCTGAACTTTTTATGTGTGCTCATAATATCCTTGCAATTCTCTTCGAATTATTGGTTTGGTTTGGCCTACTAGATCTATAGTTCCTGCAATGGGAGAAGTGCTTGGCTTTGGGTTCAATCTTGTGGTGTCCTTTCCCAGTGATAGTAGGGGCAGCAAGGCACGTATTGTATTATTGCCATCGAGGATAAAAAGATGGGGTTTTCACCATATTGCTTGAGTTTATCCCTCTACATCATGTCATCTTTCTTAAGGCGTTACTCTGTTCGTATGAACTCAATACACTAGATGCATGCTGGATAGCGGTCGATGTGTGGAGTAATAGTAGTAGATGCAGAATCGTTTCGGTCTACTTGTCTCGGACGTGATGCCTATATACAATGATCATGCCTAGATAGTCTCATAATTATTCACTTTTCTATCAATTGCTCGACAGTAATTTGTTTACCCGCCGTAGAATACCGCTATCATGAGAGAAACCACTAGAGAAAACTATGGCCCCCGGGTCTATCTTTATCATATTACTTTCCCGTCAACTAGCCAATTTCTGTCGCCGTTGTTTATTTGCTTTCTTTACTTACTGTTTTTATACCAAAAATATTATCTTATCATCTCTATCAGATCTCACTCTCGTAAGTGACCGTAAAGGGATTGACAACCCCTTATCACGTTGGCTGCAAAGTTCTTATTTGTTTGTGCAGGTGCGAGGGACTCGCGCGTGGTCTCCTACTGGATTGATACCTTGGTTCTCAAAAACTGAGGGAAATACTTACGCTACTGTGCTGCATCTCCCTTTCCTCTTCGAGGGAATACAACGTAAGCGCGAGAAGTGGCAAGAAGAATTTCTGGCGCCGTTGCCGGGGAGGCTTACGCAAAAGTCATATACCAAGTACCTATCACAAACCCTTATCCTTCACATTACATTTATTTGCCTCTCGTTTTCCTCTCCCCCACTTCACCTTTGCCGTTTTATTCGCCCTTCTTCCGCCGTGTGTTTTTCGTTCGCTTGCTTCTTATTTGCTTGTGTGTGTTGGATTGCTTGCTTGTCACTATGGCTCAGAACAATACCCAAATTGTGTGACTTTTCTAATACCAACAACTATGATTTTATTAGCACTCCGATTGCTCCTATTACCGATGCTGAATCTTGTGAGATCAATGCTGCTTTGTTGAATCTTTTCATGAAAGATCAATTCTCCGGCCTTCCTAGTGAAGATGCCGCTACCCATCTAAACAACTTTGTTGATTTGTGTGATATGCAAAAGAAAAGGGATACGGATAACGATATTGTTAAATTGAAGTTATTTCCATTTTCACTTAGAGATCGTGCTAAAACTTGGTTTTCCTCTTTGCCTAGAAATAGTATTGATTCGTGGAATAAGTGCAAAGATGCTTTTATCTCTAAGTATTTCCCTCCTGCTAAGATCATCTCTCTTAGAAACGATATTATGAATTTTAAGCAACTAGATCATGAGCATGTTGCACAAGCTTGGGAGAGAATGAAATTAATGATACGTAATTGCCCTACGCATGGTTTGAATCTATGGATGATTATTCAGAACTTTTATGCTGGCTTGAATTTTGCTTCTAGAAATCTTTTAGATTCGGCCGCCGGAGGCACTTTCATGGAAACTACCTTAGGAGAAGCTACCAAACTCCTAGATAATATTATGGTTAATTATTCTCAATGGCACACCGAAAGATTGATGGGCCTCTAACCCCTCGTTGGTTACCCCAAGTGGAAGGTGTGGGATGCAGTGTTGTGGAAGTTTTTCCCTTAGCAAAGATGCCAAGGATCGAATCCCCAGAGACTCCTAGGTTCAACAAGTAGGTGTCAACTGCTAACGGCGCCAGATATTAGCAATCAACGTGGACCTACACACAGATACAAATAACTTTGCTCCCAACGAGTACAGAGAGGTTGTCAATCCCTCCGGCCTTGTAGTTCACAAAGGATTAAACGCAAATGATAGTAGTGATAGATAATGTTTGCAATAGTAAGTAAAAGCGAAAAGTAAATAGCGGATGTGATCAATGATGGTAATATGGACCGGAGACTCATGATGTTCACTAGTGATGTCTCTCTCCCAAAAGACGATAAAACAGCTATGTGAGGTAAACGAATTACAGCTGGGCAATTGACAGGACCACGAACGCAAACCAATGCTGACTACATTGCAAGAAAGGTTGAGGTTCAAAGCATGGGCGGTACGCCAAAGTAAGTAGACCGAAATCCATCAATATCTACTACTAATCATCCACCTTGAGATATCTATCCAGAACATCTCGCTGGTATAAAGTTACGAGCCCCACCCATAGTGTAAACTCAATGCAACAGACAACTGCATTAAAAGAACTTTGCGTAAAGTAAACAATCCTTGCACCCGCGGGCACAAGCACCGTTGTTTTCCCCCTTGTGGCAACAACACATCCCCTAGACTCATGTTTCTGTCACTCAAGCTAGTCATCGAGGGGCATGAACCCACAATCAAGCATAACGTTCCCTCTTGGAGTCACTACGTATTACTTGGCCAAAGCAATAAATAACAACGGAGTACATGCAAGAATTACTTACATACATAAATATAAAAGAGGTAGATCAAATATATTACTCAATCACAATCTGAACATAATCTCATAATCCATCGGATCCCAGCAAACTCATCATAGCAACAGCATAAGGATTACATATGTGCCTCGATCATGTAGGGCAGCTCACGAGGACTAATTAGTGAAGCACAAGAACGGGAGGAGAACATCACATAGCTACTGGTCATGGACTCATGGTCCAAGGGAGACTACTCACAACTCATCCGGGAGGCGTCCATGGTGGTGGAGAGGCTCCCGATGGTGATCCACCCCTCCGGCAGGGTGCCGGGAAGAGTTCTCCTGGTGCTCCCGATCTTGGAAGCGGCGGCGGTGGCGGAACAGAGATGAGATCGCGAAAAAGAGTTCCCGTCCTGAGGGTTTCGAAGGACGCTCTAAATATATGCCAAAGGGGGGCACCAGACGGGGCTCGGGGGGCCCAGGCGCCCCCCCCCCCCCCCCCCCGGCTGTACTTCGGGCGCAAGGTAGGTTCTGGAACGCTAATTTTTTATATAATTTTTCTGGATTTTTCCTGACAGTTCTCGTAATGTGAAAACCTGAAATACAAAAACAGCCGAAAACAGAAACTGGCACTGGGGTGCACTGGATTAGTAGGTTAGTCCAAATATGATCAAAAGTGTATGGAAGTGTATAAATATCATAGCAATATCACCCAAAAGTGGCATGGAGCAAGCAGAAATTATAGATATGTTTTGGACGTATCAACATCCCCAAGCTTAATTCCTGCCTGTCCTCGAGTAGGTTAATGATAACAAGAATAATTTATGTGGTGACATGCTATTAACCATATAGGACCTTTTATAGTCATATGACAAAAGCTTACTGAGACAATGAATCTGTAGTAATTAAGTTGCCTCATGAGAAAATCACAAATGACTGAAAGTTTTACAACATGACATTGAAGCATCAAATAGATTTGCAATGAACATGATGTGCAAATATGATAAAGTGATATCTAGCTTGCCCCCTTTAGTGAAGCAAAACATAAATGCAGGGGCACCTTCAAGGTTTAAGTGATGACTAGATACAATGATTTCAAAATAAACGATATCACAATCATGCAAAAGACAATGCTACTTTGGAACAATGCACATTACACTTAGAATGACAATCATGCTCTCAGTAGTTGGTGCTTGAAGAAAGAGGGTGGAGAGTCAACATAAAAGTAAAAGAATGGTTATGTGCTAGAGCTTTTTATTTTGAAAACATAGAAGCAATTTTGTCAACGGTAGTAGTACTCATATGTGTTATGCATAAGACATCCTACAAGTTGCAAGCCTCATGCATCGAATACCAATAGTGCTCGCACCTTGTCCTAATTAGCTCGGATTTCCATGGGTTATCATTGCATTACATATGTTTCAACCAAGTGTCACAAAGGGGTACCTCTATGCCACCTGTACAAAGGTCCAAGGAGATAAATCGCATTTGATTTCTCGTTTTTGATAGATCTCAACTTGAGGACATCCATACCGGGACAACATAGAAAATAGATGATGGACTCCTCTTTAATGCTTAAGCATATTCTCATAAGAGATTGAGGATTAATGTCCAAGCTAAAACTTCCACCATGATACATGGCTTTGGTTGGCGGCCCAATGTTCTTCTCTAACAATATGCATACTCATTCAACCCATGGCAAATCACCCTTACTTCAGACAAGACGAACATGCATAGCAACTCACATGATATTCAACAAAAGTATGACAGTTGATGGCATCCCCAGAAACATGGTTACCGCTCAGCAAGCAACTTATAAGAAATAAGATACATATGCAACATATTCTTTACCACAATAGTTTTTAAGCTACTTTCCCATGAGCTATGTATTGCAAAGTTAGTCTGCTTAGTACAGGTGGAGGTTAGCAAAAGACTGGGAGCGACCAACTAAGAAAGCAATGACGGTCATAATCATGCAGAGCGACAAAGCAACATTGAATCAGGCATGATAGTTATATCGCTACTCAGAAATAAAAGAACATCAAGGCTTGACAGACTTTCTTTACAGTCTTAAATATGCGTGAGCATACGCCAAGTCAATCAAAATAAATTCTCGAATGAAGATATTACTAAACCATACCACATCATAGGCAAACAAATCATGTTGGTACTCCAATAACACATTGGGAATCCCCCAACTATTTGAGACTAACCATAAGAAAACCTGAACTACTAAGCGCCATTATGCACGTAGCATCTTTATCATCGACATATTAACCAATGCAACGTAAGCAAACTCTCTTAATAAGATAAGCATGATAATTAAAGAGAGTTCAAGCAACCAACTAAACAAAAGCTCTTTGAAAAGATAAGCATGAATACTAAGAGCTGAACATGATAGTAGATATTAAAAGACAAAGAACACACACAGCAAAGATAGACATGATAGTAGAAGTGGAGCGTGTTTCTCTCCCACTTAAAGAAAGCTGAGTTCCGACTCGTTATGAAAAAATAAAAAGGAAACTAAAAGCAAGACGCTCCAAGCATAGCACTTAACACATGAAGTGATAAAAATATAGCGGAACGAAAGACGAACTGATAATGTTGATGGATAAGGGGATGCACGGGGGCATCCCCAAGCTTAGATGCTTGAGTCTCCTTGAATATTTCTTGGGGGTGCACGGGGGCATCCCCAAGCTTGAGCGCTTGACACTCCTGAATCTTTTTATCATGTTCCCTCGCACACTTGAAAACTCCCTTCATACATAACTCATCATAATCTGATTAGCGAGGTTAGTACCCTTAATAAAATAATTGTTCCTTGCTGGAAATAAAGATATTCTTGAAGGTATACTGTTTCTCAAGATTGCCAAAAGGTTTTTGCAAAGAAAAAGCAAGCTCTTGGTTTGCAAAATGAAGGAAATGCAAAACAGGACAGAATCTGTGAAAAACAGAACAGCAGGTAGTAAATGATTTGTTCGGGGTACTTCTGCAACTCAAATCAAAAAACTCAGAACAGACGCACGAAAGATAATTATATAGAGAACGCTGTCGAAAAAATTCAGACCAAAAAGATGATCTGGTGATTTTATACGAGTTTTTCTATCCAAGGACAAAATCTGTTTCCTGGACAGCACCTCACAGCTTTTGAACTTTCTAGCAATCAGAGGCTATACTTGGCACAAATATGAAAAGCAAAGATACAATGATGATGCTAATGTAGTAAACAACATCAAGACACAACAAAAGAAAAATATAAAAATTTATTCATGTGGGCTGCCTCCCAAAAGCGCTTTCTTTTATGCCTTTAAGCTAGGCATAATGCATAGAGATCAAGTTTTATCAAGAGTAAAAGAATAGCTAGCCCGTACAACGGACTCAAAAGGTAACTTGATCTTCTTACGAGGGAAGTGTTCCATCCCTTTCTTGAGAGGAAACTGAAATTTTATATTACCCTCTTTCATGTCAATGATAGCACCAACGGTGCGTAAAAAGGGACATCCCAAAATAATTGGACATGAAGGATCACATTCAATATCCATAATAGTAAAATCAACGGGAACGTAGTTGTCATTGACAACGATAAGAACATCGTCGATCCTCCCCAAAGGTTTCTTTATGGAAGAATCAACGAGACGAACACCAAAAGAACAAGAATCATAAGGTTTCAATTTAAGCATATCATATAGTCTTTTGGGCATAACAGAGGTACTAGCTACAATATCACATAAAGCATAGCATGAGAAGTTGTTTATCTTAATTTTAATCATAGGATCCCAACCATCCTCTAGCTTCCTAGGTATGGAGGCTTCTACTCTAAGTTTCTCCTCTCTAGCTTTGATGAGAGCATTAGTGATATGCTCTGTGAAGGCAAGATTAAGCGTGCTAGTGTGGGGATCTTTGGCCATTCCTTGTAGAAAGGTGACAACTTCTGAAATACTACAATTATCAAAATCAATTTTATCATTATTGGGCAGAATTGTAGTGTCATCCACTTTGTTTGAATCGCTCTCTATTATAAGAGTTTGAACATCTTCCCAAGTTTGGGGAAGCTTAGGAGCAATTTTAAACTGAGGCTCATACTCTTTTCCTGGAAGTCCATGCCATGGGCATAACCCTCCGTCAAGACTAATATAATCACAAGGTTTATTACTTTTGTAGATCCCGACAGTGGTAATTGGGGTAATGGAAGAAGGGGTGTACTCCTCCCATTTAGTGTTTTTGGTAGAACCCATAGTAGCAAGCAAACAAGATAACTATTTTTGTGATTTTCGATAAAAAGGTACTAAAGCAAAAACTGAAAGGTAAACTAACAAGACTAAAAAGTAAAGGTAAAAGATAGCATGCAACTCCCCTATCCTCAAGAGTGGAGTCCCCGGCAACGGCGCCAGAAAAACTCCTTGATGGGCCTCTAACCCCTCGTTGGTTACCCCAAGTGGAAGGTGTGAGATGCAGTGTTGTGGAAGTTTTTCCCTTAGCAAAGATGCCAAGGATCGAATCCCCAGAGACTCCTAGGTTCAACAAGTAGGTGTCAACTGCTAACGGCGCCAGATATTAGCAATCAACGTGGACCTGCACACAGATACAAATAACTTTGCTCCCAACGAGTACAGAGAGGTTGTCAATCCCTCCGGCCTTGTAGTTCACAAAGGATTAAACGCAAATGATAGTAGTGATAGATAATGTTTGCAATAGTAAGTAAAAACGAAAAGTAAATAGCGGATGTGATCAATGATGGTAATATGGACCGGAGTCTCATGATGTTCACTAGTGATGTCTCTCTCCCAAAAGACGATAAAACAACTATGTGAGGTAAACGAATTACAGCTGGGCAATTGACAGGACTACGAACGCAAACCAATGCTGACTACATTGCAAGAAAGGTTGAGGTTCAAAGCATGGGCGGTACGCCAAAGTAAGTAGACCGAAATCCATCAATATCTACTACTAATCATCCACCTTGAGATATCTATCCAGAACATCTCGCTGGTATTAAGTTGCGAGCCCCACCCATAGTGTAAACACAATGCAACAGACAACTGCATTAAAAGAACTTTGCGTAAAGTAAACAATCCTTGCACCCGCGGGCACAAGCACCGTTGTTTTCCCCCTTGTGGCAACAACACACCCCCTAGACTCATGTTTCTGTCACTCAAGCTAGTCATCGAGGGGCATGAACCCACAATCAAGCATAACGTTCCCTCTTGGAGTCACTACGTATTACTTGGCCAAAGCAATAAATAACAACGGAGAACATGCAAGAATTACTTACAAACATAAATATAAAAGAGGTAGATCAAATATATTACTCAATCACAATCTGAACATAATCTCATAATCCATCGGATCCCAGCAAACTCATCATAGCAACAGCATAAGGATTACATATGTGCCTCGATCATGTAGGGCAACTCACGAGGACTAATTTGTGAAGCACAAGAATGGGAGGAGAACATCACATAGCTACTGGTCATGGACTAATGGTCCAAGGGAGACTACTCACAACTCATCCGGGAGGCGTCCATGGTGGTGGAGAGGCTCTCGATGGTGATCCTCCCCTCCGGCAGGGTGCCGGGAAGAGTTCTCCTGGTGCTCCCGATCTTGGAAGCGGCGGCGGCGGCGGAACAGAGATGAGATCGCGAAAAATAGTTCCCATCCCGAGGGTTTCGAAGGACGCTCTAAATATATGCCAAAGGGGGGCACCAGACGGGGCTCGGGGGGCCCAGG
>LR738709.1:591759474-591774733 GCA_902687465.1 Secale cereale | reverse complement strand
CTTAGCTGTGACCCCGTGACTCGCCTAAGTTACAATCATTTACTCCGAGTGAAGAGCAACCCTCTCACTCGGGGGCTTAGCTGCGGTCCTCCAAGCTACGCTACAAGTATAAAGCGGCTCGGTCCTCCGAACTCCGCCACAAGTACAACGTAGCTTGGAATCGCCTAAGTTATAAGCATTCCACTCCGAGCGAAGAGCGACCCTCTCACTCGGGGGCTTAGCTGCGACCCCATGACTCGCCTAAGTTATGAACATTTACTCCGAGTGAAGAGCGACCCTCTCACTCGGGGACTTAGCTGAAGACGTTGACTCGAAGATTCGAGCAATCAAAAGAAGAACGACAAACCAAAGGATCAAAATCAAATAAAAGCCCCGCAAAGTTCGGGCGAGAGTACTTGGGCCACAGACCCACCAGAGTTTAACGATTACAAATCTACGCGGCATTCCATGGCAAATGAGATTAATATATCAAAGTCATGGCTCAGGAGGAGGCGGGCTTGCAGGCGCAACAAATTCGTCCAGATCGATCCCATCGGCGATGCGAGTGGCGGCTTCCAGGAAAGTCTCCATAAACGACTGGAATTGGAGCTCCTTCGTGTTTGCGACCTTGAGCGCGGCAAGCTTCCTCTCCTTCACCTCCCTGCAGTGCACATGGACCAAGGACAGCGCCACATCAGCTCCTCCCCGGGCTGCCGACTTCTTCCACTCCTGCACTCGGTCGGGGATCTCGTTGAGTCGAGTCATCAGGGACTCGAGGTCGTTCTCCTGCATGATCCCCCTCCAGAGCGCGGTGTCGATTCGGGCCATCACTGCCTTCAGTCGTCCCAGATAATCCGTGGCCGCGGTGAGGCGGGACTCCAGCCTCAGTATATTCATGGACACCTCGTCCTTCACAATGGAGTTGGTTGGGTCCAAGCCGGGCTCGACCCGTCCAGTCTCCTCTTCAAAGTTACGACAGAACTCTGCACCAAAAACAGCAAGTCGAGTCAACAGATAAGATACGGGTCGACCGATCCAACTTTAACCAAGCCGAAGGAGGCATACCTTCGAGCACGAGGTACCATTTCTTGGTGATGTCGCCCATATACGCCTCAAGATCAACCCTCTTCCGAAAGAGAGCCTCGTACTTGTCGTTCAGGACGGCCTTGGACTTCTTCAGCTGAGTCACCTCTTGGTTGGCCGCGTCGAGTGAGCCTCTCAGTCGGATGATCTCCGCCTCGAGCGCACCCACGGAAGCCAGCTTCTTCGCCGCCAGTTCCGACTTCTCCTAAGCCGCCTGCTGCGCTGCCACCAGGTCAAGATCCTTTTGCTCCAAGGATGTCTTCAGTTGACCTACCAAAGCCGCCACTGGACAGATGAACATGAAGGAACACAAGGCACATCTATCGAAAAGTCAGTCGACAAAAGATAGGAGTAAGTTACCAGCCACATCATCCCGCGTCTTCTTTAGGTGGTCCCGAGCCAACTGCAAGTCAAGATTAAGCTGGATTTGCTTCTTCTCAAGATCTGCAAACTTGGCCCCAAACTCGCAAGATTTCTGCATCAACACAACAAAGCAAGATTATAAGACTACAGTCGAGTCAAAATACTCAACCACAGTCTCGGGGACTACACCCAGTGGGTGCACTGAGCGTGCCCCCACTGGTTTCACTCGGCCAAGGTCAGTCCGGCCCGAGCCAAAAAAAACCAACAACAAGGAAGAAAAGTTCTATAGTAAGACCATGGCCGACCGCCAGCAGTCGACCATGGTCTCTGGGACTACACCCAGTTGGTGCACTGAGCGTGCCCCCACTGGTTTCACTCGGCCGAGATAAGTCCGGCGCGAGCTCAAAGAAGAGAAGAACAACCACTGGGTGCGGTATCTCACGGAACAAAAACAGCAGATTCTCTCGAAACCAAAGACTACTTCAATGAAGACAACGTACCTGGACGTTGGCCCGAAGAGCAGAGCTGGCATCATAAGCCGCCATGCTGGCCTCATATGCCGCCTTCGTCCTCCCCATCATCACCTCCGCCTAGCGAACGGCTTCTTGAGCCGCCCCCACAGGGTCCTCCGGGAGGCAGTAGGTAGAGAAGAGGACTGATGAAGCGGCGGCCGTCGGGTCGGCCGCAGGCACGGGCGCTGGATCTACAGCACGAACCGGCGCTGAGTCGACGGCTGGAGTTGGTGCTGGGTTGACGACTAGAGAGGGCGCTGGGTCGACGATCGGCGCAGGCGATGGAGTTGGCGCTGGGTCGACGATCGGCGCAGGCGATGGGTCGACGACACGCACGGTCGACACAGGGACGGCGAAAGAGACCGTGGCTCGGGCCGCGTCCTCCTGTCGCTGGGCCTCTGAGCCAGAAGGCGTCTTCCGGCCCTTCTTCCCTGCGCGCTGGCGGTCCCCTCCCAACTGCTCCTCGTCTTCATCGTCATCCGGAAGCTCTATGACGAGGCGTGGCACTTCGAGTCAAGAGGAGAACTGAGTTCAGTCGACCGTCGCCCGCGAAAGAAAATAAGGATAAGACAAGTCTCATAGAACCCACACCTGCGCGGGATGTCGCGGCATCCGCAGTCTCCTCATCGTCTCGACCACGGTCGATGTCCATCGAGGTCGTGGAAGCGGCGGCTCTGAAAGGTTCACTCAAGAGATGAGTTGATAGTCGACTTCCAAGAAGCAGAAAGAAACAAAACCGAGCGGCTGTGACGTGGAAGCGATAGGAACATCCACCTTGATCCTGGGCAAGGCCTTCCGGGGCTTGGTGGTGGTGACTTTGGGCTGCTTGGGCATCTTCTCGGCAGGGTCGGGAGTGGCCGTCCGAGTGCGCTTGGGCGTCCGAGAGCCTGAGGGACCCGCCTGGAGACGTGCGGCCCCTGGGTCGTTCTTCTCCTTGGATCGACGCTCGTCGCGGGGAGGTGACTCGACCTCCTCCCCGCTGCTATAGTCTTCGCTCTCCTCGGTCTCCTCCTCCGACTTCCGCTCGGCGGCGTCGCCCGTGCCCTCCTCGCCCTCCTGGTCCAAGTCCCCGTTGGGTAGCGAATACATCTCTGTGTAGATCTGCAAAGAAAGAAGTTTGACCAAATATCAGTCAGAACCATCAATACAAATCACAAGCCAGTCGACACACACGTCACTCGGAAGCAGAAGACTAACCTTGTTAAGCAGGTGGTCAGCATCGAACGGGGTGATCCTCCCAGACCCCCTAGGGTTGTGCTTATTCCCAGTGATGCTCTTCAAGTACTGCACCACGTACTTCGGGTCGGCCGCCTCCAGGTGGACTCGCGACGAGTCGTCGGTACCAGAATACAGCCACATCGGGTGGTCCCGGGCTTGGAGCGGCTGGATCCTCTGCGCGAGATACGCCTCAAATAGGTCCATCCCCGTGACCCCCTCGCGGACTAACTGGACGACCCTCTCCATCAACATGTCTACTTCGGCCCTCTGAGCCTTACTCACTATCATCGAAGGAGGTGGGCTGGCTCGACCTAGAGTAAATGGAGGAAGGCCAGTCGACTCACCCGGAGTCGGATTGTCCTTGTAATAAAACCAGGTCGACTGCCAGCCCCGAATCGACTCCGGAAGGTTCATGGGGGGAAAGGCGCTCCTATTCCTAAGCTGAATCCCGAGCCCGCCGCACGCCTGGAGGACGTGCGTCTTGCCGTCACTCGGGTTCACCCTCTTGACGGTTTGCGAGCGACAGGTGAAGATGTGTTTGAACAAGCCCCAGTGCGGTCGGCAACCGAGGAAGTTCTCGCACATAGAAACGAAGGCAGAGAGGAAGGCGATGGAATTGGGCGTAAAGTAGTGCAACTGGGCACCAAAGAAGATCAAGAACGCGCGGAAGAAAGGATGCGGGGGGCGTAGAAAAACCTCGGTCGACGTGGGTGGCGTGGAGTACACACTCGTCCTCCCGCGGCCGGGGCTCGGGCTCTCCCCCCGGCGCCCGCCAGGAGCCGCGGGCGATCAACCCCTCCTCCTCCAGGTCCTCCAGATCCTCCACCACGACGGTGGACCGGATCCAATCTCCCTGGATCCATCCAGCGGGGAGTCCGGACCTTGACGACGAACCGCTCCGGCCAGCTCGCCTCCCCTTCCCCGACGCCGCCTTCTTGGAACGTTCCATGGCCGCGGTCTTGTCCTTGCCCATGGCTTGCACGCCGGGGGTCGCTGCGGAGAGAGGCAGGAAGAAACGGGGGCGCAGCAGAGAAGCAAGAGCATAACAGAGAAGCTAAGGCGGACGGGAGAAGATTGGGCGCACAGTGCCCCCCGCTGCGGGCTCGGCGCGCCTTTATAACGGCCCGGTCGAGTGGCTGACCGATGGCCCCAAGCAATCCTATCCGATCCCGTAACAGACGCTAACGCGATACGTGGTGAAAAAGGAGGCGCGGGAATCGAGGCGTTCGAAGCGCACCTTTCCGATTGATGCGGCATGTCCCGTCCCGCGCGCTTCCCCAAATTTCGAAAGCCCCGCCGAATCCGGCGACCCAAGGGCAACCGATCCTGTTGAAAACGGCACGCGCTAACGGCGCCCGACGCCTAGCGCAAAGTCCAGTCGACGCAAGGAGCCCAAATCGACGCAAGAAGTCCAGTCGACTCAAGAAGCAACTAATTAACTGATGGCTTCAGAATCGATCGAGGCGACCAAGACACAACTGAGGGAGCCTGCCAAAGTCACGAGCTCCGAAACAACATACCCCAAGGACGTCGAACCAAAACCAGAGCTTCCCTCAGCATCCCCTTGCTCAAGCGTCAATCCATTCGGGGGCTACTGACGAGGTTACAGACCTAGGGTAGGGTCACAGGCCTGATCGAGGTACCCCACCCAAGGTCACTACCCTAGAAGATCAAAAGACAAGACCTATAACAGTGGAGACGGTCGACTCAGACGGTCCAAGGATACACTCCACTCGACTGACTCACGTACGCAAGACGACTCAACTCCACTCGACCGGTCCAGGCACTCGACCTCCAAAGGTCAAACGCCACTCGGAACAGCAACGGTCCTATATTTACTCGCTGTAGTAAACACCTTAATTATCTTTTATTGCAGGCGTTACCAGTAACGCCTGCCTTAATGTACATTGAACCCTTAGTAACGTGGAGCATGGCTAGGGTCCTGACACACTATATAAGCCACCCCCTCCTCCTATACAAGGGTTTGCACCTCTGTAACACACCTATACACATATCAGTCGACCGAGCCTCCGAGCACCGAGACGTAGGGCTATTACTTCCTCCGAGAAGGGCCTGAACTCGCTAACACTTTGTGTACAACCTCACCATAGCTAGGGCCTTGCCTCTCCATTCGTACCCCCTACCCTTACAGTCAGACTTAGAACCACGACTCCTCCTGAAATGCCAAGCTGTAAATCTTCAGGTATTTAGTTAGGTTGATATGAGGATTTGCTTTCGAATGCACCAAGTAAAACATACATTTGTCTCCTTCTGTAAAATATGTGTTTTATACTCTTCTGATGTGCTTTGTACAATGTTTGTTCATGTCATATGACATGGAGAAGCTTGGGTCATATTAGTATAGTTGTGTTCTATGTACGGTTCATTTTCAGTTCATTTTTACACATCCTGCTTGAAGCACTGCGGCAATTACATACGTCATGTTTCCTAAATTAATGTTAACTATGTAAATGACAATAGAACATTATATTTTCTTGTTATTATCCTTTCGTCACACATACACTGTATTGTTATATGTGTTGCGGAACGTAGTATTTCAAAAAAAATCATACGATCACGCAAGATCTATCTACTAGATGCATAGCAACGAGAGGGGAGAGTGTGTCTACGTACCCTCGTAGACCGAAAGCGGAAGCGTCTAGTCACGCGGTTGATGTAGTTGAACTTCTTCGTGATCCAACTGATCAAGCACCGAATGTACGGAGCCTCCGCGTTCAGCACACGTTTAGCTTGATGACATCCCACGAGCTCTTGATCCAGTAGAACCTCGCAGGAGAGTTTCGTCAGCACGACGGCGTGGTGACGGAGATGATGAAGTTACCGGCGCAGGGCTTCGCCTAAGCACTGCAACGGTATGACCGAGGTGTGTTTTTGTGGAGAGGGGCACCACACACGGTTGGGAGAGATCAACTGATCAACTTGTGTGTCTATGGGGTGCCCCCACCCCCGTATATAAAGGAGTGGACGAGGGGGAGAGGCCGGCCCTCTATGGCGTGCCTAGGAGGAGTCCTACTCCCACCGGGAGTAGGATTCCCCCCCCCCTTCCCTAGTTGGAGTAGGAGAGGAAGGGAAGGAGGAGTAGGAGAGAAGGAAAGGGGCGGCGCCACCCCCAAACCTATTCCAATTCGGACTCCTGCCCAAGGGGGGCGCACCAGCCCCTTGTGGGCTGGTGTGCTTCCTTCTTATGGCCCATAAGGCCCATAACTTCTCCACGGGGGTTCCGGTAACCTCCCGGTACTCCGGAAAAATGCCCGAACCACTCGGAACCTTTCCGATATCCGAATATAGCCTTCCAATATATCGATCTTTACATCTCGGACATTTCGAGACTCCTCATCATGTCCGTGATCTCATCCGGGACTCCGAACTACCTTCGGTACATCAAAACTCATAAACTCATAATACCGATCGTCATCAAACGTTTAAGCGTGCGGACCATACGGTTTCGAAAACTATGTAGACATGACCGAGACTCATCTCCGGTCAATAACCAATAGTGGAACCTGGATGCTCATATTGGCTCCTACATATTCTACGAAGATCTTTATCGGTCAAACCGCATAACAACATACGTTGTTCCCTTTGTCATCGTTATGTTACTTGCCCGAGATTCGATCGTCGGTATCACCATACCTAGTTAATCTCGTTACCGGCAAGTCTCTTTACTCGTTCCATAATACATCATCTCGTGACTAACTCATTAGTCATTTGCTTGCAAGGCTTATTATGATGTGTATTACCGAGAGGGCCCAGAGATACCTCTCCGACACTCGGAGTGACAAATCCTATTCTTGATCTATGCCAACACCACGATGATACGTCTCAAACGTATCTACTTTTCCAAACACTTTTGATATTGTTTTGACCTCATTCTTGCATGATTTGGCCTAAACTAACCCGGACTGACGCTGTTTTCAGCAGAGCTGCCTGTATGGTTTATTTGTGTGCAGGAAAACGGATTTTTAAGTATCTCAGAAAAATCCACGAAAAATCACAGAAAATCCACGCACCCGAAGGAACCAAGAATCAGAAGTGGGACTAGAGGGGGGCCAGGGGGTACCTAGGCGCCCTGTGGGCGCCCCCCCCCCCTGGGCCGCGCCGGGCGGCGCCTGGGTGGGGCCCACACCCCCTGGTGCCCTACTTTATCCCGTATTTTTACTCCCGACGCAGAAACCCCAGATCAGAAGTTCTTTCACAGTTTTTCGTCGCGGAGCCGCCGCCATCCTCTGTTCTTCCTCGGGAGGGCTAATCTAGAGGCTGATTTGGCCTCCGGAGAGGGGAGATCATCGCCATCGTCATCATCATCACCACTCCATCGTCCCTCCATGACTTCCCCCTTCATGTGTGAGTAATTCCCCTACTGTAGGCGAAGGGGATGGTAGGGATTGGATGAGTTAGATCATGTAATAGTTCGTCAGATTGTTGTGGGCATGTTGCCTATCATCTACTATGGTGTTTATCATCTTTGCTTCAACTTGTTATTCTTAATGCTTGACACTTAGGGCCCGAGTGCCATGATTTCAGATCTGAACCATATGTGTTTGTATGAATATATTTGTGTTCGTGATCCTATCTATGAGTTGTTTGCACCTGTTACGGTTCGGAACCGGCGATCCCAAAAGTGACAGCTTGGGACACCAAAGGGGACGGTCCGTAGTTTGAGGATTACATGTATCCATTGAGTTCATTGCTTTGTTCCGGTGCTCTTTGACAGGAGCACCTTAATATCCATAAGTTCCTTTTGGCCCCGTTCGTAGCGGGATGGTAGGACAAAAGATGTTGTGCAAGTTCTTATTGCAAGCACGTACAACTACCTACGGGATACATGCCTAATGTTTGATATTTGCCTAGATGATCATTACTTTTCCGTGTGCCGTGCCCCAAGTTAGAATCTATCTCATCCATGCAGCGCCCAACCATCCATCTCCCTAGCCTACAGTATTTTAAACCTTGCTTGTCACTAGTTGCTACTTTTGCCATTTACTACTGCTATTTACTTTTGTTGTTTACTTTTACTATTACTATCATCACTATCATATCACTGTTACCACTTATCTTTTGTTGCAAGTAAGTATATTTCAGGTGCGGTTGAATTGACAACTCAACTGTTAAAGCTTATAAATACTCTTTGGCTCCCCGTGTGTCGAATCAATAAATTGGGTTATTCTTACCCGCGAAGACTATCTCGATCCCTTACGGTTGAGAGTTATCAAGTACCGTTTTCTGGCGCCGTTGCCGGGGAGCATAGCAATATTTACAAGTCTACTTGAGGTATCCTACCTGCTGCACTTTATCCACTATGGGTAAGAAAGGAGACCCCAAGGTTCTGATCTTACTATCCACTACAAGAAGAGGTACTGCTCTGAGCACTAGTGCTACACTTGATTCACCTTCCGTTATGAGTAAGTTTGCCTCACCACCACCACATGATGCTCCTACTGAATCTGTTACTATGTCTGATACTCTTGATGATGCTTCTACTACTTTTGATGATATTAGTTCGCTTGGTTATGCTCTTGAGAAACAAATTGCTGCTGCTGCTAAAAAAATCTGGAATTGAACTTCCTATTACTCGCTACCCTATTGGTGAAACTTATGATTATCCTGATTTGAGTAAACTCAAGGAGAGTCTCCTTGATGATGATTACTATATACTAGATGAAGATTTATGCAGGGAACTGACAGAGTTTTCCGGCTCTGACCCTGAAGTTATTAAGAAACTGTTTGAAAAACACTCTCTGAAGAACAAAACTGTTCCTAATCCTGAATTTGCTACATCTCCTATATGCATTGATGATCCTGATTTTGATTTCTCTGTTGATCTTTCACTTATACCTATGGTTGAAGCTGACCCCTTTTATGGCAGAGAAAATGATGATGCTATTGCACACCTGACTAAACTCGGAGAGTTGGGTAGCCTGTTTACCACAGATGAAAAGATACGATACTTTTATGTGACCAAGCTTCTTCCTTTCTCGTTGAAGGAGGGTGCTAAAGCATGGTATGATTCACTCCCATGTGGTTCCATTAAGAGTCCTCAGGACTTAGCTCACTCTTTTGTTGATAGGTACTTTCCTGCTCACATGCAACATGCTGCTTTACAAAGAATTTATAACTTTAAATGGTTGCAGGATGAGTCCCTCCCTAAAGATTGGGGGAGGTACTGTGGTCTGATTCGGGCTAGACCAGGACATGAAATCCCTAAGAATGAATTAATTGATATATTCTATGCCGGTCTAACTGATGAATCCAGGCCCTATTTGGACAGTTGTGCTGGTTGTGTTTTCAGGAAAAGAACACCGGACGATGCAGAAGATTTGATGGGCAGGATTGCCAAAAACCATGAAGATTGGTCCGTCCCTGAACCACCTCCACCAACAAAGAAGAGGGGCATGTTTGTTCTGAGCCCCGAGGATATGCGAGAAGCAAAGAAGTCTATTAAAGAGAAAGGTATTAAAGCTGAAGACGTGAAGAATCTACCCCCTATTGAGAAGCTGTGTGAGCCTACTACTCACCCTCCTATGGTAGAGGTACACTCTCTTTTAGATTTCAATGCAAGTGACATCCCTCATGGTAAGCCTCCTGATCAATGTTTAGATGAGTTTGATAATTTTATTATGAAACAAAATCATTTTAATGAGAGGATAGAAAGTCAGTTGCATGATAATTCCCTTGCTATCAAAAGACTGCTTGATGTTTTAGATAGAACAGTTAATGATGTTCAATGTCTTGTGAAGCATTTTCATATGGTTCAAACTCAGCTTGATCAAATTTCTAATGTGCAAAGAGATTTGCTTGCTAACAATGCCAAACAAGATAATTTGCAGGCTTTTGGGATTAAGACCCGAGGAGGAACTAGCACTCAAGATCCTCTTTATCTAGAGGGACATCCGAAGAGAATCGAGCAGGATTCTCAAATGCAGGAAGAAGAAATTGTTGTCTCTCCAAAGAAGAAGAAGAAACATAAAGAGACTGACAATTCTAATGATCCTATTGCAGATGAAGAACCAGCTATTGATCCCAATAGTGTATCTATCTCCGATGCTGAGACTGAAGACGGTGCTGAACCTGAAGGTAATGATAATGAGAAGAATGATCCGCCTGAAGTTCGAGAAGAAGAAGCACCTGACAAACGTAAGAGGTACACTAAAGAAGACTTCATCGCAGGAAAACATGGGAAGGAGAGAGAACCATGGGTACAGAAACCCATGCCCTTTCCAGGTAAGTCTATCAAATCTAAGGAAGAAGAGCATTATAATAAGTTTTGTGAGTGGATTAAACCTCTTTTTCTTCAAATCCCTTTGACTGATGCTATTAAGTTACTTCCTTATTCAAAATATATGAAAGATATTGTCACTAATAAAAGAAAAGTTCCTAATGATGCAATATCTACTATGCTTGCTAACTATTCTTTCAGTGGAAAGATTCCTGAGAAGCTCGGTGATCCAGGTATACCCACCATTCCTTGCTCCATAAAGAATAATTATGTCAAAACTGCTTTATGTGATCTTGGAGCAGGAGTGAGTGTTATGCCTCTCTCTCTTTACGAGAGGCTTTGTTTATAGAAACTAATTCCTACAGATATCTCCCTTCAGATGGCAGACAAGTCAACCGCTGTTCCGATAGGTATTTGTGAGGATGTTCCCGTAGAAGTTGCTAATTGTTTAATTCTTACTGATTTTGTTGTGCTTGACATGCCCGAGGATGGGAGCATGTCCATTATTCTTGGTAGACCTTTTCTTAACACCGCAGGTGCTATTATTGATTGCAATAAAGGGAAGGTTACCTTCCATGTGAATGATAAAGAACACATGGTATATTTTCCGAAGAAGACCGACAGGAGGCATGCCCTCAACTCTATAGAGAATATCGAGACCGTGAAAATTGGAGAATGGGACTGTCCACTACATGTGCCTCACAAATACAAAACTATCATGGTGGGGACAATGTCCATCAAGGTAAAGGTTCAGTGATTACTTCGTAAGAGGTGAGACTTTTTGCTCTATATATCGCTTGTTTGTTGGTAAGACTTGATCAACCTTACTAGTGAACATGTTTTATATGGATAAAAAGTTGAGCTTGTTATGTTTTCATTTGTTTTTAGTTTTGTCCTACCTGCTGTACCAAGTATTTATGTTTTTGAAGCTTCACAATACTACTAACCGCTTCAAGTTTTCAGAGAGTTTCGCAGCTTTTTGAACTTCGAAAAAATTTCAACAGTGAAGTTTTCAGAAAAAATCCAGAAAAATTATAATAAAAATTTCCACAACGGGAGAGACCCAGAAAGTCCTGGGGCCAGCCAGGAGGGGCCACCAGTGGCCCAGGCGGCCAGCTGGCACGACCCAGCCCCTGGCCGCGGCCATAGGGCGCTTGGGGCCCACGGGACCCCCCTCCAGGTATGTCTTCTTCCTCCCTCTCTCTCTTTCTCCAAAAACACGAGTTCTGGTCTTGTTCTTGTGTTCTTGTTGTTCTTGGAGGCGATTCTTCGATCTCTCTCTACAGCCACTCATTTGAGCTGAAATTTTGAGCAAATACTCCCTGGTATGTGACTCCTCCACCCCTCCAATTAGATTTTTGATTGGTGGCCTCATTTGTGAGTATTTAGTAGTTCTTGGTGCTGTAGAGATGAGCTTGCATGCATGTGTAGCAAGTTATTTTCCAATTTTTGATGCAAGTTTATGCCTTGGGCAAGTGAGTTGAGTAGTTTGCCTTAGCTCACTTTGTTTTAATCCTCGTTTTTGTAAATTGTAAAAAATTTCAGAAATTAGTTTGTTAGGAAGGGCAAAAGGGTGGCTTGAGAAGAGGAGGCCCGCACACTCCGATCGAGTTACTAGAGCCGCAGCTTCACCATCGACTGCTAGGGTGAGCTATAATGAAGATCACGTGCCCCTGGAGTTGTTGGAAGACACAAGTCCAGCACGTGCGATGACATTTCCATGTGATGAATTCATGGAAGCTGCGGGAATCAAGGATGAGTTTTATAATCTTTGTGCTAATGCAGGTTTGACACGACTCGTCACGAGCCGTGTTACTCAGCATCAAAAACTCACCTCCAGTTTCATTAACAGTTTTAGATATAATCCTGATTCAGGTGCTATTGAGTTTAAAATTTATAATGATCTTATCACCATGACTTTGGGAAATTTTTGTGAAATAATAGGTGTGCCGAACGTTGGGAGGACGGCAAGGATGGCCACTCAGCCCTTCAAGCTGAAAACCGTCATCAACTCTCTCTGTAGTATGGGTACGAGGGATATTCATCGGTCGAAGATCTCCAGCATCTTGTTTCCTCACCTCAGGTATTTTGCATATTATATTGCTAGAGGGGTGTTAGCTCGTGACAACACGAGCAGCATTTCTGCTCCGGATATTGCTATCCTGCCAGCAGCCCTCTTAGGGAGGTCTGATTATAATCTGGGTACCTTAATTGCTCGACGCCTTGCTATGAACGGTAACAAGGGGGACTTATATGGTGGCGTTTACGCCACACTCATCTTAGAGCATCTTGGAGGCACCCCAGACCCTGATGATACTCCTTTTACTTATTTAAGCTTTGACCTTGCTGCTATGAAAAGGCATAAGTTTGTTACCATGGCTTCTGAGTTGGATAATCTTATTTATATCTTGCGTTTCGGAACTATCGCGGAACGCGAGATCCGTCTACCTGCACCTCTTTTGTTTGATTTTTCTCGCAGGAACGGATGGTCCTTTGATGTTGTCCAGTTCGATGAGTTCATGGTCCAGCATCAGTTTCATAACCCCATGGAGGGGGTTGTGCCCGACGAGGAGAGGCACGGTGAGATACCACATTTTCAGGAAGAGACCGCCACCGAGTTTGGTGAAGGGTCTTCCTCTGTTTGGCGTTCGGAACCTTCCTCGTGGGAGACTCCGAGGAGTTCGGTGTACGCGCCAGCATCCTTCTATGACCCTTGGTCTCACCACCATACCCCTGGAGCAGGAGGCTCCTGGGGGCAGTAGCTGCTACCAACTTAGGCCAAAAGCCTAAGCTTGGGGGAGTACGTGCCTTCTCACTTTTCCATTGTATTATCCGTTTTATTCGCTTTGATCTTTTCGAAGTTTTTGCCCGTTCTTCTTTATTTCTCTCTTTGCAAAAACAACAAAAAGATTTTCTCCTTCTTTTGCTTTTATTCAACCTATGAAAAAAAACCAAAAAGATTTCCTTTCTCTCTTTAGTTTGCTTTGTTTTCAGAGATCAGCTCGAGTCCGTGATGGCATTTGATTATATTTCCTACGTTCGATCGTGCAAGTGACAAGCAGTAATGACAAAGATCGACTTAAGGGAAGCAACAAGGAAGACCGGTATGAACTCTTTTTGTTTCTACTTTTGTACATATGCCTGTACTTATGATCTAGAGACCAGCTTGTAGCGACATAGTGCTATGTTTACAATGCTCTTCCAGTAGTTCATGCTTTCCTTGTAGCTAGTCCCGAATAACTAGAGTATATAATGCGTTATTGAAATGATCCACATGCATTGCACTGTTCATAGTCTGGTATACTAAGGTGGTATTTCCCTTTAGAGAATTTTTGGATTGACTTGGCACATGCTTACACATGCTTAAGACTAGAAAGTCTACTTTGCCATGATGATCTTTGAGTTTTAGAATAGTTATATCACTTTCATGCCCGATTCAATGTTGCTTTATCGCTCTGCATGATTATGACCGTTATTGCTCTCTAGTTGGTCGCTTCCCAGTCTTTTGCTAAACCTCCACCTGTACTAAGCGGACTGGCTGCTTGTGCATCCAAATCCTTAAAACCTGTTATGCCATATGAGTCCACTATACCTTCCTATACATGGTATTTACCTGCCATTCCTAACGAAGACTTTCGTGTACCATCTCGAAATTAATCAAAAGCATTTCCCTTTTTGTGCCTATGTTTTAGCTCATGAGGAAGTAGTAGTTAATTCATGATCTTTTTAAGCTGGACAAGTTTCACCCCTGGATTGCATGTATAATCTGCAAACCCCTAATATGAAAAGGAACTGGCATTGAGTGCGCCCGGCTCGAAAAGATAATATAACAAATAAACCCTCCTTCACGCTTTGTTCATGAGAAATCAGAAAACTTTGGCAGTGATAAACAAAGGAGATTAAGAGGATGTGATCGTCCTCATGCGGGAGCCGTTCCTTGAGACTTGTCCGCTTAAAAAGTGATTGAGTTATCTGCTAGCATTCGTTGACGAAATATGCACTTCTCAAAACATGTTTACTTCTGTTTTTAAAACCAAGAGCTCTGGTACATGTTTAGTTTTTGTTTCCGATCACGGGTTTTCAACTTTGCCAATAAAAGCCACAGTTCGAGAGTCTCACCTTCTTTCTTCAAAGCACCGACTAGGAGAGCATAATTGTCATTCTGAGTGTAATGTGCATTGTCCCAAAGTATTACATTGTCTTATGCATACTTGTGATATGATTTATTCTGAAATTCTTAGTTCTAGTCTCCTTTAAAACTCTGGAGGAGTCTCTGCATTTATGTTTTGCTTCACTCATGGAGGCTAGCGAGATACCACCCTAATATGCTCAAGCCATGTGCAATGTAATCTTGTCTTGATTTTCAGTAATATATTATTTACTTTTAAGTATTTGTGACTGGTCACTTGAAAGAAGGATTGCTCCTTGCATTGTCCTCATAAGTACTGTTTCAATACTTGCTAAACTCTTTTCGTAGTACATGCTTATATACATCTAATGAAGCAAAAGAGTTTGTCAAAGTTTTCTTTGTCGCGTCCAGTTCGTTGAACTGGATTGCTTGAGGACAAGCAATATGCTAAGCTTGGGGGAGTTGATACGTCTCAAACGTATCTACTTTTCCAAACACTTTTGATATTGTTTTGACCTCATTCTTCCATGATTTGGACTAAACTAACCCGGACTGACGCTGTTTTCATCAGAGCTGCCTGTATGGTTTATTTGTGTGTAGGAAAACGGATTTTTAAGTATCTCAGAAAAATCCACGAAAAATCACAGAAAATCCACGCACCCGAAGGAACCAGGAACCAGAAGTGGGACCAGAGGGGGGGCAGGGGGTGCCCAGGCGCCCTGTGGGCGCCCCCCCCCC
>LR738709.1:591725185-591757122 GCA_902687465.1 Secale cereale | reverse complement strand
CACACACAGGGTTTCGCAAACATTGGACATAGCCCAAGAGAGGTTACCCAACTGTCCTTGACCGTGGACACGGCTATTCGAATAGTTTTACACTCTGCAGAGGTTGCACACTTTACCCACTAGATCCGGGGAACTTCCGTGTCATCCACGACCCGCCATACCTCAAGTACCCGGGGTAAGCACCCGATCACTATCTTTCCCTAGACGACACTAACATGGAGTCCACTCGATTGGTAGTAATCCCCGTGCCCAACATTCCACATCTTAAGATTTTTGGAGCCTCGCTCCCATTTCATACCACAGGCACGGGGTACCAACGGTGTGTCCGGTGCCCTGTAAAGACAGTCATGGCCGCCTATCCAAGCGCGACCCCGTCCTGAGAGAGACCTCATGTCACCCTCGTCACTAGTGATGTGGGCAGCATGCTAGTATCAGCCTAGATAATCAATAATGCCCTTTCCCATATAAGGGTAGAGTGGTTGCGCATGTAAAGTTGGAATAACGGTTGCAACTTAAACCAATCCGTTTGAAAAACATCACACACACACACACTTGTCTCGGTACACCACTTCGTCATCAAGTGGTTACCCAACTCATCTTCTCCCTCGGGCATAAGTGGCACCCGATGGGGTTTTTGAAAAGGGTCCTTCGAAAGTACTATGCTTCCACCATTATGCATATCCGCATTCCACTTGCATAGCCACTACTATAGCATCCTATCTGCTCCCACCGGCATAACCCTCATAAGAAGGTAGGGTCATGCACAAATGCAAGTATCAACGAGGAAGTACAGTGGCAAACCAACAAGTGGTTCCCACCTCATCATGATTCCGTTGCAACAACAATATGGTGCTATATGGCATGCATAAAAAGGGTTCCATAGACATGGTCAAAGGGCTGCTTGCCTTGGTTGGCTGGGTCTTCAAAACCTTCAAGTCCTTCTCCTTCTTCTTCTTCAGCAACCTCGTCAAACACGGTATCTAATCATCGCAATAAATAACGGAAAAATAAGACAATAGTAAAAATAGAAAAATCAAAGTGCTCAGAAGAATGTCAACTTATTTTTATAAAATACCAGAGGGAAAACTAAGATGGCAAAAATTCTTAGTTTGGGATTTGGAGTGACAGAATGGGGTACATGGATTTTTGAACAGAGGTTTTAGTGTTCAAATTTAGATTAAAATTTGAACAGTACAGAAAAGGTTCACGAATATGTGTGAAAGTTATACCATTAAATAGGTTGGAATTTTACAAGTTTTTAGGAACTGGAATTATTTCATTTGGACAAATATTTTATCCAGAGGAATTTTTACAAACAGACAGAAAAGGAAAAAAGAAAAATGGCACTATGCCACTGGGCCAGAAAGGACACAGTGCAGCAGGCCCAGAGGGAAAACAGCCCATCGCACTGGTGCCTGCGCGTGCCAGGTTTTAAACCTGATGGGCGGGGCCCAAGCGTCAGCGAGAGGAGAGACTGACAGGCGGGGACCGCCAGTCATCCCTAACCCTGCGGCAGAGGGCCGGCGAGCTCACCGGTGGTGATGCAGGGCACGGCTAGACTCAGCGTCGAGTCGCCGTTCGGGTGGAGTTGGCTGCAGTCGCCGGGATGGCCTGGTTCGCCGGTGGCGAGGTCACGCGACGGAGGTGCTTCAGGGGGTGGTGGTTCCGTCCGTTTCCGGCAGGTAAAGAGAGGGGAAACCAGGGGGACATGATCAGTGAGGTCTTGCGGTTCTAGATTGAGTGAGAGAAGCGGCGGAGAGGGTCTGTACCCTGAGGTCGGCGGCGAACCGAGGCGGCGGAGCTCGAGCTCGATCTCGAGCACGGGCCCGTCTGGAGAGGAGTGAGTGGCGTAGGGGTGTAATTTAGGGAGTGAGAGGGCGAGTGGTGAGGAGAGGAGGGCGCGGGGCGTCCCTTTTATAGGCGAATGGTGGGGTGCCGTGGACCCGTGCGCCGGCGTGCTTTTGCTCATTGCCACAGAGCTCGGGAGGGGCTGGCACCGTGTCTGGGGTGTTCCTCGATGCGGTCCAGAGCCGGGGAAGAGAAGAGAGAGAGTAGGGGGAGGCCAATGCACCGCGCGTGTGTGCATGCCCATTGGAGCTCTCGGGCGGCCGTCGCGCGTGCGAGCTGGGGCGAGAGGAGGGAGAAGGAGGAGGGGGCCGACCGGCTGCCATGTCGTGGACGTCGAGGCGGCCGCGGGAGACACCATCCCGACGCCCTAGGTGGTCGGGCGCCTCGGGCAGGACGGGCTACAGTGCGGGAGCGCAATGTAGCGCGCTCCAGAGCGCCCATATGGCCGGCATGGTCGTGTCCCTCGCGCTCTGGGTGCGGCCACCGTGTCCATTGGCTCTAGGGGGAGTAAACAATGTAGGAGAGGCATTGGATGCCAGGGAGAGCTTCCAGAAGAAGAGAGGACTGAGAGGGAAAGGTGAAAATGGCTGTACAGAATGTAAAATGGGGTTTTACCCCTACTCAATCATTGAGCTGAGGCCAGGGGAGAGTTACTGGAGGTGCAAGAGGACTTGGGGGAGCTGTGGTAAAAAGCCTAGCTCAAGGAGAACAAGGAAAGAGGTGAAAGTAGTAATTTTGGAAAATCACCAGAAGGTGTTTGATGTGGTTTTGAGCAATCAAATGATTTCCACTAGACATGAGACTTAACAGGATCAAATGGTATATAGAAATAGGGTGTTCCACCAAGTTTGGGCTCATTTGAAGAAACTTGCCAATGTAACTTTGGTGAACCCTAAAATTCAACAGAAATGGATTTACCAAGTTTAAGATAAGCGAATCATCCCTCCTTGAGGCACCACTTGGTGTAGTGTCATCATTTGGGGTTGTGATCATGCCCACAAAGTTTTAGGTCACAAGTAAAAAGTTGGTAATGTAAAGTTGTTCAAATATGAATCTGAACAGAAATGGTTTTGGGGTACTCTGATCACGTTACCCTTCTCCAAAACTTGTGCCATTTGGTCTAGATGCATTATTAGACCATTCTAGCATGTGTACCAAGTTTGAGAGCATTTGGACAAGTTTGGCAATGTAAAGTTGCTCAAACTTAAAAAATAGACATAATGGTTTTGAGGGGTTTTGATGAGGTTTTCTTGCTTCCCAAGGCATGGGGCTTGGCAAGATCATCAAATATGTCATATATGACATGATAGAAGTTCCCTGGAATTTTTAGAGAATATTTCCTTTGTAAATATTTCAAAAGCTTGAAATATCCAGAAAGGGTTTCTGAGGGATTTGCCCAATATTTCGAACAAGACCAAGTGTTGAAACTCTTATATATCGACAATATATGTCCTAAGAGTCTCCCTGAATTTTGGCAATTATTTTTGAAATAGTTAAATAATTTTTCCCTATTAAAGACCATTCCTGGCCTTAAGAAAAACCTTTAAAATAAAATAGGAAAATAACTTTTTAAATTATATTTTTGTGGTTTATGGGAGTTCTACATCTACTAGGTTTCAAATATACTCTTTGAAATATTTTTCTCACCCTAAATCAAGCACTTGCAGTGCAAACCTCAATTCAGGGGTTTTTGGAAAACTAAATTTTGAAAATACTTTTTGGCCAAATTATTTTTGTAAGAAAATACTATGCTGTTATATACACTTGGTATGATCATTGGGCAGAAGTTTGGGGTACGGAGATGAAATATATAAGAGGGAGTAGTTGACTTTAAAGAGCACTTGAAAATCACAGAGAGAAAAACTTCATTCCAAATAAAAGCCAAATGATGCCAACAAAATTTGTTGGTCCAAATTTTCATGCTTTATTAATGCAAATGACATGTTACAAAATGCAAGGTGTGATAGACCTACCCCCCTTACAAGAATCTCGTCCCCGAGATTCCTAAACTAGGCTTTAGAAAAGATCGAGATACTCGGATCTAGGATAGTCTTCACGTTCCCAGGTTGCTTCTGCTTCCGTGTGGTTGCTCCATTGGACCTTGAAGTACTTGATGGTGCGGCTTCGCGTCCGTCGCTCTGCTTCATCCAGAATGCGAATGGGCTTCTCGCGGTAGGTCAAATCAGGCTGGAGATCAATGGCTTGGTGATCGACATCCTTGTAGAGATCAGGCTTGTCCGGAACTTGGAGACACTTTCGGAGTTGTGACACGTGGAATACGTTGTGCACATCGGACAGCTCAGGTGGTAGTTCCAACTGGTAAGCCACTTCTCCTCGTCGGTCGATGATCTTGAAGGGGCCAATAAATCTTGGTGCAAGTTTCCCCTTAACGTGGAAACGCTTGGTTCCCTTCAGAGGAGTTACTCTCAGGTACACATGATCTCCAACACGGAAACTCATATCTCGGCGACGAGTGTCAGCATAGCTCTTCTTCCTTGAGTTGGCAGCCTTCAAACGTTCTCTGACTAGTTGGACTTGCTCTTCTGCTTCGTGGAGAATATCTGGTCCAAAGACTAGCCCTTCTCTAGTCTCTGGCCAGTTGAGGGGTGTGCGACACTTGCGCCCGTACAACACCTCAAATGGTGCCATCTGAAGGCTCGACTGATAACTGTTGTTATAGGAGAACTCTGTAAAAGGGAGGAAATCTTCCCACTTGGCTCCATATGCCAAGACACAGGCTCGGAGCATGTCTTCAAGAATTTGATTTACTCGCTCCATCTGACCTCCGGTCTGCGGGTGAAAAGCGGTGCTGAAAGACAACTTGGTTCTCAAGGCTTCTTGGAATCTTTTCCAGAACCTTGAAGTAAACTGGGTGCCTCGATCTGACACAATCTCCTTTGGAACACCATGGAGGCTCACGATTCGATCGATATAGAGGTTGGCCAGCTGGTTTCCACTGTAGGTTGTTTTGACGGGAATGAAATGGGCTACTTTGGTCAAATGGTCGACTATGACCTAGATGGAGTCATGTCCTTTATTCGACCTTGGTAATCTAGTGATGAAATCCATTCCAACTTTATCCCACTTCCACTCAGGAACCTTGAGTGGTTGGAGCAATCCAGCGGGTCGCTAATATTCAGCCTTGACCCTTTGGCACACATCACACTTTGCAACATAGGTGGCAATCTCTCTTTTCATACCGTGCCACGAGAATCTCTCCTTCAAGTATTGATACATCTTGGTTCCTCTGGGGTGGATGGAATACGGAGTGTCGTGGGCTTCTTGCAAGATCAAATTCTTCAACTCCATCTTGTTTGGTACGCAGATGCGGCCTTTGTACCAAACAATCTCGTGCTTGTCCTTGGAGAATCCTGGGGCCTTGCCTAGCTTCATCTTCTTCTTGATGCCTTCAATGCTTGCGTGCCCACCATGTGCTTTCTTGACTTCGTCCATCAGGGTTGGTTTGACTTCCAGATGGTCTAGAAATCCATGGGGGACCAATTCCAAACTGAATTGTTCTAGCTCTTCAAACATGGCTGGCTGCCTGCTTTGAATTATGGCATTCAGGGAGCAAGCCTTTCTGCTTAAGGCATCGGCTACCACGTTAGCCTTCCCGGGGTGATATTGAACACAGAGGTCATAATCCTTGATTAGTTCCAACCATCTTCGTTGCCTCATGTTCAATTCCTTCTGGGTGAAAATATACTTCAGACTTTTGTGGTCTGTGTATATCTCACACCGTTTCCCTAGGAGGTAATGTCGCCATGTCTTCAAGGCATGAACCACTGCTGCTAACTCAAGATCGTGAGTAGCGTAGTTCTCTTCATGAGGTCGTAGCTGTCGTGAGAGGTAAGCTATGACTCGACCTTATTGCATCAAAACGCTTCCCAATCCGGTTCGAGAGGCATCACAATATATCACGAACTCTTTGTGAATATTAGGTGTTGCCAGAACTGGGGCGGTGGTCAATCTCTTTTTGAGCTCTTGGAAGCTTTCTTCGCATTTTGGCGTCCATTCGAACTTCTTGTCCTTCTTCAGGAGCTGAGTCATTGGCCGGGCAATGCTAGAGAATCCTTCCACGAATTTGTGGTAATAGCCCGCAAGTCCGAGGAAGCTTCTGACTTCCTTGACGGTCGTTGGAGATTGCCATTGGGTCACAGCTTCAATCTTCGCGGGATCAACTGACAATCCTTCTTCGGTCAAGACATGACCTAAGAACCCAACTTTATGCAGCCAAAACTCACATTTGCTGAATTTGGCGTATAGTTGGTGCTCTCGAAGCTTGTCTAGGACCATCCTCAAATGTTGCTCGTGCTCTTCCTCCGTCTTCGAGAAGACAAGAATGTCATCAATGAAGATAACAACAAACTTGTCCAAATATTCCATGAAGACTTTATTCATGAGATACATGAAGTAAGCTGGGGCATTGGTTAATCCAAAGGACATGACCGTGCACTCATACAGGCCATATCTTGTTACAAATGTCGTCTTCGGAATATCTTGGGGTCTGATCTTCAGCTGGTAGTACCCAGATCTGAGGTCGATCTTGGAGAACACCTTGGCTCTGCTGAGCTGATCAAACAGATCTTCAATCTTGGGAAGTGGATACTTGTTCTTGATTGTAACCTCATTGAGGGAACGGTAGTCAATGCATAAGCGGATGGTACCGTCCCTTTTTGCCACAAACAGAACAGGTGATCCCCAAGGGGAGGCACTTGGGCGGATAAATCCCTTCCTCAGCTGCTCTTCCAGTTGCTTCTTCAACTCGGCTAATTCTTCCGTCCCCATTCTACAAGGCTTCTTATAGATGGGTCCTGCCCCGGGCATGAGCTCGATGATGAACTCAATGTCACGGTCAAGGGACATTCCCGGTAGCTCATCCGGAAAGACATCGGGATACTCGCATACTACTGGCACTTGCTCCAGTCCAGCTTTAGACAGACAGTTGACTTGAGCGGTTTGAGCAGAAGAGGAGTTGGAAGCAAACTTAACTTCGACTCCTTGGTCATTGGTCACAGTGATAGTCCGATTGGCACAGTCTAATAAGCCTTGGTGCTTGCTGAGCCAATTCATGCCTAGGATCACATCCAAGCCTTGTGATCTCAGGATGATAAGGTCTGCTAGGAAATCTACCCCATTAATGATGATACTGACTCCCTTACAGCCTATCTTGGCTCTCATCTCTGCTCCGGGGGTTTGTACCACCATGGGGTTGTTCAGGGGTGTAGGGGTCATGCCACTTTTTAATGCAAATCTTTGAGTGACAAATGAATGCGTGGCTCCAGAATCAAACAAGACAGTTGCAGGTGCTGAGTTGACAAGGAACGTACCCAGCACGACGTCCGGGTCTTCCTGGGCTTCTTCAACAGTGACGTGATTCACACGCCCCTTCCCATGGTTGGGCGGGTTGCGAGGAGCTTGGTTCCTTGGTGGCATTCCACGGCCTTGTCCTGGGTTCTGCGCATTGGGGCGTGGGGCATCGGGCTTCTTGTTGGGGCACACCTTAGAGATATGCCCAGACTGGCCACAACCAAAGCAAGTGACTTGGTTTGGGTTGTTGATCTTGTTGCCACCACTGTTATTGGGGTTGAATGCTAGCCTTGGGTTGGCATACTGCGGAGGCTGATAGTTGGTGCGAGGTGCAGGAGCTCTTGGCTGTTGATAGGTTGGCTTGACTGGGGCTGGCTGCCACGGGCGAGGCTTCTGGTTGCTGGAACTTCCCTTGCTGATCATCTTGCGCTTGCGAGTGTCTTCTAGAGCACGCCGCTTGTCTTCAAGCATGAGTGCTTTGTTCACCAGATCAGGAAAGGTTGGACAGTCACACACGACAAGCGAGTACTGCAGAGTCTGGTTGAGGCCTTCCATGAAGTGCTCCCTTTTTGCAGCATCTGTGCTGACATCTTCAGGGGCATACCTTGACAGAACACTGAACTTTTGCATGTACTCCTTGACAGTGCCACTTCCTTGCTTCAGGGCTCGAAACTCACGCTTCTTGATAGCCATAATTCTGGAAGGAATATGGGCCTTGCGGAATTCTGCCTTGAAGTTGTTCCAAGTGATGTCTTGCCCAGCATGCATGACCTTGAATCCATTCCACCAAGCTCTGGCAGTCCCCCCGAGGCAGTGGGCAACATAAGCCACCTTCTCGCGGTCTTCGGTGCAACCGACTAGTTCCAGCAAGTCCTCAATGGTGCGGACCCAGTCGTCTGCATCCAGGGGTTCAGCAGTCTCGATGAAGGTTGGCGGTGCATGCTTCTTGAACTCTGCCAACGTGGGACGTCCATTGCCATTCCCCGTCGGCTGGCGGTTGTTGGTGACAGCTTGAGCAATCATCTGGAGGGTTGCGGTGTTGTCTTGGCGTTCCTCTCGGAAGGCTTGGAGAAGTTGAGCCATGTCCATGTTCGGGGGAGGTGGTGGTGGAGCTTGGTCGTGGGTTTGGTCTTGGCCGGCCTCTGCTTGGGCGGATGCTCCGGCTTCGGGTTGCTGGGTAGAGGTACCAGTACGAGTTACAACAGGCATCTTGTTGGAGCGGTAAAGGTCTCATGATTTGGAATGAAGAGGGAAAGCAATAAAGATGGGTGCCTAGTAAGGGGGTGGGTGTGACACTAATTATTTTCATGCAAGGGCCAAAAGGTCCAAACACATTCATTAAAATTCCAAATGGGTGATGTAGTCGTTTACACATTCCCGAAGGGAAGACACGACGTACATCCAAACACAACAAAAGCAAACACTAGATGGCTTCATATGAACCATACAAGGACTCGACTTCGCATAGGGGTTACACGACCTATCCTACCGTAGAGGTCACGAGCTGGCATATCCGAGTTGCGAATAATGACTAAGCGGCGGAATGCTCGGTCGCGTATTCTGGCTCTTCTGGGTCTTCCTCCTTGTCTTCATCCGTCTAGGCCCCCCTATCATTTGAGTGTGTGGGGGAGTGCAGGAGTTGGATACGGTGGTGTTTTATCGGTGGTGCAGGGAAAAGCTTGCGATATTCCCTTGCCGTCATACGGCGTCGTTGGGGTGGTTCTTCATCCTTGGAAGATACATCTCCTGAGGGCCTTCCGCCTCGATACGCGATAGCGGGTTGCCCAGGAGGCGCACCTTCCTTCTTGATCCTATCCGACTTCTCTTGTGCTCGACGAAGAAGTGCCTTGGTCTTGTGGAGTTCTTCTCGGAGCTTCATCGATTCCGAGGCTAGATCTTGTGCCAAGCTGTCGTCACATAGGCTGAAGTAGGTCTGGAATCGAAGTGGAAGTCCTTCCTTCCGTGGAGGGGCTTGCGCGCTGCTTTCATCTTCACCTTCCTTCCGGTAAGGCAAGAAGCGGGTTGTCATCTTGGCTGCCATCTCCGAAAGAAGTTCTCGGAGGCGGGTTAGTGCCTTGAGTGCAGCTGCCTCGACGGTGACGGGTAGTGTTGCCATCTGGGGTCCCTCGAAGAACCAACTTGTGGGAGGATCGTTTGCCTTCACGATTACTTCCACATGGTATTCCACCTCAGTGCCGCTAACCCAATGCTCATGGTAGGTGAGGATGGGTGCTCGGTGGAACTGGCACTCCTGGAGGCTATCCTCGAGAAGCAAGGGGAACCCAGTGGTCAGGTGCTCTTCAGGTACAGCGGCCATCTACAAAGGTTGAATAGGAGAGGTTAATAAGCTGATGATATCTCAGGTTTGGTAAGGTTTAGAAAAGAAGAGAGGTTCAGAAGGTTTATGAAAAGGGTCTTATCCTAACTAACGCCCATGCTAACTAAGGCTTCCTACAGTCAGGATGGCTCTGATACCAGCTCTGTGGGGACCCTGACTTAAGAGTCGAGATCACCGAATGCATGTGTACAGTGATCCCAGAGATCAATGCTCACTGAAC
The DNA here is from genome assembly GCA_902687465.1 of Secale cereale. NCBI lineage: Eukaryota > Viridiplantae > Streptophyta > Magnoliopsida > Poales > Poaceae > Secale > Secale cereale. The sequence continues at coordinate 591,747,406 of LR738709.1, read as the reverse complement.
ACACAGAAGCTGAATAACAAGAGTCTTACATCCATACATACCGTCTTACACAAATTATGACCATTATGGCCAAGTCTTACATAGATAAAGCCTCATGGGCTGAATAGCAAATAAACTCAACTAGCGGAAGTCTTCGTAGATAAGTAGAACCCATGCCATCTGCCTTAACCCTACAGGCATTCTGACTAGGGAAGCGTCTTAGTTCGCATGTTCATCTCCATAGAATTCTTCTTCAAATTCCTGCTCTTTCCATGCCTGGCCAATTAAATAACCAGTGGCAAGCCAATGAGTACTTTGAATGTACTCGCAAGCAATCCATGTTTTTGGAACGAGTATGACAAGGTATGAAATAGTACTAGATAGGATATGCTTGCAGAAAGCAAAATTTGTGAGTGCAATGACATGAGCTATCTGAGGCATGCATCATAGGAAATATAGGTTACAGATATCAACATTGCCAAGTTATGATCTCTTCCATCTTTTCAAGTCCTTTTGAATTAAATCAAACGGAGATTTCACACACACACACACAGGGTTTCGCAAACATTGGACGTAGCCCAAGAGCGGTTACCCAACTGTCCTTGACCGTGGACACGGCTATTCGAATAATTTTATACTCCGCAGAGGTTGCACACTTTACCCACTAGATTCGGGGAACTTCCGTGTCATCCACGACCCGCGGTACCTCAAGTACCCGGGGTAAGCACCCGATCACTATCTTTCCCTAGACGACACTAACATGGAGTCCACTCGATTGGTAGCAATCCCCGTGCCCAACATTCCACATCTTAAGATTTTTGGAGCCTCGCTCCCATTTCATACCACAGGCACGGGGTACCAACGGTGTGTCCGGTGCCCTGTAAAGACATTCATGGCCGCCTATCCAAGCGCGACCCCGTCCAGAGTGACCTCATGTCACCCTCGTCACTAGTGATGTGGGCATCATGCTAGTATCGGCCTAGGTAATCAATAATGCCCTTTCCCATATAAGGGTAGAGTGGTTGCGCATGTAAAGTTGGAATAACGGTCGCAACTTAAACTAATCCATTTGAAAAACATCACACACACACACTTGTCTCGGTACACCACTTCGTCATCAAGTGGTTACCCAACTCATGTTCTCCCTCGGGCATAAGTGGCACCCGATGGGGTTTTTGAAAAGGGTCCTTCGAAAGTACTATGCTTCCACCATTATGCATATCCCCATTCCACTTGCATAGCCACTACTATAGCAACCTATCTGCTCCCACCGGCATAACCCTCATAAGAAGGTAGGTTCATGCACAAATGAAAGTATCAACAAGGAAGTACAGTGGCAAACCAACAAGTGGTTCCCACCTCATCATGATTCCGTTGCAACAACAATATGGTGCTATATGGCATGCATAAAAAGGGTTCCATAGACATGGTCTAAGGGTTGCTTGCCTTGGTTGGCTGGGTCTTCAAAACCTTCAAGTCCTTCTCCTTCTTCTTCTTCAGCAACCTCGTCAAACACGGTATCTAATCGTCGCAATAAATAACGGAAAATAAGACAATAATAAAAACAGAAAAATCAAAGTGCTCAGAAAAATGTCAACTTATTTTTATAAAATACCAGAGGGAAAACTAAGATGGCAAAAATTCTTAGTTTGGGATTTGGAGTGACAGAATGGGGTACATGGATTTTTGAACAGAGGTTTTAGTGTTCAAATTTAGATTTAAATTTGAACAGTGCAGAAAAGGTTCATGAATATGTGTGAAAGTTATACCATTAAATAGGTTGGAAATTTACAAGTTTTTAGGAACTGGAATTATTTCATTTGGATAAATATTTTATCCAGAGGAATTTTTACAAAACAGACAGAAAAGGAAAAAGAAAAATGGCACTGTGCCACTGGGCCAGAAAGGCCACAGTGCAGCAGGCCCAAAGGGAAAAGAGCCCAGCGCACTGGTGCCTGCGCGCGCTAGGTTTTAAACCTGACGGGCGGGGCCCAGGCGTCAGCGAGAGGAGAGAGAGACGAGGGAGAGGAGAGACTGACAGGCGGGGCCCGCCTGTCATCCCTAACCCTGCGGCAGAGGCCGGCGAGCTCACCGGCGGTGATGCAGGGCACGGCGAGGTCGGGCGAGGGCACGTCTAGACTCAGTGTTGAGTCGTCATTCGGGTGGAGGTGGCTGCAGTCGTCGGGGTGGCCTGGTTCGCCGGCGGCGAGGTCACGCGGCGGAGGTGCTTCGGGGGGTGGTGGTTCCGGCCGTTTCCGGCAGCTAAAGAGAGGGGAAACCAGGGGAAAATGATCAGTGAGGTCTTGCGGTTCTAGATCGAGTGAGAGGAGCGGCGGAGAGGGTCTGTACCCTAAGGTCGACGGCGACCCGAGGCGGCAGAGCTCGAGCTCGGGCCCGTCTGGAGAGGAGTGAGTGGTGTAGGGGTGTAATTTAGGGAGTGAGAGGGCGAGTGGTGAGGAGAGGAGGGTGCGGGGCGTCCCTTTTATAGGCGAATGGCGGGGTGCCATGGACCCGTGCACCAGCGAGCTTCTGCTCATTGCCACAGAGCTCGGGAGGGGCTGGCGCTGTGTCTGGGGCGTTCCTGGATGCGGTCACGAGCCGGGGAAGAGAAGAGAGAGAGCAGGGGGAGGCCAGGGCATCGCGCGTGTGTGCATGCCCATTGGAGCTCTCGGGCGGCCGTCGCGCGTGTGAGCTGGGGAGAGAGGAGGGAGAAGGAGGAGGGGGCCGACCAGCTGCCATGTCGTGGACGTCGAGGCGGCCTCGGGAGACACCATCCCGACGCCCTAGGTGGTCGGGCGCCTCGGGCAAGACACGGCTACAGTGCGGGAGCGCACTATAGCGCGCTCCAGAGCGCCCATATGGCTGGCATGGCCGTGTCCCTCGCGCTCTGGGTGCGGCCACCGTGTCCATTGGCTCTAGGGGGAGTAAACAATGTAGGAGAGGCATTGGATGCCAGGGAGAGCTTCTAGAAGAAGAGAGGGCTGAGAGGGAAAGGTGAAAATGGCTGTCCAGAATGTAAAATGGGGTTTTACCCCTACTCAATCATTGAGCTGAGGCCAGGGGAGAGTTACTGGAGGTGCAAGGGGACTTGGGGGAGCTGTGGTAAAAAGCCTAGCTCAAGGAGAACAAGGAAAGAGGTGAAAGTGGTAATTTTGGAAAATCACCAGAAGGTGTTTGATGTGATTTTGAGCAATCAAATGATTTCCACTAGACTTGAGACTTAACAGGATCAAATGGTATATAGAAATAGGGTGTTCCACCAAGTTTGGGCTCATATGAAGAAACTTGCCAATATAACTTTGGTGAACCCTACAAATCAACAGAAATGGATTTACCAAGTTTAAGATAAGCAAATCATCCCTCCTTGAGGCACCACTTGGTGTAGTGTCATCATTTTGTGTTGTGATCATGCCCACAAATTGTGATGTCACAAGTAAAAAGTTGGTTATGTAAAGTTGTTCAAATTTGAATCTGAACAGAAATGGTTTTGGGGTACTCTGATCAAGTTACCCTTCTCTAAAACTTGTGCCATTTGGTCTAGATGCATTATTAGACCATTCTAGCATGTGTACCAAGTTTGAGAGCATTTGGACAAGTTTGGCAATGTAAAGTTGCTCAAACTTCAAAAATGGACAGAATGGTTTTGAGGGGTTTTGATGAGGTTTTCTTTCTTCCCAAGGCATGGGGCTTGGCAACATCATCAAATATGTCATATATGACATGATAGAATTTCCCTGGAATTTTTAGAGAATATTTCCTTTGTAAATATTTCAAAAGCTTGAAATATCCAGAAAGGGCTTCTGAGCGATTTACCCAATATTTTGAACAAGACCAAGTGTTGAAACTCTTATATATGGACAATATATGTCCTAAGATTCTCCCTGAATTTTGGCAATTATTTTTGAAATAGTTAAATAATTTTTCCCTATTAAAGACCATTTCTGGCCTTAAGAAAACGCTTTTTAATAAAATAGGAAAATAACTTTTAAAATTATATTTTTGTGGTTTATGGGAGTCCTATGTCTACTAGGTTTCAAATATACTCTTTGAAATATTTTTCTCACCCTAAATCAAGCACTTGCAGTGCAAACCTCAATTCAGGGGTTTTTGGAAAACTAATTTTTGAAAATACTTGTTGGCCAAATTATTTTTGTAAGAAAATACTATGCTGTTATATACACTTGGTATGATCATTGGGCAGAAGTTTGGGGTAAGGAGATGAGATATATAAGAGGGAGTAGTTGACTTTAAAGAGCACTTGAAAATCACACAGAGAAAAACTTAATTCCAAATAAAAGCCAAATGATGCCAAAAAAAATTGTTGGTCCAAATTTTCATGCTTTATTAATGCAAATGACATGTTACAAAATGCAGGGTGTGATACTAGTCCATCACATCATTCTCCTAATGACGTGATCCCGTTGATCAAATGACAACTCATGTCTATGGCTAGGAAACATAACCATCTTTGATCAATGAGCTAGTCTAGTAGAGGCATACTAGGGACACTCTGTTTGTCTATGTATTCACACATGTATTAAGTTTCCTGTTAATACAATTCTAGCATGAATAATAAACATTTATTGCCTCTAGGGCATATTTCCTTTAGTCTCCCACTTGCACTAGAGTCAATAATCTAGCTCACATCGCCATGTGATTTAATACCAATAGTTCACATCGTTATGTGAATAACACCCATAGTTCACATCGCCATGTGACCAACACCCAAAGGGTTTACTAGAGTCAATAATCTAGTTCACATCGCTATGTGATTAACACCCAAGTGTAATAAGGTGTGATCATGTTTTGCTTGTGAGAGAAGTTTAGTCAACGGGTCTATCACATTCAGATCCGTATGTATTTCGCAAATTTCTATGTCTACAATGCTCTGCATGGAGCTACTCTAGCTAATTGCTCCCACTTTCAATATGCAACCAGATTGATACTTAGATTCATCTGGATTGGTGTAAAGCTTGCATCGGCGTAACTCTTTACGACGAACTCTTTATCACCTCCATAATCGAGAAACATTTCCTTAGTCATCTAGTAACTAAGGATAATTTTGACCGTTGTCCAGTGATCTACTCCTGGATCACTTTTGTACCTCTTTGCCAAACTCATGGCAAGGTACACAACAGGTTTGGTACACAACATGTGTAGGATCGAAAGTAGGTCTAGAGGGGGGGTGATTAGACTACTTGACAATATAAAAAAAAATCTGCCTTTTGATCATGCAATGTTTTTGGCAGTTTCACAATTAAGATCAATTCAAGTATCACCCTACACATGCATTTCTAGAGTAATAGCAGCGGAAAGTAAATTGCACATGTAGTAAAGAGAGGTGGAGAAGATCAAACGCAGTTTGGTGACACGAAGATTTTTGTCGTGGTTCCGATAGGTGGTGCTATCGTACATCCACGTTGATGGAGACTTCAACCCACGGAGGGTAACGGCTGCGCGAGTCCATGGAGGGCTCCACCCACGAAGGGTCCACGAAGAAGCAACCTTGTCTATTCCATCACGGCCTACGCCCATGGAGGACTAGCCTTACTCGGGGTAGATCTTCACGAAGTAGGCGATCTCCTTGCCCTTACAAACTTCTTGGTTCAACTCCACATCTCAAAGACGGAGGCTCCCAAGCGACACCTAACCAATCTAGGAGGCACCACCCTCCAAAAGGTAATAGATGGTGTTGATGATGATGAACTCCTTGCTCTTGTGCTTCAAATGATAATCTCCCCAACACTCAACTCTCCTCACTGATATGGCTGTGGTGGAAGAAGGGTTTGAGTGGAAAGCAACTTGGGAAGGCTAGAAATCAAGTTTCATATGGTAGGAATGGAATGGCTTGATCTCAACACAAGGGTAGGTGGTTCACTTCTCAGAAAGTGTATGGTAGGAGTGGTAAACTTTCTGATGGCTCTCTCCACGAATGAAGAGGGGGTGGAGGGGTATATATAGCCTCCACACAAAATCCAACCGTTACACACATATTTGACCAATCTCGGTGAGACCGAAGTGAAAACTCGGTCAGACCGAAAGTTCAAATATAGTGAACGTTGGGATTTTCGGTGGGACCGAAAATACCATCTCGGTGTGTCCGAAGTGAGTCAAAGGTAGGAGCTTGCCATCTCGGTGGGACCGATATTAACAACTCGGATATTCCGAAGTGATGTCAATAGGTTACAGAAGGTTGGCAGTCCAGTTTCGGTGAGACCGAAACTCAAAATCGGATGGACCGAGAAATTAGGGTTTGGAAGAATAACTGAGGTGGTTCATCTCGGTGGGACTGAGTTTGCAGAATCGGTTTGTCCGAGATTACTTATGAGTGTGTTAAGTAGTGAAGAGTGCTGATAGTTAAGGGAGCTAGATCACCAAGCACTTGAGCAACTAGATCATTAACACAACCTCATCCCCTTTTAATAGTATTGGCTTTTCCTATGGACTCAATGTGATCTTTGATCACTAAACCAAAAATAGAGTCTTGAGCTTTTGCCAATGCTTGTCTTAGCATTTTGAGGGGTCCACTTCTTCAGACATTTCCATACCCATATCATCGAACTTCTCTGAAATGATTCTCAAGTAAATATTAGTTCAATGATATATATGTTGTTATTAATTACCAAAACCACCCGGGGATTAGTTGCACTTTCAATCTCCCCCTTTTTGGTAATTGATGACAACATATAGATCAAAGCTTCGACAAAAGATATAATCAATGAATAATATCGTCGCTTTGAGATGTATGTGATAAACAAGAGCTCCCCCTAAATTTGTGCATTATTTAAAATTTGCGTTTGAATGCAAATGCACAATCGATTAGGATTATGGGTCACTCTTCCATGTCACATACATCTTGGTGGAGCGCACAAAATGATAAGAATGAATAACATGCACTCAATCACCAAGACAAGAGTAAATAGCCATACAATAAGGAATAGCATATGATAAGCATTAAGCACACATTAAAGCATAGTATGACCAAGCACTCATTAAGGTAGCATCAAACGTGGTAGCAAGCACACTTAAAGTTTCGAAAGAACCAAAAGAAACCAATGTATCTCAAAGAAACCGGCAAAAGAACGAAAGACGAAGGAGCACTCTCTCTCTCGAAGCCCTATGATCTATAACAATTTCTCCCCCTTTGGCAACAAGTTACCAAAAAGTTCGAAAAGGTATAGAGCTAAGCGTCACTGCGGGCTCTGCTGGCGGCTCCCGTCTGGGTAGATGTCGGTGTAGAGATGACTGCATCGGCGAAGACTTCTGCTGATGTCTGCGCTGGAGGAGTGGATGCTGAAGCTGGAGTAACTGCTGGAGCTGTAGCTGGTGCTGAAGTGGTAGCTCTGGAGTCAGTCACTGGGATAGCTGCAGATCTGGATCCTCTGGGAACCTGAGCAGTCTGGCGATGAGAGTCCTGGACTAGATCATCCTGTATGAGTTCTGCTCTCTCCTGCCTTGTTTCTTCCATGTCTGCCTCAAGCTTGTTGACAGACACCTGAATCTCTGTCAGCTTCACGTCCAGAGCGTGGATCTTGTCCTCAACAATCCTCTCTAGGCTTTCCTGAGATTGCTCAATGCTGGCCAGGCGTTGTTCAATCCTCTGGGTAGCTTCAAGAATTTGTTCTCCAAAGCTCTTTGGCTTAGCTGCTGCTGCTGCTGCCTCTTTGTCAGCTTTAGCTTTCTTCGCAGCTTCGATTTTGGCCTGTCCTTCAACTGAGGTAGGATCCTCTTCATCCATCACAACTACGTTGTCCTCATGCTCTGGCTGCAGTGGCAAGTGCTTCCTATCCAACATGAATTTGCCTGTGCCAAACTTGGCATTGATGAGCATCTGAATCTGCGGGGCAAACCCACATGACCGCTTCTGGTCAGCTGCAGTCCTCTTAATGGTCTCTACCATTAAGTCCATCACCTTGAAAGGTGCCTTCTCGTCGAGAATGTGCAGCATGTTGATAGAATAGCCTCGAATCATGCGGTGGTCTCCAGACTTAGGCATCAATGTATGCCTCAGAATAGTGTTAGTGGTGGTCAGACCTGCCTGGAGATAGTACACTGAGCCAAGCTTCCATCCTTCCAAATCAGCAGCCGGGATCTCCTTGTACATGTTCTTCATGGAATCATGACTCTTCTTAGGAATCCCATAGACATCAATGTCGTCCTCTCTCTGCACTGGAGCATCAAGAAGTTCTGCCCATTCTTCAACAGACGAAGACAACCTTTGACCTTCAGTCATCCAGGTGATCTTGCCATCAGGATAGAAGTGGGCTGTGGCGTAGAACTGCATGATCATCTCGTCATTCCAAGCTGTCAGCTCTTGACCCACAAAATCAGCAACTCCACATGCAGTAAAGCTCTCATGCACATGGGGAAAGAAGTCCCGGTGCTCTTCACTGTCAATGTACTCCCAGTCAACATACCTGGTGTCAGCAACAATGGGCTTCTTATCCATCAGCACGGTCTCATAGAAATCATGCTGCTCTCTGGTGTGGAATCTGGGGTCCACAGCAGTCCTTCTCCTTACGGCATATGGATCAGACTGTCTCCATAGCCTGAGACCTTTATCCTTCCTTGCCTTCATGTCCTCAGCTTGAGGATGAGCATCATTGTGGAGTGGCAACTTGGGACGGAGCTTAAGCAACACATGCTCTTCATCTGATTCAGACGGTGGCATCTCACCTTTGTTCTTCTCAGAAGCTGGAATGCTCCTGGTTGTTCTCTTGGGCTTGGCTGGAGCTGCCTTGGCTTGAGCAGGCTTCTTGGGCTTAGAGGAGGCTTGAGCCCGAATAGCATCACCCATGAACTTAGCTTTCTGAGGAGGAGGCTGGGGTGCATCTTCTTCTTCTTCTTCTGCAGCATCAACTTGAGGTTCAGCATATACTACCCTCTTCCTCTTGGAAGTCTTCTTCACCTTGCTTGGAGCTGGCTCTTCCAAGTTGAGCTTCTTTGCAACAGCTGACTGCTTTACTTTGCTTGTGCCTTTCCTTGACAGCTGCCCTTGGTGCTCTTTGGCAACCACATTCCTCTTGGGCTTGGAGGTAACTTCCTCAGCAACGAAGTCAGAGTCCTCATCATCAGAATTTATCTTCTTCCTGGTTCTGGTGGCTGCAGGAGGCAAACCACTAGGGGTGCTCCTCTCACCATCATCACTGGAGCTGCTAGCAGGACTTGTATCTGCCTCTGGAATCTCAGCAAACGGTGACTCAGACCTGTTCTGGCTGTCACTGACATCTGACATGGCTAACAACCTGTGAAAAGATAAGGTATAGGCAGAGTAGAAGAGTTATCACAACTGCAGAGGTTTTTGCAAAAAAAATGAGTTTAAAACTTAGTTTTGAGTTTTCACAGAATGTATTTCGGTCAAACCGATTTTAAGTTTCGGTGAAACCGAAGTGTTCAACAGAAACCTACACACCACTTTCGGTCAGACCGAAATGGGTTTCGGTCCTACCGATAACTTAGGGTTTCACTGAAACTAAGTTTTGGTCATTCCGATTTGCACAACTCGGTTAGACCGAATGATGCAGTGCAATGGCCAGAGGCCAAATCGGTCATTCCGAGTTTCAAAATCGGCTTCACCGAGATGCGTTCCGTGGAAACCTAAACCTAAGAATTTCGCTCGAAACAAGAGGATCTGATCTAATGTATAGGAAATATCTCAAACGTGGACAGATTCAAGGCAAGCCATTCGTGCAAGAATTGGATGGGGAGCACGAAAGGGATTGGGACACACCCTAACTTGGTGGAGTCCCTCTACGGCGGCAACGGCGGAGATGATTACCGTTGACGGCGGCGGAGACCTGCGGCGAGGGCGCACAGGTGACGACGGCGACGATCCGTAGACCAGGGCGACGGCAGCAGGGGTCTTGGGGGCGAACGGTTTGAAGAGTTAAATCGCGCGCAGCCCTCAGGTATATATAACCCCATGCTGTCGGTGGGACCGAGTTGAAAAACTCGGTGTCACCGAAATGTATAACTGCTGTGCAGTTACGCATATCGGTCAGACCGAGATTTTAAACTCGGTTTCACCGAGATGAAACCTAGATCAGTCTAAGCGTTTCGGTTGGACCGAGATTGAGAAGCCGGTCAGACCGAAATGGACTTAGAAGGTTTTGGAAGTCAGCCTTAGACGGATCGGTGGCTCCGAGTGCTCCTCACTCGGACTGTCCGAAAATGACTTGTTCAAAGTTGTGATATGAGCATGAATAGAATTTGAGACAAGAAAGCATAGATAGCTAGGGAAGGTGCTTAGGCATTCTTGTCCATCCATTTGGCCAGAAAAATCAAAACAATCAAAACAACAAATGGATGTCCTTGAATGGATGAAATCATGCATTCAATCATGCTCACACAATAAGATAGCAACTGAAATATGTGTCAAACATGCACAACCAGAACTCTAGCTACTAGCACACAATTTGTCGATGACTAGGTCATCTATATATGAGTATATTTACTTAGGAGCCAAATGAGAACATTTGATCATAGGTCATACTCATCGTTTAAGCACAAGTGGGGTTACCACTTTTACATAAAGCATTGATGTGTTCACATCATTTGGAGATGCTTTAGCTCAATTTTTAGAGCAAAGCTCCCCCTAGATGTGAGAACCCCTTTTAAAGGGTCAAACTAACCTTGGGTTGTCGTAGAAGACTTCATGTAGATGTTGAAGATGTGGATGCTCAATGTTGATGTAGATCATCAAAAGTTGGGAGCTATCCTTTGGATTAGGGCACTTTCAATACCTACATGGGTTAGTCCCACAAGGAACAAACAAGAATATCCATAGACATAGATTTAAGTTCACAAAAGATGATGTCCATGAAAGCAATGATTACCTTGTCCCTTGACTTACCAACAAGAGGGTTTGTGACTCCATGAACTAGTGCATGATGTGGAAGTTGATTGCACAAGTTCTTGCCAAAATGAATATGAGTGAAGTATGTTGGCGGAGTCACCCTCAAGAACCTTCTAGTTCTTCTTCTTTGGGATCCACATCATCTTGATGGGAATCCTTGGTGTTGTAGTTGAGCTTGACGAAGTAGAACTTGATGTGTCCTTGGGAACCCACTTGACCATGGCTTGAGGTGCTTCAATGAATGCATCAATCTCCTCTTGAAGCTTGTCCTTGGCCTTTAGCTTGTGGTCTTGTGGTGGAAGGTCATCTTGAGCTTGTTCCACATTGGAAGAAGTAGGATCATACTTCTCCTTTTGTGAAACAAACTGTGGAGTAGGGTATTGACCTTCTTCCCACTCAACTCCTTCGGCGTTGAACTTTCGCTCAAAACCAATCCCTTGATTCTTCCGGTGTCTTCCTTGTTTGCGAACAATCTCCTCAAAGTTCTTGCTTCCGGCAAGACTCTTGTAGACACCTTTCTCTATGATTTCCTTCAATAAACTATTTTCTTGCTCAAGTGTAACTTGGCTTGAAACATTGTTAGTGGAATCAAGAGAACTACTAGAAGCAACAATATTGGATTTAACATTGTAATTGTTACTACTAGAGGAAGAATTTTTCTTATGCTTGTCATGCTTAGTCTTAATAGGTGGCAAGAAATTAGACAAGAGAAGTCGTTTGGCAAGATATGAAGAACTCTTCTTTCGAAGATCGTCATTGATCGCTTTTAGAAACTCATGTTCTTGCTCTAGAGTGAGCTTCTCGAAGCGTAGCTTCTCATGAGATCTTAGGAGCTCTCTATGATCTTCTTGAGTTGTTTCATGAGCTAACTTAAGAGTGTTTAGTTCTTTAGTTAGACGCTCAATCTCCTTCATAGCATTGTCATTCGACTCTTCTCGACTATAAAGACTACTAGCATTTTCATCATTACTAAGCTCACTAGATTTATCATGCAAGAGCTCATCTTCACCAAGCAAGTCATCCTCATCACTATCGAAGTCAATGAATTCAGGGTGTGTTACCTTGGGGCCTTTAGCCATGAAGCATCTTCCAATTCCCTCATTTGGTGAATCAAATAAGTCGTAGGAGTTGGAGTTGGAGGATACGAGTGCAAGTCCGGCAACACCTTCATCTTGACTATAGTCGGAGTCGGAGTGATAGCTTCCATCGGATTGATTGTCAGAGTCGGAGCCGGAGACCCATTCACCAACATGAGCTTGATGTCTTCTTCTTGTGTAGCTCCTTGATGACTTGTCTTTCCTCTCCGAATCCTTGCTTCTCCGAGAGGGTCTTCGTTCATAACGATCATCTCTGCTCCTTCTCCGAGGTGACTCATCTCTTGCTCTTCTTCTTGGAGATTCTTCTCTTCTTTTGTGGGGAGCCGTACACTCATTTGAGAAGTGTCCGGGTCTTCCACAATTGTAGCAGTTTCGATCACGACTAGAAGATCTCTTTTCATCATATGATCTAGACTTTGAGCTTCTTTCTTTGCCTCTATTCTTGTAGAACTTGTTGAAGTTCTTGACCATTAGGCTTATCTCTTCATTGGAAATTAGCTTGTCACTTAAGGTAGTAGGAGCATCACTTGTAGCTTTGTAAGCACCACTTGACTTATTGTGAAGCTCTTCCTTATCCTTAAGTGTCATCTCATGAGCAACAATTCTTCCAATGACTTCAGTTGGCTTGAGAGTCTTGTAGTTTGGCATCATTTGGATCAAAGTGCACACGGTGTCATACTTTCCATCCAAAGCTCTGAGAATCTTCTTAATGATGAATCGGTCGGTCATTTCTTCGCTTCCTAAGCCGACAATCTCATTTGTGATGAGAGCAAGCCTAGAGTACATTTCAGCGACTCCTTCACCATCCTTCATCTTGAACTTGTCAAGTTGACCTTGAAGAATATCTAGCTTTGATTCCTTCACAGATTCAGTACCTTCGTGCATTTCAACCAAAGTATCCCAAATCTCTTTAGCATTCTCAAGGCGGCTGATTTTGTTGAACTCTTCGGGACACAAAGCATTGAAGAGAATGTCACAAGCTTGAGCATTGTTTTGCAACATCCGCAACTCTTCCGGTGTAGCTTCGCGATCCGGAACTTTTCCTTCTTCAAAGAAATCACCTTGCATACCAACACAAATAATGCCCCATGCGGCTGGGTTATGACCAAGAATATGCATTTTCATTTTATGCTTCCAACTAGCAAAATTTGTACCATCAAAGTAAGGACCTCTACGATAATTACCCTCACTAGACGCCATACTCTCCTAGGTTGTGAAACCAAGCTTATGGAGTCCAATGCAATGGAAACCAAAACAATGGAGACCAAAGCTCTGATACCACTTGTAGGATCGAAAGTATGTCTAGAGGGGGGGTGATTAGACTACTTGACAATATAAAAAATCTGCCTTTTGATCATGCAATGTTTTTGGCAGTTTCACAATTAAGATCAATTCAAGAATCACCCTACACATGCAATTCTAGAGTAATAGCAGCGGAAAGTAAATTGCACATGTAAAAGAGAGGTGGAGAAGATCAAACGCAGTTTGGTGACACGAAGATTTTTGTCGTGGTTCCGATAGGTGGTGCTATCGTACATCCACGTTGATGGAGACTTCAACCCACGGAGGGTAACGGCTGCGCGAGTCCACGAAGGGCTCCACCCACGAAGGGTCCACGAAGAAGCAACCTTGTCTATTCCATCATGGCCTACGCCCACGGAGGACTAGCCTTACTCGGGGTAGATCTTCACGAAGTAGGCGATCTCCTTGCCCTTACAAACTTCTTGGTTCAACTCCACATCTCAAAGACGGAGGCTCCCAAGCGACACCTAACCAATCTAGGAGGCACCACCCTCCAAAAGGTAATAGATGGTGTTGATGATGATGAACTCCTTGCTCTTGTGCTTCAAATGATAATCTCCCCAACACTCAACTCTCCTCACTGATATGGCTGTGGTGGAAGAAGGGTTTGAGTGGAAAGCAACTTGGGAAGGCTAGAAATCAAGTTTCATATGGTAGGAATGGAATGGCTTGATCTCAACACAAGGGTAGGTGGTTCACTTCTCAGAAAGTGTATGGTAGGAGTGGTAAACTTTCTGATGGCTCTCTCCACGAATGAAGAGGGGGTGGAGGGGTATATATAGCCTCCACACAAAATCCAACCGTTACACACATATTTGACCAATCTCGGTGAGACCAAAGTGAAAACTCGGTCAGACCGAAAGTTCAAATATAGTGAACGTTGGGATTTTCGGTGGGACCGAAAATACCATCTCGGTGTGTCCGAAGTGAGTCAAAGGTAGGAGCTTGCCATCTCGGTGGGACCGATATTAACAACTCGGATATTCCGAAGTGATGTCAATAGGTTACAGAAGGTTGGCAGTCCAGTTTCGGTGAGACCGAAACTCAAAATCGGATGGACCGAGAAATTAGGGTTTGGAAGAATAACTGAGGTGGTTCATCTCGGTGGGACTGAGTTTGCAGAATCGGTTTGTCCGAGATTACTTATGAGTGTGTTAAGTAGTGAAGAGTGCTGATAGTTAAGGGAGCTAGATCACCAAGCACTTGAGCAACTAGATCATTAACACAACCTCATCCCCTTTTAATAGTATTGGCTTTTCCTATGGACTCAATGTGATCTTTGATCACTAAACCAAAAATAGAGTCTTGAGCTTTTGCCAATGCTTGTCTTAGCATTTTGAGGGGTCCACTTCTTCAGACATTTCCATACCCATATCATCGAACTTCTCTGAAATGATTCTCAAGTAAATATTAGTTCAATGATATATATGTTGTTATTAATTACCAAAACCACCCGGGGATTAGTTGCACTTTCAACATGGCATACTTTGTAGAACCTATGGTTCAGGCATAGGGAATGACTTTCATTCTTTCTCTATCTTCTGCCATGGTCGGGTTTTGAGTCTTACTCAACTTCATACCTTATAACTCAGGCAATAACTTCTTCTCTGACTGATTCATTTTGAACTACTTCAAAAACTTGTCAAGGTATGTACTCATTGAAAAAACTTATCAAACGTCTCGATCTATCTCTATAGATCTTGATGCTCAATATGTAAGCAGCTTCACCGAGGTCTTTCTTTAAAAAAAATCCTTTCAAACACTCCTTTATGCTTTCCAGAAAATTCTACATCATTTTCGATCGACAATATGTCATTCACATATACTTATCAGAAAGGATGTAGTGCTCCCACTCACGTTCTTGTAAATATAGGCTTCACCACAAGTCTGTATAAAACCATATGCTTTGATCACCTCATCAAAGCGTATATTCCAACTCCGAGATGCTTGCACCAGTCCATAGATGGATTGTTGGAGCTTGCACACTTTGTTAGCACCTTTAGGATCGACAAAACCTTCTGGTTGCATCATATACAACTCCTCTTTGAGATATCCATTCAGGAATGCAGTTTTGAAATCCATTTGCCAGATTTCATAATCATAAAATGCGGCAATTGCTAACATGATTAGGACAGACTAAAGCATCGCTACGAGTGAGAAAGTCTCATCGTAGTCAACTCCTTGAACTTGTCGAAAACCTTTCGCAACATGTCGAGCTTTGTAGACAGTAACATTATCGTCGGCGTCGGTCTTCCTCTTGGAGATCCATTTATTTTCAATTGCTTGCCGATCATCGGGCAAGTTAACCAAAGTCCACACTTTGTTCTCATACATGGATCCCATCTCAGATTTCATGAACTCAAGCCATTTTGCGGAATCTGGGCTCATCATCGCTTCCTCATAGCTTGTAGGTTCATCATGGTCTAGTAACATGACTTCCAGAACTGGGTTGCCATACCACTCTGGTGCGGAACGTACTTTGGTTGATCTACGAAGTTCATCAGTAACTTGATCCGAAGTTTCATGATCATCATCATTAGCTTCCTCACTAATTGGTGTAGGAATCACTAGAACTAGTTTCTGTGATGTACTACTTTCCAATTCGGGAGAAGGTACAATTACCTGGTCAAGTTCCACTTTCCTCCCACTCACTTCTTTCGAGAGAAACTCCTTCTCTAGAAAGGATCCATTCTTAGCAGCGAATATCTTGCCTTCGGATCTGTGATAGAAGGTGTACCCAACAATCTCCTTTGGGTATCCTATGAAGACACATTTCTCCGACTTGGGTTCAAGCTTATCAGGTTGAAGCTTTTTCACATAAGCATCGCAACCCCAAACTTTAAGAAACGACAACTTTGGTTTCTCGCCAAACCATTGTTCATAAGGCATCGTCTCAACAGATTTAGATGTTGCCCTATTTAATGTGAATGCAACTGTCTCTGACGCATAACCCAAAACGATAGTGGTAAATCGGTAAGAGACATCATAGACCGCACCATATCTACTAAAGTACGGTTACGACGTTCAGACACACCATTACGTCGTGGTGTTCCGGGTGGCGTGAGTTGTGAAACTATTCCACATTGTTTCAAATGAAGACCAAACTCGTAACTCAAATATTCACCTCCACGATCAGATCATAGAAACTTTATTTTCTTGTTACGATGATTCTCTACTTCACTCTGAAATTGTTTGAACTTCTCAAATGTTTCAGACTTGTGCTTCATCAAGTAGATATACCCATATTTGCTCAAATCATCAGTGAAGGTCAGAAAATAACGATACCTGCCGCGAACTTCAACACTCATCGGTCCACATTAGTATGTATGATTTCCAACAAATCTGTTGCTCGCTCCATTGTTCCGGAGAACGGAGTTTTAGTCATCTTGCCCATGAGGCATGGTTCGCAAGCACCAAGTGATTCATAATCAAGTGATTCCAAAAGTCCATCACTATGGAGTTTCTTCATACGCTTTACACCAATATGACCTAAACGGCAGTGCCACAAACAAGTTGCACTATCATTATTAACCTTGCATCTTTTGGCTTCAATATTATGAATATGTGTATCACTACAATCGAGATCCAACAAACTATTTTCATTGGGTGTACGACCATCGAAGGCTTTATTCATGTAAACAGAATAACAATTATTCTATGACTTTAAATGAATAACCGTACTGCAACAAACATGATCAAATCATATTCATGCTCAACGCAAATGCCAAATAACATTTATTTTGGTTCTACACTAATCCCAAAAGTATAGGGAGTGTGCGGTGATGATCATATCAATCTTGAAACCACTTCCAACACACATCGTCACTTCACCTTTAACTAGTCTGTGTTCATTCTGCAACTCTCGTTTCGAGTTACTAATTTTAGCAACTGAACTGGTATCAAATACCTAGGGGTTGCCATGAACACTAGTAAAATACACATCAATAATATGTATATCAAATATACCTTTGTTCACTATGCCATCCTTCTTATCCTCCAAGTATCTAGGGCAGTTCCACTTCCAGTGACCATTTCCTTTGCAGTAGAAGCACTTAGTTTCAGGCTTGATTTTAGCTTTGGGTTTCTTCACGAGAGTGACAACTTGCTTGTCATTCTTCTTGAAGTTCCCCTTCTATCCCTTTGCCCTTTACTTGAAACAAGTGGTCTTGTTAACCATCAACACTTGATGCTCTTTCTTGATTTCTACCTTCACCGATTTCAGCATCGCGAAGAGCTCGGGAATACTTTCGTCATCCCTTGCATATTATAGTTCATCACGAAGTTCTACTAACTTGATGATAGTGACTAGAGAACTTTGTCAATTACTATCTTATCTGGAAGATTAAGTCCCACTTGATTCAAGTAATTGTAGTACCCAGACAATCTGAGCACATGCTCACTGGTTGAGCTATTCTCCTCCATCTTGTAGGAAAAGTAATGTCAGAGGTCTTATACCTCTCGACACGGGCATGAGTATGAAATACTAATTTCAACTCTTGGAACATCTCATATGCTCCGTGGCGTTCAAAACTTTTTTGAAGTCCCGGTTATAAGCCATAAAGCATGGTGCACTGAACTATCAAGTATCATACCGAGCTTGTCAAACGTTCATAACGTCTGCATCTGCTCCTGCAATAGGTTTGTCACCTAGCGGTGCGTCAAGGACATAATATTTCTGTGCAGCAATGAGGATAATCCTCAGATCACGGACCTAGTCCGCATCATTGCTACTAACATCTTTCAACTTAGTTTTCTCTAGGAACATATCAAAAACATAGGGGAGCTATAACGCGAGCTATTGATCTACAACATAGATATGCTAATACTACAAGGACTAAGTTCATGATAAATTAAAGTTCAATTAATCAAATTACTAAAGAACTCCCACTTAGATAGACATCCCTCTAGTCATCTAAATGATCACGTGACCCAAATCAACTAAACCATGTCCGATCATCACGTGAGATGGAGTAGTTTCAATGGTGAACATCTTATGTTGATCATATCTACTATATGATTCACGCTCGACCTTTCAGTCTCCAGTGTTCCGAGGCCATGTATGTACATGCTAGGCTCGTCAAGTTTAACCCGAGTATTCTGCGTGTGCAAAACTAGCTTGCACCCGTTGTATGTGAACGTAGAGCTTATCACACCTGATCATCACGTGGTGTCTCGACACGACGAACTTTCGCAACGGTGCATACTTAGGGAGAACACTTGTACCTTGAAATTTTGTAAGGGATCATCTTATAATGCTACCGCTGTTCTAAGCAAAATAAGAAGCATAATAAGATAAACATCACATGCAATCAAAATATGTGACATGATATGGCCATCATCATCTTGTGCTTTTGATCTCCATCTCCAAGGCACCGTCATGATCACCATCGTCACCGGCGCGACACCTTGATCTCCATCGTAGCATCGTTGTCGTCTCGCCAACTATTGCTTCCACGACTATCGCTACCACTTAGTGATAAAGTAAAGCAATTACATGGCGATTGTATTTCATACAATAAAGCGACAACCATATGGCTCCTGCCAGTTGCCGATAACTTTACAAAACATGATCATCTCATACAATAACATATAACTCATCATGTCTTGACCATATCACATCACAACATGCATTGCAAAAACAAGTTAGACGTCCTCTACTTTGTTGTTGCAAGTTTTACGTGGCTGCTACGGGCTTAGCAAGAACCGTTCTTACCTATGCATACAAAAACCACAACGATTTTTCGTCAAGTATGTGCCGTTTTAACCTTCACAAGGACCGGGCATAGCCAGACTTGATTCAACTAAAGTTGAAGAAACTGACACCTGCCAGCCACCTGTGTGCGAAGCACGTTGGTAGAACCAGTCTCGCGTAAGTGTACGCGTAATGTCGGTCCGGACCGCTTCATCCAACAATACCGCCGAATCAAAGTATGGCATGCTGGTAAGCAGTATGACTAGTATCGTCCACAACTCACTTGTGTTTTACTCGTGCATATCATCTACGCATAGACTTGGCTCATGATGCCACTGTTGGGGAACGTAGTATTTCAAAAAAATTCCTATGATCACGCAAGATCTATCTACTAGATGCATAGCAACGAGAGGGGAGAGTGTGTCTACGTACCCTCGTAGACCGAAAGCGGAAGCTTCTAGTGACGCGGTTGATGTAGTCGAACTTCTTCGCGATCCAACCGATCAAGCACCGAACGTACAGAGCCTCCGCGTTCAGCACACGTTCAGCTTGATGACGTCCCACGAGCTCTTGATCCAGTAGAACCTCGCAGGAGAGTTTCGTCAGCACGACGGCGTGGTGACGGAGATGATGAAGTTACCGGCGCAGGGCTTCGCCTAAGCACTGCAACGGTATGACCGATGTGTGTTTCTATGGAGAGGGGCACCGCACACGGTTGGGAGAGATCAACTGATCAACTTGTGTGTCTATGAGGTGCCCCCAGCCCCGTATATAAAGGAGTGGAGGAGGGGGAGAGGCCGGCCCTCTATGGCGCGCCTAGGAGGAGTCCTACTCCCACCGGGAGTAGGATTCCCCCCTTCCCTAGTTGGAGTAGGAGAGGAAGGGAAGGAGGAGTAGGAGAGAAGGAAAGGGGGGGCGGGCGCCACCCCCCAAACCTATTCCAATTCGGCCTCCTGCCCAAGGGGGGCACCGACCCCTTGTAGGCTGGTGTGCTTCCTTCTTATGGCCCATAAGGCCCATAACTTCTCCCGGGAGGTTCCGGTAACCTCCCGGTACTCCGGAAAAATGCCCGAACCACTCGGAACCTTTCTGATGTCCGAATATAGCCTTCCAATATATCGATCTTTACATCTCGGACATTCCAAGACTCCTCGTCATGTCCGTGATCTCATCCAGGACTCTGAACTACCTTCTGTACATCAAAACTCATAAACTCATAATACCGATCGTCATCAAACGTTTAAGCGTGTGGACCCTACGGGATCGAGAACTATGTAGACATGACCGAGACTCATCTCCGGTCAATAACCAATAGCGGAACCTGGATGCTCATATTGGCTCCTACATATTCTACGAAGATCTTTATCGGTCAAACCGCATAACAACATACGTTGTTCCCTTTGTCATCGATATGTTACTTGCCCGAGATTCGATCGTCGGTATCACCATACCTAGTTAATCTCGTTACCGGCAAGTCTCTTTACTCGTTCCATAATACATCATCTCGTGACTAACTCATTAGTCATTTGCTTGCAAGGCTTATTATGATGTGTATTACCGAGAGGGCCCAGAGATACCTCTCCGACACTCGAAGTGACAAATCCTATTCTTGATCTATCCCAACACCACGAACACCTTCGGAGACACCTTTAGAGCATCTTTATAATCACCCAGTTACGTTGTGACGTTTGATAGCACATAAGGTGTTCCTCCGGTATTCGGGAGTTGCATAATCTCATAGTCATAGGAACATGTATAAGTCATGAAGAAAGCAATAGCAGTAAAACTAAACGATCATAGTGCTAAGCTAACGGATGGGTCTAGTCCATCACATCATTCTCCTAATGATGTGATCCCGTTGATCAAATGACAACTCATGTCTATGGCTAGGAAACATAACCATCTTTGATCAATGAGCTAGTCTAGTAGAGGCATACTAGGGACACTCTGTTTTGTCTATGTATTCACACATGTATTAAGTTTCCTATTAATACAATTCTAGCATGAATAATAAACATTTATCATGATATAAGGAAATAAATAATAACTTTATTATTGCCTCTAGGGCATATTTCCTTCAATATGGTAGTATATGAATGTCATGACGAACTAACATCTCATTTATGTGGCTCTTTGTACACTTTATATAAATAATGACGTGCAGTGAAGAAGTCTTTCACAATGTTAAGAATTCATATTCAATAGTTATCACGGACGACACATGATAACTTTTTAGTTTGTAATTTTTCCACCCTCTTTAATTGTTGGCAGGGAACATTGCAATTAATTTGCATGATATACCAGCTGCGAGGACTTGAGAAAATCCTGCTAGAGTGACGACGATGTTTCAAGATAGGAAATAACCATAAGCAATATATATCCTTGTATTATGCAAGAACATCAAACTTGAGAGAAGATGAGGTGGATAATCTGATTAAACACGGTTGCAAGATGCACAAGATGGGAACAACGGTGGGTGAGCATCAACAAGTAATTTCTAGGTGTTTCATATGTTTCAAAATTTGCCAGCCTTTCAGGTGGTACTTTTTTGCAATGGGAGGGCTCCACTTGGGCACATGTAGTGAAGGAATGTCGACATACACAGGCGATGCTATCCGTCGGGTGATGCCAAGTGTTTCCCGTGTGCAGCACATGTCATCCGTGGGTAGACTCATGAAAGGACCTATGTAAGAGGTTTACTTTAACAAGTGTGATTGCGCCCATAAAAGAGAAACAAGTGTGATTCTAATAATCACTCTACCTACGAGGCTAGGAGCACCACAAGGAAGGAACTCAGATATTTGAAAGAGGGTGGTGATAATATAAAAAAAGTTTCAACTTGACACTCGAGCAGCAATACCAAGATGGTCTATTTTGACACATAACAATGAAACCTTAATCATGAAGTAATAAACAATTGTAAAGTAATTACGTGCATTGCACGTGCAAGCTTATTAGTACCGAGAAAAAGAAAAACCTTTGTCAGGAGTGAGACCTATCGTCCCACCCGGTCCCCCTTGTTCATTAATTACTACGAACGCACTGACTTGCCGTCCACATCCCGTGTCTACTACTCTCAAATCTCAGTCTCCCTCCTCCCGCCCATTCACCACAGCTGCTTCGCCGTCGCCGCCTCGCAGGAGATCGTCGTCGAAGGAACCGCCGGGCCAGACGATTTCGATGGGGAGCGGGAGCGCGAGCGGAGCAGTGGAGTTGAGGGAGATAGCACCGCCACCGGAATTCGCCGCCGCCGTGGCCGGCGGGGGGCCGCCGTCATCGATTCAATCTGCAGGTTC
>LR738709.1:591702610-591718623 GCA_902687465.1 Secale cereale | reverse complement strand
CCCTAGCCCCGCGGCCCCAAGCTAGCTCTGCCAATACTGTCCTCTCCAACACAGTCGTCCACTCAGCTCGTTGTCATCCTCCCCACCACAGCTCTGATGTAGCCCCCACATCGACACTGCCACCACCATCTCCGAAGTACCGCGGCGTCCAGCGCCAACCGTGGGGAACTCACGGTGGAGATCGGCCAACGTGAACTTGGCGGCCGGTTGTTGGGGACGTTTAACACTACTGAGGAGGTGGCATGGTTTGTTTCTTTGGGACAACACCGCAGGCACGACCGCACTTGCCTCTCCCACCATTTGGATTGTCTCACGCCGCGAGGAGATCGAGAGCCAGAGTAGCTGTACTCTGAGCTCTTGGACGCAGAGTTGATAGCCAAGATCATCACGGAGGAGCCGGACCTCCTCGCGGTGAACCAAGATTTTTCGGGTCCGTGGAGACGAGCACACGGTCAAGCAAATGCTCACCGAGTCAGAGTCCAAGGACGACGTGCCATGCAGTTGGCCCACTGCCAACGACAACGAAGCCGACCCCTCCCACTTTCCAGGGGGTAATCACCATCTCCTCCTCATCGAACCTATGGCTCGGATAATGACTTCTATATCTCTTCGGCACTTGGACTAGCTACTATGTAGTTCTATAGGTTTAATACCGGGGCTTGGACTAGTTCAATGTCTAATTATGCTATGTATTATGTAAATGTACTAAGCATGGGCTGTGTTTAATTATGGTATGTATGGTGCTGTTGTGATAGCGTTGTCAAATTATGAAATTAACTAGTTTAAATGATTTATGCAGAAGGTGCATCAACAGGTGTCAATGCAAGTAACACTGGGAAGCAACTGCCTTCCTGCCAAAAAGGCAAGGGTACCGGGAAACATGCCAAGTTGAAAGACAAGGAAGGGGCTACTGGGTTGGGGAGAGTTCAGACACCAGTCGGCATATTTGAAGATGAATGTATTTTCTGCCATTCATTCAGAACCAGTGAGGCGGTAATATGCTGCATATCATTACATATATCAACTAAAAAATGTCCGTTGAAGTCTTCTTGTTTGTACTGGCACTAAAAGAATGTTCACTTTTCCTATGTCAGTGTCATGGTCCGATGGTACTGTATCAGGATAAAAGGATTATGCCCTATGACGAGGGAAACCCTACCAACGCCATCTATGTCCACGAGAAATGCATCGTTTGGTAAGTTTATTTAATTTATACACCATGGTTAACTCTTCATATTTAATATTATTTAGAAAATCATCATACGCAGTGTTCATCCATCCTTTTCATTCTTTACCCATGTTTGTGAAGGGCCCCAAGAGTGCAATCCAGTGGCGGTACTTTTAAGAACGTGGAGAATGAAATCAAGCGTGCTTCAAGATGGAAATGCAGCAGATGCAACCTCCGGGGAGCAGCGCTTGGTTGTTATTACGGCCACTGTCGCAAAACTTATCATGTCCCATGTGCAATGATGATACCAGAATGCCGCTGGGATGTTGTAAGCTTTTGAGTATACCTTGTCCTTGATCCATTTATAAACACTGATGTTCTGACATGTCTAGTTTTGAATTTTGAAGGAGAATCGCCGTGTTTGGTGCCCCAATCATGCACCACATGATGATATGAGCTCACCAACAATGGAGAGTGACATCATGCTTCAAGTAGATCAGCTGAACACCTCAAGTTCTTCCTTGTCTCAGGGGTACGCATGGTGGAGGTTACTGAGCAGATGTTCAATCATTCTTCATTAATATTCTAATGTAATTTGCACTGTATTTCATTGCAGCCAATGTTCAGAGAAAGAAAGAATTTCTTCCAATTACCAGAGAGAACAAAACCTACAAAATCATTCTAGCACCCTGGTGGATCAATGGGTTTTGCTTGGTATATCTTTAAGTGCATCAGAAGAGGTAGCACAAACTATACTAGCGAACAATACTTTCCTTTTAGAGCATTTGGATATCTGAACAATACTAGCAAACATGTGTATGGACAAGTAATGCAGCAATCCTACTTTACCGTCAAATTTAAGTTATATATAATTTGATAGTTTTCGAAATAAATTTTATGCCATACCAAGCTGTGATAAAAGTGTTTGTGTTTGTCATGCAGGATTCCTTGAAGAAATTTGCATCCTTGACCAGTTCAACCTTGGTTGAGGATTGGGACAAAAATGTGACTCATGTTATTGTGGGCGGAAATGCCGATACCGCATGTGGCAGATCATATGCGGTCCTGATGGCGATACTGTGTGGGAAATGGGTTGTTATAGCTAGATGTTAGTGTTAACCCATCTTACGCCCCCCTTGGTTTTATTATTTTGATGATGTTTTACTATCTCCATGCTCATGCTACATACTAGCTACTCCCTCCGTCCGAAAATACTTGTCATCAAAATGGACAAAAAATGATGTATCTAAAACTAAAATACATCTAGATACATCCCCTTTCATTCATTTTGATGACAAGTATTTTCGGACGGAGGGAGTACTTCTTAACGTGACAAGCTGCTGGTCTATTTGCACTTCCATTTATCCGCGACGATCTAAAACTTTTCTTAGATCGGCAGAGAATATTATTTATCCCTTGCACTGAAGCAGTTCACATCATATATCTGTCTTAGGGATTGAGGATTTCTTGGTGCAACCAATTCCACCCCCGGAAATTCCGTACGAGATGACATTCTATGGGGGTTCGCACACATTAATTTATGGACCAATGAAAGGAAGAGCTGCTGAAGGGGTATGTAAACATTTCACTACAAATTCACTATAGAGAAAAACATATGTAGTGAAAACTGATTGCAGTTTTTGTCTTATGCATATGTTCAGGTAATTTGTTAAAAATAAAATTGATTTTTTTTCCTACTGCAACTAAGTGTAATTTTTTTTTTTTTGAATGAAAACTAAGTGTAATTTTTTTTTTTTGAAAGAGTGGTTGAAAGTTGAAACCCTTTGCCTCTGCATCAATATGTTGCACACAGGACATAACCATCTTTACTGGAGTTGATGCAAGGCAACGAGGCCAAATACCTCAATAAAAAGAGTAGATAACATGACAACTACGATAGAGGCTAGCTGTTTTACACATCAAAAGCTTAATAAGTGCATCTTTAGTGTAGGTGTTGTGTGGTCAGTGAATCAATTTTTTTTAGAATTGGTCAGTATATTCCAAGAGCCTTTTTTATAAGTTGGAGTGCTAAACAGATTTCCTAGTTTGATCGCATCCACATCCAACAAAGCAATTATCTTTTGGTATTTTATAAATTCTCTTTGAAGTGGCATTTCCCCTAGTGGGGTGTTTTGGAGTGCCATACACCATAGTGTGTTTATTTTATGATGCACTTCACAAGTCTAAAATCATGGATCTTATGAATGCACCTCAATCATCATAATTGCCTAACAATAACAATATTGGGAACACCTTTCTACAGCCAAATGATGATAAACCTTTGATGTTTGCAGGCACCAAAACTGTTCTCAGGGCTGAATTTCTGCTTCAGCGACTACCTGCACGTAGAAGACCTAGAGGACTTCCAGAATCTCATAGCAGCTGGCGGAGGGCTAGCGCTGCAGGGAGTCAGCCCAGACTCGTTACCTGAGATTAGGAGCAGAATTCCCGGGAAAGTGTACTACATCTACCACGGCGGGCCTCCAAGGAACTCCACTTGGTATTTTAAGGATGTACACCAGAAGCAGATGGAGGAGAGCGTCGAGTATGGGAAATCGGGAGCGCAGGTGATCAGCCACCTGAAGCTGTACGATGCTATCATGGCCTATGACGCGCGGATCCTGGAACCCGGACAGTCTTTCACCAATATATGTGAGTGAAGGGCGCGCTTTGGACGGTGCCTTTTTGCTCGTGTTACTGGAGTTTTTTCATTTGGGTTCACCCCCCTTCATATGAGTTGTGAGGACTGAGGGGGGCTGTCAAAACTTGACAAATATCGCATACTCTACTCACCCATTAGACTATAGGGTGATGTCATTGTTGTTGTTTTGGTGCTGGATTTACTTGTTTACCGGCCTCTCTTCGAGCGCTTGCGCCGGACGGGTGTTTGGCAGTACTGAAGGCGCTTGTTGTGCAACTGTTATATTGTTTGTCATTGACTGAAACATTCAGCAACAGCATATATTTGAACTCTGGAGTCTTAAACCATCGCCGCCGTCTTCTACCTTTTTTGTTCCTTGCATCTTTCTTTCGACCTTTGTTGTTCAAAATGATGATCTAGGGCTCTTTCTCTATTTTGTTGACGACCAAAGCGGAGAGAAACCTGATTGAAGTACGAGGGAAAGAGAATAGAGCAACCATCCCCAAGAGGAATTTCCATTGCGCCTGTCCAGCTAACTCCTTTGACTTCGGTAATGCTACCGACTTACCGAGGCCAGTTGCTTCAAGGGCAAGGATGTAGCAGAAGGCAGCGCCTCCAGGAGGCATCTAGCGAGGCCGATGAATGTTAGTCATTTCCATGAGGAAGTAGATCCAATCCACTTTTGCAAGGTACTCTTAGCACCTGAGTTGGATTTACTTCCCATCCCCGATACCTTCAGGGAGCACTTGGGCATCATCCCAAAGGAGACCACTTTGAGGATGAACACTAGCCGCTCTTGGATGTTGAGGCTCTGGGACGTCAACGAGAGTGTGGCGATGGATCAAGGGTGGCCCGGCTTTGCCATAACTCACAAACCGAAGAACAGGTACTTCCTCACCTTCAAGGTCCCTCATACCAGATGTTTCCAAGGTCATCGTGTTCGACTGTTCGTGCGCGGAGGTGGTGATCAAGTGCGGCCAACACGACCCAGCACTTGCTAGGGTCCAAGATTGAGAGCTTTGTAGTAATCTTGTCATCGGTAATGTCAAGGCCCTGAACTTGTATGTGTACGACTGTGTGTTGCACTTGGCATTGCTCCCTCTCTGATTAAATCTATGCTATTTATGCCTACTAGTAAGTGTGCACGTGCAACGCACGTATCATAGAGTTATGAAATAGAGAGTAAATTGGATCAGAGGAAGACGAGTGGTGGCATAAGTGTCGAGGGAGGAGGATTAATTAGCATACGTAGATATAAAATTGTATCAAAGAAACAGTCAAGTCCATCCAAAATCAGTGTGCATATCTTAAAATATTACATACGTATTTTTGCCTAAGCCTGCCATGATGATGCTGAAATTAAAAGTAATACTTGGCTTTTAAAATTAGCGCCGACAATGCAAGTATGAGACAAGTCCCTTCCTTGTTCGATCAATCGAGATTTGAGTTTTTAGGTTTAGAACAGAAATAGGAAGAATAACAAAGCATTACATGCGAAGGAATAGGGCGCTGGACACGACTGCACAAGAAGTCGTGCTCGTATCTGCGTGGCCGTGTAGCGCTGCATGCCCACGTCCTCATTGTTCCTCGGGACGAGAAGACAAGGAGAGTCAAACCAAGAGTCGAGCCATCGAAGACAACAAACACTCAAACGGATGAACGGAAAGAAGGAAGTGACGAAAGTCAAGGAATGATCGGAATCAAGGTCAATGTCTGATCGATTCCACATTTGTCTCTGCCTACGTGCGAACATGAGCCAGACCTTTTCTTTTTTTCCTTCTATGTACGCAATACACAAGGCTGGGTTTTTAAAAAATATATTATGATAGCGTAGATAATGGTAATTATTGCCAATTGATGTTTTCCTTTTATGTACGCAGTACACAAGGCTGAGTTTCAAAAAAATTATGACGATGTATATCATGGTAATTATTGCTAATTGATATGATTAAAATAGGCCCATGTTGGAGCGTGGTAATTATGATGACGTAGATCATGGTAATTATTACTAATTGATTATGATAAATGATGTGATACAACATTGAGGCAATCCGGTCCATTGAGAGATGGCGGATGTATGGCTGAGATGTAATGTTTCTGCCACAACTCGATTGTTTAATAGTAGTGAAGATTCCACATTTGTCTCTGCCTACGTGCGAACATGAGCCAGACCTTTTCTTTTTTTCCTTCTATGTACGCAATACACAAGGCTGGGTTTTTAAAAAATATATTATGATAGCGTAGATAATGGTAATTATTGCCAATTGATGTTTTCCTTTTATGTACGCAGTACACAAGGCTGAGTTTCAAAAAAATTATGACGATGTATATCATGGTAATTATTGCTAATTGATATGATTAAAATAGGCCCATGTTGGAGCGTGGTAATTATGATGACGTAGATCATGGTAATTATTACTAATTGATTATGATAAATGATGTGATACAACATTGAGGCAATCCGGTCCATTGAGAGATGGCGGATGTATGGCTGAGATGTAATGTTTCTGCCACAACTCGATTGTTTAATAGTAGTGAAGATTTGTCTGCTGGTTGCTATGCCTATTGAAGGGGTTACCACAAACACGGGCATTGCATCTAGGGAGCACATACTTGCAACCAAACACCGTGTTTGCGTTTCTGCTGTCGTGCAGCTTTGAAGCTTTGTGGGCTATCAAATGAAGTGTGGAACATGGTTTAGAGCCTCAGCCAGGCTGTACCGGGCCACAAGTGCAAGGGTGCCAAAATTCATGCAAGGAACCAATCAAGGCCCAAGTGTTTGGTCACATGGAATAGGAAAACATAGGAATTCAAACAGTCAAACCTCATGAAAACGTATAATTATGACGTTATTATGCCACTAACTAAAGACCCCATTCTCACGTACAAATTCTGAAAGGAGGTCCAAGTATAATTGACATTCCAATGTATAGGAGGAAAACGAGAGATCATGATACAACTTAAGATTTACATGCTTACCCTGTACAACCTTCTATCCGGAGATCCGTCTGAAATTCCATTGAATTTGGACACACAAAAAGAAACATAGAACTGGCATATGTTCTCTTTGCTCGTCTGAATCCGGGGTAGGAGAGCAACCGGTAGAACTCCACACTAAACTGTATGCACGAATGATTTGTACACGTACACTTTGTGAACCTTCACACATTTCGGCAGATATCACGAGCATGTAGTAGTACCGTCAATCAGCTATCACGAGCATCATTCCCAGACTATTTAAAACGAGGGGCACATTGTAAATCCAAAGTACCGGTAATAAACTCATAGTACAGGTCTGAATTTTACGAAAGCTAAAAACTCAAAGTCAATTACAGCCAACAATATCAAATTGACCCTACTGGTTTACAGCCAACGGATTAATGAGGCACATTTTCCTCGGCTACATGTCTAAAGCTACCATCAGGGCTGCCAGCCAACACAGAGAAGCTCCTTCTTCGGAACAGCACACAAGTCCTGCCCAGACGAAATGAAATTCAGCGCCACAAAGTAAATCAATCTTGACAAACAAACAAGAGTATTCAGATGAACTTACAGAATCATTTTGCACAAATGTACGCCACCTATATCCTATGATAATAACAGGTACTGATCCGGATGAAGAAAATCGACATTCTCTAAGACAGAAGAAGTACAACAGCTGCAAGCACAAACCAGTAGCATGTCAGAAAAGCCAGGCCTGCGTACATGGAACTATGAAACTGCGACATTAGGGACATACATGAATGGGAGGCGGGAAATCCAACTGCTGACCTTATAATCTAACATTTTGGCTGGCGGAAGGGAGGACAGGTCTCTTCTCTACAGATTCATATTGGAGCACAAAGTTGTCCTGCAATGAACGAAAAATGCTCAGATTACTTTCCCTGCTGTGCGATCAGGCTATAAAGACTATAAGTTCTTGTTCGGATGAAACCTTCTGTATTGTATCCCACACGCTGGGATCAAAACAAATGTAGGATCCTCGTTCATACAGTGGAGTTTTCACAAGAGGCGCCACATTTGAAGCTCGTGTGAGCCACACACGATACTCTCTGTGGTAAAACCACCCTTTGTTATATCTGGAAAATAGGTGGAATCAGATATTTGAGTCATTTGACATTGACATGCCAGGCCATTTCGATTCAAAATAATGGAAAAAATGAGAAAACAACTAAAGGTCAAAAAATGATGAATAGACCAATAATATTGCTATTATGTAAGATAGGTCCAAGCACAATTGGAGTGCCAAAGATTAGACACGGAAAAAGAACTGGTATGATGTGAGAAGAGGCCTATTCTTGATAATGAACTAGATGATGCAGCTCCAGCTGGAGGCTGAGGGAGGTTGTACAACTAAGGATCGAGTGAAGGAAAAAAGGCCATAAAGGACTTCTAGTTGTATTTTTTCCAAGAAACTTCTTAGCTGTAATTCCATCAATAGCTGGCTACCCTATAAACTTGTTATTGTAAATGTTCATCGTGTTTTCTATAAGTTTGGTCGAACTTTATAAAGTGTGACTTCAGTCAAAGCTAATATGCGGAGTAAATAAAAACGGAGGGAGTACCACAAAAGAGCAAACACATGAAACCAGTTGAAAAATGTATAGGGCGTGCGAATAGCAGGCAAATGAAGGTCCACTAAAATAGTATTCTACTGAGATAGCAACAACTGTGCAGGTTTGTGCTTACAGTTCATTCGCCGCATATAACTGAGCAACATCCTTCGGCATACTGCACAAAGAGCAAAGTCAAATAATGCATAGGCTAGTAAAATCAGACACAGTTCATTCTATTCAATATACCTGTAGAATATGTAGAATAGTGTCAAGGGGTGAAACTTTGGAAAATTGAATGGCTGCAGAGAGAGAGAGAAAAAAATGAAATGTCAGGGTTCAAGAGGCTATTGTAAACCAAATGGGAAGCAGCTTACCTGCAGTGGTGGAGGTTGCTCAGCAGAGTAACAAGCAGGGATCTGATAATCAGGTTCTCCTTTAGCTGGCTCATTTGACCATGGAGAGCCAAACGTCTTCCAAAGACAATCTGGAGAGTTCAAATTCAACCCTAGTGTAGTTAAATCAAGCCCTAAAGCAAGAGCTGTTGGTCCAGGCTCTTTCGATTTTATTAAATTCAACAATCCAAGTAAACTATATGGGTCTGGCACAGTTTCTTTTCCCTGAGCAGACTTTTGACTCTGATCCTTATATGACTGTTGGCCCGAAGAATCCTTATATGACTGTTGGCCCGAAGAATCCTTAAATGACTGTTGGCCCGAAGACGTCTGCGACCTCAGTGAATTCTGAGTCTGCGGTTGATGGTATTGCTGGATGAGTTGCTCATAAGACCCTGAATTAGAAGCCGGACTTGGAGAATTTATCGGCCTTAGCCCGATATTATCAAGACCATTCTGAACCTAATGAACACAATCAGAGTAGTTAACAATCCACAGTCAAAGGTTAGCAGACACATGAAAAAGGTTTAAATGGGTGTATCCTAACTTCTAAGAGTGGTGTGTTCAACCCCAAATATGTGCTGGCTACGCAAAAAAAATGCTAGTATGCTTACCGAAGTAGTGCTCTGCTGCTGTTGTTGGCGGGGTGGATAGCTACCTCCCAAATTAAAGCCAGATGATCTGCCCATCTGCAGAATCATATGTGAGAATTTAAGAATAAGAAGGTATAGCTGACCTGGTATGAAATGATAAAACAACATGAACTCACAGGAAAATGTTGTGCCTGCATAATGTTTGCATTCTCATGAAGGTGGTCCTTGTGATGCAAATCCATACCATAATCTGACGAATTGCCTTATATTCCAAAGAAACATACAATAAGGTAATATCCAGAGAATAAGCAGGGGGTTTGCCCAGAAATAATCAGCAGAAAGGAACATGATAGGAATAACTGCCATGATATGAATTTAGCCGAACAACTTCGATAGAACAGCTTGCAATACATATAATTTGATTATAAATCTCAGATTTAAGTTAACTAACCCAGCTTGCGAGAGAAGGATAAACTTATGCCAGATGAAGAATTGAGAAGAAGATTGAACAATGATATGTCGTTAATAGAGAAGAAAATAGTGAAGGAATTGACAAGACATGAAACATTATCTTTTCCAGATAACAGTACCAACAAGATAGAAAAAACTACTACAAGGGAAAAGGCTAAAAACTAACAAGAAACAGATAGTTAATCTCATCAAGATTTACAGAGTTGTCCACTACATGCATAGTGAGACTACCAATGGAGGAGACATACCTTTATATCCTGGTAAAGCTGGAAAATCTTCATTCTGGATGCTGAACTCCTGGTTTTGTTGCACAATGGCATTTACACTTACTCCTTGCTTTCGCAGTGACCCTTCAAATTACAAAGTAAGAAAAGTTAGTTACCTGACATTACCAAAGCACTAAAGATTGCAGATTTTGTTACTGTTGTAGCATTACCATATTGCCCCTGACCACCTCCAGCAGAATTAGGACGCCCAGTTAGCTGGGGAAAATCATTTATATCAAATGGAGAATTGTCACCAGAGTTTCCGTCATGTAGCATTCCAGAAGAACTAAAAGAATTGTTTCCTGCTTGAACTTGGTTCTGAGATAGCGTTCCTCCAGGTGTTGGATAAGAACTTCCAAGAATGTTCATGAACTGTGGCGACGCTGGAGAAAAAAAAAAACAGACTCATTTTTTTTACAAAAAAAAATCCATTAGGTCAGTTTGCCCCTACACCCCTTACAAACCAAGAGAGAAGAAATTCCAAGCTCTTAATAAACCCAGTAATTGTACATACAGTTTAGTTGCTTCCACTGGTATACGTGTAATCTAGTGTGGGCAACCAAGGCAGACAACCTCAAGGTGGTGGCACTGCTTTATGATACGTGAAAACTCAGTTCCCCGCGTCAATTTTCAATCAAATTAAGCCACATTGAAGTTCAATGAACACTTCAGAGAGTTACGTTGTCATATGACTGAAATGTACCTTACAACACCACTTCCCTATACTTTTTTGAAAAAATGCAAAGCTTGCAGCTCAGCGCACTGATATAAAGCAAACAATTACAAGGCTAAGACAAAACTAAAACATCTGACAACTCAAAATAGGACCACAATCAATGAAACAGGCATTGCAACCAACACAACTAAACAATCCCAGCCTAGAAGCCATCCACACAAGCGTAGGGCGCGACGAATCTACTGAAACCTCAGCCACAGGAAGAGAGAAACACACACCAGTTCACTATTCAGCCAGCAAGAAAGACAAAAATGAGAATGTGTGTTCGCCAAAGAAGCACGAAAAGTTCGAAAGAACAAATAAAGATTAATACTTAACCATGTACCTTGATGCATACTACTCAGTCGATTGGATGGGATATTAAGAGCCCCACTTCCAGAGTTGCCGCTCGAATTGATACGGGATGAAATACCAGGCATGGACATTCCTGCTGAGCTTATGCTTCTGCCAATACTGCTGCCACCCACTATATTGCCCGCAGAATTTGTTATCCGTGGGCCTAAGTTCCCCAAAACTGAAGAAGCTGTCAACCCAGGAGCAGAATTTCGATTACCAACATTAGCCATGCTTGAGGATAAACCTTGTGCTGAACCACCAATAGCATTCATGCTACTACTAAATACAGGACTCCCCCCAACATTCATACCTCCTCTGTTGCTGATCCCAGAATGGCCATGAGAAATCTGCAAAAGGGCAAGAAAATTAGTGATAGAACACTCAGCATGAAATTAACATTTTCTGGACTTCAAAAGAGGAGAACAAACCTGAGACATGGACACTGGAAGGTTATTTGAGGGAAACCGGCTACCAGAAATATTGCCCCCAGGTTGTTGAACACCTGGGGATGGAATACCTGACAATGAAGCATTCCTTGGCGATAGTGATGCAAGATTGAGATTGCCATGGATATTATGCAAGCCTTCCAAGAAGTTCAAATGAGTTAGCTTTATGAGAAAAATAGTACTTTGGAACATGATTATTGGATTACACAAATATGTAAGATTTATACTAACCAGAGTGATGGAAATTAGGAAATGATCCAGACTGACCAGAAAAGGTTGATGTGAATGGCCTTCCTGTTGAATCCCCACCAATATTTGACTGCAAAAGCCAAAAGGTAATGACAATAAACCAAAGGCCTTCTTAGAAACCTAGCTAGCCATTGTAATCACTAAACAGAAGTGGACAATGAACCCTGATCAAGATTAAAACTATTCTGTCCACTTTTTGAGACAGAGGAACTTGGCAGGGAGTAATAAATAACATAAAAACAACATCATGTATAAAAACGGGCAGGTTAAATGAGTTGACATATTAGCTCAAGCAATATATGGAAGTGGAAGCCAAAATGAGGTGGAGTTTGGTAATTTACTGAATAGGAAAGAGAGAAAATGAGTAACCATATTAAGTAAAGAAGGATGAAAGCATACATTCAGTGATCCTGACATTGTGATGATGCCCAAAGAACGATCAAGGCAACAGGGAGTCAAAATACTATTCCGTTATTCCCCCAACTGAGTGATAATTGATCCAATCTGGAGTCCAGGAAGAGATAATATATGTAAGCAATTAATATCCAGGGTCCTTCCAGAGGTGCAGGATGCTTATAGTAAAACAGAATGAAATAATTACATAGCTACGCAACACATGACCAAAAGTTGAATTTCAAGATCAAACTAACCAGTCAAAGGATATTACAGCTCTATATATGCTACATTCTAAAAAATGGCAGTCATGCAGGACAAACTATCACACTGCACAATTTTAGAAAATACTGTTAACAAGATGACACAATAAGGAGGGTAGAAAAAACATGAAAACCAATCTAGAAAACAAATGAGGCTGTGTGCAATTTCCAGAACCTGTTTGGTATTTAGAACATTACGACTAGCATTCTGATTATTTCCAAAATGGACAAGCACAGAAGCAGGAAGATTGATACAAAGGATAAACCATGATTATTTCCAAGTTTACACCTACAAACAAGCCACTAGCTAATATCTAAAAGGAAACAAAAAGTTTTATAAATTACAAAAAATATTAGACAAAGAAAGTACTGAATGCAAGAAACAAAATATTAATACTGGCCATGACTAAAACTTGCAACACAGCAAAGCCTAGGACAAACACTCTGGAAGAGCGCAAACTTATAGCAATATAATGTTCCACTGCATCAGATGGCCCTCGTATTTATGGGCCCCTAACAAATCTAGACATGAAAACACCGTTGCGGTATTAAATCAATACAAGGTTTTGAGTCGCCGACTAATCACCGATGAGACGCAGGCTAATCGCCTTGCCGATCAGTGACGAAGTCTTAATACGGTGACTCAACAAGCAGAGCAAGTCGTGCAACTCACCCCCTAGTAGACGCTTGTGTGCTGGTTTGGGCGGCCGGCGAGGTCTTCGGCAAGATATCAATCTCCTTGACGCCGCCGGCTACCGATCTACCCCGCCGCCGGCTACCGATCTACCCTGTTGCTGGTGTGTCGTAACTTGTAAGAGGGAAGAAGGTATGGGAAGAAAGAAGGAATCTGCACTGGCGGCGGCTATGTATAGGCCTGGTCACGCGCTGCTGGGCAGTTACCACTCTTCTATTCTTGATGGATGGTACAGATGGCTTGGATAAGTATGGACGGTCTAGATACATCAAGAAAGCTAGGGTTTTCAAATGGGCCTTCTTGGGCCAAATATGCTCCTGTCCACTTGGATCCATCTTCCTCTCCTCCGTGGCCCAGCCAAGACCTTGCCTAGGAGCTTCATGCCACCTTGACCTAACAATCAAGCTCCTCCCCAACTGCAACTTTTCCCTCAACATCGTCTCATCCTCTCCGTAAACTCCCCTGATTAGTTTCATGGCTTGGGGCGATTAGCCATAACAAGTCACTGAAAATTCCGGGCTAGGGAGACTCGACCCGATTCCATGACCCAAAAACTTTGAATCAATATCATATTTTGGTTTAGCATGAGCTGCGGGCTTGCAGCTGGTGACCTACTTCCTATAATAGATTTCTCGGAACAAAACAAGGAAAATTCTCCAGGGCTATGTTTTTAAGGCGACGCTTTGCTTTAAGGCGCTGGGGGGCGCCTCGACGCCTAGGCGACTAAAGCGGACGCCTAGGCGCCTAAAGCGGATGCCTAGGCGCCTAAAGCGGGCATATTTGCAAAGCGCTGGGGGGGCGCCTCGACGCCTAGGCGTCGCCTAGGCGACGCCTTGAAAACAAAGCTCCAGGGAACCTCAACAGGCCAGAATGCAGGCCACTTCAATCAAGGGTCTGGTTCTTATATTTGACTAGGTTTGGTAAGGAACTGAGGTGTGATTGGAGGACTCATATTAATCATGGAGATGGTAAATTTCACTGTATTAAACGAGAAAAACAAAAAAAAATAGCTAAAAAATCCACATTGATCGGAAACCTCCAACGATGTGGGCCTGCATGTACAATCACAACATGGCATGTTGCAACACTCATCTTTCTTCCATCTGATCGTCATTAGACACATTAACCAAACTATGAATGTTATTAAGGGACCAAAGCCATGTCAACTTTCTATCAGATCACACATTTGTACCTAGCCATAGGCAATCTCAAAACAACATGGTTATCCTATCTTTGAACTGATTGAGCTGTGTAAATAAAAGTGAGGAAAATGCTTTCTACATTGATTAGTTCACTGCCAGTTGTTCCATCTTCCAGAAGCACCGATTTTAAGTAGGTCAACAGCAAAAGTACGACAATCCTTAGTTTAAGGCTAGTTGTAGTTCAAATCTTAGGTTCTTACCTATATGGTTACAAATGCGTGTTTCCATTTGTGTACAACATGGTAAATTAAATAACCTATATGCCAACTGGAATAGAAAACATCGTGTGTAGGCTTCATGCTTGGTTTGTCTCGTTGTGGCATATTTCTACGATGAGAGATAATAATGCAGCATTTTGAAAAAAAAAGGAAGAAAATCTGAAGCATCACATGATTTGGCTAGCTTGTTGTCAATCTTATTTCCTTGTACAAGCTAAAAATATTTCTGCACAACTATCCGAAATTTGAAGCTACCCCTGTTTTGAATCATGTGCTAAACTGTAAACCAAACTCTGCTAGGTTCATGGTTGCAGTAATACCAAAACCGACGACAAAATGCTGGTCACCAGTTGGATTGTACATTGAGAGCAGAAATATTGTTCCAGTTACTTCAGGAGGAAAAGTTAACACTGTGGGTACGATGCTCCGACCGGCAAAAGGTTCGGTCTAGAAGAATTTACGGCCAAGATAACAGGGCAGTGCATAACCAGCTTGCCCAAGCTAATATGTGACATGCGCGCGAGCTTAAACCAAGCTCACAAGCTCCCAATCACAGCCATAGCACGAAAACAGCTAAGAAAACCTACTTGCTGAGAACCAAAGCAATCGCGAGCATACAGTCGCCCACACTCCCCAACAGATTGCTCTGAAAAATCAAGCTACGCAGAAAAGCACAGAAGCAATCGGCAGCTCAGATTCCCCAATCCAGGTTGGTCCCGACATCCGACCAGCGGCACGAAAAGCACCACCGCCAAAATCGAATCTACTGAAATTCCAAAGCCACCGCACCCCGCAGCGAACCCACGGCCGACGGCGAGGCCAAACGGCGGGGATCCAGAAGCAAGCGAGCCTCGCCCCGCCCAGCCCCGCGCGCGCACGGCGGCGGCCACTCGCCGTCCTGCCCACGGGAAGGGAGAGGGTTCTAGCAGAAGGTTCTGGAGACGGAGAGGGGGAGAGACCTGACGAAGTGACGGCGGCCAGGCACCGCGCGCGGAGGGATCTCTCCGCGTCGAGGCGCCGCGGCGGTGGAGGAGGACGGCGACGATGCGGGGAGCAGCAGCACGAGTGCGACCGGGGGAGGGGGGACGGATGGGGAACGCAGCGGCGGACGGCGGTGCGCGTCCGCTTTCATCAGGCCCTAACTAACGGCCCATATGCGGCCTGGTAAGCAAACATCCCAACCAAGCCCGAAATTGGGTCCATCGGCCTATGAGTCGTCGGCCCAGCACGGCCCGCACATCGTCTCTTCCACCATCAGGCGACGACGACTCGGCGGCGTGGCAGATCTCACCACACCACTCACCTCGCGAGACCGGAGACGGACTGGGGGAAGAAGAAGCGGCAGCGCCAAAACCCTACTGCCCCCCCCCCCCCCCCCCCCCCCCGCCC
>LR738709.1:591666468-591702533 GCA_902687465.1 Secale cereale | reverse complement strand
CCCCCCCCCCCCCTCCCTCGCGCTGCCGCCTCAGATCTCCGATCCTAGCCGGTCCAGGTGAGGATCTCCGTTCTCCTGCGGTGGTGCTAGGACGATTTTGGTTGATTCGGTGCGAGGTTGTTGATTTCGTTGCCCGTTGGCTGTCGGAGATCTGTCGTCGCAGATGGCGGGCACGGGGCGGTCGATGCTGCTGTCGCTG
Organism: Secale cereale; assembly: GCA_902687465.1. Taxonomy (NCBI): domain Eukaryota; kingdom Viridiplantae; phylum Streptophyta; class Magnoliopsida; order Poales; family Poaceae; genus Secale; species Secale cereale. The sequence goes on along the minus strand of LR738709.1, from coordinate 591,702,334 downwards.
CTGCTGTTCGCGGTGACGCTGTCGCTGCTGGAGATGTACCGGGGCTGGTTCGCCGCGTCCGAGCTCAAGACAATCGCCGGCGGATTCGTCAGCTCCCTCCTCTTCCTCCTCCTCCTCACCGTGCGTCAATCCTCTCATACCTCTCTTCCTTTTTTCTGCTCCTTAATTAATCGTGGTGGTGGATAAGCCCTCTCACCTGATTGATAGTGTACTGACATTCGTAGGTTGTGATTTTTTTTCTCTCTCTAAATAATGTTTAGGGTGTAGCACTGCGAGCAAATGGGCTTGTGATTTGCAATGGTTCTTGTATCCAGTGTGTGTGTGTAGTAACATTCAGCGGTGGAAGATAGAAATCTCGGTCATGTGACGTCTGATAGCTAGTTTCTTCAGGTTGCATGTGTTCTTCAGCTTCAGTTTTCTGGACCTGGAGTAACCTTCTCAAATAGAAACCCGCCCTATCACATTGCTCTTCTAAGATATAAATATCCCTTGATTCGAAACTCGCATTGCTCTGTTATGTAGGCTCAGTTGCCAATTATTTCCCACAATGTGAGCAATCATAAGTGGCGGCTAAGGTCATGTTTGTCTAGTATCCATCTCCAGCTGGATCCATGAAGAGTTGACTTCCCAAAAATCCAACAATCTTGGAGACATAAGCTTGTTTGTTCTAATATATTAAGCCCCTCAAGTATAATTGACTTTGTGGTAAAATATTTAGGTACATAGTACTGAAAAGTTATGATGAATGACAAGCCTTAATTGTGGTAGTTTTGTGGGTTCATGTCACTTTAAATCCACAGAAGACACCAAAGCGGACCTTGTTTTTGTATTGGAATCCACTCTGGCTTCAACATGGTGTAGCATTCCTAAACCCCAAACCCTCCACAAATGGCTATAGATAAGTTATCTTTTGTCAGTTTTGTTTTCTATAACGGGAAAATAGTGCAAGCAGACCCTCATCAAGGGGGAAAATGTAGCAACTAGGAAGCATGTATGCTATATGCATCCGACTGACACCCTTGTATGGTTTTGTGTTGTAAATCAGAATGATGATTTCTGTAGTCATCATTTCCTTTATGAGCAAACAACAATTATTATTTTGCTGCATATATTTTTTAATGTGCTAACTAGAGAAAGTTTTGCAGTTTATCGGTAATTACCAAGAAGCTAGTGGTGTTAGAACTGGGTGGGGTGCAGGTATATACTTCATTCCCATGTTTTCTTTCATTTTTGAACTTGAACCATCTGTCATCATTTCTGTTCTTTTCATGCAGTTGTTGTAGCAGAACTTGTTGCTCTTATTGTAGCTGGCACTGTCCACCGCGTTTGCATCACAACATGGTATGCTTCCTTTAGCATTCTTTGCCAATTCTTTGTTCAAGTCGTTAATACTTGTATGGTCCCATGATTGAATTGATAGACCTTGATGATTCCTGTTCACCGATGCTAATCTTAGATGTGCCAATGGAATAATGCTCATGGATTTTTTATTTCCTCCTGTTTGCAATAGTAGATGGGAATACAAGGTAAAGAATACATACAGAGTTTAATGGGCTGGTACTATAAAAACAATACCTTATGCTTTTGCATGTTGCTAAGAACTCTATTAGATTAGAGTATTAGACAATACTCTCCGTATAACAGCATTGCCAACTGTATGTAGGTTATCTTGTTAAAAAAAATGTATGTAGGTTACATATTGTTTGATGTTGACAGAAGTTATAGGATGCATGATTAGCAGCTGAGAAAAATCCATTTAATTAGTGATCCTTCTATAGCCTGTCACATTAGAACGAGTTATTGTTGCATATACTTGTATGCAACAAAAGTTCCTCAGCTAGTCGGAAAAATTCTGTTACCTAACAATCATGATTAGCTAGGAGAGGAGCTAAAGTTATTCTGAAAATATTAAAATAATCACATTTTTTAGTTATGTGGGGTGAAATTATTTGCTACATCCAGCATGGTGTTGACATTGTGGCGCTCACATGCTCTGATAGAGCTTATATTATTGTGGTGCATTGTGAAGATCTTAGCTGACTTAGCTTATGTTACTCTGGTACATGATGAAGAAGCTTAGCAGCCTTAGCTCATGTTACTCTGGTCACATGATGAGGGAGCATTATCCAAGTGTTTTGTATGTTGGACACATAAAAGGCTACCAAGCAAAAGAAAGCTTGGTTGGCACCAACACAATGATGCTAGTGACTCCCCCTTAAAGGATCTAGCAAGGGAAGGGCACCATTTAAAAAATATATCAAGAGCTTTAAGAGCTCTGCCATTTAAATAACTTTGATCTGTCTTTTCTGTAATTTTGCAGCCTTTGCTGTTCTTACCCTTTTCCCGATGATTACTTGGTGTCACAGTCCTCATGAACTATCTAATATCCTTTTTTTTTGCTTGCTCCACCTGGCCGCAGCTTCCTGTTCTCTGCCGGAATCCTTTACGAGGTCGACAAGCTCTCCGGGATGATCCTGGCGAGGAGCGAGTCCAAGGCGAGGCGGTACTGAGGGCAGACACATATTTTATGTAAGGTTGACCTGTTTTGTAGATGGAATCAGAAACTAATATCCAAACCCTCCGTCAGACTTCTCAACCCAATCACCTTCCTTTTTTTCTTCGCGAGGCATATATAGAACTGGAACCCTGGGCACTCCCTGCCGTGTTTGCTCGCTGAGACGTCACATTTTGAATTTTAGTCTGAAATCACAGCCTTGTTGACCAGGTAATCTCCCTTTTAATCATCTGCCTCGGTTGGCAATTCGGGTTGCAGAGTCGAGCGTATCGGAAACGTTGCTTGATTGTTTAGCATTCTGTCTTATTTGCGGGGCATGTTGTTTAAGGGGTTTATCGGTTAGTCAATATGCTATGATGTTATTATTAGTATGAAGCACGATGTAAGTTTATAACCATGCATGAAACTGTCAAAGGTAAAACCATTGAGGATTAGTTCTCCGCAGCCTGTGCCTGCCTGGAACGTTTGTGATGACGGCGGCTGACGTGCGCCACCCAGACCACTTCCCTGGCCGCCATTTCTGCTCTAGCTAGATTTTGCCGCTGCCACGGAGGCGGGAGGCTGGAGCTGCGGAAGACGCCGGCGACCCACATCGAAGTCTCTAACACCGGATTGGGAGGGGATAGAGGAGCGGAGCACGCGCGCAGGCTGTTGTTCTCTGACCAGGAGCAGATCACTGACCGGGGCTCACGTCCAGTGTCCGTTCGCTGCAACTTGCAGGCCGTGCACACACGCGTTCCAGACGATAGCTACGCCGCTCTGGTCTCTGCCTCCGCGATGCGTACGTGGAAGAAGATGCACATTCGATCCAGTTGCAGTGCCCGGCGTCAAATGTTCCAATCAATGAGAGACCGGGTAGAGCGAGATGGAGAAAGTCGCCGTCGCCATCGCCATCGGCGACGCTCGCATTAAGAATCGCCAGCCCACGAGGTAAACAACAAACATAAACACCGTACCCGGCCGGACGATGGATAGATCCATTCAGCCACCCGATCGGATTGACCCTCGTCCCAGTTGCATCCGATGCATGCATGCCCTTTTATTTGTCAACCACCCTTAAAGCAACTTCAATCGGCCGACCCAAATCGGACGGCGGTTTTGTCCGCTTTTTGTCCGTTTGGTTGGACCCAAATCGTCGGACCGAGATCCAGTGACTAGCCTCTGGCTAGTCACGCTGTAACTGGTGGGAAGCCAGCCATCGGATGAAGGGTGGAAAGCCCAGATTGGACACTGTGAAAACACTGTAGACGACACTGTATGCGGAGCACTGTAGCGCGAACACTGTGAGATGAATCCATGTAGACGGTTCACTGTAGCATTGGCACTGTCTTGCCGGCAGCCTAAATCTTTTGCCTTGGTCTTGGCATTGGCAGCCTAAATCTCGAGCATCCTCGCTTGCTTCTCCGCCTCCATCTCAAACATTTTTCGCTTGCTTCTCCGCCTCCATCTCGAGCCTCCTCCTTTGATTCTCCATGAAGGCATTCACATGATCTTCCTTGTCTTGCCGGCGCTTCTCCTCCCTTGAGTCCTTCCTGGTCATCATGCTCTCCACGGTAGCAATCAAGGCGTTGGACGCCGCATCCCGCTTGTCCTCCTTCTTGGAGTTGGTCTTCCCCCGTGGCCGTGTCTTCTCGCCATCCACAACCTCTTCCTCGTCTTTCTTCCCATCATGCGCCATGAGGGCGGCATATTGCGCCTTGAACTTCTCCTCTTCGTTGATGACCCTCCAACAATGCGAGAGGTTGAATGACTTGCCTTCATGTTGGACCTTGAAAGCCTCCAAAGCTTGGAAGGCCTACAAATGGATAGCATGCAAGCATATGGGCAAATGTGTATGCAAATGGACATGCAAAACGGAATGAAAACAAAGAGGTCTGCATGCATACCATGTCTTGTATGCATACCATGTCTTGTATGCCGATGCCGCTCACGGGGCGTGCCTTGATACTCGCAAGAGTGGCACAAAACTTATTGCACTCTTATTAGATCACCCTTCATCACTTCGAAATGGACACCCACCCGCGCGTCCTTTGCATTTGGTACGGCGGAAACTTCTTGCACTCATGGAACTCACGGTGGACATGAACCCAAAAGGTCGATGCCTTTTGTTCGGCACCGGTCGACCTTGGGGTCTTGCCCAATGTCCCTCCGACACTCACAAGGAGCTCTTCCTCCGCCGTCGTGTATGTCTTTGTGTGCTTGCTCTTGTGCTTCGGCTTCGACCCGGTGGCTTGGTTGGCGAGTTCCTCCTCGAACAAAGGCTCCCCGTCGATGTCCAACTCATCCTCTTCCTCAAGGCCGTAGTCCTCCGGGAACTCGTGATCGAGCGGGAAACCGTCCAGGTCCAGGCCGAACTGGTCACACATGAAGGCGCTGTGTTCATAGGGTGCCGGCGTGAACGGCCTTCGGCCGTCCTGGCTTTGGGTCTCATCGGGGTCGTAGCCAGCCATGTTTGCCCCACCTGTGGCCGCTGCACCACCCTGGAAGATGATTTCTCCATGAGGTTGGGCGTCTTGTCGGCGGCGGCCGCGGTCATTGTGTCGAACAGGTTGCGGGCGCCGGGTATCACGTCGGCTGGCATGTCCCACGCGCGTTTCTTGGCCCCTCCGAACGACGAGGCACCGGCCACCGGCGCGGTGTTGAGGTTAATGGGTGCGGGCACGGGGGTGGAAGGAGCCACCACGCTCACCTCGCGTGAGAATTCCATGGAGAATCGGGAGGCTTGCGGGTAGTCGTGGAAGCTGGGGATCGGGTGCGTCGCCGACCCGCGAGGCGACTCCGGTAGCACCATCTATGGGAACGCGGACGAGCCGGTGCTGGCCGCAGTCACGACGGCGTTGACGAGCCCGTGCTGGCCAAGGTTTAACCCTAGGTAGAAAAGGGCCTCCCTCGTTGCCGCAGCAACACAAGCATTGGTGTCTCCCTGCCGCGCGACGGCGGCGACCGCAGCTTCTTCCCTTGCGACCGCCGCATGCCTCCGGCCCTTCCTCTTGGCCGACTGCACGGCCCGCTCCTCTCAGCTTCTTCTTGGGTGGGCCTGCGGTCTTGCGAGGGGCGCGGGGCTTGCCTTTGCTGGAGGAGGCGAAGGCGAGGCCGGACAAGGCAAGGGAGGCGAGGCCAACGGCGGTGGCATCGAGAGCGTCGTCCATGGTGGGCGCGGGCAGTAGGTTTTGGAAATTGGAGGGACATGGCGCAGGTGCTTGCGGACGGGCCATGGGGACTTGTTGCCACGCGCCGCGTGCGTCCACCTCGTGTCCGCGTCAACGCAAATGAGGCCCAAAATTGGATCGGTAATGGGTCCGCAGGCGTATGAAAAGTGGGCGCGCGTCCGTTTGGGTCGGCGCGTTGGACCGACTTTTCTGTCCGCGCCGATCCAAACGCGCGCGCGGACAAAAGTTGCTCTTAGGATGTTTTCCTCATCAGATAAACTAATGTCAGCGAAGCGAACAAGACGCAATCAAAGGTTTGGTCGTTGGATTGAGCTGATGGCCGGGCGAGCACCCAGAGCACCACCACTAGGTAGCCACGGATAAAAGAATGAGCAGCTATTAAGACGACGATGGCAACGGCAACGCGCAAATCATGCAACCGGAGCGGTGCTGGAACTGGGTGTCCGGCGGCGATCGATGGCTACAGGCCACCAGCAGGTCGTCGTCCGACGGGGAATTTTTTAATTCTCCCGAGAAAACGTCTGATGGCGATTTCAAAACTGCTATTGTCTTTACAAGAACCGGGGCCCACTTTCATTGAGGATTTGAATATTCCAGCTCGGATTTGAATATGCACAAGAAGATGGTGAAAATGCGCGGTCGGCTCTCTCTTTCCTCGGGTTAGTTTGACCAACGTGGTGCAGTGCAAACCCGGCTGTTTTGTCTGAACGCGTGCGTCCCTGCGTTCGCTCGCCTCACCTTGCCTCGGGTGGGTTGACCTCTTCCCTCTGCGCTGGGGAAGAAGCAAGCAGGCTGCTGGCGTTGGGTTGGTAGGATTTATACACCCAGACGTGCCCGCCTCCTTCCCGTCTCCGACTTCTGCCAGAGAGAGAGAGAGAGAGAGAGAGAGAGAGAGAGAGGGTCAGAGCACGAGAGCTTCCGACGACCAGAGGAGAGAGGTACACAACAGACAAAGCGCAAGCCCGGCGGTGCTCTCAGGCAAGGCGACGTACGTGCGTGCGTGCTTGCGGGGCGAGGCTCCGATCAGTGATTCAGGCGGCCACCGTTGTTGTTGTCCCGTCCGTCGTGGACTGGCCCGTACGTGGACAGAATGGACGCGGCGACGCGGCGGGCGCGGCTGCTGCTCCTGCTGGTGGCGGCCACCGTGCCTGCGGGGCTCTGCCAGACCAACCCGGACGATGGTCAGTCACTTCCCTCGCCCATACAAAAAGCTCCTTCTCATTTCATCTAACGCCTCTCCGCCCTGCTCACCTCCTTCTGTATGATGGCAGTCGCGGCGCTCCGGTCGGTGATGGGCGCGTGGAGCAACTACCCGCCGAGCTGGAACTCCGGCGACCCCTGCGGCGCGCCGTGGGACGGGATCATGTGCAGCGGCAACGGGAGGGTCACGTCGCTGTGAGCACAATTCCGCGGCCGCGCACCTCGTTCGTTCGTTAACTGTTTCAGCCACCCTTGTCTGAAAATAAACGTTCGCTCGTGCTTGCCTCTCTGTTTTGCAGGAGGCTGTCCAGCGTCAACCTCCAGGGCACGCTCAGCGACAGCATCGGGCAGCTCGGCCAGCTCATGTTCCTGTAAGTTGTCGCCTCGCCTCGCCTCGCCGCACCCACCATGGAATTGCTGCCTCCAACCTGCCATTGTTCAGGCTATGTATTGAACTAGTCAGAGTAGTTTTGCTTCTCCATTATGAACTCTGCTTTCTTAAGAGAAGTCTGACCAGGTCCTGAAAAGGAAAATAGAGCTGAGCTGACCAATTCAAGTTTACCATGTCTAGGTTTTTGATTGTTAGTTTTTTTATATATAAAACTGATAGTTTGGCAGTGAAACATGGATTAGGTACTACTACATTTGAAAATGAAGGAAAAGTAGAGATGCTTCAGTTTAATATTGCAATGGAACAAAATCTAGATGAGACTGTATGTAAAAGTTCTGAAGACCTGCTGTTGATCTGTGGACACTCTCTAACACAAGCATTTGCATTGCAGGGACCTTTCGTTCAACAGTGGTCTCACCGGTACGATACCCGCTTCGATTGGGAACCTTGGGCAGCTTACGACACTGTAAGCGATGCATTAATTGCTCATTGTTCTCAACCCTTCCGCTCCTGCCGCAATAGCAGTTGACCAAACAGACTTACTGAATTGCATTCGTTGTACTTGTCAGAATCTTGGCTGGTTGCAGCTTCAGCGGAAACATTCCTAAGGAACTAGGCAACCTCCTGCAGATGACATTCCTGTAAGTAGCTACCTTGATTCTAATGAAACTTCTCGCATTCGCGAACTTCTTGTCTTATTTCTTTTGATTGGACAGAAAAACTTGCTGGTTCTAATGAACGTTATCGATGTATAGGGCACTGAATTCAAACAAGTTGAAGGGCACAATACCGCCTCAACTTGGCCTACTCTCAAAACTCTTCTGGCTAGACCTGGCAGATAATGCCATCACAGGAACTGTCCCTATCTCAACAGGAACGACACCTGGCCTTGACCTTCTTGTCAACACGAAGCACTTGTAAGTTTCATACTACACTTTTTGTCTTGATATATTAAGGAAGATCATCGGTTTGCAATCGGTCGTTTCATCTTTCTAATTAAACTATGATTGTGGACAGCCATTTCAACAAGAACCAGCTGTCTGGAACGCTTACAGGCCTCTTCAACTCTAATATGACTCTCATACACATGTAAGGGACTGCCAAACTTTCCAATATATGTGTTATATCGTTAAATATGTCTTGCTAATTTTTCTTTTCCTTTTTTTTTTCAGATTGTTTGATAGCAATCAGTTCACAGGCCCAATTCCACGTGAGCTTGGAAGCATTCGCTCGCTACAAGTACTGTAAGTATCTTCAGAACAATGAAACACACATTTTCCTCAAGAGTTATTTTTATCACTATCTTTGACACATTTCTCGTCTTCGGCAGCCGACTGGATAGAAACCAATTTGCGGGAGCAGTTCCTAACATCAGCAACTTGGTCAGCATAAATGAGCTGTAAGTGTCTTACAAGACAAGTCAAGATAATATTTTTCAGACTTGAGATACCTATTACTGAGAATGCTTTCTGCAGGAACTTGGCAAGCAACAAGCTAACTGGATCACTGCCAGATCTCAGCCGCATGAACGTGTTAAATGTTGTGTAAGAACCTAACTACAGTGCTCCCATGCTGCATTATTGCCCAATGATATAAACTATCTCGGAAAATACTGACTAGTCGATGCTTTAATAACCAGGGATTTAAGCGACAATGTATTTACCGCGTCAGAAATCCCAGGCTGGTTCGCAAATCTTACAAACATTTCTTCAATGTGAGTTATCTTAAACGGTTTACTCTCTAAAGCAAAAATTTGTTTCGATAATGTCATACTTATGATGATATTGTTGCTATCACTCAGCTCAATGTCTTCTGCGAGACTCACTGGCGTGGTCCCCCAGGAACTCTTCAATTTGCCCCAGCTGCATGAAGTGTAATTTTTTAGCAAACTATACGCAGAGTAAATTCAATAAGAAAACAAAAAAAATAAGTAATTCTCATGTTCACCTGTTTGTATTGATGATGGTACAGTGTATTGAGCAAAAACCAGCTGGACGGAGTACTTACGATGGCAGGCAGCATCAGCACGCAACTGCAAACTGTTGATCTCCAAGAAAACAGCATAGTTGATGTGACTGGCATTTCAAACTACAAAAAGACACTGCTGTAAGATCCTAGAATACTGGCCATTACTTCTTTTCTCCAAGCATTCACTGACGCCGCCTTTCTCTTTTCTCAAAATCTGCATACAGGCTTGCCATGAATCCAGTGTGCTCCGATAAACCCACTGTGGCATTCTGCACCGCCCAGAAACAGAACGTGATTGCGTACAGCACTAGCATGGCCAAATGTAACTCGGGAAGTGGGTGCCAGAGTGGTCAGGGCCAGAACCCCGGAAATTGCGGCTGCGCCTATTCGTACAATGGCAAGATGGTCTTCAGAGCGCCGTCCTTCAAGGATGTGGCGGACACCGTTAGGTTTCAGCAACTGGAGGAAACCCTGTGGAGGCTACTGGGTCTGCGTGAAGGCGCCGTTTTCCTGAGCCGTGTCCACTTCAACGAGGACAACTACCTCCAAGTTCAAGTGAGTCTGTTCCCGTCAACGGGGACGCTCTTCAACGTGTCTGAAGTGAGCCGTATTGGGTTTCTTCTCAGCAACCAGACCTACAAGCCGCCGCCAATATTCGGGCCTTACTTCTTCATTGCAGATCAATATGTCCCCTTCATAGGTACTTGAGTTTCCCCTATTTAAAATTGATGATTTGAAGCAGCGTGGTGGGTGTGAAACTAACAATTTAAACATTCTGTGTCAGTTGCTGATAGCAAAAAATCGAAGTTCAGTACAGGTGTTGCTGCTGGAATCGCAGTAGCCGGTGGGGTTCTTGTGATTGCCCTCATTTTCGTGGGTCTGTTCGCTTTGCGACAGAAGAGAAGGAACAAGGAACTAAAAGAACGAAGCACCGACCCTTTTGGTAAGGATAAATGTACAAACTGGCCTTGCAGTTTCTGTTATACCAGTAGCATGACCGTTATACAATCTGTGAATGAACTGAACATCCAAAAGCAACCATGACATGGACAATGAAGGTTGAAACTGATCTGATCATTTCTCTGAAATTCCAGCTTCGTGGGGCGCGACGCAGAAAGACAGCGGAGGAGCTCCACAGCTGAAAGGAGCGAGGTTCTTCTCCTTCGAGGAGCTGAAAAGCTGCACGGAGAATTTCGCAGATAGCCATGAGATAGGTGCAGGAGGCTATGGAAAGGTAACAATTCAGCTCGTTTATTTATCTTACTGAAATATGGACTTCACTGCACAGACAGTTGAAAGTTGAAACACAAGTTAGCCAACCACACTGGCTTACTCACCGCGATGTGTCAATAGGTGTACAAGGGAACACTCGTGGACGGAATACGGGTGGCGATAAAGCGGGCGCAGTCCGGGTCGATGCAGGGCGCGCCGGAGTTCAAGAATGAGATCGAGCTGCTGTCCCGGGTTCACCACAGGAACCTGGTGAGTCTGATCGGCTTCTGCTTCCAGCAAGGGGAGCAGATGCTGGTTTACGAGTTCGTCGCCGGTGGGACGCTGAGGGAGAACCTTGTTGGTAAGCACATCTGAATTACTGAGTCCCAAACCACTCCACTGACAATACCCCTGATCTACATTTGCATTAGTTGTTTACCATTTCACTTGTGCCCAAAATTGATGGAACTGCACGTTTGCAGTTAGAGGAACGTACCTGGGCTGGAAGAAGAGGCTGAGGATCGCGCTTGGGTCGGCGAGGGGGCTGGCATACCTTCACGAGCTCGCCGACCCGCCGATCATCCACCGTGACATCAAGTCCACCAACATCCTGCTCGACGAGAACCTCAAGGCCAAGGTCGCCGACTTCGGGCTCTCCAAGCTCGTCGCCGACACCGAGAAGGGCCACGTCTCCACCCAAGTCAAAGGAACACTGGTAACAATCATAATCACCGCTGCATTTTTGATCAGTTTCTCCATATGATCTGCCGATTAATCATGTGTGCATTTTTTGTTAGGGCTACTTGGACCCGGAGTACTACATGACGCAGCAGCTGTCGGAGAAGAGCGACGTGTACAGCTTCGGGGTGGTGATGCTGGAACTGGTGAGCGGGAGGCAGCCGATCGAGAAGGGGAAGTACGTGGTGCGGGAGGTGAGGCAGGCCATCGACCCGGCCGACCGCGACTACTACGGCCTGCGCGCCATCGTCGACCCGGCGATCCGGGACGCCGCCCGGACCCCCGGGTTCCGGCGGTTCGTGCAGCTGGCGATGCAGTGCGTGGACGAGTCCGCGGCGGCGCGCCCGAGCATGGGCACCGTCGTCAAGGAGGTGGAGGCCATGCTGCTGAACGAGCCCGACGGGGACGGGGCCAACTCGGCCGGCTCGTCGGCCAACGAGTTCGACGGCGCCGGCAGGGGCGCGCCCTCGCACCCGTACAGCGACGTGGAGATCACCCGGTCGTCCTACGGCGGCGCCGGCGACGCGTCCGATTACATGCCCTACTTCGAGGTCAAGCCCAAATAAGAGGCACATTGTACATTCTTTTTGGGGTGTAGAAAGTGTATATTTTGTTCGCTGTTTCGACGGTTTTTGTTCCTTCTCGTGTCAGCTTGTGACGACGATAATTTGTACATTGATTTTTTTTGTACGTGTTGCGAGTGATGTGACTTGTGGTGCATCATGTAGTATTAGATTCTTCTTTGTTCATTGTATGCAAGTTTCTCTCACTTGGCATTCATTGTATGCAAGTTCATTGTTTACATTGTCCATTTCATGGTTTTTCGTACCAAAAAGGATTACTCGATTTTATCTTAAAAAAATATCTAAAAAAGGATTACTCGGTGTCACGGGCTACACGCCTTTGATGTGCACTCCGTAGATTTTTTTTCAAAAGTGGCACAGTATTTTGAGCAAATTCGAAAACTGGCAGACTGAACGCGTATATTTCAAAAATAGCAGCCCGTCGGTCTGGCGTAGGCCGAAGAGGATCTTTTCGGCGTACCAAAGGCCGAAGATAGGCGGTGCTGGGCCGAAGACCTGTCTTCGGTCAGCAGTAAACCGAAGAGGTCTTTTCGGCTTACTGTAGCCCGAAGAGTGGTAACTCTTTACGTTTAGCGTAAACCGAAGTTGCATGGAGCACTCTTCGGCTTACTGTAGACCGAAGACAACTTTTTTTTTTATTTTTTTGCCAAAAAATGCTTACTGTAAACACGACGGAGGAAGAAACGGCTCGGGTGGCCTTATCCCACCCTCTTCGGCCTACCGTATGCCGAAGACCTCTTCGGTCAGCCCAAGACCGAAGAGGTGTGCACGCCGCACCGACAGCCACTCTTCGGCCCACTACAGCAGTCTTCGGTTTTTGCCTGACCGAAAAGTCCACTCTTCGGTTTTTGCCAGGCCGAAAAGACCTCTTCGGTCAACTGCACACCGACGGGGTGCTACTTTTGAAATATACGCATTCAGTCTGCCAGTTTTCGAATTTGCTCAAAATACAGTGCCACTTTTGAAAAAAAATCCACTCCGTACCCTATTTTTCGCGGAAAAATCTTCTGATCTGTTTATCAACTGTTTGTATCAGTACAAGAGCATCAAAAAGTAACAAATTACATTCAGGTGACATGTAAATCAACGCTCGGCGTCAAATTGTATGACCAAATAGGATACTAGTACATTTGGAGGCGCTTGGTATATTTTGGAGCCGTTTTATATTGGGTACTTGGATAATTGCCTTTTTTAAAAGAGAGACAAACCTCATTTATTAATTAAACAGAAGACGATTGATCAATTAATTGACGGAAAAACGGGCAACCGTTGCAAACATGTCCTAAATAGGCAAACACACAACAACCCAACAAGGCATGCAATACTCTCAAAACATTAAGCCCAACAACAAAGATGCCACTATTTTTTTTTTGAAATCAAAGCAAAGCTTTATAACTTAACCGTGAACGGGCAGATCACCCGCCACACAAACAGCCACAGGTGATGGTACATCATTCTCCCACTCCACTGCCGAATTTGCAGGGCACGTACGACCAAGACTAGCTAGCTCATGGGCAGCAGTATTCGCACTGCGACTACACCATTTTATTACAAATTTTGAGAACCAAAGCTTGAGCTGATACTTTGTGTCTTCGATGATAGCAGCGAACGGCGATGAGTCGACCTTCCGAATGTCCATGGCTTCTGCCAGCAGCTGAGAGTCTGTTTCGAATTCCGCCCGGGTTATTCCCAGCTCTGCTGCAAAGGCGACGGCATTTGACAATGCCAACACTTCCGCTGCAAAAGCATCTTGCACCCACTCTTGCCTCCCTGCGCGTGCGCCCACCACTTCTCCAGTGCTTGTTCTGGCCACTACTCCCCATCCCGCATACTGCTCTCCAGGCATAAAGGCTCCATCAAGATTGAGCTTGACACAATCATCATCTGGCGGCTTCCATCGCTTAGTTTGATGTAGCTTCTGAACCGGAGTGTAAACCTGCAGGTACTCAAGACAGTTACTCCGTGTTCGGCTCGCAACCTCAGCGGACGTCAGAGCCCGCTCCCTTTGCCGTACTTTGTTCCTGACACTCCACCACATCCACCAGAAGGTGAGAATGTGTATGCGCTTAGTAAGCTCTAGTCCCCATAGATAGTCCATCATCACATGCACTGACGCAATGGTTTCCAGTTCCCTTCTCTCTTTCTCAAGGCCAAGCTCCCTCCACACCCCTTTGACAGCTTTGCATCGGATGAATAAGTGCCCCCCATCCTCATCCGCCTGCCCACATAGTAGGCATTTTGTGTTGTCCACCGGAATACCTCTCCTCTGTACATTTGTTAGGTACGCAAGAGATTCATGCCGCACTCTCCAGGTGAACATTTGAACGGTTCTTGGACATGGCAGCTTCCAGATCCTCTTCCAGGAGTCATCCTTAGTTTCATTCAGGTTTCCGGGTTGAGTTCCGCTCGAGCCTGTCCCTCCATTCTTCCTCATCCTTCGTAGCTCCATATGTAACTTATAAGCGCTTTTAACTGAGTGTAGACCCTTACTGTCGAACTGCCAGGCAACAAAGTCATGGACCCCTTCCCGCAGCGGTATCCTTAAGATAAGTCTAGCATCTTCTGCACAGAAGCTATCTCTTACAAGTAGTTCATCCCACTGTCCCGTGCTAGGATCTATTAGCTCACTAACATTCTGCAACAAGTTGCCACTATTGACTAGTTTCAATCTGAGAAAATTCCAAACACTTTGACATAGACAACGGACACGATCAAATGCACGTTAACATCCTCTGATGGTAAAAGCCATCTATCATGTAACCACATATACGTTTCCTTTAGTACCACCCTTCTTACTTTTGCTCTTGTTTGATTTATCTTTCAATATATAAGATCAAGGGTTAGCTCCATCCTTGTTGCTTTTTATCCCTGATTACTTTCTCCTTTCGGAGGCGGCCAATCGTCTTGACTAACTAAGCAACATTGCGTCCATATTATACTAATGAAAATAGTACGATAAGTTGCATCCATATTTTGACTGAACACATGAATATATTTTTATAGATAGTGGAGAGCATATTCATAATAATTAAATACTATATTTATATGAAAAACAATATATTACGTAATCTCTTAAATCTGACACGCAATTATATTCTCATGTTTATTTCAGAATTTTTATAGAGAACCATGTGAGCGACTAATCCATTGATACCCCTGCCGCACACATATGGGTAGGGTAATACGATGAACACTTCAAGGGCTAAACTCCATCGTGGGGGAGAGGACCCACATGTTGGTTTTCTGTTTATAAATAATAATTATGCTGTCTGATAGATATGTAGCATCGGTCGCCTCGTCCACGCAACACGGTGTCCCACAAATGGTCCCAACCAAATACCAATGGTTTGATCTCCTCCCAAAGTTTTCTCGGACATTCTTTTTCTTCTCCTTGTGTAGGTCACTTCGTCATCTTCCTCGCGCCATCTATCTCACTTTCTTTGGAAAATCTCACTAGCTCCATCGCCGCCACATTGTCGTAGCGACGTCCACTTCCTACGCCAACTGCTGGAGGCCAGCGATGAGCGACAACAATGCTGATGTCGTTTTTGCAAGGGCAGACACCAGTGTTGTAGCCTAGGGGGCACTGGCTTTGAAGGCATGCGCTGGTATTGCAAGGCTTGCCTTCACCGTCGAGCATTGCTGCAAGGAACCATGCAGCCACTGCTGCCGCAGGGGTGGACTCTAATGCTACAGGCTGAGCACCGGTATTGCAAGGACGAGCTGGTGCTACAAGACCTCCCTCCTCCATCGTACATTGCTACAATATCTGGGCTCGACATTGGTGAGCCTGGCTGCCCATGGCGCTAGCCCTTCTCCTTCATGCATTGCTACTAGCCGAAGAGCTCGATGCTAGAGCTAGATCGCATGTATTGTGATCCCAGCTGCTTGATGCTTCAAGTCCGGGATTGCCGGCATGCCTTTCGCTTTGCAACCCCAGTTGACACGCAACTGACGCTGACAAACTCCCCTCCCAACCCCAGTTGTAGTTGCTTTGCGGCCGTGTAGTTGTAGTCAGGTACAAAGATTGCAGTTGCATGTCCAGTGATGTACATGCAACTAGCCCAACAACCCCTCCCGACGCTCAGTTGCGGTTACTTTTGTGCCCATGCAGTTGCTATCGGGTTACAACACTTGCAGTTGCATGTCTAATGGTGAAAATGCAAGTGACACCGACAAACTCCCCTCCCGACCCTGTTTTAGTCACTTTGCGGCCATGTAGTTGCAGTCGGGTACAAAGATTGTCATTGCATGTCTAGTGATGGACATGCAACTAGCCCGACAACCCCCTTCCCGACCCTTAGTTGCATTCGATTTGTGCTCGGCAGTTACTATCGGGTTACAACGGTTGTAGTTACATGGCAAGTGGTAGACATGCAACTGACATCGACAAACTCCCCTTCTGACCCAGTTCCAGTCACTTTGCATATTGTGCAATTGCAATCAGGTTACAATGCTTGCAATTTCATGTCTAGTGATGAACATGCAACTGCTGGCAACCCCTCACGACCTTAGTTTTAGTTGCTTTGCGCTCATGCAGTTGCAATTCAGATTGCAACATTTCAGTTGCACGTCTTGGGGGTGGACATGCAAGCGGCTAAAAATCCTCACCTCATGGCAATCATGTTGTGGACCATGCATTTACAATCAGGTTACAACACATGCAACTGCATGTCTAGGGATGGACATCCAGCTGAGCGAAAACCCTCATTTCAATTGCAGTCATGTTGCAAACCTTGCGGTTACACTCGAGTTATAGCACTTATAGTTACATGTCTAAGGATGCACATACAACTGGGAAACATACATTTTTCTCTTAAAAACTTGCAGTTGTAACACCAATAAAAACTTGCGGTTGTGACCCCACTAAAATAGAAAAGAAAAATGAAGGGGAAAAGAGTTATCTAGCTATACATTCTAAAATGTACTAAATCTCATTCCACTAGAATTGGTTACAAAGTGTTTACATATAAGAATGAAATAAAATAACAGAAAGTAAAAAAATGATACAAAGTAAAAACACGGTCAACATGGGAGAAAGATGAGTCATGGGAATGGAGAATGTGTTCTATAAAAAAACCTATCCAGACATAAGAAAGGCTGATAAAAAGAGAAAAGATGTGAGTGTGGACTGTGTGTCGTAGCTGCTTGTGCGCCGGTGTTTGTCGCTGCGAGCATGGACAAATGGGCTGACAAACAAAACAACGGCCTAGGCCAAAGAAAGAGAAAACTTGTCCGCGCATAAAAAATAGCCGGTGCGAAGAATCTCCATGACTTTAGATCGAACGGGTAGGGGATGTGAATGAGAGCAATTTATTTCTCAGCTAGCCGAGTTTTAGCAAAATTGTTCAAACAAGGGGGTCGCTACGCGTCTGCCGGCTGATCTTTTAAAAAGATCATCCGTGTCGCGAGCCGTCAGATCTGAAGCAATCAAGCGGGCCAGCGGCGCACACCATCATCGCAACAAACTTCTTGTTGCGGAAACCTTTGCAAGAGATCTTGTTGCATAAATTTTTGAAACACATGTCAGGTTGCAGATGTTTTTTTGCAACAAATATCATGTTGTAGATTTTTTTTGTAACAGAGGCATGGTTGCATAATTTTTTTTCGTAGCAGAACTAATGTTGCAGAATATTTTTTTTGTCTTCCCCAAAGAGAAAGTTTTGCGACATCGCTGAGGTTGCGGAAATCTTTCTTGCAACAAGGAGGTTCCTGCAGAGAAAGGAACACCGCCGTTCGCCACAAGATCCCGTCGAAGGGTGGTGAGAGAGGAGCGACGGCGCCGGCGAGCGCCATACGTTCAAATAGCCGTGGAGGCGGCGACAACGGCAACGACCGAGCGAAGATCCGCCGCAACGGCGCACCGCGGTGGCGACCGGTAATGACAGCGAAGTCCTGCGTAGCCGGTGATGACAACTGCCAGTGCAGGTTGGTGCCGAGCAGGGGCACAATCATGGCGCGGGCGATCGTCGCTTGGCAGCTTTGATTCACGAGGAAGGAGGTTTGGGAGATGGGGATAAGGTAAGGGCGAGCCGTGACAGTCAGAATATGCTGGTGGGTCCATAGGAAACGCGTGGCACCCAACCGAAGGGGCGGATGCAAACATGATTTTCGGTCGGGTAATGTGTAGTGTTTCCCTTCAAATAATCACATATTAAAATTTCAAAAGTATCTGAACAAAAAATTACATTGACATATGGATGTATACTGCACGTGTGTAAAATTTCATGAGAAAATACATTGATTTGCGCGATCGACACACAATTTTTTTTTTTTTGCCGAACTCGTCGGAGAGGCGCACGAACTGGTCAAGACAGGGGCGGAGCGGCAACGACGGTGAGACAGAGTGGCGGGCAGATGCGCGTGTGCATGCCAATTGCCATGCGTCCGGCCGGCCATTTCTCGGCACCGCTCCTTTGGCCCGCCATGCGCGGCGGCAGCTATAAATCCCTGCCCCGGCGTCCCCTCGTCACCCCGAAGCTCCCCGGTTGACCTCCCCGGTCTCCTTCCTTCTCCACCGTACGTCCTACCCCTCCCACAACCAGGGGACGTCTTCCATGGCCTCCTCATAGACCGACCCACCTATCCCGCCGCCCGCAACTCCTACATTACAATCCTTCAAGGTACGCACGCACCCAGCATATCATTCATCGGCATGCCTACAAATCGTCGTCGGATCATCGGATGCATGCAGTTTCGGATCAATATAATTCATTAGAATGTGTTTGTATTTTGTAATGTAGAGAGCAGAACTTGATATATAGCGCTCGCCAGTCCGTCCATTGCTACCACCGATCTTGATTTTGATGGCGACGACGATGACAATGCGCGGGACGGCGGCGGGGGCCGTCCTCCTGCTGGCGCTGCTGCTGCTGTCGACGACGGTGGCCCGGGCCGAGGACCCCTACGTGTTCATGGAGTGGCACGTGACGTACGGGACCAAGAACATCTTGGGCACGCCGCAGAAGGTGATCCTCATCAACGGCGAGTTCCCGGGCCCCCGGATCAACTGCTCCTCCAACAACAACATCGTCATCAACGTCTTCAACCAGCTGGACCAGCCGCTGCTCTTCACCTGGAACGGCATCCAGCACCGCAAGAACTCGTGGCAGGACGGCCTCCCGGGCACCAACTGCCCCGTCCTCCCCGGCACCAACTACACCTACCACTGGCAGCCCAAGGACCAGATCGGCACCTTCTTCTACTTCCCCTCCATCGGCATGCAGCGCGTCGTCGGCGGCTTCGGCCTCATCAGCGTCGTCAGCCGCCTCCTCATCCCGGTCCCCTACGACCCGCCCGCCGACGACCTGCAGGTCCTCATCGGCGACTGGTTCACCAAGGACCACGCCGTCATGGCCAGCCTCCTCGACGCCGGCCGCAGCTTCGGTCGCCCCGCCGGCGTACTCATCAACGGGCGGGGCGGCAAGGAGGCGGCCAACCCGCCCATGTTCACCTGGGAGGCCGCCAAGACGTACCACCTCCGCATCTGCAACGTCGGCATCAAGTCGTCGCTCAACTTCCGCATCCAGGGCCACGACATGAAGCTCGTGGAGATGGACGGCTCCCACACCATCCAGGACTCGTACGACTCGCTCGACGTGCACGTGGGCCAGTGCATGTCCGTCCTCGTCGACGCCGACCAGAAGCCCGCGGACTACCTCATGGTGGCCTCCACCAGGTTCATGGCCGACGCCAGCTCCGTCTCCGCCGTCATCCGCTACGCCGGCTCCAACACCCCGCCGGCGGCTAACGTGCCCGAGCCGCCGGCTGGCTGGGCCTGGTCGCTCAACCAGTGGAGGTCCTTCCGGTGGAACCTGACGGCCAGCGCGGCGCGTCCCAACCCGCAGGGGTCCTACCACTACGGCCAGATCAACATCACCCGCACCATCAAGCTCCAGGTCACCCGCGGCCACATCGACGGCAAGCTCAAGTACGGCTTCAACGGCGTGTCCCACGTGGACGCCGACACACCCCTGAAGCTGGCCGAGTACTTCAACATCAGCGACCAGGTGTTCAAGTACAACCAGATGGGCGACACGCCCCCTGGCGTGAACGGCCCCATGCACGCCATGCCCAACGTGATCACCGCCGAGTTCCGCACCTTCATCGAGGTGGTCTTCGAGAACCCCGAGAAGAGCATGGACTCCGTCCACATCGACGGCTACGCCTTCTTCGCCGTCGGGTAACCCTTCTTGTGCTCATGCATGCTTGCGTACGTGCATGGCGGCGGCCGGCGGTGATGGAATAATGGATGTGGGCGTTGCAGGATGGGGCCGGGGAAGTGGACGCCGGATCAGAGGAAGTCGTACAACCTGCTGGACGCGGTGAGCAGGCACACGATCCAGGTGTACCCGCGGTCGTGGTCGGCGGTGATGCTGACGTTCGACAACGCCGGGATGTGGAACGTGAGGTCCAACCTGTGGGAGAGGCACTACCTCGGGGAGCAGCTCTACATGAGCGTCGTCTCGCCGGCGAGGTCGCTGCGCGACGAGTACAACATGCCAGAGATCGCCCTCCGCTGCGGCAAGGTCGTCGGCCTGCCGCTGCCGCCGTCCTACCTCCCCGCCTGAAGCCCTGACCCAACTAATTATTCCATTGACAGATATGAAATGATTGATGTACACGAGGAGGCCCTAGCTAGCTAGGCCACCAGGGAAGAGGATGAGTTTGTTTCCGTTATTGTATGTATTTGTGTACGTACTTCATTCTTGTGTCTTGTGTAATTGTGTTGCTGTTGTTGTCGTTCTTGGCGATCGATTTTCTTTTTTGCTTTGGTGGAATATAACTAAGCATGCATGGGGGCTATTAGCCCCTCTCAAAAGAACAAAGACGGATCGGAAGAAACGTATACCTAGTTGGAAAGAAAATTAAGGATCGGCTGGACCGGCCGACTGGCAACGAATCATTGATGTAATCTCGACATACGTGCCCTCTCAAATCATTGTAATGGGAGTTACAACAAAGTTTACCACACCATTTACCTACCTATTCTTGTTAATTTTTACAAATTTTGCCAAGTCTTAGTCGACTGAGACCATCGATGCTATATATTTTTTATCTAGCATGGAAATTTGTGCAAAACAAAATCTTTTAAATTTTTCCCTTTTCCTTCTTATATAGTATATCACTTGATTGAGACTTGGTTAAGTCTCGGTAGACTGAAAACAAGCCACATTCAAATTTTTATTGGTGTGGCTAGATCTCAATCCAGCGAGAACTAAACCAAGTCTCAATCAAGTAATGTAATACTAGGTAAAAAATGATAAGAAAACAAATAAAAAGAAATTTTTGCATGAATCTTCATACATGATCTCACAAATATATCATCGATTGAGATCTGACCAAGTATCAGTCGACTGATATTTAACAACACCGAATTTTTATATAATCAAGTTGCCTCATATTTTAAATTTAGGTAAGTCATTTTTCGGACCGTTGATTTTTTTTTTGCCAAGATTTGTGCTGGGTTTTTTCCCTGTGTTGCTTCATTACTTCTTACACTGTTTTTTCTTAAAGAAACTCTTACATTGATTTTTGACTTGCCCCTGTTTGAAGACAATTTTTTTGCTTAGGCTGAAATTTTGACTTGCCCCTGTTTGGGTAAGTCAATTTTTCTATTGGGCTTGAAACCCATTAAACGTTGCCGTTTTTTTATATGCCTTTTGCTTCTCTTTTCTTTCTATTATTAGTCGGTTTTCCTTTTTTTTACATTGTTATTTCGTGTATGAGTAGTTTTGGCATCATTTAAGCTATATGTAAGTCGCCTGAAATTTTACTTTGGGGCAGTTGATATTTTTAGCCATTAATTTCTGATTTTTATTTGTTTTTCCTTTTATTTTTTATTTTTATCTGTTAGTTTTTTCTTCTTTTGTGGGTATTTTAGGATGTTGCGTAAGGGTAAATGTAAACACACAAATACTATAAAAATGTATGACAAAATTGCACTATTATATGTTTATGCTTTGCATTGTGCAAAAGAGTGCAATTTTAGTGATAAGTTGTGTGCATGTTTTTATTTGTAATAAAAGGATAGTACCAATGCCACAAGTTCATTCTTCCTTATATATTTATTTTATTTTCATTTAGTTATTGTTTTATTTTCTTTACTTTTTAAGAGTAATACCAATGCCACATAATTAAATTAGGGTAATATGAGAGCCACCAATCCCTTCTTTCTTAGAAAAAATATTATTTTTCTTTTTAGTTTTTTATTTCATTTTCTTCTTCTTAGTGGTAACACCAATACAAGTAACTCATCAATTCTTAGGAAACTTCCATTTTTGTGTAAATTACATTATTACATGTTTAATCTTGTATATTATAAAAAGTCTAATTCAATTGAAATTGTGTGCAAATTTTGTGATTATTTATCATTTTAGAAGGATAATACCAATGCCACTAGTACATTCTTTCTTATAAACTTCATTATTATGATTTTGTTTTAGTTTTCGTTTCATTTTCTTTCTTGTTGAAGGGTAATACCGAAGCCACAAATTTATTGTTTCTTAGAAAACCTTTATTATTTTGATTTCCTTTGAGTGTTTCTTTCTTGTAGTTTTTTCTTTAATCATAATACCAATGCCACTAATTCATACCTTCTTAGAAAACTTCTTTTTTGTGAAAATATCACTAGGAGATGGTTGCTCTTGCATGTTATAAAAAAGTGTAGTTTTCTATGTAATTTTGTCACTATTAGTTTTTTGTTCATTTTCTTTGTTCTTAAAGGTTAACATCAATGCCACTAATTCATTATTCCTTAAAAAATATTATTTTGCTTTTTTGGTTTTTATTTCATTTTCTTCTTCTTTGATGGTAATACGTACCAATGCCACTAATTCATTTTTTCTCTTGGTCAACTCTTCCATTTTGCGAAAAATAAAACCACTAGTATATATTTACTTTTACATATTATAAAAGCGCAATTTCTTTGTCAATTGTACGCAAATTTTGTATTTATTTTTCATTTTATTTCCTATTTGTGGGGACCCCGACTCATAAGTCGAGATCACCGAATGCACGTGTACAGTGATCCCAGAGATCAATGCTCACTGAACACACAGAAGCTGAATAACAAGAGTCTTACATCCATACATACCGTATTACACAAATAGGACCATTAAGGTCAAGTCTTGAATATATCATCGCAGCGGAAATCTTCAATAACAACTTGGACCCATGCCATCTGCCTTAACCCTACAGGCATTCTGACTGGGAAGCGTCCTAGCTCGCATGCTCGTCACCAAGAAATCTTCATCATAACCTGTTCTCTCATGCCTGGCCAATAAAATAACCAGTGGCAAGCCAATGAGTACTTTGAATGTACTCGCAAGCAACCCAAGTGTGATGATAGAATAATTATGCAAGGCTCTACTGCTAGATTGGCAGTTTTTGCGGAAAGCCAGTTTTTCATATGCAAGTATGATCAACATATAACATGGACATGCATGTGTCTACAACAAGTATCAGGAGGTCACAGACTTCATTATCGAGAAAGAGTTGTAATCAACTCATGCTCAAGCTCATTGTGACTTCTCACAATCACATCAACAGATTTACCCACTCGTGTTGTTTTCCAGAAACTTATGGACATAGTCTAAGTAGCACCACCCAACTGTCCTTGACCGCGGACACGGCTATTCGAATAGTTTGACACTCTGCAGAGGTTGCACACTTTACTCACAAGATCCGGGGAACTTCCGTGACATCCACGACCCGCGGTACCTCAAGTACCCGGGGTAAGCACCCGATCACTACCTTTCCCTAGGAGACACTAATATGGAGTCCACTCGATTGGTAACAGCCCCGTGCCAAACATTTCACATCTTAAAGATTGTGGAGCCTTGCTCCCATATTCATCACATACCACTAACACGGGGTACCAACGGTGTGTCCGGTGCCCTGTGAAAACAGTCATGGCCGCCTATCCAAGCACGACCCCGTCCCGAGAGTGACCTCATGTCACCCCCGTCACTTGTAATGCGGGCACCATGCTAGTATCGACCTAGGTAATCAATAATGCCCTTTCCCATATAAGGGTAGAGTGGTTGCGCATGTTTGGTTGGGACGGTAGTCACACATAAATCTAATCCATCTCTGTAAACAACACTCTCGTCAAGCCTCGGCACACTACTTCTTCACCAAGTAGTGCCCTAGTTCTCATCAACTCCCAGGGGTATTAGTGGCACCCACTGGGTCATTTGCGAGTATGTTAGACCACACTTGTTTCACTCAATGCATAACCCCGACCCATTTTGCGTAGCCAACTACTATAGCATACACCTATCTACTCCCACCCACATAACCCTCATAGGAAGGTAGGGTCATGTTTGATGCAAGTTTCAATAGTACAGTAACAAAGGTACCAACCAAAGTGGTCACCTCTTCTACATGATTCCAATGCATTGATAATAAGGTGCTATGAGATATGCATAAAAAGGTTTCTTGAACATGGTCAAAGGGCTGCTTGCCTTATTCTTCCGAGTCTTCAAACCTTCTGGTCCACCTCCGAGTATTCCGTTTATTCGTCAACTAACGATGGAAACAATCATAATAAGCAACACAATCAAAGCAAAAATAAAAGTGCTCTAAAAATAGGAGTTGGAATTTTCTAGGATACCTCTGGTCATATGAAAAATAACCAAGGTGGTTTCATAGGTATTGGATCAATGAATAGTTTGGATCATTTCAATATGATGGAACCAAGGGGTTTATGGATTTGAAAGGAGTGTACAGAAATATTTTCTTGAATGATGAGCAAAGGCACCCATCAACAAGTCATGATTTTAGAAGCATCTAGGAGTTGGTTTCACTGGATTTGGAATTCAAATGAATTTCCTAGGATTTTGCAAAGCTGATAAATATGAAGAAATGGCTCAATATTTGGTGGGGTACAGAAAGTATTAATAAAAATATTCCAAAACTAAGTTTGGATATGACAAGCATCTAGGAATTTGAATCACTGCATTTGGATCAAATTTGAGCCCTCTGTGATTTTCTAAAGTTCATCGCAGAAAATGGAATAATGGCATTTAATAATTATGTGTGAAGGAAATGTCTCTGGAATAATGTGCATGTTGCACCATGTGATAGATCATGATTTATTGAGCCATAGGAAATTTGAATCATCAAGTTTGGAGTTCAAATGAATATTTGGGAGATTTTTGAAGTTTACTGGAAAAAGAAAAGGAAAAAGGGCTTTACCCTCATACTGCGCACAGGGCGGGGCTTAGTGCTTCGGCGCACTGGGCCGGCCAATCTGCACAGCCACGCGCAGGGGCCTGGCCACGTCGAAGGCGCCCGCCAGGAAAGGCATTTCCATGCGGGGAAGGCGGCCGAGGCCAGACCCGCTTCCACTTAAATGGAGGGGCCCAGCCTCCAGGTCGCTGACACGAGGGCCCCCCGTGGCAGGTTCTTCCCCCACCTCCCGCTCGAACAGAGCAGAGGCAGGGGAGGCATGGCCGAGCGCTCGCCGGTGTGGCCCCGTCGGCTCGGGCCGTCTCCGGCGACGCCCCGGCCATCGGAGTGACCAGCGCGGAGAGGCGCACCCAACCATGGGTAGCACGTCTGCCGGGGAGGACCAGGGCGAGCAGGAGTTCAACCGCGACGGAGGAGGGCTTCGGTCATCTTGGGCTTCGAGCGTACGGCATCCTGGGGAGGTTTGGCGGAGGTGGGGAGCTCCCTGGAGGTCGAGCGGTGGCACCGGAGTGGCTAGGAGGGAGAGAGGGGGCTTGGGGTTGCCCGAATTTGAGCGGCGGCCGGTGGTTCTGCTCCGGCCGTAGTGATGGATGGAGGGCACGGGAGGAGGAGTGGGACGGCTTGGGAGACACACGGGAGAGGGAGAGTGCTAAAGGAGGTGCAAGGGGGGCTCGGGGTGCCCTATAAGTAGGTGGGCGCTGGTCCACCGAGGCGCCGTGCGCCGACGAGCATGTTGCCGTCGCCACGGGCCACGCGAGCCTGCCGCAGTGTGTCCGGGGTGTTCCTGGAGTTGGTCTAGGACGAGGGAGAGAAGAAAGGGAGCGGGGGAACGGTCAGAGGAGTCGCGCGTGTGAGCTTGCTCACTAGAGCTCGGGGTCAGCCGGTGCGCGTGCGAGCAGGGGTGAGAGAGGAGGAGAGAGGAGGGGGCCGACCGCCCAGCAGGTTGCGGACGTCGAGGCAGCCTCGGGGGACACGAGGGGGAGGCCCAAGGCTGTCGGACGCTCCTGATTGGAGGTGGCTACAGTGCGCCAGGGCACTATAGCGTGCTCCAGAGCGCGAACCCTGCATGCCATGGCATGAACAAGGTGTCATTGGCGTGTCCCCTCATGTCCAACAGTGCTAGGGGTTAGTAAACAAAGGTGTGAAGGTCTTGGATGCCCTGGGGAGCCACTGGAATGAGGAGGGAGGTGAAGAAGAAGGAGTTTACTGCTGTCCAGCAGTATGAATTGGGGTTTTACCCCCTCCAATGATTGATCTGAGGCCATAGAGAAGTTACTGGGGGTAGAAGATGATCAGGAGAAGCTGTGGTAAGAATTTGAGGTAAAGGGAAAAAGTAAAAGGGGTCCAAACAAGGGTTTTGGTAATTGGACAGAAGGTGTTTGATCAGGTTTTGGGGAGGCAAATGGGTTCCAATTGGCATGGGACTTAACAGGATGGAATGTCACACACAATTAGGCCCCTACACCAAATTTGAGCTCATTTGGGCAAAGTTGCCAATGTAACTTTGGTGAACCCTAGAAATCAACAGAAATGGTTTCACCTTGTTTGAGTCAAGCTAATCATCTCCCCTTGATGAACCACTTGGTGTAGCATCATAATTTTGGGTTATGATCATGCCCACAAAGTTTGAAGCCCCAGGTAAAAAGTTGACAATGTAGAGTTGTTCAAATTTGAATTTGAACAGAAATGGTTTTGGGGCACTCAGACCAAGTTATGCTTCTCCAAAACTTGTGCCATTTGGCATAGATGCATAATTACATCATTTTAGCATGTTCACCAAGTTTGAGAGCATTTGGACAAGTTTGGCAATGTAGAGTTGCTCAAACTTCAAATATGGACAGAATGGTTTTGAGGGGATTAGATGATGTTTCCTTGATCTTCAAGGCATGAGGCTTTGCAAGCTCATCAAATATGTCACATATGACATGATAGAATTTCCTTGGAATTTTTGGAGAATATTTCCTTTGTAAATATTTCAAAAGCTTGAAATATCCAGAAAGGGTTTTGGAAGGATTTGCCCAATATTTTGAACATGACCATGTGCTGAAACTCTTATATATGGACAATATATGTCCTATGAGTCTCCCTGAATTTTGGCAAATATTTTTGAAATAATTAAATAATATTTCCCTATTAAAGACCATTTCCGGCCTTAAGAAAAAGCTTTTAAATAAAATATAAAAATAACTTTTAAAATTATACTTTTGTGGTTTCTGGGAGTCTTGTATCTAATAGGATTCAAATATACTTTTTGAAAGATTTTTCACACCCTAAATAAGGTACTTGTAGTGCAAACCTCAATTCAGGGGTTTTTGGAAAACTAATTTTAGAAAATACTATTTGGCCAAAATATTTTTATAAGAAAATTCTATATTGTTCTATACACATGGCATGATCATTGGGAAAAAGTTTTGGATCAAGGAGATGAAGTATAAGAGTTGGAGGATTTATTTGATTTTTAGAGCACTAGTAAACAGCAGACAAAAGTCAAATCAAGCAAAGTCAAAAGCACTCAAAAGTTTTTGCAAATCCACATTTTTAACATGATAATTAGCTTAAGCAATGTGGCATGAAAATCAGGGTGTGACACTATTAAAGGTAGTACCAATGCCACTAATTCATTCTTCCTTAGAATTAAGCATTTCTTAATAGAAATTGCGCTCTTTTGCAATATGCAAGAATAAGCCTATAATGGTGATTTTTGTCCCAAAAATAAGTGCCCTCAGAATAGATGAGTTAGTGGCATTGGTATTAGCCCATACAAAGAAAGTAAATGAGACCAAAACTAAAACTACATCAAAATATTAAAATTTATCTAAATAAGAATAAATTAGTGGTAATGATATTTACCTTTAAGAAGAAATAGTAGAAAAACAAATAACAAGGTTTTTTAAGAAATGATGAATTAATGGCATTGGTACTGCCCTTTAATAAAACTAAGCATTCTTGTGTGTTGTGTAATTGTCTTACCGTTGTTGTCGTTCTTGGCGATCCATTTTCTTTTTTGTTTTGGTGGAATATAACTAAGCATGCATGGGGCTAGTTAGCCCCTCTCAAAAGAACAAAGACAGAAGAAACGTATACCTTGTTGGAAAGAAAATTAAGGATCGGCTGGACCGGCCGGATGGGAACGAATCATTGATGTAATCTCCACATATATGCCCTCTCAAGTCATTGTAATGGGAGTTACTACAAAGTTTAGCACATCATTTACCTACATGTTATTTTTAATTTTTACAGTTTTGCTAAGTCTCAGTCGACTCAGACAGTCGATACTATATTCTTTTGATCTAACATGGAGACTTGTGCAAAACGAGAGAGAAAATGACACACGCTCTTAAACTAATAACCATGACTCAAGACTCTAATATGTTCACGTCCTTTATTTTCACATGACATCACATTCATGTTGTTGGCGGTGGCTTCATTGCTCACACAACGAAAACACGTTTGAATGTGGTCAGTCATAACTCATAAGGCGTCTCTCTCTCGAGCTCGCGCACACACATTAGCTCGGAATACGATGAGAAATATGTTTTTCCATGCGACATTATTCAGAGGTGTGCATGTGTGGTTATCGATATTTTCTTAACTCTCTATCTAGTTTCAATGGGTGTTTATTTGCAATTTGGATCATCGCTGGTATGAAAGAAAAACGGACCATGCACTATAGATTAAGTTTGCACCAAAAAAAATATTTCATAAATATTTAACAGCTAAAATAACATCATATTTAGATTTTACACATTTTTCTAAGCTGAAATCAAGAGAAAAATTCAAATCAGTAATTTAACAAGCCATGTGGACTCTAGATGCTACTTCCACTCTTTCAAGCATGACACATTATTCTACTAATCTTGATATGAATCTTAAACCTTGCTTTTATCTTACCTGATGAAATGACGGTCTTTCTTTTTACCACGTCAATGAGCACCGAGTTTGCTAAAGGACAGTAATGATATTACATAATTAAGGCCTTTTTCTTTTCTTTAGAGCATATCCAACAGCCGCGTGCTACTTCTCGAGCTTGCGTTGTATTCCCTCGAAGAGGAAAGGGTGATGCAGCACAGTAGCGTAAGTATTTCCCTCAGTTTTTGAGAACCAAGGTATCAATCCAGTAGGAGACCACGCGCGAGTCACTCGCACTTGCACAAACAAATAAGAACCTTGCAGTCAACGCAATAAGGGGTTGTCAATCCCTTCACGGTCACTTACGAGAGTGAGATCTGATAGATAATATTTTTGGTATTTTTGGTATAGAAACAAAAAGTAAATAATGCAAAGTAAAGTAGATGGAAGATTAATATGATGAGAATAGACCCGGGGGCCATAGGTTTCACTAGTGGCTTCTCTCATGATAGCAAAATTCTACGGTGGGTGAACAAATTACTGTCGAGCAATTGATAGAAAAGCGCATAGTTATAAGAATATCTAGGCATGATCATTATATATAGGTATCACGTCCGTGACAAGTAGACCGAAACGATTCTGCATCTACTACTATTACTCCACACATCGACCGCTATCCAGCATGCATCTAGAGTATTAAGTTCATAAGAACGGAGTAACGCCTTAAGCAAGATGACATGATGTAGAGGGATAAACTCAAGCAATATGATATAAACCCCATCTTTTTATCCTCGATGGCAACAATACTATATGTGCCTTGCTGCCCCTGCTGTCACTGGGAAAGGACACCGCAAGATTGAACCCAAAGCCAAGCACTTCTCCCATTGCAAGAACTATAGATCTAGTAGGCCAAACCAAACCAATAATTCGAAGAGACTTGCAAGGATATTATAATCATACACAAAAGATTTCATAATATAATCCAATATTGTTCATAGATAATCTTGATCATAAACCCACAATTCATCGGATCTCGACAAACACACCGCAAAAAGATTACATCGAATAGATCACCTCGAAGATCGAGGAGAACTTTGTATTGAGATCCAAAGAGAGAGAAGAAGCCATCTAGCTAATAACTATGGACCCGAAGGTCTGTGGTAAACTAATCACAACTTGTCGGAGAGGATATGGTGTTGATGTAGAAGCCCTCCGTGATCGATGCCCACTCCGACGGAGCTCCGGAACAAGCCCTGATACGTCTCCAACGTATCTATAATTTTTTATTGTTCCATGCTATTATTTATGAAGTCTTGGATGTTTAATGGGCTTTATCATTCACTTTTATATCATTTTGGGGACTAACCTACTAACCCAAAGGCCCAGTCCAGATTGCTGTTTTTTGCCTGTTTCAGGGTTTTGCAGAAAAAGAATATCGAACGGAGTCCAAACGGAATGAAACCTTCGCGAGAGATATTTTTGGAGAAAATCACGCACGCGGAGCTTGAGAACCACGTCAGGGGATCGAGGGCTGGACCACGAGGGTGGGGGGCGCGCCCCCTTCCCAGGGCGCGCCCCTGCCTCGTGGCCCCCTCGAGCGTCCCCCGATGCCCTCCTTCTTCCTATATAAGTCTACGTACCCCAGAAACTCCGTGGACAGAGAGAAACCCCTAATTCCACCGCCATACCTTCTGTTCCTGTGGAGATCCCATCTTGGAGCCTGTTCCGGAGCTCCATCGAAGGGGATCCATCACGGAGCTCTTCTTCATCATCATCATCATCGCCCTCACCATGAGTTGTGAGTAGTTTACCACAGACCTTCGGGTCCATAGCTAGTATCTAGATGGATTCTTCTCTCTCTATGGATCTCAATACAAAGTTCTCCTCGGTCTTCGAGGAGATTTATTCGATGTAATCTCTTTTTGCGGTGTGTTTGTCGAGATCCGATGAATTGTGAGTTTATGATCAAGGTTATCCATGAAAGATATTTGGTTCTTCTCTGAACTTTTTATGTGTGCTCATAATATTCTTGCAAGTCTCTTCGAATTATTGGATTGGTTTGGCCTACTAGATCTATAGTTCTTGCAATGGGAGAAGTGATTGGCTTTGGGTTCAATCTTGCGGTGTCCTTTCCCAGTGACAGTAGGGGCATCAAGGCACGTATTGTATTGTTGCCATCGAGGATAAAAAGATGGGGTTTATATCATATTGCTTGAGTTTATCCCTCTACATCATGTCATCTTGCTTAAGGCGTTACTCTGTTCTTATGAACTCAATAGAATAGATGCATGCTGGATAGCGGTCGATGTGTGGAGTAATAGTAGTAGATGCAGGCAGGAGTCGGTCTACTTGTCTCGGACGTGATGCCTATATACAATGATCATGCCTAGATAGTCTCATAATTATTCGCTTTTCTATCAATTGCTCGACAGTAATTTGTTTACCCGCCGTAGAATATCGCTATCATGAGAGAAGCCACTAGAGAAAACTATGGCCCCTAGGTCTATTCTCAACATATCAATCTACATCTACTTTACTTTTATCACTTTTATTTGTTATTCTTATAAACTAAAAATACCAAAAATATAAACTATCATCTCTATCAGATCTCACTCTCGTAAGTGACCGTAAAGGGATTGACAACCCCTTATTGCGTTGGCTGCGAAGTTCTTATTTGTTTGTGCAGGTGCGAGGGACTCACGCGTGGTCTCCTACTGGATTCATACCTTGGTTCTCAAAAACTGAGGGAAATACTTACACTACTGTGCTGCATCTCCCTTTCCTCTTCGAGGGAATACAACACAAGCTCAAGAAGTAGCAAGAAGAATTTCTGGCGCCGTTGCCGGGGAGGCTTACGCAAAAGTCATATACCAAGTACCTATCACAAACCCTTATCCTTCGCATTACATTTTTTTGCCTCTCGTTTTCCTCTCCCCCACTTCACCCTTGCCGTTTTATTTGCCCTTCTTCCGCTGTGCGTTTATTGTTCGCTTGCTTCTTGTTTGCTTGTGTGTGTTGGATTGCTTGCTTGTCACTATGGCTCAGAACAATACCAAATTGTGTGACTTCTCCAATACCAACAACAATGATTTTATTAGCACTCCGATTGCTCCTATTACCGATGTGAATCTTGTGAGATCAATGATGCTTTGTTGAATCTTGTCATGAAAGATCAATTCTCCGGCCTTCCTAGTTTTGTTGATTTGTGTGATATGCAAAAGAAAAGGGATACGAATAACGATATTGCTAAATTGAAGTTATTTCCGTTTTCACTTAGAGATCGTGCTAAAACTTGGTTTTCCTCTTTGCCTAGAAATAGTATTGATTCGTGGAATAAGTGCAAAGATGCTTTTATCTCTAAGTATTTCCCTCCTGCTAAGATCATCTCTCTTAGAAACGATATTATGAATTTTAAGCAACTAGATCATGAGCATGTTGCACAAGCTTGGGAGAGAATGAAATTGATGATACGTAATTGCCCGACACATGGTTTGAATCTATGGATGATTATTCAGAACATTTATGCTGGCTTGAATTTTGCTTCTAGAAATCTTTTAGATTCGGCCGCCCGAGGCACTTTTGTGGAAACTACCTTAGGAGAAGCAACCAAACTCCTAGATAATATTATGGTTAACTACTCTCAATGGCACACCGAAAGATCTACTAGTAAAAAAGTGCATGCTATTGAAGAGATTAGTGTTTTGAGTGGAAAGATGGATGAATTTATGAAATTGTTTGCTGCTAAGAGTGCTTCTTCTGATCCTAATGATATGCCTTTGTCCACTTTGATTGAGAATAACAATGAATCTTTGGATGTGAATTTTGTTGGTAGGAATAATTTTGGTAACAATGCTTATAGTGGTAATTTTAATCCTAGGCCTTTTCCTAGTAATTCCTCTAATAATTATGGTAATTCCTACAACAACTCTTATGGAAAGATGCCTTCTGAATTTGAAACTAGTGTTAAGGAGTTTATGATCTCGCAAAAGAATTTCAATGCTTTGCTTGAAGAGAAATTGCTTAAGGTTGATGAATTGGCTAGAAGTGTGGATAGAATTACTCTTGATGTTGATTCTTTGAAACTTAGATCTATCCCACCTAAGCATGATATCAATGAGTCTCTCAAAGCCATGAGAATTTCCATTGATGAATGCAAAGAAAGAACCGCTAGGATGCGTGCTAAAAGAGAAGATTATATTAAATCATGTTCTTCTAGTTATCATGAAAATGAAGATGAAGATCTGAAAGTTATTGACGCGTCTCCTATTAGATCCTTGTTTTCTAGTATAAATCTTGATGAAAATAGGATTGGAGATGATTCTGCTTTAAGGTGTCCCAATGATTCGGAGTTTTTAGATCTTGATGCCAAAATTGCTAAAGGTGGGAGTGAAGAGATTAAAACTTTGCATAGTGGTGAACCCACTACTTTGGATTTCAAGGGATTCAATTATGATAATTGCTCTTTGATTGATTGTATTTCCTTGTTGCAATCCGTACTAAATTCTCCGCATGCTTATAGTGAAAATAAAGCTTTCACCAAACACATAGTTGATGCTTTGATGCAATCTTATGAAGAAAAACTTGAGTTGGAAGTTTCTATCCCTAGAAAGCTTTATCATGAATGGGAACCTACTATTAAAATAAAAATAAAAGATCATGAATGCTATGCTTTGTGTGATTTGGGTGCTAGTGTCTCCACTATCCCAAAAACTTTGTGTGATTTCCTAGGGTTCCATGAGCTTGATGATTGTTCTTTAAATTTGCATCTTGCGGATTCCACTTTTAAGAAACCTACGGGAAGAATTAATGATGTTCTTATTGTTGCCAATAGGAATTATGTGCCTGTGGATTTTATTGTTCTTGATATAGATTACAATCCTTCATGTCCTATTATTCTTGGGAGACCTTTCCTTAGAATGATTGGTGCAATTATTGATATGAAGGAAGGAAATATTAGATTCCAATTTCCATTAAGGAAAGGCATGGAACACTTTCCTAGAAGGAAAATCAAATTACCATATGAATCTATCATGAGAGCCACTTATGGATTGCCTTCCAAAGATGGCAATACCTAGATTTATCTTGTATCGTGCCTAGCTAGGGGCATAAAACGATAGCGCTTGTTGGGAGGCAACCCAATTTTATGTTTTATGTTTTTGTTGCTGTTAGGGAATAAATATTGCATCTAGCCTATGATTAGATGTGGTTTCATGTTTTGTTTAGTGTTTGTGCCAAGTAGAACCTTTGGGAAGACTTGTGTGAAGTTTATGTGATCTTGCTGTGAAAAACAGAATCGTTAGCGCTGGCTAAAGTAGTCTTCAGATTATACTGGAGCGTGATTTTTAGTTAATTATTTTTGCAGATGATTGGTAGACAAATTCCGCAAATTTAAAATTTTAGTTTGAATTTTTTGGAGTTCCAGAAGTAGGCGAAACCTACAGATTACTTCAGACTATTCTATTTTTGACAAATTCTATTTTTCGTGTGTTGTTTGCTTATTCCGATGCATCTATGAGTAGTATTAGAGGATATGAACCATAGAGAAGTTGGAATACAGTAGGTTTAACACCAATATAAGCAAAGAATGAATTCATTGCTGCACCTTTGAGTAGTGGTTTGCTTTCTTATACTAACGGAGCTCACGAGAATTTTTGTCAAAGTTTTGTGTTGTGAAGTTTTCAAGTTTTGAGTATTGCCTTGATGGACTATGGAACAAGGAGTAGAAAAGGCCTAAGCTTGGGTATGCCCATGGCACCCCAAGTAAATTCAAGATAATCAAGAGCCTAAGCTTGGGGATGCCCCGGAAGGCATCCCCTCTTTCGTCTTCATCCATTGATAACTATAACTGGAGCTATATTTTTATTCGCAACATGATATGTGTTTTGCTTGGAGCGTCTTGTATAATTTGAGTCTTTGCTTGTTAGTTTGCCACAATAATCCTTGCTGGACACACCTATTTTAGAGAGTTAAATATGTCCTAGAAATTATTAGAACACTCTATGTGCTTCACTTATACCTTTTGAGTTGAATAGTTTTTGCTCCAGTGCTTCACTTATATCTTTTAGAGCACGTTGGTGGTAATATTTTGTAGAAATTGTTGAACTCTCATGATTTACTTATATCCTTTTGAGAGTCTATTAAAACAGCATGGTAATGTGTTTAGGCTAAAGAAACTAGTCTTCACATGATAGACATCTGATACGTCCAAAACATATCTATAATTTCTGCTTGCTCCATGCTTCTTTTGTGTGATATTGCTATGATATTTATGCACTTCCATACACTTTTGATCATATTTGGACTAACCTATTAACTCAGTGCACCCCAGTGCCAGTTTCTGTTCTCTGCTATTTTTGTATTTCAGGTTTTCCCATTACTTAAATTGCCAGAAAAAATCCGGGAAAAATATATAAAAAATCAGCGCTCCAGAAGATTCCACGCGCCAGAAGTGGGGCCAGAGGGGAGCCAGGGGCAGCCCAGGCGGCCTGCCCACGCGGCGCCCGTCCTAGCCTCGCCGGGGGGGGGGGGCCTGGGCCCCCCTCTCCGCCTCTGGTGACCCCCTTTGGCATATATTTAGCACGCATCCCGAAACCCTCGAGGACGGAACCCTTTTTCACGATCTCATCTCTGTTCCGCCGCCGTCGCGCTTCCAAGATCGGGAGCACCAGGAGAACTCTTCCCGGCACCCTGCCGGAGGGGAGAACCACCACCGGGAGCTTCTCCACCACCATGGACGCTTCCCGGATGAGTTGTGAGTAGTCTCCCTTGGACCATGGGTCCATGACCAGTAGCTATGTGATGTTCTCCTCCCCTCTTTGTTCTTCATCGATTAGACCTCGTGAGCTGCCCTACATGATCGAGGCACATATGTAATCTTTATGCTGTTGCTCTGCTGAGTTTGCTGGGATCCGATGGATTATGAGATTATGTTCAGATTGTGTGTGAGTAATATATTTGATTCACCTCTTTTATATTTATGTTCTTGAGTAATTCTTGCATGTTCTCCGTTGCTATTTATTGCTTTGGCCGAGTAGTAGGTAGTAAC
>LR738709.1:591634860-591664837 GCA_902687465.1 Secale cereale | reverse complement strand
TGGTTACCGAAGGTTGTTCGGAGTCCCGGATGAGATCCCGGACGTGACGAGGGTCTCCGGAATGGTCCGGGGACGAAGATTGATATATAGGATGAAAGGTTTCGGAGTCCGGAAGTGTTCCGGGGAGCATCGGGAAATCGGCGGATTACCGAAAAGGGTTTCGGGGGTCCCGGAAGTGGTTCTGGGCCTAATGGGCCACAAGGGGGGACACCACAGCCCTCATAGGGCTGTGCGCCCCCCCTGGGCCCTCTCCTCATGCGCAAGGGGAGGTGGACCCTCCTAGGGCTGCCGCACCCCCCTGGCTTGGGGGGCAAGGCACCTAGGGGGGGAAACCCTAGGGCCTGGCCCTTGGCCGCCGGCCCCCCTAGGGGAAACCCTAGGGCGCCCCCCTCTCCTCCTTCCCCCTATATATAGAGAGGTAGAGGGAGGGCAGCCAACACACGTTGTGCCTCGGTGCTGCCCTCCCTCTCCCATAACATCTTCATCTCCCGCGGTGCTTGGGCGAAGCCCTGCTGGAATCCTTCTCCACCATCACCACCACGCCGTCGTGCTGCCGGTCTCTCCATCAACCTCTCCTCCACCCCTTGCTGGATCAAGAAGGAGGAGACGTCCCCGAGCCGTACGTGTGAAGAACGCGGAGGCACCGTTGCTTCGGTGCTAGGATCTTCGGCGATCTGAATCGCGGCGAGTACGACTCCATCAACCGCGTTCTTAACGCTTCCGCTTAGCGATCTACAAGGGTATGTGGATCCTACTCTCCCCTCGTAGTTGCATCTACTAGATTGATCTTGGTGAACGTAGAGAAAATTTTTTGTTTTCCATGCAACGTTCCCTAACAGTGGCATCATGAGCTAGGATCTTGCGTAGATGCTTTCTCGAGTAGAACACAAAAGGGTTTGTGGGCGTTGATGTTTAAATTGCTGCCCTCCTTAGTCTTTCTTGATTTAGCGGTATTATGGGATGAAGCGGCCCGGACCAACTTTACATGTCCACGTACATGAGACCGGTTCCATCGACAGACATGTGACTTTTGTTGCATAAGATGGCTGGCGGGTGTCTGTCTCTCCTATCTTAGTTGAATCGGAATAGAACAAGGCGGTCCTTGTAGAAGGTTAAATAGCAACTTGAATATCACCGTTGTGGCTTTGCGTAGGTAAGAAGCGTTCTTGCTAGATACCCGTAGCAGCCACGTAAAACATGCAACAACAAATTAGAGGACGTCTAACTTGTTTTTGCAGGGTATGTATGTGATATGATATGGCCAATGACATGATGAGATATATTTGATGTATGAGATGATCATGTTGTAATAGTTAATATCGACTTGCATGTCGATGCATACGGCAACCGGCAGGAGCCATAGGGTTGTCTTTAATTTTTGTATGACCTGCGTGTCAATCATTAAGCGCTTTGTAATGCTTTACTTTATCGCTAAACGGTAGCAATAGTAGTAAGAGCATGGTGGGCGCGCGACAACCCCGATGGCGACACGATGATGGAGATCATGGTGTGGCGCCGGTGACGATGGAGATCATGCCGGTGCTTTGGAGATGGAGATCAAAAGCACGAGTTGATGGCCATATCATGTCACTTATGATTTGCATGTGATGTTAATCCTTTTATGCATCTTATTTTGCATAGGACGACGGTAGCATTATAAGATGATCCTTCACTAAAATTTCAAGATAAAATTGTGTTCCCCCCGAGTGTGCGCCGTTGCGAAGGTTCGTCGTTTCGAAGCACCACGTGATGATCGGGTGTGATAGACTCTACGTTCGCATACAACGGGTGCAAGCCAGTTTTGCACATGCAGAACACTCGGGTTAGACTTGACGAGCCTAGCATGTACAGACATGGCCTCGGAACACGGAGGACCGAAAGGTCGAGCATGAGTCATATAGTAGATATGATCAACATGTTGATGTTCACCATTGACACCACCTCATCTCACGTGATGATCGGACTTGGGTTGGTGAATTTGGATCATGTTACGCTCGAATGACCAGAGGGATGTCAATTTGAGTGGGAGTTATAATTAATTTGATTAGGTAATAACTCACTTATCATGAACAATAGTCTAAAATGTCTTTGCAAATTTTTGGTTGTAGATGGCTCGCGCAGTAGCTCCCCTGAATTTTAATGCGTTCCTAGAGAAAGCTAAACTGAAAGATGACGGGAGCAACTTTGTGGACTGGCTCCGCAATCTGAGGATCATCCTCACAGCTGCCCAAAAGGTTTATGTCCTGAATGCACCGCTAGGTGACCCCCCCGCTCCTACAGCCCCTGCAGACGTTTTGAACGTCTGGCAGACACGTTCGGATGACTATTCGATAGTGCAGTGTGC
Source organism: Secale cereale (assembly GCA_902687465.1). Taxonomy (NCBI): domain Eukaryota; kingdom Viridiplantae; phylum Streptophyta; class Magnoliopsida; order Poales; family Poaceae; genus Secale; species Secale cereale. The sequence goes on along the minus strand of LR738709.1, from coordinate 591,662,493 downwards.
CATGTTGTACGGCTTGGAAGGAGGACTTCAAAGGCGTTTTGAACGTCATGGTGCATATGAGATGTACCAGGAGTTGAAGTTCATCTTTGAGAAGAATGCTAAGATCGAGAGGTATGAGACCACCGATAAATTCTTCGCTTGCAAGATGGAGGAGAATTCGTCTGTCAGTGAGCACTTACTGAAGATGTCTGGGTACTATACCCGCATAGCTGATCTGGGACTTGTGTTCCCGGATGAGGCTATCATTGACAGAATTCTCCAGTCACTCCCTCCAACCTACAAGAGCTTCGTGCAGCAGTATAACATGCAAGGGATGAACAAGACCATCGCCGAGCTGTTTTCGATGCTGAAAGTCGCTGAGGCAGACATCCAGAAGGAGTATCAAGTGTTGATGGTCAATAAAACCACCAGTTTCAAGAAGAATGGCAAGGGCAAGAAGGGTAACTCTAAGAAGGGTGGCAAAGCAGTTGCTAATCCAGTGAAGAAACCCAAGGCTGGGCCCAAGCCAGAGACTGAGTGTTTCTATTGCAAGGGGAACGGCCACTGGAAGCGGAACTGCCCCAAGTATCTGGCGGACAAGAAGGGGGCCAACAACAAAGGTATATGTGATATACATGTTATTGATGTGTACCTTACCAACTCTCGTTGTAGTGCCTGGGTATTTGATACCGGTTCGGTTGCTCACATTTGCAACTCTAAACAGGAACTGCGGAATAAACGGAGGCTGGCGAAGGACGAAGTGACGATGCGCGTGGGAAATGGTTCCAAGGTTGATGTGATCGCCGTCGGCACGCTCGCTCTTCGATTACCATCGGGATTAGTATTGAACCTGAATAATTGTTATTTAGTGCCTGCGTTAAGCATGAACATTATATCTGGATCTTGTTTATTGCGAGACGGTTACTCATTTAAGTCAGAGAATAATGGTTGTTCTATTTATATGAGTAATATCTTTTATGGTCATGCACCCGAAGTTAGGGGTTTATTCTTATTGAATCTCGATAGTGATGATACACATGTTCATAACATTGATGCCAAAAGATGTAGAGTAGATAATGATAATACCACTTTCTTGTGGCACTGCCGTCTCGGTCATATCGGCGCGAAACGCATGAGGAAGCTCCATGCTGATGGACTTTTGGAGTCTCTTGATTTTGAATCACTTGACACGTGCGAGCCGTGCCTCATGGGCAAGATGACAAGGACCCCGTTTTCAGGGACAATGGAACGGGCAAGTGACTTATTGGAAATCATACATACTGATGTGTGCGGTCCGATGAGTGTAACGGCGCGCGGTGGATATCGTTATTTTCTCACCTTCACTGACGACTTAAGTAGATATGGGTATATTTACTTCATGAAGCATAAGTCTGAAACTTTTGAAAAGTTCAAGCAATTTCAGAGTGAAGTTGAAAATCATCGTAACAAGAAGATCAAGTTCCTACGATCTGATCGAGGGGGAGAATATCTGAGTTATGAGTTTGGTGATCACTTAAGAAAATGTGGAATTGTTTCACAGTTGACGCCACCTGGAACACCACAGCGTAATGGTGTGTCCGAACGTCGTAATCGAACCCTATTAGATATGGTACGTTCTATGATGTCTCTTGCCGATTTGCCACTATCGTTTTGGGGATATGCGTTAGAGACAGCTACATTCACTTTAAATAGGGCTCCATCTAAGTCCGTTGAGACAACACCGTATGAACTGTGGTTTGGTAAGAAACCTAAGTTGTCTTTTCTCAAGGTTTGGGGTTGCGATGCTTATGTCAAAAGGCTTCAGCCAGAAAAGCTCGAACCCAAAGCGGACAAATATGTCTTCATAGGATACCCAAAAGAAACAGTTGGGTACACCTTCTATCTCAGATCCGAGGGCAAAGTGTTTGTCGCTAAGAACGGGTCCTTTCTCGAGAAAGAGTTTCTCTCGAAAGAATTGAGTGGGAGGAAGGTAGAACTTGATGAGGTTATTGAACCTCTGCTTCAACCAGAGAGTAGCGCAGCACAGAAAGATGTTTTTGTGGAGCCTGCAGAGGTTGAAGAGGAAGCCAATGATGATGATCAAGGAGCTTCTGATCAAGTTACTACCGAACCTCGTAGGTCGACAAGGGTACGCACTGCACCTGAGTGGTATGGTAACCCTGTCTTGGAGGTCATGTTATTAGACAACGGTGAACCTACGAGCTATGGAGAAGCGATGGTGGGCCCGGATTCCGACAAATGGTTAGAGGCCATGAAATCCGAGATGGGATCCATGTATGAAAACAAAGTATGGACTTTGGAAGTATTACCTGAAGGGCGGAAGGCCATTCAGAATAAATGGATTTTTAAGAGGAAGACGGACGCTGACGGTAATGTCACCGTGTATAAAGCTCGACTTGTGGCAAAGGGTTTTTCACAAGTTCAAGGGATTGACTACGATGAGACTTTCTCACCCGTAGCGATGCTTAAATCCGTCCGAATCATGTTAGCAATAGCTGCATATTTCGATTATGAAATTTGGCAGATGGATGTTAAAACAGCGTTCCTTAACGGTTTTCTTAAGGAAGAGTTGTATATGATACAACCGGAAGGTTTTGTCGATCCAGAGAATGCTGACAAAGTATGCAAGCTCCAGCGTTCCATTTATGGGCTGGTGCAAGCATCTCGGAGTTGGAATCTTCGCTTTGATGAGGTGATCAAAGCGTTTGGGTTTGTACAAGTTTACAATGAAGCTTGTATTTACAAGAAAGTGAGTGGGAGCTCTATAGCGTTTCTAATATTATATGTGGATGACATATTGCTGATTGGAAACAATATAGAATTTTTGGATAGCGTGAAGGGGTATTTGAACAAGAGTTTTTCGATGAAGGATCTCGGTGAAGCTGCTTTCATATTGGGCATCAAGATCTATAGAGATAGATCAAGACGCTTGATAGGACTTTCACAAAGCACATACCTTGATAAAGTTTTGAAGAAGTTCAAAATGGATCAATCCAAGAAGGGGTTCTTGCCGGTATTGCAAGGTACAAAGTTGAGTAAGACTCAATGCCCAGTGACTGCGGAAGATAGAGAAAACATGAGTGTCGTCCCCTATGCTTCAGCCATAGGCTCTATCATGTATGCAATGCTGTGCACAAGACCAGATGTCAGCCTTGCCATAAGTATGGCCGGAAGGTTTCAAAGTAATCCTGGTATGGATCACTGGACAGCGGTCAAGAATATCCTTAAGTACCTGAAAAGGACTAAGGAAATGTTTCTCGTTTATGGAGGTGATCAAGAGCTCGTCGTAAAGGGTTACGTCGATGCAAGCTTTGACACTGATCCGGATGACTCTAAGTCTCAAACCGGATACGTATATATTCTCAACGGGGGAGCGGTAAGCTGGTGCAGTTCCAAGCAGAGCGTGGTAGCTGATTCTACATGTGAAGCGGAGTATATAGCTGCCTCGGAGGCGGCAAAGGAAGGTGTCTGGATGAAGGAGTTCATGACAGATCTTGGAGTTGTGCCTAGTGCACTGAACCCAATGACTCTGTTCTGTGACAACACTGGTGCCATTGCTCTAGCCAAGGAACCAAGGTTTCACAAGAGGACCAGACACATAAAGCGACGCTTCAATTCCATCCGCGATTCGGTCAAGGAGGAGGACATAAATATTTGCAAAGTACACACGGATTTGAATGTTGCAGATCCGTTGACTAAGCCTCTTCCACGGGCTAAGCACGATCAACACCAAGACTCTATGGGTGTTAGATTCATTACCTTGTAATGCTAGATTCTTGACTCTAGTGCAAGTGGGAGACTGTTGGAAATATGCCCTAGAGGCAATAATAAAAGAGTTATTATTATATTTCCTTGTTCATGATAATCGTTTATTATCCATGCTATAACTGTATTGATTGGAAACTCAAATACATGTGTGGATGAATAGACAGACTTTGTGTCCCTAGTGAGCCTCTACAGGACTAGCTCGTTGATCAAAGATGACCGCGGTTTCCAGGTCATAGACATGAGTTGTCATTTGATAACGGGATCACATCATTAGGAGAATGATGTGATGGACGAGACCCAAACGTTAAACATAGCTTTTGATCGTGTCAGTTATCGCTATAGTTTTCTGCATGTCAAGTATAAGTTCCTATGACCATGAGGTCATGTAACTCACTGACACCGTAGGAGTGCTTTGTGTGTGCCAAACGTCACAACGTAACTGGGTGACTATAAAGGTACTCTACAGGTATCTCCGAGGGTGTCTGTTGAGTTGACATGGATCGAGACTGGGATTTGTCACTCCGTATGACGGAGAGGTATCTCCGGGCCCACTCGGTAATACGTCATCTCAATGAGCTCAAAGTGATTAAGTAGTTGGTCACGGGATTATGTATTACGGTAACGAGTAAAGAGACTTGCCGGTAACGAGATTGAACTAGGTATAGAGATACCGACGATCGAATCTCGGGCAAGTAACATACCGACGAGACAAAGGGAACTGTATACGGGATTGCCTGAATCCTTGACATCGTGGTTCATCCGATGAGATCATCGAGAAACGTGTGGGAACCAATATGGGTATCCAGATCCCGCTATTGGTTATTGACCTGGGAGTGTCTCGGTCATGTCTACATGGTTTCCGAACCCGCAGGGTCTACACACTTAAGGTTCGGTGACGCTAGGGTTGTTAGTGAGAACAGTGCATGGTTACCGAAGGTTGTTCAGAGTCCCGGATGAGATCCCGGACGTGACGAGGGTCTCCGGAATGGTCCGGGGACGAAGATTGATATATAGGATGAAAGGTTTCGGAGTCCGGAAGTGTTCCGGGGAGCATCGGGAAATCGGCGGATTACCGAAAAGGGTTTCGGGGGTCCCGGAAGTGGTTCTGGGCCTAATGGGCCACAAGGGGGGACACCACAGCCCTCATAGGGCTGTGCGCCCCCCCTGGGCCCTCTCCTCATGCGCAAAGGGGAGGTGGACCCTCCTAGGGCTGCCGCACCCCCACTGGCTTGGGGGGCAAGGCACCTAGGGGGGGAAACCCTAGGGCCTGGCCCTTGGCCGTCGCCCCCCCCCCCTGCCCTGGCCGCCGGCCCCCCTAGGGGAAACCCTAGGGCGCCCCCCTCTCCTCCTTCCCCCTATATATAGAGAGGTAGAGGGAGGGCAGCCAACACACGTTGTGCCTCGGTGCTGCCCTCCCTCTCCCATAACATCTTCATCTCCCGCGGTGCTTGGGCGAAGCCCTGCTGGAATCCTTCTCCACCATCACCACCACGCCGTCGTGCTGCCGGTCTCTCCATCAACCTCTCCTCCACCCCTTGCTGGATCAAGAAGGAGGAGACGTCCCCGAGCCGTACGTGTGAAGAACGCGGAGGCACCGTTGCTTCGGTGCTAGGATCTTCGGCGATCTGAATCGCGGCGAGTACGACTCCATCAACCGCGTTCTTAACGCTTCCGCTTAGCGATCTACAAGGGTATGTGGATCCTACTCTCCCCTCGTAGTTGCATCTACTAGATTGATCTTGGTGAACGTAGAGAAATTTTTTTGTTTTCCATGCAACGTTCCCTAACACTACCTACTACTTGGCCAAAGCAATAAATAACAACGGAGAACATGCAAGAATTACTTATGAACTAAAATATAAAAGAGGTGAATCAAATATATTACTCAAGATCAATCTGAACATAATCTCATAATCCATTGGATCCCAGCAAACTCAACATAGCAACAACACAAGGATTACATAGGTGCCTCGATCATGTAGGGTAGCTCACGAGGACTAATTAGTGAAGCACAAGAACGGGAGGAGAACATCACATAGCTACTGTTCATGGACTCATGGTCCAAGGGAGACTACTCACGAGTCATCCAGGAGGCGTCCATGGTGGTGGAGAAGCTCCCAGTGGTGATCCTCCCCTCCGGCAGGGTGCCAGGAAGAGTTCTCCTGGTGCTCCCGATCTTGGAAGCGGCGGCGGCGGCGGAACAGAGATGGGAATGCGAAAAGAAGTCCTGTTTCAAGGGTTACGGGGGACCCTTTAAATATCTGCCAAAGTAGGGCACCAGGGGGCTCTCGGGGTGCCGAGGCGCCCCCCCGGCGCGGCCCAGGGGGGGGGGGGCGCCCACAGGGCGCCTGGGGCCCCTGTGGCCCCCCCAGGCTCCCCTTCGGAAGCAGTGTCGTTCCCGGAACGCTGATTTTTTATATATTTTTTCTGTATTTTTCTGGGCAGTTCTCGAAACGTGAAAACCTGAAATACAAAAACAGCCGAAAATAGAAACTGACACTGGGGTGCACTGGATTAGTAAGTTAATCCAAATATGATCAAATGTGTATGGAAGTGTATGAATATCATAGCAATATCACCCAAAAGTAGCATGGAGCAAGCAGAAATTATAGATACGTTTTGGACGTATCAACATCCCCAAGCTTAATTCCTGCTCGTCCTCGAGTAGGTAAATGATAACAAGAATAATTTCTGTGGTGACATGCTATTAACCATATAAGACTTTCTCATAGTCATATGACAAATGCTTACTGAGACAATGATTCTAAAGTATTTAAGTTGTCTCAAGAGAAAATCACAAATGACTGAAAGTTTTACAACATGAAACTGAAACATCAAAAAGATTTGCAAAGTACATGATGTGCAAATATGATCAAGTGATATCTAGCTTGCCCCCTTTAGTGATGCAAAACATAAGTGCAGGGGCACCTTCAAGGTTTATGTGATGACTAGATACAATCATTTCAAAATAAACGATATCACAATCATGCAAAAGACAATGCTACTTTGGGACAATGCACATTACACTCAGAATGACAATCATGCTCTCAGTAGTTGATGCTTGAAGTGCTAGAGCTTTTTATTTTGAAACATGGAAGCAATTGTGTCAACGGTAGTAGTACTTCATATGTGTCATGTATAAAACATCTTATAAGTTGCAAGCCTCATGCATCGAATACCAATAGTGCTCGCTCCTTGTCCTAATTAGCTCGGATCCCCATGGGTTATCATTGCATTGCATATGTTTTTACCAAGTGTCACAAAGGGGTACCTCTATGCCACCTGTACAAAGGTCCAAGGAGATAGATCGCATTTGATTTCTCGTTTTTGATAAATCTCAACTTGAGGACATCCATACCGGGACAACATAGAAAATAGATCATGGACTCCTCTTTAATGCATAAGCATGTTCTCGTGAGAGATTGAGGATAAGGTCCAAGCTAAAACTTCCACCATGAGGCATGGCTTTGGTTGGCGGCCCAATGTTCTTCTCTAACAATATGCATATTATTTCAACCCACGGTAAATCACCCTTACTTCAGACAAGACGAACATGCATAGCAACTCACATGATATTCAACAAAGTGTGACAGTTGATGGCGTCCCCAGAAACATGGTTACCGCTCAGCAAGCAACTCATAAGAAATAAGATACATAAACAACATATTCTTTACCACAATAGTTTTTAGGCTACTTTCCCATGAGTTATGTATTGCATGGTTAATTTGCTTAGTGCAGGTGGAGGTTAGCAAAAGACTGGGAGCAACCAACTAAGAGAGCAATGACGGTCATAATCATGTAGAGCGACAAAGCAATATTGAATCAGGCATGGTAGTTATATCGCTACTTAGAAACAAAAGATCATCAAGGCTTGACAGACTTTCTTTACAGTCTTGAATATGCGTGAGCATACGCCAAGTCAATCAAAATAAATTCTCGAAGGAAGATATTACTAAACCATACCACATCATAGGCAAACAAACCAAGTTGGTATTCCAATGACACATTGGGAACCCCCCAGCTATTCGAGATTAACCATAAGAAAACCTGAACTACTAAGCACCATCATGAAAGTAGCATCTCTATCATAGACACATTAACCAATGCAACGGAAGAAAACTCTCTTAATAAGGTGATCATGATAATTAAAAAGAGTTCAAGAAACCAACTAAATAAAAGCTCTTGAAAAGATAAGCATGAATACTAAGAGCAAAGCACGATAGTAGCTATTTAAAAGACAAAGAACACACACATCATAGATAGACAAGAAAATTCTATGTAATGTTCTAGGTAGAGGTGGAGCGTGTTTCTCTCCCACATAAAGGAATGCTGGGTTCCGACTCGTTATGAAAAACTAAAAAGAAAACTAAAAGCAAGACGCTCCAAGCATAGCACATAACACATGAAGTGATAAAAATATAGCGGAACGAAAGACGAACTGATAATGTTGATGGAGAAGGGGATGCACGGGGGGCATCCCCAAGCTTAGACGCTTGAGTCTCCTTGAATATTTCTTGGGGGTGCACGGGGGCATCCCCAAGCTTGAGCGCTTGACACTGCTGAATCTTTTTATCATCTTCCCTCGCACACTTGAAAACTCCCTTCATACATAACTCATTCATAACCTGATTAGCGAGGTTAGTACCCTTAATAAAATAATTATACCTTGCTGGAAATAAGGATATTCTTGAAGTTCTACTGTTTCTCAAGATCGCCAAAAGGTTTTTGCAAAGAAAAAGCAAGTTCTTAATTTGCAAAGTGAAGGTATGGCAAAACAGGACAGAATCTGTGAAAAACAGAACAGCAGGCAGTAATTGACCTGTTCGGGATACTTCTGCAACTCAAATCAAAAAACTCAGAACTGACGCACGAAAGATAATTATATAGAGAACGCTGTCGAAAAAATTCAGACCAAAAGGATGACCTGGTGATTTTATACGAATTTTTCTATCCAAGGACAGAATCTGTTTCCTGGACAGCACCTCACAACTTTTGAACTTTCTAGCAATCAGAGGCTATACTTGGCACAAATATGAAAAGCAAAGATACAATGATGATGCTACAGCAGCAAACAACATCAAGACACAACAAAAGCAAAAAATTTATTCATGTGGGCTGCCTCCCAAAAGCGCTTTCTTTTATGCCTTTAAGCTAGGCATAATGCAAAGATCAAGTTTTATCAAGGGTAAAAGAATAACTAGCCCGTACAACGGACTCAAAGGGTAACTTGACCTTCTTACGAGGGAAGTGTTCCATCCCTTTCTTGAGAGGAAACTGAAATTTTATATTACCCTCTTTCATGTCAATGACAGCACCAGCAGTGCGCAAAAAGGGACGTCCCAAAATAATTGGACAAGAAGGATCACATTCAATATCCATAATAGTGAAATCAACGGACACATAATTATCATTGACAACAATAAGAACATCGTCAATCCTCCCCAAAGGTTTCTTTATGGAAGAATCAACAAGAGCATTACCAAAAGAACAAGAATCAAAAGATTTCAATTTAAGCATATCATATAGTCTTTTGGGCATAATAGAAGTACAAGCTACAATATCACATAAAGCAAAGCATGAGAAGTTATTTATCTTAATTTTGATCATAGAATCCCAACCATCTCCTATCTTTCTAGGTATGGAGGCTTCTACTCTGAGTTTCTCCTCCCTAGCTTTGATGAGAGCATTAGTGATATGCTCTGTGAAGGCAAGATTAAGAGTGCTAGTGTTGGGATCCTTAGCCATTCCTTGTAGGAAGGTGATAACTTCTGAAATACTACAATTATCAAAATCAATTTTATCATTAGTGGGCAGAATTGTAGTGTCATCCTCTTTGTTTAGTTCGCTCTCTATTATAAGAGTTTGAACATCTTCCCAAGTTTCGGGAAGCTTAGGAGCAATTTTAAACAGAGGCTCATACTTTTTTCCTGGAAGGCCATGCCATGGACATAACTCTCCGTCATAACTAGTGTAATCACAAGGTTTATCTTTTTTATAAACCCCGTCAAAGATAAGTGGGGCAATGGAAGTAGGGGTGTACCCCTCCCATTTAGTATTTTTGGTAGAACTCATAGTAGCAAGCAAGCAAGATAACTATTTTTGTGATTTTCAATAAAAGGAACTAAAGCAAATATGAAAGGTAAACTAACAAGACTAATAAGCAAAGGTAAAAGATAGCATGCAACTCCCCTATCCTGAAGAGTGGAGTCCCCTGCAACGGCGCCAGAAAATACTCCTTGATGGGCCTCGAACCCCTCGTTGGATTACCCGAAGTGGAAGGTGTAAGATGCAGTAAGTAGAAGTGTTTTCCCCTAGCAAAGATGCCAAGGATCGAATCCCCAGAGACTCCTAGGTTCAACAGGTAGGTGTCAACTGCTAACGGCGCAATTAGCAATCAACGTGGACCTGCACACAGATACAAATAACTTTGCTCCCAACGAGTACAGAGAGGTTGTCAATCTCTCCGGCCTTGTAGTTCACAAAGGGTTAAAAGCAATATGATAGTAGTGATAGATAGTAATTTGCAATAGTAAATAAAATAGCGGAAAGTAAAATAGTGTATGTGATCAATGATAGTAATATGGACCGGAGTCACATGATGTTCACTAGCGATGTCTCTCTCCCAAAAGACGATAAAACAGCTATGTGAGGTAACAAATTACAGCTGGGCAATTGACAGGACCACGAACGCAAACCAATGCTGACTACATTGCAAGAAAGGTTGAGGTTCAAAGCATGGGCGGTACGCCAAAGTAAGTAGACCGAAATCCATCTACATCTACTACTAATCATCCACCTTGAGATATCTATCCAGAACATCTCGCTGGTATTAAGTTGCGAGTCCCACCCATAGTGTAAACTCAATGCAACAGACAACTGCATTAAAAGAACTTTGCGTAAAGTAAACAATCCTTGCACCCGCGAGCACAAGCACCGTTGTTTTCCCCCTTGTGGCAACAGCACATCCCCTAGACTCATGTTTCTGTCACTCAAGCTAGTCATCGAGGGGCATGAACCCACAATCGAGCATAACGTTCCCTCTTGGAGTCACTACCTACTACTTGGCCAAAGCAATAAATAACAACGGAGAACATGCAAGAATTACTTATGAACTAAAATATAAAAGAGGTGAATCAAATATCTTGAGTAATATATTTGATTCACCTCTTTTATATTTTAGTTCATAAGTAATTCTTGCATGTTCTCCGTTGTTATTTATTGCTTTGGCCAAGTAGTAGGTAGTGACTCCAAGAGGGAACGTTATGCTCGATTGTGGGTTCATGCCCCTCGATGACTAGCTTGAGTGACAGAAACATGAGTCTAGGGGATGTGCTGTTGCCACAAGGGGGAAAACAACGGTGCTTGTGCTCGCGGGTGCAAGGATTGATTACTTTACGCAAAGTTCTTTTAATGCAGTTGTCTGTTGCATTGAGTTTACACTATGGGTGGGACTCGCAACTTAATACCAGCGAGATGTTCTGGATAGATATCTCAAGGTGGATGATTAGTAGTAGATGTAGATGGATTTCGGTCTACTTACTTTGGCGTACCGCCCATGCTTTGAACCTCAACCTTTCTTGCAATGTAGTCAGCATTGGTTTGCGTTCGTGGTCCTGTCAATTGCCCAGCTGTAATTTGTTACCTCACATAGCTGTTTTATCGTCTTTTGGGAGAGAGACATCGCTAGTGAACATCATGTGACTCCGGTCCATATTACTATCATTGATCACATACACTATTTTACTTTCCGCTATTTTATTTACTATTGCAAATTACTATCTATCACTACTATCATATTGCTTTTAACCCTTTGTGAACTACAAGGCCGGAGGGATTGACAACCTCTCTGTACTCGTTGGGAGCAAAGTTATTTGTATCTGTGTGCAGGTCCTGTCAAGCGAAAGTTTCTGACGCTATTGACACCTTCTTGTCGACCCTCGGAGTCTCACGGGATTCGATCCTTGGTATCTTTGCCAAGGTAATTTACCGCTACGCTACATCTCAAACCTTCCACTTGGGGTAACCAACAAGGGGCGAGAAGCCATCAACATCCAATGTCAATGTAGTAAAAAAATTCACACTAAGTGCATTGAATATGATGAGATGTTGGATGCTTGATAATTGTTTTGAGATATGAGGATAGTGATATTAGAGTCATGCTAGTGGAGTTATTATGAAATTTAGAAATACTTGTGTTAAGGTTAGTGATTCCCGTATCATGCACGTATGGTGAACCGCTATGTGACGAAGTTAGAGCATGAGGTATTTGTAGAGTGCCAACCTTTGTGTGGAGGTCGGGGGCGCGCGATGGTTAACTCCTACCAACCTCCCCCCTAGGAGCATGCGTTGATTGCTTTGTTTTGATGACTCGTAGATTTTTGCAATAAGTATATGAGTTCTTATGACTAATGTTGAGTCCATGGATTATACGCACTCTTACCCTTCCACCATTGCTAGCCTCTCTTGTACCGCGCAACTTTCGCCGGTGCCATAAACCCACTATATACCCTTCCTCAAAATAGCCACCATATTGTTCCTCAAAACAGCCACCATACCTACCTATCATGGCATTTCCATAGCCATTCCGAGATATATTGCCATGCAACTTTCCACCGTTCCGTTCATATGACACGCATCATATTATCATATTGCCATTGCATGATCATGTAGTTGACATCGTATTTGTGGCAAGGCCACCATGCATAATTTTTTATACATGTCACTCTTGTTTCATTGCACATACCGGTACACCGTCGGATGCATTCATATAGAATCATACTTTGTTGTTGTAGTATCGAGTTGTAATATCGAGTTCTAATGAAAGTGTGATGATCATCATTATTAGAGCATTGTCCCATGGGAGAAAATGCTAAATCTATAAAGCCCCTCCGCAAAAAAAAGGCCAAAGAAAAAAGAAAAAAAAGGCCCAAAAAAAGAGAAAAAGATAAGAAAAAGGGACAATTGCTACTATCTTTTTTCCACACTTGAGCTTTAAAGTAGCACCATGTTCTTCATTGTAGAGAGTCTCATGCTTAGTCACTTTCATATACTAGTGGGAATTTTCATTATAGAACTTGGCTTGTATATTCCAACGATGGGCTTCCTCAAATGCCCTAGGTCTTCGTGAGCAAGCAAGTTGGATGCACACCCACTAGTTTCTTTTGTTGAGTTTTCATTCATATTTAGCTCTAGTCCATCCGTTGCATGGCAATCCCTACTCACTCACATTGATATCTATTGATGGGCATCTCCATAGCCCGTTGATACGCCTAGTTGATGTGAGACTATCTCCCTCCTTTTTGTCTTCTCCACAACCACCTCTATTCCACCCATAGTGCTATGTCCATGGCTCACGCTCATGTATTGCGTGAAAGTTGAAATGTTTGAAAAGATAGAGTATGAAAACAAGTGCTTGGCTGAAATCGGGGTTGTGCATGATATGAATATTTTTGTGTGATGACGAGGGAGCATAGCCAACACTATATGATTTTGTAGGGATAACTTTCTTTAGCCATAGTATTTTGAGAAGACATGATTGCTTTGTTAGTATGCTTGAAGTATGGTTATTTCTTATGTCAATATAGACTTTTATCTTGAATCTTTCAGATCTGAACATTCATGACACAATTAAGAGAATTACATTGAAAAACTATATTGGTTAGCATTCCACATCAAAAATTCTTTATTTATCATTTACCTACTCGAGGACGAGCATGAATTAAGCTTGGGGATGCTTGATACGTCTCCAATGTATCTATAATTTTTGATTGTTCCATGCTATTATTTATGAAGTATTGGACGTTTAATGGGCTTTATCATTCACTTTTATATCATTTTTGGGACTAACCTACTAACCCAAAGGCCCAGTCCAGATTGCTGTTTTTTGCCTGTTTCAGGGTTTTGCAGAAAAAGAATATCAAACGGAGTCCAAACGGAATGAAACCTTCGTGAGAGATATTTTTGGAGAAAATCACGCACGCGGAGCTTGAGAACCACGTCAGGGGATCAAGGGCTGGCCACGAGGGTGGGGAGCACGCCCCCTTCCCAGGGCACGCCCCCTACCTCGTGGCCCCCTCGAGCGTCCCTCGGTGCCCTCCATCTTCCTATATAAGTCTACGTACCCCAGAAACTCCGTGGATAGGGAGAAAACTCTAATTCCACCGCCATACCTTCTGTTCCCGTGGAGATCCCTGTGACGCCCCCGATTTGACTGTACAGTAATCATGCACGCAAATGTGTACGACCAAGATCAAGGACTCACTGGAAGATATCACAACACATCTCTAGTCACAAATTAAAATAGTACAAGCTTTATATTACAAGCCAGGGGCCTCGAGGGCTCGAATACAAAAGCTCGAAAACACAAGAGTCAGCGGAAGCAAAAATATCTGAGTACAGACATGAGTTAAACAAGTTTGCCTTAAGAAGGCTAGCACAAAAGTAATAATGATCGAAAAGGCAAGGCCTCCTGCCTGGGACCTCCTAACTACTCCTCGAAGCCGAACTCCACGTAGAAACATCCTTGGGATCATCTAGCTCCTGGACTCCACCATCTGGTTGCGTCATCCGAGAAGAAGGGTCAAAAGGGGAAAAGGGGGGAGAAAAGCAATCGTGAGTACTCATCCAAAGTACTCGCAAGCAAGGATCTACACTACATATGAAATGATATAGGTGTAAAGGGGTAATATCTGTGGGCTAAACTGCAGAATGCCAGAATAAGAGGGGGATAGCTAATCCTATCGAAGACTACACTTCAAGCAGCCTGTCAGGGATATGACTAGCAGGTATGAACCGGCTAGTATAAACCGGTTTATTATAATATGTTTGGTTGTAATATTTAGTAAAGGCTACGGCCCATGAGATCTTAGGGCCCATGTACATAGTTATGGTTTGTAAACCGCCTGATGATGTAACTTGAGAGATAAGGAAGAAAGGACAGAGACCGAGGCGGACACGAGTATGAGCCGGCCTCGGGACTCTGTAAACCGGACCGGGCGTCGCCTCTATATAAAGGGACGACCCGACGGCGGTTTAGGGACAAGCAAGAAACAACCCGTCGAGAGACAGGCAAGCAATCCGCTCCCTGTTCATCGACGCCCAAGCAATACCAAACCGAACTAGACGTAGGCTTTTACCTTCATCGAAGGGGCCGAACTAGTATAAACCCTCTGTGTCCTTTATGTGCTTTTAACCCCTTCAAGCTAACCCGTGCGATGGTTCCATCATCAAGTTCGTTAAACCGGACATCTGCCGTGTTAATTCCACGACAGTTGGCGCCCACCTTGGAGCCTCCGCACGATGGTTTCGAGTTCTTGAAGGGCAGCTTTGAAGGGCTCAAGGGTTACGCGGTCGGCCGGATGACCAAGAGTCGCCGCGGCCGGATCTACATCGACAACGCAGGTTGGGGACCAGAGGCCGATTCAATCGAATATGGGTACCGGGTTCCCTTCAGTGGCATCCACGTCTTCATCGGCAAGATCAGCGAACCGGGACCTGAGCCGGACATCTTCCCCAACATCATCGAGCCGGCTCAGCGTGCGAGATCGACCCGGATTCAGCCCGCCATGAAGCACGTTTTCGTTGGAGCAGTTCACGGGGTCCGAACCGAGGACGGATCGGAATCCGGCAGTGAAACAGTTGTCTACTCCGACGGCGGATCCTCATCCAGAGAGACTGAATCTCTGTATCAGTTGCAGGACGGCCGGTCTGAGGGTGAATCCGACGGGAATAGTATTCCGGACCCCTTTGACCCGCCAAACCGGGTGGCTGTCTTTATGGCCGGTTCACAGCCCACGGTGAACGGGGCGACAACGGAAGCTGGTGTAGGCAGGAGTGGCCCGGCCCTCTCGCCTGCTGACGTTCTATCCACCTTAGTTGAGGAATTCACAGCTAAAGCGGTGGCAGAGGTAGCTCCAGCAGACAAGGCGCAGCATGATGCAGAGCTCCTTCAGTTAAAAGGCCGGGTTGATAAAGCAAGGGATGATCTGAAAGCGGAGAAGGCTATGATAGCAATAAGATAGGCGGAACTAAATGATCAATCTTTTCATCTAAGGATGGAGCAGGCCTCTGTACAGGGAGTAAGGGGTCGAAAATATCAATCTCGTTTACCGTCGGTTTATGAAGCGACGGATCTGTTCAGGACACCTGGGGCTGGGACTAGCAATGATCCGGCTTTAAACCGGAGGGCACCCCCAGCCAGGGAGGAGCCGGTTCAGCAGCCCACCGCGGAGCAAGATCGGCGGATCACGTCTGCACCTCACGTTCCAACCCCCTCAGGTCACTATTCCAATCCTTTGGATAACATCGTTGCTGCTGCTGCACGTTTGGCCGCTTTACCCGTTGAGGGGACATCTCCGGTGGCATTGGAGGCACGCAGGGTCAAGGATCTGCTTAATACGACGCTAGTGCAGCAGCAAGCATATTCTCATAGCAGAGAGAGGCTACATTCAACACCGCGTCCCAGCCGGGGTTACACTAGGCATTGGGAGGAGCCAGAAGTGTCTAGCAGTGAACGCAGGCGTCATCAGCGCAGACAGGGCAATCCGGCAGGCGCAGATGCACAAGCTCAAGATGCAAACCGGGTTAGGTCAGTGGCCCGGGAGGAAATCCGTCAGACGACGCCGGTTCAAACAGCCACAGCAGAGACAGGAGTCACAACGAGTTCCTTTGGAGTGCAGTGTCTTATCCCCGCTTTACGGAGCGTGAAGTTGCCCAAGGATTTTAAAGGGCCCCGTAAGGTACCTAATTACACTGCAGATTTACCTCCTGAAGCTTGGGTGGAGAGTTACGAGATGGCCATGGAGATGTTGGATGTGGATGAAGCGGCTTGTGCAAAATACTTCACCATGATGCTTGAGGGAACAACCCGGACCTGGTTAAAGGGCTTACCACCTAATTCTATCGGATCATGGGGGGAGTTACGCTGCCAGTTTATGAAGAATTTCAAAGATACATGCAAGCAGCCGATGTCAATAATAGACTTAGCAGCATGCGTGCAAGGAGAGAAGGAGTCTACAAGTGCATGGGTGCGGCGAGTATCAGAGATCCTGCATTCCTCGAATGGTATCAATCCTAGTACGGCAATAGTGACCTTGGAAAACAATTGCCGGTTTGAGTCTCTAAAGTTAAAACTAGGACGGCTTAAACGTGAGTGCAATGATATGGGAACTCTCATGAGTGCTCTGGTGAAATACGGGGATTCTGACAATACTAAGTATCCAGAAGCGGAGGGAGACAAGGCAGGAAAAGTAAACTAGCCCAGTAAACCGGCGCAAGCTAATCCGGCTACTACAAGCTTCTTAGGTAAGCGAAAGGCGGAAGGTGGCTCTGATTTCGTGGCCAATACCCAAGTTCAAGAAGGATTCCAGCACAACAGGGGAAGACCGCCTCCACAAACCGGCGGAGGAGGCATCAACTGGAGCCAAGAGTTAAATCAGCCTTGTCCGAAGCATAGCTCGAGGGGACGACCGGCGAAACACACTATAGGAGAATGCAGACCCTTTATGGAAGCCATGATGGGCCGCTTTAATCCTAATGATAGGCCTCCGAATGGCGGTTCAGGCCCAGGGTTCTATGGTCCGGGTCATCAGGGGGGCAGTTCCGGATCAGGATATCGGGGCAGTAACGGTGGTTATCAAGGCCGGGCAAACAATTAGTATGGTCAAGGTGGTTATAATAACCAGGGTAATCAGCCGCATGGTCAGGGTGGTTACAACAGCCAAGGCAGCCAACAGCAGGGCCAAGGTAATCATAACAACCAGGGTAATCAGCTGCGTCAGCAACAGCAACCACAGTCCGGATATCAGAGTAATCCGAAGGAGTTGAGCAGTGGGCAATATCATGTGTTCACCATGAGTCTATGTAAACGAGATCAGAAGGTTTTAAAACGGGCAGTCCACGCGGTTGAACCAGCGACCCCGCAATTCTTGCGCTGGTCAGAACAACCCATTGTATGGAGCAGGGAGGATCACCCGATGCGGGTGGATAATCCGGGACACTTGGCCTTGGTGGTGGCACCACAGGTGGGAGGTTATAAGTTCACTAAAGTTCTTATGGATGGTGGCAGCAGCATCAACATCCTGTATTATGAGACCTTCCGTCGAATGGGCTTGACGGATAAGAAACTGAGGCAGTCAAACACGGTGTTCCATGGGGTGGTTCCAGGTAAGTCAGCTTATCCAGTTGGAAAAATTGACTTGGAAGTTACCTTTGGAGATGAGCATGATTCCAGGTCAGAAATGATAACTTTCGAAGTCGTCAAGATCCGGAGCCCTTATCACGCTCTGTTCGGAAGAACGGTTTATGCCAAGTTTATGGCTAGACCATGTTATGTTTACCTGCAGCTCAAGATGCCGGGTCACAAGGGTACAATTACGGTTCACGGAAGTCAAAAGGTTGCGTTGGAGTGTGAAGAGGGAGATGCTGCTTATGCAGAGGTAGTATGTGCTACCGAGGAGTTAAAATTTTATAAGGATAATGTTGATCCGGCAGATATGACCCCGTTGAAGAAGCCAACTACGGAGCATGATCCGGCGCTGAAATTTAAATCGGCAGAGGAGACCAAGCAAGTTGATTTTGTGCCGGGCGATTCATCCAAGCAGTTCACGATCAGCGCTAACCTTGATCCCAAATAGGAAAGCGCGCTCATCGAGTTCATCCGTGAGAACCGGGATATCTTTGCGTGGAAACCTTCTGACATGCCAGGTATTCCGAGGGAACTCGCTGAGCACAGTCTTAATATTGATCCGAAGTTTAAACCGGTTGTTCGACGTGATTTTGCACCAACCAAGAGAAGTGAAATACCTTTTTTTATGTGACTAACCTTCGTAATTGACTTTGGACTACGCAGGTTATTTTCTTTAAAGTGCAGAATAGCCTGAGGATGGGAATATATGTATACGTACATGCATATGCATCCACTAGCCCGACCTTGGATTAGCTTTACGTGCATGCATGCATTTGAGTTCGTGCACGTACTATCTAATGTATACCAGCACTAGCTACTATGTGGTGTAGTCTTATTTGCACATGCAGGTTACAAATTGGAAGGCCGAGTCTACGTCTATGACGTGCGCACAAGATACCCGGCAGTAATACGTATCTCTACGAGTACGTACCCGGCCGGCAAGCACGCGCACATACCTCAACCCTCTCCTCCGATCCAATCTCTTTCTCGAAAAATCGCCATCGCCAGCCGCTACCTGTCGCTCGCCGCCGCTCCTCCTCTGCCCCATGGATGCCAGCGAATAGAGCCAACCACCCGATGCGACCAGAGCGGCGAGCGACGGAGGAAGATAGAGATGGCGTCGGCGGCAGTGGGGGAGGAGACATTGCGGGCGGCGGGCATCCTAATCAAGCACAAGGGCCCGGCGCAAGGCATTCTGGAAGGACCTCGAGGGTCAGGTCATCTCCACCACCACGCGTGCCAATGCTGTCGCGCGCCTAGGCGAGCTCCGCGACCAGATCCTCGGCAGCCACGCCTCCTCCGCTGTTCGACGGGTTTTTATGCACTTTTGCATAAATAATTTTTTTCTTTCTAATGGGTTTTGATGCAGCCTATATATGCGAAGGCAAGTTATTAGTGATACAAATGCTTAATTAGCATATCACATATTTGCATGGTACATGCATGTACGTATGAGCTACTCCACTCTCGTATTTGATCGTGGAACTAGCTAACTCTGCAGAGCTAAAGGCCCAGTGCAGTTCTCGGTGACGGCTTGCTGAATCGTACATACACTTGAATGCCTGCGCGTCAGTTCCGAATACTCGTATACCGGCGCCCTCGCCGGCGGGTATCTTTATGTATTTAATACCTAACGTGTATTTTTAGCGTCAAGATCATGCATCCGGCTAGAAGGCAAGCCCACGAACAGCAGTCAGGTATCCAAACTATCGGGACGTGCTCGTCAAGAAGAACAAGAACAGATTAGCACAATCAATTAGGAGATCATGCGTTCAACCAGGAGAAGGCCCACTTGCAGCCACGCAACCAGATGGGCGGAGAGATAAGCACTTTGTCATGCATCCATATCTCTTCCAGGAAAATTGGGAGCAGCCGTTCAATACGCGCCGCCCTGCGGCCTACCTCAGCGACCTATATATACTCATGCGGTAGCTCACGATGGAGGAGACCCCGTTCACAACATTGATTCACCCATCCATCACAGGGAGGAGAAGACGCCACAAGGCCGCCGCCCTGCACAACGCACACCCATCCATCAGCAGATCCATCCATTCACCGGCGCCACATCCATCCGTCGCCGGCGCACTCACCAGGCATCAAGCACGCATCCATCCAACTCACCAGCCAGCCATCACGCCCATCCATCTACACACAAGGAACCTCGGCGACATCGACATGAACGCTAAGTTCACTTTTCCGAATGGTGAGATGAACGTCTGATTTTTCCTCTTGTCTCTCTCTCTCGTCCAGCATGCATGCACTACATCGAGAGTACGTGCTACGTGGGGACGATGCTCGTGTGATCGCGTCGTCGCCGCCGCCGAAGACGACTTCGCCGGACCAGAAAACTACACCTACACTGTCTACGCCAAGCCCTTTATTTTTCAGGTGTCATGTTTTTGGCTCAAGATTACTCGGGAGCAGCCGGAGCTCTTCAACAACGCAGCCCAACCGCTAGCCCCGGCGTTCTACCATGGCGGCCTTGATGGCGTTCGGCGAATAGCCCATGGTGTACAGGTCGCGGCGCACGGATGCGACGAACAGCGCCACGAAGAACGACGAGGAGGTCACCATCGCCACCCGATGTCCGCCTCGTCACGACGGTTCGGCGAAGACATCGAGACGGAGCACGCTACGCCGCCGCCCACCGTCGATGTCGCCAAGACGGCGCTATGGAGGTCGATGCCACGGAGGTCGCCACCACCACCTGTTGTCCACCTCGTCACGACGGTTCTGCCAAGACAACGACAGGGAGCACGCCACGACGCCGCCCACCGTTGAGGTCGCCAGGTCGATGCCCCGGTGGTCAATGCCACGGTGGCCGCCCCTCCCCGCTCATCACCACTTGACGAAGATGACGCGACGCCGGAGCTCGTCTTCACCAAGCCCGCGCTAGGAACGCTGACGCCACCGAGGTCGGTGTCCTGGAGGTCGACGCCACGGTGGCCGCCCCCACTTATCACCGCTCGACGAGGACGACGCGTTGCCGGAGCTCGTCTTCACCAAGCCCGTGCTACGGACGCTGATGCCACCGAGGTCGATGCCTCGGAGGTCGATGCCACGGTGGCGGCCCTCCACTCGTAACCGCTAGTCGAAGACGCTGGTAGCCAACCGTGGTGCTCCCTGCCAGATTCAAGCCGAGCGTGATCCATGCTACCCCAACTACAACCCCTCCAATGCCGCCAAGACCGACGAGGCACGACGGCGAGGGCAAGCGTGGCCACCGCAAAGGCCACGCTACTTGCGGCACGTGTACCGACGAGGACACGGGCTCTGCCGCCGCCCACACACATCATCATCATCATGCATGGAGAACGCGAAGCGAAGACGACGAAGATGACCACACAGCTCAATCGGAGGTATCCCGCGGAGCAACCCGCGGGAGTAATTAACCGGGAGCCTTCCGAGGCCCCGGGAACCAGTAGATCACACAATCGCTACAGTCAGCCTGGCCGCGCTAGTAGGCCATGGAGTGCACCCTTTTATTATGAAACTTGTAATTTTGTTTCTCCAATGAGATTAATGAAATACTCGTTTCCGTACCCCTTTCTTTTTGTGTACTACGGTACACTGGCACGCCCGCATGTTTCCTTTTCCATTCCCCGGCGCATGAGAGAAACACACTCCCTTCTTCCTTTCTCCACGGAGTTTTAGATGTTTTTCTCGTGTCAAACAAATTGGCACGCCCGGTGGGACGCGGTTCTCCTCCCATCTCTGCTTCGCTGTGGTCGTCAGAATCGTCTTCGCCCGTCTCCCAATCCACACAGCATGCTGCATGACAAGTCATCGGCGAGGATTTCCGTTGATCGAGATCCCTTTTTCTGCAGGTGGACTCTCACACGGAAGCAACTCGGAGCCATCAGTGCTTCAGTTTGGATCAATGCCGGCCATGATCGTCATCGAGATTGGTGACAAAGTCTACATGCACGAAGCTCAAGATCCTGCGCAGTTCCAAACTGTGCAATCGAAGAAGGCGCAAAGGCGGGAAGCCGCCAAGGTGAAGAAGGAGCGTCGCGAGCTAATGCTCGAGGCACGTGCCCTGTTGAAGGAGTCAACAAGGGCGGATATGATGGGAGACGTGGAGGCTGCTCAACGCCTTCGTGCTAAGGCCACCAACAGGCGGGCAAGAGCGGCGTCCCATCACGCCCCTACCCCTATTCCGCACTCAGAGCCTTCACGACCAACTCCACGACGCACCGAGATCGAGCTGCTTGAAGGTTTGGAGGCCATCTCCCAGAACCTGCGCAAGCTCATGGCAAACTCGCGTTTGTCGGAAAGCCCGCACCCTCTTCGGAACTACAGGAGGAAGTATCGCAAGGTACAACTACTCCACCAACAGATCACCTCTCGCATTGCTCAGAGCACGGTGCCGGAGGAGGATTGGTCCCTCGGAGCAAGGGACCTAGCGGACAAGGTGTTCACTTATCGGAGCACCTTGACCCCTCCATACGACTTGTTTCCCGACGATTGGGCGTACGAGCCAACCAAGGTCAAGCAGCTGGTGAGGCGGGCTATTATGAAGGAGTTCTGGAAGCGGCGTTCCCGCAAGGAGCCTGTTCTACCGGGCTCTACAGTCTCCATTAACCTTGAAGATACTCAGCGGGGGGCATGGGCTCCATGCCTCCATACTTCAGCGGTCGGCGGACGGTCTCTCCCCAACGACAACAAGTTTTCCGTCCTTCGCCATGAGGCACCCGCTCCACGTGACGAAGACCTGCGGCGAGAATTTCGCCATCTCCAAGAGCAGATGAACAACATCCAGTGGCGCCTGCATGTTTCAACGGCGCCAAGTACATCATTGACACAAGCTGGAGGAAGAATGAGGCGTGAGGCCCCAAATCATCGTCCTCAACATGAGCGCCACACGTTGGCACCTCGACGACCACCATCACCAACCCGACACTTCCAGCAACGGGGGCATACTAACATGCCCCCACGTTGGAACCGTTGGTCAAGACACCAAGAAGAAGAGAGGGACCCCCAGCCCACTCAGCAGTGGCGACTACGAGAGCCTCTGCGACCGACGCTTCCACCACGACCATCGTCCCCTCCCAGGCGGGGAGATCGACCACAACTACAGGCGATAATGGACAGGACTTCATCATCCACGCGACGCCCTGCACCACCACTTCTCCCCACGCCGTCAGTGCCACTAAGGGCCGGCGGTGTTCCGACTGATAACCAACGCAAGCGCGAGAGGCGCCGCAGAAACCGCCAAGTTCTATACAAGGAACTCGAGGATTTAGTCCTACGACACACCCAGGTACGTCTACGACCCGATGGTGCAGTCATTCAAGAAAATGACAGAATCAGGTTCCGCATCTCCCCCGACTTGGAGCGACATGAGCGGTATAGCTACCTGCTCAGTCGTTTGGCGCCGAAACCACGCAAGCCGTCCACAAGCAGCGCGGTGCAAAGGAGCAAGGCGATGCCTCCTTCATCACTTCCCCAAAAAAATGGTGAACAGGTGAAGGCGGCCACAACACCACCCCCATTGGAGGACCAAAAAACACCTGCACCAACGGCTACACCGATGGACGGCATTGAAGTAACCAAGCCTACGACCTCCATCAACGACGAAGCGGCTCCCGAGGCTACAACCAACATCACTCCCCAACCGGACGCAACACTTCCCATGAATCCTCCTCTTTTTACCTCTGATAAAATGCAGCAAGATGGGGAAACTAAGCTCCAAGAGGAGGCTGAGAAACTGGAGGAACCAAGTGAGAAGAACCTTGCTTTGTGTGGCACTCTAGGGGTACAACCCAGCCAAGAGTCAAGCAATGGATGGCGACCTCCTCACATCACCCAGGAGTTTGGCTATCCTTCAGATGAAGAGATTGTGCCGAACCCTAAGGCGTACTTCCGGAAGACTTTCTTACCCCGCCTTGGCCATGTTCGTGCATGGTTCAAAGGTTCAGAGAGGGGCCCCAAGACAAGCTCTTCGTCATCACAAGAAGGAGCAAGATCCAAGGCTCCATGTCTTCCTTTAACTGCAGGCAAAGGATCGCTGGCGGATGGAAGCACTTCACGACATCGAGACATATCACCACGCCGATACACCGACATCACGGCTCATCTTCCTGAAGACCCTAATGAACTTCACCAGGTTGCCAGTCGGCCTGGAGCTAACACGCGACTAAGGTCCATAGCACGGCAAAGCGTAACGGATGGGCCTGCTGGAGATGGGGAGCGCCAAAATGACCTCGACGACGAAGAGCGCTTCTCCGACTCATCATCCTCGCCTTCGTTGGAGAGGCACCCAAACTCCCCTCCTTACCAAGAGCTTATCCCATCTGACTTATCAGATTCTGAAGATGGTGTTGGAGATCTCCACACTGCACCAGTTCGCATGGTGAACAGTGGCGGTGCCCCCGAAAATCCAGACGCCGTCATCCAGGAGCCAGGTGCCGCAAATGAAGCAGCAGCACGACATGCTTCCTTAGAGGAACAGGTCAGGGACCAGCGTCAGACCATCAACCAGTTGGCCTCGAAGCTTGACCAATTCATCGAGCTCATGATGAACAACCAAGGCGCTTCACCACGAGGTGTGCCGCAACGGGTGGCGGATCCACAAGAAGAAGAGATACTAGGTGACACTCATGCAGGGGTGCCACTTAATGATGCGCGTCAACGCCAAGACACCAGCATTCATGCCCGGCCATCGGTTAGCCCTGTTGGTTCTGCCAATGCAGCGCCAAATGCGAGCATGCTGAAGGACTGCCACGATATCGTTGAAGATATGGTGGCCAAAAAGTTCAAGCAAATGACGATAAATCAAGCCCCTCGCACCTCAGAGAGCGAGCTAGAGAAGCCCTACGAGGCATGGCACGACATGGTGGCATACCCCTCAGGGTGGCACCCACCGAAGTTCCGCCAATTCGATGGAACCGGTGACGCAAGGGAGCACTTGGCGTACTTTGAGGCGGCATGCGGCGATACGGCAAACAGCTCGTCACTTCTCTTGCGTCAATTTTCAGGATCATTAACCGGACCTGCATTCCATTGGTACAGCCGTTTACCGGTCGGATCCATTGGAAGTTGGGCAGGCATGAAGGAGGTCTTCAAGAAGCACTTCGTCGCCATGAAAAAGGACTTCTCCATCGTCGAGCTGGCGCAAGTTCGACAACGACGAGATGAGTCCATTGACGACTACATCATCCGCTTTCGCAACAGCTATGTGCGTCTCGCCAGAGAGATGCACCTTGAGGACGCCATCGAGATGTGCGTCCATGGGATGCAACAACATTGGTCATTGGAGGTCTCTCGGCGCGAGCCTAGAACCTTTAGTGCCCTGAGCACGGCGGTAGCAGCCACGAAGCTCGAATTCGAGAAATCGCCGCAGATAATGGAGCTCTACAAGAATGCCAG
Source organism: Secale cereale (assembly GCA_902687465.1). NCBI lineage: Eukaryota > Viridiplantae > Streptophyta > Magnoliopsida > Poales > Poaceae > Secale > Secale cereale. The sequence continues at coordinate 591,637,190 of LR738709.1, read as the reverse complement.
CGCATTCGACCCTGCCAAGCGCTTCGCCGCGACATCCAAGCAGGCTAACAACGGTGGCAAGCCAAAGGCACCGGCGGAAGCAAACACCACCAAGATCTTCGCATCTGCGCCACAAGGTCATGTGCCCGTTTTGGGCGCAAGAGGTGAACAGGCAGCAGGAAGGCAACGCCCATCAATTCAGGAGCTCCTCAAGAAGCAGTACATTTTCCGTCGCGAACTTGTCAAGGACATGTTCAATCAGCTGATGGAGCATCAAGCACTAAACCTGCCGGAACCTCGGAGGCCCGATCAGGTGAGGATGACTGATAATCCTTTGTTTTGCCTGTACCATAGGTATGTGGGGCATGTTATCGAAGACTGTGTCGCCTTCAAAGAATGGCTCCAAAGGGCCGTCAATGAGAAGAGGATCAACTTGGACCCAGAAGCCATCAATCCGGACTACCACACGGTGAACATGGTGAGCGTGGCCTCTTCCTCTTCAGCGGGTCAAGAAACGAAGCGCGAAGAAAGGTGGGTGCCACTCGCACAGGTTGAAGATCAGTTATCCAGCCTTGTCCTCTCCACGACGCAGGCACTTCCTCTGCATCAGGAGGCAACCCTAGCCATCCACAAGGAGGAGCCTTGGAGAATGGTTCGCCGAAAGCCTTACCCGAGGAACCTTCCACCACGGCCTCTTTGCCCAGCTCCGCTAGTGCAAGCCACCCCAAGGATCCTAAGGCGAGTCGATCCAAGTCAACGCCGCCCTCCACCAAGATTTATCCCTATGTCAGAGGGAGATGAGTCATTCCCACGGCCAGGGCGTGTTTTGCCCACTTTGGAGCAGTTCATGCCACACGCTCGGGTCCAGGTACTGGCGAAGGGAAGAGAGGGAGACCCAGAAGGAGCAAGCTCACCCCAATCATCGAACAACGAAAGTTGCAACGTCGTCCTCAACTATAGCGACACGCCAAGCTCCGATTCAGAAGATGTGTTCACACCCGAAGAGCAAGAGGTGTTCCACGCTGAAGATACGAAGAAGGACGTGCAAGCGGAAGAGGTGAACATGAACTTGCGTGGAGGCAAGGTTCTACCTGAACCACTTAAGATTAAGCCAGCAAGGGCGCCCAAGCCGGTTGCCCCGAAAGAGGTTTCCTTGCAGGAAGAAGTGCGTGAAGAACAAGGCCAAGAGAAGACAAAGCTGCGCGACATCGACTACAACATCATCGCCCACCTCTTCGGTGCTACCCACGATGAAGGCTGAACCCAAGATGGTTCGCTTGCTGGACAAGGCCGGGATCACTCTTCGGCGAAACAATAGGATGCCTCCACCGCCGGCTATATGCGAGGAATGGTGGAGACAAGCGGAGGCTCTCATCAAGCAAAAATGCATGACCCAACCAAAGTTTGGGCTCGGCCCCCTAGCGATGATGGGAGGCTCGGCTCCGTGCTAGCACCACGAGAACCAGAGGACGGAAGGCAACCGATGCCAGATGGACACTTCTACAACTCCAGCATGCCTTTTGGGTTCAAGAATGCTAGTGCAACATACCAGCATGCCATGACATGCGTCCTTGGCGATCCGACCCACCAGATGAAGGAATGCCACACCTATGATGTCCCTGGCGATGAAGAGGAGGATCTCGATGGCGGAACACGAGTCAGCTGCCACGCCACATCGGTCTCGTCGAGCGATGACTCCGGCATATCACACATCATCCCTCATCAACAACACTCCATCAACGGCGAGCCGAGTGATGACGAGGAGCTCAACTCCATGTCAGCACCCCAAGAACTAGAAGATGGGGGGCAGCCGACCATCGATGAGCTTGTCCAAATCAACCTTGGGACGGAAGACAACCCACGCCCCACTTTCGTCAGCACCACACTGACAGAGGAGGAGCGAGAAGAATACCGAAGCTTCTTGATGGAGTATCAAGACTGCTTCGCCTGGAACTACAAGGAAATGCCAGGGTTGGACCCTCGTGTCGCCACTCACAAGCTGGCGATTGACCCACGATTCCGCCCCATCAAGCAGCAACCGCGACGCTTGCGTCCGGAACTTGAAGATGATGTCATCAACGAAGTAGACAAACTAATCGCTGCAGGTTTCATCAAGGAGATCAAGTATCCACGGTGGCTCGCCAATATCGTCCCGGTAGAGAAGAAGAATGGGCAGATACGAATCTGCCAGGACTTCCGCGACCTGAATCGAGCCTGCCCCAAAGATGATTTCCCCTTGCCGATCCCGGAGATAGTCGTCGACTCCACCACAGGGCATGGCGCACTATCCTTCATGGATGGTTCATCAGGCTACAACCAGATCAAGATGGATCCAGATGACGCCATCGACA
>LR738709.1:591588340-591624599 GCA_902687465.1 Secale cereale | reverse complement strand
ACGCCGACGAAGTTGTTCGGCACACCATGCATCTACTTCGTCATCGGAGTTCGGAGTCGGGCAAGGTGACAACACCGGAAGACAAGCTGCGATGACGAGGGACGCAACGCGACTTCAACAACAACGATATCGCTCCTATGCCCAACTCGTGAGACGACGCCTTGACTACGCCGACTGCCGTGGACTCGGCGTCTGGCCGGGACGAGGTGCGACCACACAGGCCATGCTGGCGTCTGCAATGCGACGGACATACACTGATGCCGGTCTCCACCAACAATTACTCCCGAAAGGCGTAGCCCGTGGCACACCCCGAGAAGCTACCGGTCGTCGAGAAGTCCAAGCCGAGCGTGATCCATGCTACCCCAACAACAACCCCTCCAATGCCGCCAAGACCGACGAGGCACGACGGCGAGGGCAAGCGTGGCCACCGCAAAGGCCACGCTACTTGCGGCACGCGTACCGACGAGGACACGGGCTCTGCCGCCGCCCACACACATCATCATCATCATGCATGGAGAACGCGAAGCGAAGACGACGAAGATGACCACACAGCTCAATCGGAGGTATCCCGCGGAGCAACCCGCGGGAGTAATTAACCGGGAGCCTTCCGAGGCCTCGGGAACCAGTAAATCACACAATCGCTACAGTCAGCCTGGCCGCGCTAGTAGGCCATGGAGTGCACCCTTTTATTATGAAACTTGTAATTTTGTTTCTCCAATGAGATTAATGAAATACTCGTTTCCGTACCCCTTTCTTTTTGTGTACTACGGTACACTGGCACGCCCGCATGTTTCCTTTTCCATTCCCCGGCGCATGAGAGAAACACACTCCCTTCTTCCTTTCTCCCCGGAGTTTTAGATGTTTTTCTCGTGTCAAACACCGGTCAAGCAATATCTACGCCGCTTCAATGAAGAGAGGCACAAGGCTATAGGAGAGGAAGTGGCTAGGCTTTTGGCTACAGGGTTCATAGTAGAAGTTTTTCACCCAGAGTGGTTGGCTAATCCGGTGCTAGTGTTAAAAAAGAATGGGAAGTGGAGAATGTGTGTGGACTACACAGACCTCAACAAAGCTTGTCCAACTAATCCCTTTGCTCTCCCTCGCATTGATCAGATCATCGATGCTACAGCGGGATGTGAGCGGCTAAGTTTTTTGGATGCATACTCAGGGTATCACCAGATCAAGATGGCAGTTAAAGACCAGGAGAAGACAGCTTTCATAACTCCTTTTGGTGCTTTTTGCTATGTATCTATGCCTTTTGGACTCAAGAGTGCTCAAGCAACTTATCAGCGTTGCGTTCAGAATTGTCTTAAAGGGCAGATAGGGAGGAGTGTTCATGCCTATGTGGATGACATTGTGGTTAAATCAAAGAAGGAGGAAACGATGATAGAGGATCTTAAGGAGATTTTTGACAATCTTCAAGCCTATAAGATGATGCTTAATCCGAAGAAGTGTGCCTTTGGTGTTCCGGCAGGCAAGCTCCTCGGGTTCTTAGTGTCGAACAGAGGAATAGAAGCTAATCCGGAGAAGATTAAAGCAATCACATCTTTGACTAAACCGGTTTGCATCAACGATGTTCAGCGTATAGCCGGCCGGATTACAGCATTGAGCCAGTTCATCAGCCGTTTGGGAGAGAAGGCGATCCCGCTTTATCAGATGTTGAGGAAAACAGTCCGGTTTATATGGAGTGATGAGGCAAACGCGGCGTTTGAGGATCTGAAGCGGCAACTGGCGAAGCCGCCGGTCCTGGCTGCCCCTGTGGATAAGGAGCCGTTGCTATTATACGTCGCTGCCAATGCACGGGCACTCAGCGTCGCAATTGTAGTTGAGCGCAAGGAAGCAGGAAAGGAATATCCGGTTCAGCGTCCGGTTTATTACGTGAGTGAAGTGCTCATTGAGTCCAAGCAAAGGTACCCACATTGGCAGAAGCTGGTATATGGTGTGTTTATGGCAAACCAGAAGCTGAAGCACTATTTTCAAGGTCACCCAATAACTGTGGTTAGTTCAGCACCGTTGGGGGACATAATCCAAAACAGGGAAGCTACAGGTAGAGTGGCGAAGTGGGCCATTGAGCTCAGCCCGCATGAGTTGAAATATGTGCCACGCACCGCTATAAAATCTCAGGCATTGGTAGATTTCATCAATGATTGGACAGAATTACAAACTCCTGAGGAGAAGCCAGATCTTACGTACTGGACGATTCACTTTGATGGTTCAAGACAGTTGGAAGGCTCGGGGGCTGGAGTTGTCTTAACTTCCCCCCGAGGTGATAAGTTTTGTTACGTCCTCCGTTTATTGTTTCCTTGTACTAATAATGCGGCAGAATATGAGGCATTACTTCATGGCTTACGTATGGCGAAGGAGATGAACTTGATCCGAGTCAAGTGCTTCGGCGATTCAGATTTGGTGGCACAGCAAGTTTCAGGCAAGTGGGATTCGAGAGATCCTCTCATGGCGGCTTACAGACGAGAAGTAGAAGCAGTTGCTGGATGTTTCAAAGGGTATCAAGTGGACCACATAGACCGGCGAAGGAACGAAGTGGCTGATGCTTTAAGGCGGTTGGGTTCTCAACGTAAACCGGTGCCACCAAATACTTTTTTGGATGAGCTGCACAGTCCGTCAGTACAAGTATCATCGGAGGAAGACCTAGCTGTTCCTGATCCGGAGGCACAGTTAGTGGCAGCACTTCATGTTATTCCGGATTGGACGCTGCCTTATTTGGCATATCTGAGCCGAGGAGAGCTACCAGACGATGAAATAGAAGCACGGTAGATAATCCGGCGTTCTAAGTCCATGACAATTGCCAACGGGGAACTTCATCATCGAAGCGTTTCTGGAGCATTTCAGCGATGTGTATCGGCTGAGGAAGGTTGTGAGATTCTTCGTGAGATCCATGAAGGGGATTGTGGTCATCATGCCGGTTCAAAATCATTGGTGGCTAAAGCTTTCCGACATGGTTTCTACTGGTTAACAGCGCATGCTGATGCGGCAGATCTAGTCCGGAAGTGTGATGCTTGTCAGAAGTTTTCGCGATGTGCTCTTGTTCCGGCACAGGATCTCCGGATGATACCAATAACTTGGCCGTTTGCGACTTGGGGGCTCGATATGGTTGGACCCTTTAAGCGATCTCAAGATCAAAAAACTCATTTACTGGTGGCGGTGGATAAGTTTACAAAGTGGATTGAGGCAGAGCCTGTGAGCAAGTGTGATGCTGCCACAGCAGTCAAATTCATCAAAAAGGTAATTTTCCGGTTTGGCTTTCCGCACAGCATCATCACAGACAACGGCACCAATTTATCTCAGGGTGAGATGGAAGAGTTTTGTCAACGGGAACATATTCGCCTAGATGTACCTTCTGTGGCCCACCCCCAATCCAATGGTCAAGCTGAAAGAGAAAATCAGGAGATTTTGCGAGGTATCAAGCCCCGGCTTATGACTCCCTTGCAAAGAACCCCGGGATGTTGGGTTGAGGAATTACCATCTGTCCTCTGGAGTATCAACACTACGCCAAACCGGTCCACAGGTTATACACCTTTCTTTATGGTATATGGTGCTGAAGCGGTCCTTCCAAGCGATATCCGTCATGATTCACCAAGGGTGACGGCCTATGTTGAAGCGGCCAACGAGCAGGCAAGACAAGACAGTTTGGACCGACTTGATGAAGAGCGTGATATAGCAGCAGCACAGTCTGCGATCTATCAACAAGACTTGCGCAGATATCATAGCCGCCGGATCAAAAGCAGAACATTCCAGGAAGGAGACTTAGTACTCCGGCTCATCCAAGACCAAACAGATATGCACAAGCTATCCCCACCTTGGGAAGGGCCTTTTGTGGTCAGTAAGAATCTGCACAACGGTTCATATTACCTGGTGGACGTTCGAGAGCACAAGGACTCACGGACATCAGAAGAGGAGACAAAGAGGCCATAAAACATCGCCCACTTGCGGCCTTATTACACTTGAGCTATGAGCTCCACTGTATCCTATGTATATATTATGATTAATGAATAAACCGGCACCCTCGGTAAACCGGGGGCTCAGCCTTTTTTCTAATACAAATATCTTATGTGGACAACCATATATGTATATGTCATATTTCAAACATATCGATCGGTTTAAAACTGATTTTGCAGAATATATACTCAGAAGCAATAACAACTCCCTGAAGGGCATAAAATCACATCCGGCTCAAAGAGGACGCTTCATGAAAACCCTCTAAAAAGGCTATGGGCATCCAGTGATTGGTTAAAATTTACCCATGGTTCCATGGAACCATGGAGGCCCTCTGGAAAGGCTACGGGCATCCAGTGATTGGCTTATGTTTACCCATGGCTTCATGGAGCCATGGAGACCCTCTGGAAAGGCTACGGGCATCCAGTGATTGGTTAAAATTTACCCATGGTTTCATGGAACCATGGAGGCCCTCTGGAAAGGCTACGGGCATCCAGTGATTGGCTAATGTTTTTTCTTATGGTTCCTATGGAAGGCTACGGGCATCCATCGACCGGCCCTCTGGAAAGACGAGATTACCTGCATCCAGTGATTGGCTGAACCTTGCTTTGAGCCTGGCAGCTCATAAAAAGCCTCGACTACATGGTTTTATTTGCAAATTTGCATTTTTTGATCTTTATGTGTTATGATTCTTTAATCCGGAGTGGGACAATTCAAGAAATTGGCCACACATCTACAAAAGGTAAAAGTCTGGATCGTGAATACCAACATGAGATAAGCCGGTGCTCATTGTAACCCGGATCATCCATCAGACAAAAGCCAAGTATAAGCTACAAATTTCTGGACAAAGTTTCAGCATGATATAAACCGGTGTCTTCTATCAAGCCAGGGTTTGTTATTGGATCTATGAAGGCCTTCATCAGAAAACTTTAAATTCTACCGGATTAAGAGTATTGAGCATACTTGGTCTCAGGTATAGAGTTTGTTTCTGATATGAGTATATACTTATTTGATATATCATGAGAACAATTTAATGGGTCCAACGGTCAAACCGTTAGGACATATTTTTAATAGTCTATGCAGGAACAGATGACATATAAGACAATCCATATCAGACCAAATTGGCAAAGTTAAAACAAGCGATTGGAATATCCGGATTGAAGAGGACAATGTTATCAGCTATCCTATTACAAGGCATAGCAAGCCTGACGGATTAAAGATTGTTCGATAAATGAGACTGCAATGGCAAACATTAAACTATAAGCTATGCTCCCTCCTGCTGTGACGGTTGGGCATCGACTTGATCCGGAGTCTCCTCCTCTTCTTGAAGCGGCTGGAAGTCAGGGACGCACTAGTCGATTTTCGTTAAGGCACGAAAATACATCTCTTCGTTGATGAGTTCGGACGGTTCAATATCTGGAGCGAAGGTATGAGAGCGCACTAGTGGGATTAGATTGACGGTATCGTAAACCGGCCGATCCACCCGCTCGTTCTGCAAATCATACCCCGGATGATACCTGGATAAGTCTGATTCGGTCGCAATTTTGCTGGCGAGAGGGCACATCTCCTTCGTCAAGACATGGAGATCCTTTGCAGTAAACTCTGATCCGTCTTCCTTGGTATTTGGATACCCATTTAAAGCCTCTTCCGGATCAAAGTCCGGAACCCATGCTTTCGCTCTGGTAAGCGCCATGAGGGCACCGGCTCGAGCAGTAGATTTCTTGACTTCCTCCAGATGGACCGGCAAGACAGACAGCTTTTGCAAGGTTTCTCGGATGGTAGTAGGGGCCGGTTTACTGAATGATGTAGCACTTATGATCCTTTGAGCGCCGGAATACAGCTGCTCGACCAAAGTGTAACATGATTTAAGTTTCTTCCGCAAATCATCCCCAAGATGGGTGACACGGCGCCCTGCATATGAGTATCATAGTTAAACCGGCACAGATGAAAGATTACAAGGATAAAGCAGGAATACAGATTAAAATACTTACCAAAGACAGCAGAGGTCATCAACTCTATTTGCCGCTTTAAGCCGGTTAACTCTTCAGTCACCGGATTAAGCGCTTCCTCAGCATCTTTGACCCTCTTTTCCAGATCTTTCTTCTGAACCTCAAAGGCGGTCCGCTCTTCTTCAAAGAATTTTTTCAGTTCTTCAGCAGTCTTTAAACGCACCTTCAAGTCTTTCTTGGCTTTAGCAGCAGCAGCCTCCGTTTCAAGAAGTCTGTTCCGGAGTTCACTAACTTCTTCAGCCCTCCGGTTTAAATCAGCCTGCAAGTAAAATCAAGTGATAAGAAGCAAAAATCAGACAAGTCTCAAGAACACAAACAAGTTGTCTACTTGACACTTGGTGGCTAATGGGCAGTTGAAGTATTCAAAAGAAAAGTCAGGCAAGTTCCAGGCCATAAACTACAGTTATGACCCTGGCACTTGGGGGCTAATGGATAATTGAAGTATGAGAAGAAATTCTTACAAGTATCAAATACATAACCAAGTTATCTACTTGATACTTGGGGGCTAATGTAAAATCAGTTGTTCAAGTTATAAGTTCCGGTTCACCTTCAACGCTCAGCTAAACCGGAACTTGGGGGCTACTATGAGATTGTTAGAAGAATATCAAAAGCACAAAGTCAGAAGGAAAGGATTACCTCATATTTTTCTTTCATCATGTTAACCAAGCCCGCTTCATAATCTCGGCTGGTGTGGAGCCGGTTCAAGTACCCGGAATAGAGCTCCTGGGCACTCATATCAGCAAGACTGGATAGCTCGGTACTCCATTTACCCTTCTCTTTATGCAGCTTCTCCGCTTTAGCCGTATGTTTGGCTAAAACAGTGGGCTCAGCCGGAGCAGTAAAAGCAGTGCCAGTCACTTCAACTTCTGGATAAGCAGGTGCTGTTGGTGGAGCTGTAATATGAACCGGACTGGGAGATGCCGGATTGGTCTGAGGAGAATTGGCCCGGCCAGGACTTGGCGGATCATGAACATCATCAGCAATAGGATTCTCTGGCATAGTTGTGTGGTCTGCAGGGGCAGGATCTTCAAGGGGAATTGTGCGTTCGCCTTCAAGAGGGACAGTTGAGTCCGGGTTAGCTGCCGGATCATCAACAACAGTATGAGCAGTTGGTTGGTTGGCCTTTGGTTTTTTACTAGGCTTTGGCTTGCTGAAGAAAGTTGGAGAAACAAATTAGAGCTGTAAGACAAAGGTGCAATCATAAACCGGATAAATTTAAAAGACTTACCCTGGGACAGTTTTCAAGGGTGGAAGTTGCGTTGCAGTTGATTCACCGGAAGAGGATAACAGAGCCTCCTGATAATCAGGGTAAGACGGTTTAAGAGGTTTTCGTATAAGCCCGGCCTTGGGATGAAGGAGGGTTGGAGAGATTATAACCTTAGAGCGGCGCCTCCAAGCCGGAGTTAGAGAAATCGCGGATGATTCCACTGCAAGACCGCTATGGCGAGTGGTCCGGCAAAGAGCTTCGTGTTGTTGTTTCTTCAAAAGAAAATTAGGATCCAATTGAGCATAAGGATGAGAAAATTGATATTTCCGGACTGTCTGATGACTTTTTTGTGGAAGTGGTTCTGAATCGGAAGAAAGGATAGTTACCTCAACTTCGGCCGGTTTATCGCCCTCAGCCAACTCCTGTGAAAAAGTTATCATTAGATGCGGATATGAGTAAAAAGAAGCAAGTTAAAGCCGGATTAATTCATACCTCAGAGTCCGGATCGTCATCCTCAGCGTGAGAACTAGAGCCTCCGGCCGCTTTTCTCTTCTTACTAGCAAAGGTTTTCCGGCGTGTTTGCTTGCCGGGTTTCTCCTGAGGTTTTCTTTTCCAGAAAGGATCATCGGCCTATTCGGACAGTGATGGGCCTCGAACCCCTCGTTGGATTACCCCAAGTGGAAGGTGTAAGATGCAGTAAGTAGAAGTGTTTTCCCCTAGCAAAGATGCCAAGGATCGAATCCCCAGAGACTCCTAGGTTCAACAGGTAGGTGTCAACTGCTAACGGCGCAACTAGCAATCAACGTGGACCTGCACACAGATACAAATAACTTTGCTCCCAACGAGTACAGAGAGGTTGTCAATCTCTCCGGCCTTGTAGTTCACAAAGGGTTAAAAGCAATATGATAGTAGTGATAGATAGTATTTTGCAATAGTAAGTAAAATAGCGGAAAAGTAAATAGTGTATGGGATCAATGATGGTAATATGGACCGGAGTCACATGATGTTCACTAGTGATGTCTCTCTCCCAAAAGACGATAAAACAGCTATGTGAGGTAAACAAATTACAGCTGGGCAATTGACAAGACCACGAACGCAAACCAATGCTGACTACATTGCAAGAAAGGTTGAGGTTCAAAGCATGGGTGGTACGCCAAAGTAAGTAGACCGAAATCCATCAATATCTACTACTAATCATCCACCTTGAGATATCTATCCAGAACATCTCGCTGGTATTAAGTTGCGAGTCCCACCCATAGTGTAAACTCAATGCAACAGATAACTGCATTAAAAGAACTTTGCGTAAAGTAAACAATCCTTGCACCCACGGGCACAAGCACCGTTGTTTTCCCCCTTGTGGCAACAGCACATCCCCTAGACTCATGTTTCTGTCACTCAAGCTAGTCATCGAGGGGCATGAACCCAGAATCGAGCATAACGTTCCCTCTTGGAGTCACTACCTACTACTTGGCCAAAGCAATAAATAACAACGAAGAACATGCAAGAATTACTTATGAACTAAAATATAAAAGAGGTGAATCAAATATATTACTCAAGATCAATCCGAACATAATCTCATAATCCATCGGATCCCATCAAACTCAACATAGCAACAGCATAAGGATTACATAGGTGCCTCGATCATGTAGGGCAGCTCACGAGGACTAATTAGTGAAGCACAAGAACGGGAGGAGAACATCACATAGCTACTGGTCATGGACTCATGGTCCAAGGGAGACTACTCACGAGTCATCCGGGAGGCATCCATGGTGGTGGAGAAGCTCCCGGTGGTGATCCTCCCCTCCGGCAGGGTGCCGGGAAGAGTTCTCCTGGTGCTCCCGATCTTGGGAGCGGCGGCGGCGGCGGAACAGAGATGGGATCGCGAAAAGAAGTCTTGTTTCAAGGGTTACGGGGGGCCCTTTAAATATCTGCCAAAGTAGGGCACCGGGGGGCTCTCGGGGCGCCTGGAGCCCCTGTGGCCCCCCAGGCTCCCCTTCGGAAGCAGTGTCGTTCCCAGATCGCTGATTTTTTATATATTTTTTCTGTATTTTTCTGGGCAGTTCTCGAAACGTGAAAACCTGAAATACAAAAACAGCCGAAAACAGAAACTGGCACTGGGGTGCACTGGATTAGTAAGTTAGTCCAAATATGATCAAAAGTGTATGGAAGTGTATGAATATCATAGCAATATCACCCAAAAGTGGCATGGAGCAAGCAGAAATTATAGATACGTTTTGGACGTATCAACATCCCCAAGCTTAATTCCTGCTCGTCCTCGAGTAGGTAAATGATAACAAGAATAATTTCTGTGGTGACATGCTATTAATCATATAGGACTTTCTCATAGTCATATGACAAATGCTTACTGAGACAATGATTCTAAAGTAACTAAGTTTTCTCAAGAGAAAATCACAAATGACTGAAAGTTTTACAACATGAAACTGAAACATCAAAAAGATTTGCAATGAACATGATGTGCAAATATGATCAAGTGATATCTAGCTTGCCCCCTTTAGTGATGCAAAACATAAGTGCAGGGGCACCTTCAAGGTTTAAGTGATGACTAGATACAATTATTTCAAAATAAACGATATCACAATCATGCAAAATACAATGCTACTTTGGGACAATGCACATTACACTCAGAATGACAATCATGCTCTCAGTAGTTGGTGCTTGAAGTGCTAGAGCTTTTTATTATGAAACATGGAAGCAATTGTGTCAACGGTAGTAGTACTTCATATGTGTCATGCATAAAACATATCATAAGTTGCAAGCCTCATGCATCGAATACCAATAGTGCTCGCTCCTTGTCCTAATTAGCTCGGATCCCCATGGGTTATCATTGCATTGCATATGTTTTTACCAAGTGTCACAAAGGGGTACCTCTATGCCACCTGTACAAAGGTCCAAGGAGATAGATCGCATTTGATTTCTCGTTTTTGATAGATCTCAACTTGAGGACATCCATACCGGGACAACATAGAAAATAGATGATGGACTCCTCTTTAATGCATAAGCATATTCTCATAAGAGATTGAGGATTAAGGTCCAAGCTAAAATTTCCACCATGATGCATGGCTTTGGTTGGCGGCCCAATGTTCTTCTCTAACAATATGCATATTAATTCAACCCACGGTAAATCACCCTTACTTCAGACAAGACAAACATGCATAGCAACTCACATGATATTCAACAAAAGTGTGACAGTCGATGGCGTCCCCAGAAACATGGTTACCGCTCAGCAAGCAACTCATAAGAAATAAGATACATAAGCAACATATTCTTTACCACAATAGTTTTTAGGCTACTTTCCCATGAGCTACGTATTGCATGGTTAATATGCTTAGTGCAGGTGGAGGTTAGCAAAAGACTGGGAGCGACCAACTAAGAGAGCAATGACGGTCATAATCATGCAGAGCGACAAAGCAATATTGAATCAGGCATGGTAGTTATATCGCTACTTAGAAACAAAAGATCATCAAGGCTTGATAGACTTTCTTTATAGTCTTGAATATGCGTGAGCATACGCCAAGTCAATCAAAATAAATTCTCGAAGGAAGATATTACTAAACCATACCACATCATAGGCAAACAAACCAAGTTGGTACTCCAATGACACATTGGGAACCCCCCGACTATCTGAGATTAACCAAAAGAAAACCTGAACTACTAAGCACCATCATGAAAGTAGCATCTTTATCATAGACACATTAACCCATGCAACGGAAGCAAACTCTCTTAATAAGGTGAGCATGGTAATTAAAGAGAGTTCAAGCAACCAACTAAATAAAAGCTCTTGAAAAGATAAGCATGAATGCTAAGAGCAAAGCACAATAGTAGCTATTAGAAGATAAAGAACACACACAGCATAGATAGACATGAAAATTCTATGTAATGTTCTAGGTAGAAGTGGAGCGTGTTTATCTCCCACATAAAGGAATGCTGGGTTCCGACTCGTTATGAAAAACTAAAAAGAAAACTAAAAGCAAGACGCTCCAAGCATAGCACATAACACATGAAGTGATAAAAATATAGCGGAACGAAAGACGAACTGATAATGTTGATGGAGAAGGGGATGCACGGGGGGCATCCCCAAGCTTAGACGCTTGAGTCTCCTTGAATATTTCTTGGGGGTGCACGGGGGCATCCCCAAGCTTGAGCGCTTGACACTCCTGAATCTTTTTATCATCTTCCCTCGCACACTTGAAAACTCCCTTCATACATAACTCATCATAATCTGATTAGCGAGGTTAGTACCCTTAATAAAATAATTATACCTTGCTGGAAATAAGGATATTCTTGAAGTTCTACTATTTCTCAAGATTGCCATAAGGTTTTTGCAAAGAAAAAGCAAGTTCTTAATTTGCAAAGTGAAGGTAAGGCAAAACAGGACAGAATCTGTGAAAAACAGAACAGCAGGCAGTAATTGATCTGTTCGGGATACTTCTGCAACTCAAATCAAAAAACTCAGAACTGACGCACAAAAGACAATTATATAGAGAACGCTGTCGAAACAATTCAGACCAAAAAGATGATCTGGTGATTTTATACGAATTTTTCTATCCAAGGACAGAATCTGTTTCCTGGACAGCACCTCACAACTTTTGAACTTTCTAGCAATCAGAGGCTATACTTGGCACAAATATGAAAAGCAAAGATACAATGATGATGCTACAGCAGTAAACAACATCAAGACACAACAAAAGCAAAAAATTTATTCATGTGGGCTGCCTCCCAAAAGCGCTTTCTTTTATGCTTTTAAGCTAGGCATAATGCATAGATCAAGTTTTATCAAGAGTAAAAGAATAGCTAGCCCGTACAACGGACTCAAAAGGTAACTTGACCTTCTTACGAGGGAAGTGTTCCATCCATTTCTTGAGAGGAAACTGAAATTTTATATTTCCCTCTTTCATGTCAATGACAGCACCAACGGTGCGCAAAAAGGGACGTCCCAAAATAATTGGACATGAAGGATCACATTCAATATCCATAATAGTGAAATCAACGGGCACATAATTATCATTGACAACAATAAGAACATCGTCGATCCTCCCCCAAAGGTTTCTTTATGGAAGAATCAACGAGACGAACACCAAAAGAACAAGAATCATAAGGTTTCAATTTAAGCATATCATATATCCTTTTGGGCATAACAGAAGTACTAGCACCAACATCACATAATGCATAACAAGAGAAGTCATTCAAATAAATTTTTGTCATAGGATCCCAACCATCCTCTAGCTTTCTAGGTATGGAGGCTTCTACTCTAAGTTTCTCCTCCCTAGCTTTGATGAGAGCATTAGTGATATGCTCTGTGAAGGCAAGGTTAAGCGTGCTAGTGCGGGGATCTCTAGACATTTTGTGAAGGAAATCAATAACTTCTGTAAGAGTGCAATTATCAAAATCAAGGTCACGAGCATCAAGGTGGTAGTGGTGTCCTTAAGGTTCACTTGGTTGATAGTTTCTATAGCATTACCATTAATAGGTCCATTGGGACCAGGAGTACATTGGGTGCTAAGAGTGTAAACATTCTCAATAACTTGGATAGTAGCAACAGTGTGGTGGGTAGGAAGGCTCTTAATTCTTTCCTCTTCCTCCCTTTCTCTAGCCCATCTCTCTTTAAGCTTAGCCATCATCCTAATATTTTCATTAATTTGCACTTGAGTAGCATTAATAGGGATGACTTCCTTCTCCTTAAGAGAAGAAGTTTCAATTTTTAGCAATTTTAACTCATTGGCTAAGTGGTCTACCTTAAAAGAAAGATCATCTAGTTTATGTAGTCTCTCTTCTACATTCTTATTAAAGGCTTTTCGGGTAGTGATGAAATCTCTAAGCATGGTCTCTAGTTCAGTATTGGAGTTCTTGGTACTAGGATAAGCATTGTTGTTCCCATAAGAGTTAGAGGGGAACGGTCTAGAATTGTTACCAAAGTTACTCCTATAAGCATTGTTGTTGAAATTGTTTCTAGAGATAAAGTTAACATCTACTTGTTCTTGAGCAATCAAAGAATTTAAAGGAACATCACGAGGATCAACAGTAGATTGCTTCGAAAGTAGAGACATGATCAAGTCAACTTTTTCATTGAGGGAGGAAATCTCCTCGACAGAGTTTACCTTCCTACCTGTTGGAGCGCGTTCGGTGTGTCATTGGGAATAGTTGGTCATCATCTCATCGAGAAGCTTTGTGGCAGCACCAAGTGTAGTTGACATAAAAGTTCCTCCCGCGGCCGAATCTAACAAGTTCCGCGAGGTAAAGTTAGAGCCTGCATAAAAAGTTTGGATAACCATCCAAGTAGTCAAACCGTGAGTAGGGCAGTTCTTGATAAGAGACTTCATACGTTCCCAAGCTTGGGCAACATGTTCATTATCCAATTGTTTAAAATTCATGATGTTACTTCTAAGTTGGATAATTTTAGCAGGTGGATAGTATTTTCCGATAAAAGCATCTTTGCACTTGTCCCAAGAATCTATGCTATTTCTAGGCAAAGACTGAAACCAAATTTTAGCTCCTCCTCTCAAAGAGAAAGTAAAAAGCTTAAGCTTAACAATATTACCATCTATTTCTTGGTACTTTTGCATATCACAAAGTTCTACAAAGTTGTTCAAGTGTAAAGCAGCATCATCTCCAGCACCGGAGAATTGTTCTTTCATAACTAAGTTCAGTAAAGCAGGTTTAATTTCATATGAAGGTGCTAAAGTGGCAGGTGTAGTGATAGGTGTGCTGATAAAGTCATCGTTGTTGTGACTAGTGAAGTCACACAACTTGGTGTTCTCGGTGGAACCCATAGTAGCAAGCAAGCAAGATAACTATTTTTGTGATTTTCGATAAAAGGAACTAAAGCAAATATGAAAGGTAAACTAACAAGACTAAAAAGCAAAGGTAAAAGATAGCATGCAACTCCCCTATCCTGAAGAGTGGAGTCCCCGGCAACGGCGCCAGAAAATACTCCTTGATGGGCCTCGAACCCCTCGTTGGATTACCCCAAGTGGAAGGTGTAAGATGCAGTAAGTAGAAGTGTTTTCCCCTAGCAAAGATGCCAAGGATCGAATCCCTAGAGACTCCTAGGTTCAACAGGTAGGTGTCAACTGCTAACGGCGCAACTAGCAATCAACGTGGACCTGCACACAGATACAAATAACTTTGCTCCCAACGAGTACATAGAGGTTGTCAATCTCTCCGGCCTTGTAGTTCACAAAGGGTTAAAAGCAATATGATAGTAGTGATAGATAGTATTTTGCAATAGTAAGTAAAATAGCGGAAAAGTAAATAGTGTATGTGATCAATGATGGTAATATGGACCGGAGTCACATGATGTTCACTAGTGATGTCTCTCTCCCAAAAGACGATAAAACAGCTATGTGAGGTAAACAAATTACAGCTGGGCAATTGACAGGACCACGAACGCAAACCAATGCTGACTACATTGCAAGAACGGTTGAGGTTCAAAGCATGGGCGGTACGCCAAAGTAAGTAGACCGAAATCCATCAATATCTACTACTAATCATCCACCTTGAGATATCTATCCAGAACATCTCGCTGGTATTAAGTTGCGAGTCCCACCCATAGTGTAAACTCAATGCAACAGACAACTGCATTAAAAGAACTTTGCGTAAAGTAAACAATCCTTGCACCCGCGGGCACAAGCACTGTTGTTTTCCCCCTTGTGGCAACAACACATCCCCTAGACTCATGTTTCTGTCACTCCAGCTAGTCATTGAGGGGCATGAACCCACAATCGAGCATAACGTTCCCTCTTGGAGTCACTACCTACTACTTGGCCAAAGCAATAAATAACAACGGAGAACATGCAAGAATTACTTATGAACTAAAATATAAAAGAGGTGAATCAAATATATTACTCAACATCAATCTGAACATAATCTCATAATCCATCGGATCCCAGCAAACTCAACATAGCAACAGCATAAGGATTACATAGGTGCCTCGATCATGTAGGGCAGCTCACGAGGACTAATTAGTGAAGCACAAGAACGGGAGGAGAACATCACATAGCTACTGGTCATGGACTCATGGTCCAAGGGAGACTACTCACGAGTCATCCGGGAGGCGTCCATGGTGGTGGAGAAGCTCCCGGTGGTGATCCTCCCCTCCGGTAGGGTGCCGGGAAGAGTTCTCCTGGTGCTCCCGATCTTGGAAGCGGCGGCGGCGGCGGAACAGAGATGGGATCGCGAAAAGAAGTCCTGTTTCAAGGGTTACGGGGGACCCTTTAAATATCTGCCAAAGTAGGGCACCGGGGGGCTCTCGGGGGGCCGAGGCGCCCCCCCGACGCGGCCCAGGGGGGGCGCCCACAGGACGCCTGGAGCCCCTGTGGCCCCCCAGGCTCCCCTTCGGAAGCAGTGTCGTTCCCGGATCGCTGATTTTTTTATATTTTTTCTGTATTTTTCTGGGCAGTTCTCGAAATGTGAAAACCTGAAATACAAAAACGGCCGAAAACAGAAACTGGCACTGGGGTGCACTGGATTAGTAAGTTAGTCCAAATATGATCAAAAGTGTATGGAAGTGTATGAATATCATAGCAATATCACCCAAAAGTGGCATGGAGCAAGCAAAAATTATAGATACGTTTTGGACGTATCAGACAGAAAGAGGACAGTTAGAGGACGGTTTATATAAACGGATTAAAAAATATATACAAAAAAGCAAGACTTACTGCAGGCAGCTTGTTCTTCTTGTAATACGGGGCTAATCCGATTTTGCTGCAATCTTCTAAGGAGACGTTGAGCATCTTCTTAGCCGATTCAATGACCTCCAATTCAGAAAGTTTATCCTTGGAAAACCGTTGAGGATCGTCCGGTTTACCAGAATACTTGCACATTAACTGTGATCGCGGACTCAAAGGAAGGATACTCCAAGAGAGCCAACAGCGCATAAAATCAGTTCCAATTAAACTGTTGGCCATAAAAGCTTTCAGTCTAGCAAGCTGAGAAGCAAACCGGGGCCGTTCGGCAGAGCTAAGTCGCTGTGGCAGAGGGTGATCTTCCGGAAGACGGTGCTCGCGATAACCCGGCAGTGGATTCTCCCCTTGAGGAGAAGTGTCAATACAGTAAAACCAGGACTTATTCCATTCCTTTGGGTGCGTGTGGAGAGCAGCATGGGGAAAGACGGCATCTCTCCTTTTCTGGATACTGACCCCACCAAGTTCCTGATGCGGCCCGCTGGTGAACTCAGTACGCCGGTTCAGGTGAAAGAAATCCCGGAACAGGTCAACAGACGGCTCTTCTTGCAGATATACCTCTAAGAAAACTTGGAAGTCACAGATATTGGAAACGGAGTTGGAACCAATGTCCTAAGGATGGAGCTGGAAAGCGGCAAGCACATCTCGGAAGAATCTTGAACCGGGAGGTGTGAAGCCTTGGGCTATGTGGTCGAAGAAAACAATAACCTCCCCTTCTCTGGGAGTAGGAGGGCATTCATTTCCTGGAGCCCGCCACTTTAAAACGGATTGAGGGCCTAAAGTACCAATGGCAGCAGCATTGACCAAGTCTTCTTCTGTAATAATGGAAGGAACCCAATCGCAAGACACAAATTGTTTGGCCATCGCAGCAAAAGAGCAAGCGCTAAAAAGATAAAGTGTAAATATTGGATTATTTAAGTACAGCGGCATAAACCGGAAGATACATACGAAGATCACGCAACGGTTTAGACAAGGGACTAATGATATAGCTAACCCGGCAATAACTGGGAGTTATGTTACTACCGGTTCATGACAGCAATAGAGAAAAGAGCTAAACCGTCGCGCTCATCGAGAAATTTCTTTAAACCGGAGCATACTTAACAAATCTACAGAGGAGAAAAACAGGTTTTCAAAAAAAGCTAAGGTGGAACAGATCTGAGCATACAAGAAAAAAGAAAAACAAATGCAAGAGTATACGGGAAGAACTACAAGGGTCCTATACAGAGTGGATAAATCTACAGGTTAAACAAGAAAGACGAAGATCTGAAGCATATATAGCGGAGTAGAGGTAAAGTTGAAAGGGCAAGATCTAAAAGTAAAGGTTACTGAAAACTATTTGCTTTAAATTGAACAAGCTGAAGCTTCCGTTGAGGCTCTAATGGCGGAGGCGTGAGGAAGAACCCTAGAAGTTACGGATCTATAATGAAGAAGAAAGACATACCTGGAACAGCAAGGATCAGCGGCGGAGGTTCTCTGGTCAAACTCAGGGCGATGCAGCGGCCGGTGAGAGCTTGGATTCGGCGGTTGACGACGGCAGTTCGAGCTTGGGCGTCAATGGCGTCTTGAGCTCGGGCGATGGAGGAAGAAGAGAGAGGAAGAGAATAACAGATGGGGACAGCGGTATTTATAAGAAGAAAGTCAGATCCGAAGCGACAGGTGCGTGATTCGAGGAGGCAAAGGATCGGATAAAGATCTTTCGATGCCTCGATTTTCGGGATAACCCTTAAACAAAGCTGATGGACAGCTCACGGCGTTAAATACGGAAGTGATGTCACGGTCAGATTCAGTGATTCTCGAGGATGACGTCAGGGCCGGTTTACAAAAAATGAGAAGACACAGAAGAAAATTATGCAAGACTGAGAAGATTGATGTGAACAAGTTCAAATCATTCTGGGGCCTAATGTCAGGGATATGACTAGCAGGTATGAACTGGCTAGTATAAACCGGTTTATTATAATATGTTTGGTTGTAATATTTAGTAAAGGCTACGGCCCATGAGATCTTAGGGCCCATGTACATAGTTATGGTTTGTAAACCGCCTGATGATGTAACTTGAGAGATAAGGAAGAAAGGACAGAGACCGAGGCGGACACGAGTATGAGCCGGCCTCGGGACTCTGTAAACCGAACCGGGCGTCGCCTCTATATAAAGGGACGACCCGGCGGCGGTTTAGGGACAAGCAAGAAACAACCCGTCGAGAGACTGGCAAGCAATCCGCTCCCTGTTCATCGACGCCCAAGCAATACCAAACCGAACTAGACGTAGGCTTTTACCTTCATCGAAGGGGCCGAACTAGTATAAACCCTCTGTGTCCTTTGTGTGCTTTTAACCCCTTCAAGCTAACCCGTGCGATGGTTCCATCATCAAGTCCGTTAAACCGGACATCTGCCGTGTTAATTCCACGACACAGCCTCCATCTTGCAGCAGTAGAAGAGAGTAGATGGAAAAGTAACAAGTACTAAAGCTTCTGGCAGCCTCCGTCTTGAGTAACTGAAGAGTTCACTAAGTAACATCGTATAGCATAATCATACCCAGCGATCATCCCGCACATCACCCTGTGAGAGAGCAACCACCGAGTTATATCTGGCACTTGTAAGGGTGTGTTTTATTAAGTATCCGGTTCTAGTTGTCATGAGGTCAGAGTACAACTCCGGGTCGTCCTTTTACCGAGGGACACGGCTATTCGAATAGATTAACTTCCCTGCAGGGGTGCACCACATAACCCAACACGCTCGATCCCATTTGGCCGGACACACTTTCCAGGGTCATGCACGGCCTCGGAAGATCAACACGTCATAGCCCTACCTAAGCACAACAGAGAGGTTAGCACGCCAGTCTAAGTCCTAAGCGCATAGGGGTCTCGGCCCATCGCCCAATGCACACCTGCACGTTGCGAGGGCGGCCGGTGATGGCTTCTCGCCCCTCGTTGGTTACCCCAAGTGGAAGGTTTGAGATGCAGTGTAGCGGAAGTTTTCCCTTGGCAAAGATACCAAGGATCGATTTCCCCTGAGACTCCCAATTTCAACAAGAAGGTGTCAACTGCTAACGGCGCCAGATATTAGCAATCAACATGGACCTGCACACAGATACAAATAACTTTGCTCCCAACGAGTACAGAGAGGTTGCCAATCCCTCCGGCCTTGTCGTTTACAAAGGATCAATCGCAAGTGATAATGGTGATAGGTAAAACTGTAACTAGTATGTAAAAGCAGAAAGTAAATAGCGGATGTGATCAGTGATGGTAATATGGACCGGGGTCCCATGATGTTCACTAGTGATGTCTCTCTCCCAAAAGATGATAAAACAGCTATGTGAGGTAAACGAATTACAGCTGGGCAATTGACAGAATTATGTGCGCAAACCAATGCTAACTATGTTGCAAGAAAGGTAGAGGTTCAAAGCATGGGCGGTACACCGAGGTAAGTAGACCGAAATCCATCTGCATCTACTACTAATCATCCACCTTCATATATCTATCCAGAACATCTCGCTGGTATTAAGTTGCGAGTCCCACCCATAGTGTAAACTCAAAGCAACAGACAACTGCATTAAAAGAACTTTGCGTAAAGTAAACAATCCTTGCACCCGCGGGCACAAGCACCGTTGTTTTCCCCCTTGTGGCAACAGCACATCCCCTAGACTCATGTTTCTGTCACTCAAGCTAGTCATCGAGGGGCATGAACCCACAATCAAGCATAACGTTCCCTCTTGGAGTCACTACCTACTACTTGGCCAAAGCAATAAATAACAACGGAGAACATGCAAGAATTACTTACAAACATAAATATAAAAGAGGTGAATCAAATATATTACTCAAACACAATCTGAACATAATCTCATAATCCATCGGATCCCAGCAAACTCATCATAGCAACAGCATAAGGATTACATATGTGCCTCGATCATGTAGGGCAGCTCACGAGGACTAATTAGTGAAGCACAAGAACGGGAGGAGAACATCACATAGCTACTGGTCATGGACCCATGGTCCAAGGGAGACTACTCACAACTCATCCGGGAGGCGTCCATGCTGGTGGAGAAGCTCCCGGTGGTGATCCTCCCCTCCGGCAGGGTGCCGGGAAGAGTTCTCCTGGTGCTCCCGATCTTGGAAGCGGCGGCGGCGGCAGAACAGAGATGAGATCGCGAAAAAGGGTTTCCGTCTCGAGGGTTTTGGGAGACAGTCTAAATATATGCCAAGGGGGGCACCAGACGAGTCTCGGGGGGCCCAGGCGCCCCCCCGGCGCGGCCCAGGGGGGGCGCGCCACCAGGGCGCCTGGAGCCCTAGTGGCCCCCCCGGGTTGTACTTTGGCTACCGGGAACCTTCTGGAACGCTGATTTTTTATATAATTTTTCCGGGATTTTTCTGGCAGTTCTCGTAATGGGAAAAACTGAAATACAAAAATAGCAGAAAACAGAAACTGGCACTGGGGTGCACTGAGTTAATAGGTTAGTCCAAATATGATCAAAAGTGTATGGAAGTGTATAAATATCATAGCAATATCACCCAAAAGAGGCATGGAGCAAGCAAAAATTATAGATACATTTTGGACGTATCAACATCCCCAAGCTTAATTCCTGCTCGTCCTCGAGTAGGTAAATGATAACAAGAATAATTTCTGTGGTGACATGCTATTAACCATATAGGACTTCTTTGTAGTCATATGACAAAAGCTTACTGAGGCAATGAATCTATAGTAATTAAGTTGCCCCATGAGAAAATCACAAAGAACTGAAAGTTTTACAATATGATACTGAAACATCAAATAGATTTGTAATGAACATGGTGTGCAAATATGATAAAGTGATATCTCGCTTGCCCCCTTTAGTGAAGCAAAACATAAATGCAGGGGCACCTCCAAGGTTTAAGTGATGACTAGATACAATGATTTCAGAATAAACGATATCAAAATCATGCAAAAGACAATGCTACTTTGGGACAATGCACATTACACTCAGAATGACAATCATGCTCTCAGTAGTTGGTGCTTTAAAAGAAGGTGGAGACTCTCGAACCGTGGCTTTTGTTGGCAAGGTTGAAAACCCGTAGTCGGAAACAAAGACAAAACATGTACCAGAGCTCTTGGTTTTAAAAACAGAGGTAATAATTTTTTTTAGATCATGCATGTTTCATCAACGAATGCTAGCAGACAACTCAATCACTTCTTGAGATGGACAAGTTTCGAGGAACGGCTCCCGAATGAGGACGATCACATCCTCTTAATCTCCTTTGTTTATCACTGCCAAAGTTTTCTGATTTCTCATGAACAAAGCGTGAAGGAGGGTTTGTTTGTTATATTAATTTTGAGCCGGGCGCACTCAATGCCAGTTCCTTCTCGTATTATGGGTTTGCACATTATACATGCAATCCCGGGGTGAAGCTTGTCCAACTTAAAAAGATTATGAATTAACTACTACTTCCTCATGGACTTACAACAGAGGCACAAAATAGGAATGCTTTTTCTTTTTGAATAATTTCGAGATGGTACATGCAAGTCTCCGTTAGGAATGGCAGGTAAATACCATGTAGGAAGGTATGGTGGACTCATATGGCATAACTGGTATAAAGGAATGTGGATGCACAAGCAGTCAGTCCGCTTAGTACAGGTGGAGGTTAGCAAAAGACTAGGAGCGACCAACTAAGAGAGCAATGACGGTCATAATCATGCAGAGCGACAAAGCAACATTGAATCAGGCATGGAAGTTATATCGCTACTCAGAAACAAAAGATCATCAAGGCTTGACAGACTTTCTTTACAGTCTTAAATATGCGTGTGCATACGCCAAGTCAATCAAAGTAAATTCTCGAAGGAAGATATTACTAAACCATACCACATCATAGGCAAACAAATCATGTTGGTACTCCAATAACACATTGGGAACCCCCCCCCCCAGCTATTTGAGACTAACCATAAGAAAACATGAACTACTAAGCGCCATTATGCACGTAGCATCTTTATCATAGACATATCAACCAATGCAACGGAAGCAAACTCTCTTAATAAGATAATCATGATAAATAAAGAGAGTTCAAGCAACCAACTAAACAAAAGCTCTTTAGAAAGATAAGCATGAAAGTTAAGAGCTAAGCACGATAGTAGCTATTAAAAGACAAAGAACACACACAGCAGAGATAGACATGAAAATTCTATGTTATGTTCTAGGTAGAAGTGGAGCGTGTTTCTCTCCCACATAAAGAAAGCTGAGTTCCGACTCGTTATGAAAAGCTAAGGAAAACTAAAAAGGAAAACTAAAAGCAAGACGCTCCAAGCATAGCACATAACACATGAAGTGATAAAAATATAGTGGAACGAAAGACGAACTGATAATGTTGATGGAGAAGGGGATGCACGGGGGCATCCCCAAGCTTAGACGCTTGAGTCTCCTTGAATATTTCTTGGGGGTGCACGGGGGCATCCCCAAGCTTGAGCGTTTGACACTCCTGAATCTTTTTATCATCTTCCCTCGCACACTTGAAAACTCCCTTCATACATAACTCATCATAATCTGATTAGCGAGGTTAGTACCCATAATAAAATAATTGTTCCTTACTGGAAATAAAGATATTCTTGAAGGTCTACTGTTTCTCAAGATTGCCAAGAGGTTTTTGCAAAGAAAAAGCAAGCTCTAGGTTTGCAAAATGAAGGAAAGGCAAAACAGGACAGAATCTGTGAAAAACAGAACAACAGGTAGTAAATGATTTTTCCGGGGCACTTCTGCCACTCTAATCAAAAAACTCAAAACAGACGAACGAAATACAATTATATAGAGCACGCTGTCAAAAAAATTCAGACCAAAAAGATGATCTGGTGATTTTATACGATTTTTTCTATCCAAGGACAGAATCTGTTTCCTGGACAGCATGTCACAACTTTTGAACTTTCTTGCAATCAGAGGCTACACTTGGCACAAAATTTGAAAAGCAAAGATACAATGATGATGCTACAGTAGTAACAACATCAAGACACAACAAAAGCAAAATAAAATTTATTCATTGGGCTGCCTCCCAAAAGCGCTTTCTTTTATGCCTTTAAGCTAGGCATAATGCATAGAGATCAAGTTGTATCAATTGAACCATCATCAAGATCATCAAAAAGCTCTTCAATAATACAACTTGTCTTAAGAGGACTTTCAAATAAAGGCCTCATAGAGATACTTCTAGGGAGAAGTCCAAAAGGATAAAAGTCAAGGGAAGATTTATTTATAAATTCATCAAAGAGAGGTGTTTCTTCCAAAGTCTTTACAGTTTCAACCCCTTTGGCAATAGATGGATTACTTTTAGAACGGGGAGCCTTTGGAACGTGAACGAACTTAGGCTCCCTCTTTGCCGGAGTTTCTACCTTTTTGGTTTTGATCGAGGAGAAAGTAGTTCCTAGAGTATCAAATATTTCCTCAATCTTGTCTATCCTAGAAGAGTCCAAGTCATGGGATTTGATGGTCTCCAAAGTTTTGAAAATTTTATGCATGGAGCTATCAAGCCTATTCAAATTCCCTTGGATCTTACGATCCAACTCATTTATCTTATTAATGCTTGGCATCTCTAGCTCTATTTTTTCAAGTTTTTTCATAATGTGAGCTAGGGTGATGTCCTCTTGAATGCTAACAACAGGGGGATTCCCAACAAGATTTTCAATAATACCAAGAGACCCCCAAACTGGGGCTTCTAGGAAATTCCCATTGATAGCAGTATCTAGAATAAACCTATTCCAAGAAGTTATTCCAACATAAAAATTTCTAAGCAGGATAGTAGTAGGTTGCTTCTTGGTGGCTCTTTTTTTAGAATCATTAATTCTATACCAAGCATCTTTCAGACTTTCCCCACCTCTTTGTTTAAAGGTGAGAACTTCTGCCTCGTCAAAGACAAAAGGACCCGACATAATGACAACTAAAGAATGAGATAACTATTTTTGTGATTTTCGATAAATGATACAAAAGCAAAAACTGAAAGGTAAACTAACAAGACTAAAAAGCAAAGGTAAAAGATAGCGTGCAACTCCCCTATCCTGAAGAGTGGAGTCCCCGGCAACGGCGCCAGAAAACTTTGCTTGATGGCTTCTCACCCCTCGTTGGTTACCCCAAGTGGAAGGTTTGAGATGCAGTGTAGCGGAAGTTTTCCCTTGGAAAAGATACCAAGGATCGATTTCCCCTGAGACTCCCAGTTTCAACAAGAAGGTGTCAACTGCTAACGGCGCCAGATACTAGCAATCAACGTGGACCTGCACACAGATACAAATAACTTTGCTCCCAACGAGTACAGAGAGGTTGTCAATCCCTCTGGCCTTGTCGTTTACAAAGGATCAAACGCAAGTGATAATGGTGATAGGTAAAACTGTAACTAGTATGTAAAAGCAGAAAGTAAATAGCGGATGTGATCAGTGATGGTAATATGGACCGGGGTTCCATGATGTTCACTAGTGATGTCTCTCTCCCAAAAGATGATAAAACAGCTATGTGAGGTAAACGAATTACAGCTGGGCAATTGACAGAATTATGTGCGCAAACCAATGCTAACTATGTTGCAAGAAAGGTAGAGGTTCAAAGCAAGGGTGGTACGCCGAGGTAAGTAGACCGAAATCCATCTGCATCTACTACTAATCATCCACCTTGAGATATCTATCCAGAACATCTCGCTGGTATTAAGTTGCGAGTCCCACCCATAGTGTAAACTCAAAGCAACAGACAACTGCATTAAAAGAACTTTGCGTAAAGTAAAAAATCCTTGCACCCGCGGGCACAAGCACCGTTGTTTTCCCCCTTGTGGCAACAGCACATCCCCTAGACTCATGTTTCTGTCACTCAAGCTAGTCATCGAGGGGCATGAACCCACAATCAAGCATAACGTTCCCTCTTGGAGTCACTACCTACTACTTGGCCAAAGCAATAAATAACAACGGAGAACACGCAAGAATTACTTACGAACATAAATATAAAAGCAGTGAATCAAATATATTACTCAAACACAATCTGAACATAATCTCATAATCCATCGGATCCCAGCAAACTCATCATAGCAACAGCATAAGGATTACATATGTGCCTCGATCATGTAGGGCAGCTCACGAGGACTAATTAGTGAAGCACAAGAACGGGAGGAGAACATCACATAGCTACTGGTCATGGACCCATGGTCCAAGGGAGACTACTCACAACTCATCCGGGAGGCGTCCATGGTGGTGGAGAAGCTCCCGGTGGTGATCCTCCCCTCCGGCAGGGTGCCGGGAAGAGTTCTCCTGATGCTCCCGATCTTGGAAGCGGCGGCGGCGGCGGAACAGAGATGAGATCGCGAAAAAGGGTTTCCGTCTCGAGGGTTTTGGGATACGGTCTAAATATATGCCAAGGGGGGCACCAGACGAGGCTCGGGGGGCCCAGGCGCCCCCCGACGCGGCCCGAGGGGGCGCCACCAGGGCGCCTGGAGCCCTGGTGCCCCCCCCCCCGGCTGTACTTTGGCTACCGGGAACCTTCTAGAACGCTGATTTTTTATTTAATTTTTCCGGGATTTTTCTGGCAGTTCTCGTAATGGGAAAAACTGAAATACAAAAACAGCAGAAAACAGAAACTAGCACTGGGGTGCACTGAGTTAATAGGTTAGTCCAAATATGATCAAAAGTGTATGGAAGTGTATAAATATCATAGCAATATCACCCAAAAGAGGCATGGAGCAAGCAGAAATTATAGATACGTTTTGGACGTATCAGCCGGTGAGCAGACCTAGCAACCTCCATTACTAAGGAAGTTACGTTACGCGGTCCAACGCGGCGCGCTGATGGCTTCTCGCACCTGGTTGGTTACCCCAAGTGGAAGGTTGAGATGTAGCGTAGCGGCAAATTTCCCTTGGAAAAGATACCAAGGATCGAATCCCGTGAGACTCCGAGGGTCGACAAGTAGGTGTCAACGGCGCCAAAAACTTAGCGGTTGACGGGACCTGCGCACAGATACAGATAACTTTGCTCCCAACGAGTACAGAGAGGTTGTCAATCCCTCCGGCCTTGTTGTTTACAAAGGATCAAACACAAGAGATAATAATGATAGCTATGACTGCAACTAGGAAATAAAAACAGGAAGTAAATAGATGGTGTGATCAGCGGTAGTAATGTGGACCGGGGTCCCATGATGTTCACTAGTGATGTCTCTCTCCCAAAAGACGATAAAACAGCAAAGCGAGGTAAACAAATTACAGCTGGGCAATTGACAGGATTATGTGCGCAAACCAATGCTAACTATGCTGCAAAGAAAGGTAGAGGCTCAAAAGCATGGGCGGTACGCCAAGGCAAGTAGACCGAAATCCATCTGCATCTACTACTAATCATCCACCTTGAGATATCTATCCAGAACATCTCGCTGGTATTAAGTTGCGAATCCCACCCAAAGTGTAAACTCAAAGCAACAGACAACTGCATTAAAAAAACTTTGCGTAAAGTAAACAATCCTTGCACCCGCAAGTACAAGAACCGTTGTTTTCTCCCTTGTGGCAACAACACATCCCCTAGACTCATGTTTCTGTCACTCAAGCTAGTCATCAGGGGGCATGAACCCATAATCAAGCATAACGCTCCCTCTTGGAGTTACTACCTACTACTTGGCCAAAGCAATAAACAGCAACGGATAACATGCAAGAATTACTCAAGAACAAAGATATAAAAGAGGTGAATCAAATATATTACTCAAACACAATCTGAACATAGTCTCATAATCCATCAGATCCCAGCAAACTCAGCAAAGCAACAGCAGAAAGATTACATATGTGCCTCGATCATGTAGGGCAGCTCACGAGGTCTAAACCATGAAGAGCAAAGAGGGGAGGAGAACATCACATAACTACTGATCATGGACCCATGGTCCAAGGTGGACTACTCACGACTCATCCGGGAAGCGTCCATGGTGGTGGAGAAGCTCCCGGTGGTGGTTCTCCCCTCCGGCAGGGTGCCGGGAAGAGTTCTCCTGATGCTCCCGATCTTGGAAGCGTTGCGGCGGCGGAACAGAGGCGAGATCGCGAAAAAGGGTTCTGTCCTCGAGGGTTTCGGGACGAGAGGGATATATATGCGAAGGGGGGCAGCCAGAGGCGGAGCAGGGGCCCCAGGCGCCCCCCTGGCGCGGCCAGGGGTGGGGCCGCGCTAGGTGGCCGCCTGGGCCTCCCCTGGCTCCCCTCTGGCCCATCTTTGGTTCTTCGCGAAGCTTCCTGTACGCTGATTTTTCCTATATTTTTCCTGGAATTTTTGGAGCACTTTTAATATGGGGGAAACCTGAAATAGAAAAACAGCAGAAAACAGGAACTGGCACTGTGGTGCATTGAGTTAATAGGTTAGTCCAAATATGATCAAAAGTGTATGGAAGTGCATAAATATCATAGCAATATCACACAAAAGAAGCATGGAGCAAGCAGAAATTATAGATACGTTTTGGACGTATCAACATCCCCAAGCTTAATTCCTGCTCGTGCTCGAGTAGGTAAATGATAACAAGCATAATTTCTGTGGTGACATGCTATCAACCATATAAGAACTTTTAAGTAAAGCAATCAAGGCATGTAATTCAATTCAAGTCATAACAAGCAAGAGTCTATATTAGCATTGTAACAAGCAACATAAGAACATAAAGGTGCAAGAGCTCTCGCTGACCGTGACTCGAATGTCTCCAAATGGTGTTTGCGTGCAAGAAAGGGGATAGGGATATACGAGAGAGTAAAACATAGTTTTTGTATTGTTGAGAACTTAATCTACTAAAGTTTCACACTTGGTCTTCTTTGGAATCTTATCTTGACTCATCCCCAAACCACTAGCCAGGTACAAGTCAAAATGATCCACTCCCTTTCAATATTTTGAGCACTCATGCAATGGATGAGCGTAAGCAAGAAAGTTGACACTTAGGATGGAAAAGAGAGAAAAATGATGAAGGGGAAGACAAAAAAGGTGTGAAAGGCTCACATCAATGAGGACAATCATAGGCGAGAGAAAGCCAAATGATAGATATGATGTGATGAGTAGGGATTGCCATGCAACGGATGCACATATGAGCTAAGGTAAGCTCTCCAATGGAACTAGTGGGGGTGCATCCAACTTGCTCGCTCAAGAAGACCTAGAGCTCTTTTGAGGAGGCTCATCATTGGAATATACAAGCCAAGTTCTATAGTGTGAAGGTCCCCACATAGCTATATGCATGAATGATAATCTCTATGGAGTACAAGGTATAAGATGGAGTACGAGTGTGGATCTCTCAAAAGGAATAGTAGTGTACCCCCTTCTCTCTTTTTATTTTTTTTCTTTTTTTTTCTATATTTTATTTTTATTTTTTTGTGGCCTCAATGGCTCTTTCTATTTAACTCTCATTTGTCCTCTTTGGGGTCTTTTGATTTTGTCCTCTTTGGGATCTTTTCCTCACTTTAGGGGCAACACTCTATATATTACAAGAAGTATAGAAGATCTTTCACACTTTACAAAAGTACTCAACATAAAGAAAATGAAACTATCATGATGTATGCAAATGTATGCCTCTGCCAGTGTAGCAGGATATGCAATGATACTAGCGCGTCATGTAGCAATGATTAGGGCAAGGCCCAACTAGCATGCGGCTCATCGATCAAGCAAAAAGCATGTATGACATGAAGATCAAGTCATGAGAAGATGGATGTTGCATGGCAATGTATCTCAGAAAGGCTATGGAAATGCCTTGATAGGTAGGTATGGTGGCTGTTTTGAGGAAGGATATAATGAGGCTTATGATGACAGAGCGTATCGTGCCAAGGATTTGGATGCACCGGCGAAGTATGCGCCAACTCTCGAGGTGAGAAAGGGCAATGCACGGTGCCGAAGAGGCTAGAAAAATATGGCTAAGTGGAAGTGTCAACTTTCGAATACTCACATTAGTCCGAAGAACTCATGCACTTATTATCGGTAACTCTCAATCTAATTAGGAGGTTCACAAAGAGACAAGTACCCCGAGGAGGAGCGTATGGGGGTTTGGTTATCCTTGCGCATCCTCGACTCATGGTACGTGAGTGTACTCTAATATTTGATCACTCCAAAGATTAGTGATCCATCTAGTAGCTAAAGTTCTCAACTATTTTGTAGGTTTTCGAAACTAAACACGGATTGCCCAAAATACGACATCTATCACTAATAGGCTAAAGCTCTTGACAGCAAAAGTTCAGACATTACTCATGGCAATACCTCAAAACTATTGCAAGTTACTACTAAAATTAAATAGCAACCTCAATTACCTACTTTAAGTTAAGACACACAACTCAGTGCAACATGCAAACTCTCTTAACAAGATAAACATGAAAACTCAAGAGAGTTCAGCAACCAACTAAACAAAAGCTCTTTAAAAAGAAAAGCATGAAAACTAAGAGCTAAACATGACAGCAGCTATGGAAAGACAAAGAACACACACATCAAAGATAAGCATGAAAATCCTATGTTGTGTTCTAGGTTGAAGTGGAGCGTGTTTCTCTCTCACACAAAGAAAGTTGGGTTCTAACTTGTTATGAACAGCAAGCAAAGCTAAAGAAAACTAAAAAAGAAACTAATAGCAAGACGCTCCAAGCATAGCACATAACGCATGAAGTGATAAAATTATAGTGGAACGAAAGACGAACTGATAATTGTTGATGGAGAAGGGGATGCATGGGGGCATCCCCAAGCTTAGACGCTTGAGTCTTCTTGAATATTTCTTGGGGGTGCACGGGGGCATCCCCAAGCATGGGCGTTTGACCCTCCTGAATCTTCTTTTATCATCTTCCCTCGCACACTTGAAAACTCCCTTCATACATAACTCATCATAATCTGATTAGCGAGGTTAGTACCCACAATAAAATAATTTTCCCTAGTGGAAATAAAGATAATCTTGAAGAGCTACTGTTTCTCAAGATTGCCAAAAGGTTTTTGCAAAGAAAAAGCAAGCTCAAGGTTTGCAAAACGAAGAAAAGGCAAAACAGGACAGAATCTGTGAAAAACAGACCAGCAGGTAGTAAATAATTTTTTCGGGGTACTTCTGCAACTCAAATCAAAAAACTCAGAACAGAAGCTCAAAAGCCAATTGTATAGAGCACGCTGTCAAAAAAATTCAGATCAAAAAGATGATCTGGTTATTTTATTCGAATTTTTCTGTCCAAGGACAGAATCTGTTTTCTGGACAGCACGTCACAACTTTTGAACTTTCCTGCAATCGGAGGCTAAACTTGGCACAAAGCTGAAAAGAAAAGATACAATGATGATGCTACTGTAGTAACAAACATCAAGACACAACAAAAGCAAAATAAGACCGAATTCGTTGTGGGCTGCCTCCCAAAAGCGCTTTC
Source organism: Secale cereale (assembly GCA_902687465.1). Taxonomy (NCBI): domain Eukaryota; kingdom Viridiplantae; phylum Streptophyta; class Magnoliopsida; order Poales; family Poaceae; genus Secale; species Secale cereale. The sequence continues at coordinate 591,594,446 of LR738709.1, read as the reverse complement.
TTTTATGCCTTTAAGCTAGGCATGATGCAAAAAGAGAAGATCAAGTTTTATCAAGAGTAAGAGAATAGCTAGCCCGTGTAACGGACTCAAAAAGCAACTTAATCTTCTTTCTAGGGAAGTGTTCCATCCCTTTCTTGAGAGGGAATTGGAATTTTATATTCCCCTCTTTCATGTCAATGATAGCACCAACGGTGCGAAGAAAAGGACGTCCCAAAATAATTGGACATGAAGGTTCACATTCAATATCCATAATAGTAAAATCAACGGGAACATAATTGTCATTGACAATGATAAGAACATCTTCGATCTTCCCCAAAGGTTTCTTTACGGAAGAATCAACAAGACGAACACCAAAAGAACAAGGATCAAAAGGTTTCAATTCAAACATATCATGCATTCTTTTGGGCATAACTGAGGTACTAGCTCCAACATCACATAAAGCATAGCAAAAGAAGTTATTCAACTTAATTTTAATCATAGGATCCCAACTATCTTCTAGCTTTCTAGGTATGGAGGCTTCTACCCTAAGCTTCTCCTCCCTAGCTTTGATGAGAGCATTAGTGATATGCTCCGTGAAGGCAAGATTAAGTGTGCTAGTGTGGGGATCTCTAGACATCTTGTGAAGAAAACCAATAACTTCAGAAAGGGTGCAAATATCAAAATCAAGGTCACTACTATCAAGTAAAGTGGTAGTGGTGTCCTTTAGGCTCACTTGTTTGGTAGCTTCTATGGTCATAGGAGTTTCTTCTTCTACGGTTGAGGTCATAGCATCACCATTAATAGGTACAATGGGACTAGGAGTGCATTGGGTGCTAAGAGTTTGGATATCCTCAACAACTTGGATAGTAGCAACAGTGTGGTGGGTAGGAAGGCTCTTAATTCTATCTTCTTCCTCCTTTTCTCTAGCCCATCTCTCTTTAAGTTTATCCATCATCCTAATGTTTTCATTAATTTGCACTTGAATAGCATTCATAGGAGTGGTCTTCCTCTCCTCAAGAGGAGAAGTTCTAATTTTAAGCAACTCTACCTCATGGGCTAAATTGTCTACTTTCGAAGAGAGATTATCTAGTTTGTCTAGTTTTTCTTCTACACTCTTATTGAAGGCCTTTTGGGTAGTGATGAAGTCTTTAAGCATAATCTCTAGTTCAGAATTGGAGTTCTTGGTGCTAGGATAAGCATTGTTGTTCCCATAGGAACTAGAGGGGAACGGTCTAGGGTTGCTACCAAAATTACTCCTATAAGCATTGTTATTGAAGTTGTTTCTAGAGATAAAGTTCACATCTACTTGATCTTGAGCAATCAAAGAATTTAAAGGAACATCATGAGGATCAATAGAAGATTGCTTGGAAAGTAGAGACATGATCAAGTCAACTTTTTCATTTAGGGAGGAAATCTCCTCGACAGAGTTTACCTTCCTACCTGTTGGAGCGCGTTCGGTGTGCCATTGGGAATAATTGGTCATCATCTCGTCGAGAAGCTTCGTGGCAGCTCCAAGTGTAGTTGACATAAAGGTTCCTCCCGCGGCCGAATCTAACAAGTTCCGCGAGGTAAAGTTCACGCCTGCATAGTTTGGATAACCATCCAAGTAGTCAAACCATGAGTAGGGCAGTTCTTGACAAGAGATTTCATGCGTTCCCAAGCTTGGGCAACGTGTTCATTATCCAATTGTTTAAAATTCATTATGTTACTCCTTAATTGGATAATTTTAGCAGGGGGATAGTACTTCCCAATAAAGGCATCCTTGCACTTGTCCCAAGAATCTATACTATTCCTAGGCAAGGATTGAAACCAGATTTTAGCTCCTCCTCTCAAGGAGAAAGGAAAAAGCTTAAGCTTAACAATATCACCATCTACTTATTTGTACTTTTGCATATCACAGAGCTCAACAAAATTATTTAAGTGCAAAGCAGCATCATCTCCAGCACCAAAGAATTGATCTTTCATAACTAGGTTCAGCAAAGCAGGTTTAATCTCATAAGAAGGTGCTGAAGTGGCAGGTGTAGCAATAGGTGTGCAGATAAAGTCATTGTTGTTATGACTAGTGAAGTCACACAACTTGGTGTTCTCGGTGGAACCCATAGCAGCAGCAATCAAGATAACTATTTTTGTGATTTTTGGTAAGGGACACTAAAGCAAAAACTGAAAGGTAAACTAACAAGACTAAAAAGCAAAGATAAAAGATAGCGTGCAACTCCCCTATCTTGAAGAGTGGAGTCCCCGGTAATGGCGCCAGAAACTTGCTTGATGGCTTCTCGCCCCTCGTTGGTTACCCCAAGTGGAAGGTTGAGATGTAGCGTAGCGGCAAATTTCCCTTGGCAAAGATACCAAGGATCAAATCCCGTGAGACTCCGAGGGTCGACAAGTAGGTGTCAACGGTGCCAGAAACTTAGCAGTTGACGGGACCTGCACACAGATACAGATAACTTTGCTTCCAACGAGTACAGAGAGGTTGTCAATCCCTCCGGCCTTGTTGTTTACAAAGGATCAAACACAAGAGATAATAATGATAGCTATGACTGCAACTAGGAAATAAAAACAGGAAGTAAATAGAAGGTGTGATCAGCGGTGGTAATATGGACTGGGGTCCCATGATGTTCACTAGTGATGTCTCTCTCCCAGAAGACGAAAAAACAGCAAAGCAAGGTAAACAAATTATAGCTGGGCAATTGACAGGATTATGTGCGCAAACCAATGCTAACTATGCTGCAAAGAAAGGTAGAGGCTCAAAAGCATGGGCGGTACGCCAAGGCAAGTAGACCGAAATCCATCTGCATCTACTACTAATCATCCACCTTGAGATATCTATCCAGAACATCTCACTGCTATTAAGTTGTGAATCCCACCCAAAGTGTAAACTCAAATCAACAGACAACTGCATTAAAAGAACTTTGCGTAAAGTAAACAATCCTTGCACCCGCAAGTACAAGCACCATTGTTTTCTCCCTTGTGGCAACAACACATCCCCTAGACTCATGTTTCTGTTACTCAAGCTAGTCATCAGGGGGCATGAACCCACAATCAAGCATAACGCTCCCTCTTGGAGTTACTACCTACTACTTGGCCAAAGCAATAAACAACAACGGAGAACATGCAAGAATTACTCAAGAACAAAGATATAAAAGAGGTGAATCAAATATATTACTCAAACACAATCTGAACATAGTCTCATAATCCATCAGATCCCAGCAAACTCAGCAAAGCAACAGCAGAAAGATTACATACGTGCCTCGATCATGTAGGGCAGCTCACGAGGTCTAAACCATGAAGAGCAAAGAGGGGAGGAGAACATCACATAACTACTGATCATGGACCCATGGTCCAAGGTGGACTACTCACGACTCATCCGGGAAGCGTCCATGGTGGTGGAGAAGCTCCCGGTGGTGGTTCTCCCCTGCGGCAGGGTGACGGGAAGAGTTCTCCGGATGCTCCCGATCTTGGAAGCGCTGCGGCGGCGGAACAGAGGCGAGATCGCGAAAAAGGGTTCTGTCCTCGAGGGTTTCGGGACGAGAGGGATATATATGCGAAGGGGGGCAGCCAGAGGCGTAGTAGGGGCCTCAGGCGCCCCCCTGGCGTGGCCAAGGGTGGGGCCGCGCCAGGTGGCCGCCTGGGCCTCCCCTGGCTCCCCTCTAGCCCATCTTTGGTTCTTCGCGAAGCTTCCTGTACGCTGATTTTACCTATATTTTTCCTGGAATTTTTGGAGCACTTTTAATATGGGGGAAACCTGAAATAGAAAAACAACAGAAAACAGGAACTGGCACTATGGTGCACTGAGTTAATAGGTTAGTCCAAATATGATCAAAAGTGTACGGAAGTGCATAAATATCATAGCAATATCACACAAAAGAAGCATGGTGCAAGCAGAAATTATAGATACGTTTTGGACGTATCACGCGCGCCGCTCAGTCGCTGACGTCAAGAAGGCTTCGGCTAATACCATGACGTCGAGTGCCCATAACTATTCCCACGTAGCTGGTTAGTGCGTATAGGCCATTGGCCAGACTCAGATCAAATATCCAAACTCGTTAAGCGTGTTATTATGAAAACACCGCGGACAACGACCAGGGCCAGGCCACCTCTCCACTGGGTGTCTCAACCTGCCCTGTCGCTCCGCCACAAAGATCCACTCGGGGGGCCGTCGGGAACTCAGGCCCATCACTACCTGGATGGAGCCACCTGTCCTTTCAGCCCCCACATCGAATCACTTGCGGGTACTCAATGAGCCGACCCGACTTTAGTCACATCATGTGTCATGTAAAGTATGAGTATAGTACATACCCGTGATCACCACCCGAGGTGATCACGGCCCGATAGTATAGCATGGCAGATGGACAAGGATGTGGGGCCACTGATGGAATACTAGCATCCTATACTAAGCATTAGGATAACATGTAAAGGTATCAACAGTGGTAGCAATAATGACAGGCTATGCAGCAGAATAGGAGTTATCGAAAGCAGTAACATGCTACACTACTCTAATGCAAGCAGTAGAGAGAGGAATAGGCAATATCGGCTTGATCAAGGGGGGGGGCTTGCCTGGTTGATCTGGCAAGAAGGAGGGGTCGTCGTAGATGTAGTCGATCACAGTGGCACCGTCAGCAGTCAAGTCCCGATGTCTATCGGAGAGAAGTGACGGAGGGGGAACATAATAAATAACAGAGCAATCAAAGCATCACAAAGTGTAACATGGCAAAACACGGTGCTACGTGTGACCTAACGCGATACTGAGTGATACTGGCAAGGATGGAAAACATCCGGGAAGGTATTCCCAGTGTTAGGCATTTTCGGGCAGATGAAACGGAGGGGGGATGTTGCATGTTCGGTATGATATAGATGTGTGGTAGACGAACGGACCGTGTATTCGGATTCGTCTCGTCGTTCTGAGCAACTTTCATATATAAATTATTTTCATCCGAGTTACGGATTATTTTATATTAATTTTTAAAGTTTTAAATCATTTTCTAGAATTTACAAAATTAATTTAATTCTATATTACAAGTATGACGTCAGCATGACGTCAGCGGTCAACGTTGACTGTTGACCAGTCAAACTAACGGGTGGGCCCTGTCTGCCATAGACTAATTAATTACCTAACAGATTATTTAGTTTAGTTAGCTAATTAGCTTTAACTAACACATGTTGATTAAGGTAATTAACTATCCTAATTAATTAATTAATTAATTCTTCTTATTATTATTATTTTCTTTTTCCTTTTTTCTTTTCTGGAGTTGGGCCCCACTAGTCAGTGGCCCTAGGGGCCTAGCGGGGCGGGTACGGGCGCAGAGGCGGATCGAGGCTCCGCCCCAGTGGTGCACGCGCAGGCGCCGGAGCGCGCGACCCTGGGCGAGCACGGCACCAGGGGCGGCTCAGACTCCGGCGGCCGGGCGCGGCTGCCGACGAGTGGTGCGGGGAGGGGGGAAGTGGGCAGTGCCGGTGGGCGGTGCGCGCGCGGGAGGACGCCTGCAGGGGCGCGCCAAGCGGGGCACGGGGTCCGCGGCAGGGGTGCTGGATGGCAGGCCGCAGGCGCGCAGGCCAGGGGAGCGGGAGGTGGTGCCGCAGCGCGAGTAGTGCGGCGATGGCGGCGCGGCGACGACAAGCTGGGGCGGGCGCTCGCGCGCGGCAGAAGCGGCGGCGGCCGGAGCAGGCGGACCCAGGCGGCGGGGCGTGCGTGGAGTGGGGTGGCGAGCGCGAGGGGAGGTGGTGGCCGGGCGCGCGGGGCAAGCAGTAGGCGTGCACGGCGGCCGCGGGTGCAGGGTAGTGACGACGGCCATCCGCGGCGTTGGCGAGCCCGACGGCGAGCGTAGCTGCAGGAGGAGGCGAGGCGGGGCGCGCTAGGCGCCGGTGCGGGGTGTGGCCGGGCACAGTGAGCATGGCCCAGACGTGGCGATGGGCATGCAGGGAAGAGGGGGAGAAGGTTGGGGCTCACCGAGCCCTGTAGTTGAGTGAGGTATGCTAGGGGAGGACTTGTGGTCGGGTGATGGCGAGTTGGCGGCGGTGAGGTCCTCGTGCAGCGGTGCGGAGGAGGTCCGATGACGGTGTGGCCGACGACGAGGTCGATGGTGTCTGGCAACGGCGGCAGGACGAGGCGGCGGGCGTAGTGCCAGATCCA
>LR738709.1:591534480-591588226 GCA_902687465.1 Secale cereale | reverse complement strand
GGGGGGTAGTGGGTGCTAGGGTTCGGGTTTGGGGGCCATATAGGCCGAGGGAGCGGGGGAAAATGCGCTGGCCTGGCTGGCATAGCTGGCCAAGGCCCAACAGGGGGGTTCTTCTTTCTTTTATTTTTCTGTTTGTTTTGTGATTTCCTTTTATTTATTATTCTTTTCTGTTTTATTAAATTTGATTTGTTTCTTTTCTTTTATAAGTTGCAAAGGTTGTATCTAAAATGCTATTCATAAATATGCCACTACCACAATTAACTAGGTACCTAAAATAAAATAGATGGTAATCATTTATTATTTTAAAAGCATTTGAACAATTGTTTTTGCTGTTGTTTTATTCATCTTATAGTATATAAACATTTTATAAAGGTGTGGTTTGTCCACTATAATTTCCTATGAATTATTTGATTCACTCCGAACATTTTAGTCCTAATATTTGAAAACTTTTATTGTTTGCTTGATTTTTAATTTGAATTTAAATTGGTTTCGAACTAACGCGAGATTAGCATTAGTAATCGTGGTGACGTGGCATCATTAGCAGAGGTTTACTATAGCTTGATTACCCGGGTGTCACAATTCTCCTCCACTACAAGAAACCTTGTCCCGAGATTTAAGCGGTGGAGCACGGGGGAAAAAGTGTTGGTAGCGAAATCCTAACGAGTCTTCTCGGTCTTGCCTGCCCTTTCGAAGAGGTTTATCCCTTTCGTTGATGTCCTCATTTCTTTGTTTCCGGCCGTCATGATCAAGTCATCATCCTTTCTTCAGGATCGTCATCGTCCTACGAACACGACAAGGGGAAAACTTTGGAGGAACATATCTCCACGAAGTCTGTGCATCTGACGGCGAGTTCAGAAAGTTATACACGAAGTACCCTACAAGTAGTATTTCAGTGAATGCATTGAGAATAATAATCGATGGTACCAAAGTTTCAAACGGATAGGCAGCCATTAGATGCCTAACCCGAAGCTGGAATGGGGTCTTGATCAGCGAGAATAATATGGTGTTTGATATCAGGATGCAACATGGTAGAATTTAGCTCGTGAATTACACACGAAGCCAAATGCAAAGAATACATTAGAATCAAGGTTGTCCATGAGAGTTAGGTTTCGATTCCGTGGACCTGTGGGTTATGGGCCCACCATGTGGGTTGAAAAATAGGAAGGGTGGTGACATCTTGCCCAGCCGTGACAGGGAGGCATGTGAGTGGATAGCTTGTCAGCTATGTCAGCAACAATGTCTGTACCAAGGACGGGGAACAAAGAGAACCATTTTCTTGCTCGTTGAAACGAGGCGGACCGGTAGGCAAAGTTTTCTTCCATCGGTGGTTACCGGAATGTTACCAACCATAGTAACAGGGTCTTACCGACAGAGCTGTACAATCAAGGTGTTTACATAAGTAGAGAATTATTACTACTTAGATTATATATAGATCAAAGAAAGGTTAAACAAAAAAATGAAAGGAAAATTGTGATTACACACAATCATTAGGAGTATATCCTTCGCATGGATAAGCAGAACATGGCAAAGAGGGTAGGAGAGCAAGGACCCAACCATTCAGATAAAGTGGCAAGGATTAATCAAGATGTTACCCATACAACGGTGTCTGGACAACTGACCAAGAAACACTTAGCACTGGGCTTCAAATGCTCTTGTTGAAAATCGGAGCACCACAGGCATGCTTCGAGATAGCATTTGCATGGTCTTGAAGCAAAGGTAGGACTTGGATACACAAGGATTCATCAGGAACAACTTATAGAATAAGTTTTACAATTTCCTCCTAGAAGAATGGTTATCCTTGCAAAAGAAATTATAATGATAGGTCCTCCAGCCAGGGGTGCTAGGCATGACATCATATTACTGAGTCATCAAAGGACCAATATTATAACTCCTGGAAAGTTGTCTCAACCATCATATGTGACCGAGATTCAGATCCGATTGGCGTCATGATACCTCAGACTTAGGATGTTCGAGAAGAAAAGGTGCCACACAAAATGGTGAAATGACATTGCAAGATTCTCGGGAAATGAACAATGGGAGCGGGTTCCCGAAACAATAGTTCATCAATAAACCAAGGAGAGGATGAGGAGGTGGCTGATGGGCTCAGCGATAATTCATCGAGAATTCCAAACGGAGGGATTTCCACAATAATGTGAACAAGAGGATGACACTTGTCAATTCAATTGATAATAATGTTGTATGCTCGAGGAAAACATACACCATTAATCATCAGTGGAAAGGTGTGCCCTGATGGCTTCTCGCCCCTCGTTGGTTACCCCAAGTGGAAGGTTTGAGATGCAGTGTAGCGGTAGTTTTCCCTTAGCAAAGATACCAAGGATCGAATTCCCCTGAGACTCCAAGGTTCAACAAGAAGGTGTCAAGTGCTAACGGCGCCAGATACTTAGCGATTGACTGGACCTGCACACAGATACAAATAACTTTGCTCCCAACGAGTACAGAGAGGTTGTCAATCCCTCCGGCCTTGTCGTTTACAAAGGATCAAACACAAGAGATAATAGTGATAGGTATTACTGCAACTAGTAAGTAAGAACAGAAAGTAAATAGCGGATGTGATCAGTGATGGTAATATGGACCGGGGTCCCATGATGTTCACTAGTGATGTCTCTCTCCCAAAAGACGATAAAACAGCTAAGTGAGGTAAACGAATTACAGCTGGGCAATTGACAGGATTATGTGCGCAAACCAATGCTAACTATGCTGCAAAGAAAGGTAGAGGCTCAAAAGCATGGGCGGTACGCCAAGGCAAGTAGACCGAAATCCATCTGCATCTACTACTAATCATCCACCTTGAGATATCTATCCAGAACATCTCGCTGGTATTAAGTTGCGAGTCCCACCCATAGTGTAAACTCAAAGCAACAGACAACTGCATTAAAAGAACTTTGTGTAAAGTAAACAATCCTAGAACCCGCGAGTACAATCACCGTTGTTTTCCCCCTTGTGGCAACAGCAGATCCCCTAGACTCATGTTTCTGTCACTCAAGCTAGTCATCGAGGGGCATGAACCCACAACCAAGCATAACGTTCCCTCTTAGAGTTACTACCTACTACTTGGCCAAAGCAATAAACAGCAACGGAGAACATGCAAGAATTACTCAAGAACATAAATATAAAAGAGGTAAATCAAATATATTACTCAAACACAATCTGAACATAATCTCATAATCCATCGGATCCCAGCAAACTCATCATAGCAACAGCAGAAAGATTACATATGTGCCTCGATCATGTAGGGCAGCTCACGAGGTCTAATCGGTGAAGAACAAAGAGGGGAGGAGAACATCACATAGCTACTGGTCATGAACCCATGGTCCAAGGGAGACTACTCACAACTCATCCGGGAGGCGTCCATGGTGGTGGAGAGGCTCCCGGTGATGATCCTCCCCTCCGGCAGGGTGCCGTGAAGAGTTCTCCTGGTGCTCCCGATATTGGAAGCGCGGCGGCGGCGGAACAGAGATGAGATCGCGAAAAAGGGTTCCGTCCTCGAGGGTTTCGGGACGCGGTGTAAATATATGCCAAAGGGGGGCGTCAGAGGAGGCCTGGGGGGCCCAGGCGCCCTGGCCGCCTGGAGCCCTGGTGGCCCCCCTCCGGTCCTACTTTGGCCGCATGGAAGCTTCCGGAACTCTGATTTTTTATATATTTTCCCGGAATTTTTCTGGCAATTTACGTAATGGGAAAACGTGAAATACAAAAACAGCAGAAAACAGAAACTGGCACTGGGGTGCACTGAGTTAATAGGTTAGTCCAAATATGATCAAAAGTGTATGGAAGTGCATAAATAACATAGCAATATCACACAAAAGAGGCATGGAGCAAGCAGAAAGTATAGGTACGTTTTGGATGTATCAACATCCCCAAGCTTAATTCCTGCTCGTCCTCGAGTAGGTAAATGATAACAAACATAATTTATGTGGTGACATGCTATTAACCATATAAGGACTTTTCACAATCACATGACAAAAGCTTACTGAGACAGTGAATCTGTAGTAATTAAGTTGCCTCATGAGAAAATCACAAAGAACTGAAAGTTTTACAATATGATACTGAAACATCAAATAGATTTGTAGTGAGCATGGTGTGCAAATATGATAAAGTGGTACCTCGATTGCCCCCTTTAGTGAAGCAAAACATAAATGCAGGGGCACCTCCAAGGTTTAAGTGACGACTAGATACAATGATTTCAGAATAAACGATATCATAATCATGCAAAAGACAATGGTACTTTGGGACAATGCACATTACACTCAGAATGACAATCATGCTCTCAATAGTTGGTGCTTTAAAGAAGGTGGAGACTCTCGAACCGTGGCTTTTGATGGCAAGGTTGAAAACCCGTGGTCGGAAACAAAAACTAAACATGTGCCAGAGCTCTTGGTTTTTAAACAGAGGTAATAATTATTTTTTAGAATATGCATATTTCGTTAGCGAATGCTAGCAGATAACTCAATCACTTCTTGAGCTGGACAAGTTTCGAGGAACGGCTCCCGCATGAGGACGATCACATCCTCTTTATCTCCTTTGTTTATCACTGCCAAAGTTTTCTGATTTCTCATGAACAAAGCGTGAAGGAGGGTTTGTTTGTTGTATAATTTTTTAATGAGCCGGGCGCACTCTTTGCCAGTTCCTTCTCGTATTAGGGGTTTGCACATTAGACATGCAATCCCGGGGTGAAGCTTGTCCAACCTAAAAAGATCATGAATTAACTACTACTTCCTCATGAGCTAAAACAGAGGCACAAAAGAGAAATGCTTTTTTTATAATTTCGAGATGGTACATGAAAGTCTTCGTTAGGAATGGCAGGTAAATACCATGTATAGGAAGGTATGGTGGACTCATAAGGCATAACTGGTTTAAAGGTTTTGGATGCACAAGTAGTCAGTCCGCTTAGTACAGGCGAAGGTTAGCAAAAGACTGGGAGCGACCAACTAAAAGTGCAATGACGGTCATAATCATGCAGAGCGACAAAGCAACATTGGATCGGGAATGGAAATTATATCGCTACTCAGAAATTAAAGATCATCAAGGCTTGATAGACTTTCTTTACAGTCTCAAATATGCGTGAGCATATGCCAAGTCAATCAAAATAAATTCTCGGAGGAAGATATCACTAAACCATACCACATCATAGGAAAACAAATCATGTTGGTACTCCAATAACACATTGAGACCCCCCCCCCCCAGCTATTTGAGACTAACCATAAGAAAACATGAACTACTAAGCACCATTATGCACGTTGCATTTTTATCATAGACATATCAACCAGTGCAACAGAAGCCAACTCTCTTAACAAGATAAGCATGATAACTAAAGAGAGTTCCAGCGACCAACTAAACAAAAGCTCTTCAAAAAGTAAAGAATGAAAACTAAGAGCTGAACATGACAGTAGCTATTGAAAGACAAAGAACACACACAGCAAAGATAGACATGAAAATTCTATGTTATGTTCTAGGTTGAAGTGGAGCGTGTTTCTCTCCCACACAAAGAAAGTTGAGTTCCAACTCGTTATGAAAAGCAAGCAAAGCTTAAAGAAAACTAAAAAGGAAACTAAAAGCAAGACGCTCCAAGCATAGCACATAACACATGAAGTGATAAAAATATAGTGGAACGAAAGACGAACTGATAATGTTGATGGAGAAGGGAATGCACGGGGGCATCCCCAAGCTTAGACGCTTGAGTCTTATTGAATATTTCTTGGGGGTGCATGGGGGCATCCCCAAGCTTGAGCGTTTGGCACTCCTGAATCTTTTTATCATCTTCCCTCGCACACTTGAAAACTCCCTTCATACATAACTCATCATAATCTGATTAGCGAGGTTAGTACCCATAATAAAATAATTTTTCCTTGCTGGAAATAAGGATAATCTTGAAGGTCTATTGTTTCTCAAGATTGCCAAAAGGTTTTTGCAAAGAAAAAGCAAGCTCAAGGTTTGCAAAACGAAGAAAAGGCAAAACAGGACAGAATCTGTGAAAAACAGACCAGCAGGTAGTAAATAATTTTTTTGGGGCACTTCTGCAACTCAAATCAAAAAACTCAGAACACACACCCGAAAGCCAATTGTATAGAGCACGCTGTCGAAAAAATTCAGACCAAAAAGATGAACTGGTGATTTTATACGAATTTTTCTATCCAAGGACAGAATGTGTTTCCTGGACAGCACGTCACAACTTTTGAACTTTCTTGCAATCAGAGGCTACACTTGGCACAAAGCTGAAAAGTAAAGATACAATGATGATTCTACTGTAGTAAAAACATCAAGACACAACAAAAGCAAAATAAAACTTTATTCATTGTGGGCTGCCTCCCAAAAGCGCTTTCTTTTATGCCTTTAAGCTAGGCATAATGCAAAGAGATCAAGTTTTATCAAGAGTAAAAGAATAGCTAGCCCGTATAACGGACTCAAAAGGTAACTTAATCTTCTTTCTAGGGAAGTGTTCCATCCCTTTCTTGAGAGGAAATTGGAATCTTATATTCCCCTCTTTCATGTCAATGATGGCACCAACGGTGCGAAGAAAAGGACGTCCCAAAATAATTGGACAAGAAGGTTCACATTCAATATCCATAATAGTAAAATCAACGGGAACATAATTGTCATTGACAATGATAAGAACATCGTCGATCCTCCCCAAGGGTTTCTTTATGGAAGAATCAACAAGACGAACACCAAAAAGAACAAGAATCAAAAGGTTTCAATTTAAGCATATCATATATTCTTTTGGGCATAACAGAGGTACTAGCTCCAACATCACATAAAGCATAGCAAGAGAAGTTATTCAACTTAATTTTAATCATAGGATCCCAACCATCTTCTAGCTTTCTAGGTATGGAGTCTTCTACCCTAAGTTTCTCCTCCCTAGCTTTGATGAGAGCATTAGTGATATGCTCTGTGAAGGCAAGATTAAGTGTGCTAGTGCAGGGATCTCTAGACATCTTGTGAAGGAAATCAATAACTTCGGTAAGGGTGCAATTATCAAAATCAAGGTCACTACTATCAAGTAAAGTGGTAGTGGTGTCCTTTAGGCTCACTTGTTTGGTAGTTTCTGTGGTCATAGCATCACCATTAATAGGTCCAACGGGACCAGGAGTGCATTGGGTGCTAAGAGTTTGGATATCCTCAACAACTTGGATAGTAGCAATAGTGTGGTGGGTAGGAAGGTTCTTAATTCTATCTTCTTCCTCCTTTTCTCTAGCCCATCTCTCTTTAAGTTTAGCCAACATCCTAATGTTTTCATTAATTTGCACTTGAATAGCATTCATAGGAGTGGTCTTCCTCTCCTCAAAAGGGGAAGTTCTAATTTTAAGCAACTCTACCTCATGGGCTAAATTGTCTACCTTCGAAGAGAGATCATCTAGTTTGGCTAGTTTTTCTTCTACACTCTTATTAAAGGCTTTTTGGGTAGTGATAAAATCTTTAAGCATAATCTCTAGTTCAGAAGTGGAGTTCTTGGTGCTAGGATAAGCATTGTTGTTCCCATAGGAATTAGAGGGGAACGGTCTAGAATTGCTACCAAAATTACTCCTATAAGCATTGTTATTGAAATTGTTTCTAGAGATAAAGTTCACATCTACTTGTTCTTGAGAAATCAAAGAATTTAAAGGAACATCACGAGGATCAATAGAAGATTGCTTGGAAAGTAGAGACATGATCAAGTCAACTTTTTCATTTAGGGAGGAAATCTCCTCGACAGAGTTTACCTTCCTACCTGTTGGAGCGCGTTCGGTGTGCCATTGGGAATAATTGGTCATCATCTCATCGAGAAGCTTCGTGGCAGCACCAAGTGTAGTTGACATAAAGGTTCCTCCCACGGCCGAATCTAACAAGTTCCGCGAGGTAAAGTTCAAGCCTGCATAAAAAGTTTGGATAACCATCCAAGTAGTCAAACCATGAGTAGGGCAGTTCTTGACAAGAGATTTCATGCGTTCCCAAGCTTGGGCAACGTGTTCATTATCCAATTTTTTGAAATTCATTATGTTACTCCTTAGTTGGATAATTTTAGCAGGTGGATTGTACTTTCCAATAAAGGCATCCTTGCACTTGTCCCAAGAGTCTATGCTATTTCTAGGAAAAGATTGAAACCAAATTTTAGCTCCTCCTCTCAAGGAGAAAGGAAAAAGCTTAAGTTTAACAATATTACCATCTATTTCTTGGTACTTTTGCATATCACAGAGTTCAACAAAATTGTTTAAGTGTAAAGCAGCATCATCTCCAGCACCGGAGAATTGATCTTTCATAACTAGGTTCAGTAAAGCAGGTTTAATTTCGTAAGAAGGTGCTGAAGTGGCAGGTGTTGTAATGGGTGTGCGGATAAAGTCATCGTTGTTATGACTCATGAAGTCACACAACTTGGTGTTCTCGGTGGAACCCATAGCAGCAAGCAAGCAAGATAACTATTTTTGTGATTTTTGATAAAGGATACTAAAGCAAAAACTGAAAGGTAAACTAACAAGACTAAAAAGCAAAGGTAAAAGATAGCGTGCAACTCCCCTATCTTGAAGAGTGGAGTCCCCGGCAACGGCGCCAGAAAACTTTGCTTGATGGCTTCTCGCCCCTCGTTGGTTACCCCAAGTGGAAGGTTTGAGATGCAGTGTAGCGGTAGTTTTCCCTTGGCAAAGATACCAAGGATCGAATTCCCCTGAGACTCCAAGGTTCAACAAGAAGGTGTCAACTGCTAACGGCGCCAGATAATTAGTGATTGACTGGACCTGCACACAGATACAAATAACTTTGCTCCCAACGAGTACAGAGAGGTTGTCAATCCCTTCGGCCTTGTCGTTTACAAAGGATCAAACACAAGAGATAATAGTGATAGGTATTACTGCAACTAGTAAGTAAGAACAGAAAGTAAATAGCAGATGTGATCAGTGATGGTAATATGGACCGGGGTCCCATGATGTTCACTAGTGATGTCTCTCTCCCAAAAGACGATAAAACAGCTAAGTGAGGTAAACGAATTACAGCTGGGCAATTGACAGGATTATGTGCGCAAACCAATGCTAACTATGCTGCAAAGAAAGGTAGAGGCTCAAAAGCATGGGCGGTACACCAAGGCAAGTAGACCAAAATCCATCTGCATCTACTACTAATCGTCCACCTTGAGATATCTATCCCGAACATCTCGCTGGTATTAAGTTGCGAGTCCCACCCATAGTGTAAACTCAAAGCAACAGACAACTGCATTAAAAGAACTTTGCGTAAAGTAAACAATCCTTGCACCCGCGAGTACAAGCACCGTTGTTTTCCCCCTTGTGGCAACAGCACATCCCTAGACTCATGTTTCTGTCACTCAAGCTAGTCATCAAGGGGCATGAACCCACAATCAAGCATAACGTTCCCTCCTGGAGTTACTACCTACTACTTGGCCAAAGCAATAAACAGCAACGGAGAACATGCAAGAATTACTCAAGAACATAAATATAAAAGAGCTAAATCAAATATATTACTCAAACACAATCTGAACATAATCTCATAATCCATCGGATCCCAGCAAACTCATCATAGGAACAGCATAAGGATTACATATGTGCCTCGATCATGTAGGGCAGCTCACGAGGTCTAATCGGTGAAGAACAAAGAGGGGAGGAGAACATCACATAGCTACTGGTCATGGACCCATGGTCCAAGGGAGACTACTCACAACTCATCCGGGAGGCGTCCATGGTGGTGGAGAGGCTCCCGGTGGTGATCCTCCCCTCCGGCAGGGTGCCGGGAAGAGTTCTCCTGGTGCTCCCGATCTGGGAAGCGCGGCGGCGGCGGAACAGAGATGAGATCGCGAAAAAGGGTTCCGTCCTCGAGGGTTTCGGGACGCGGTGTAAATATATGCCAAAGGGGGGCGTCAGAGGAGGCCTGGGTGGCCCAAGGGCCCTGGCGGCGCGGCCAGGAGGGGGGCGCGCCCTCTGGCCGCCTGGAGCCCTGGTGGCCCCCATCCGGCCCTACTTTGGCCGCATGGAAGCTTCCGGAACGCTGATTTTTTTTATATTTTTCCCGGAATTTTTCTGGTAGTTTACGTAATGGGAAAACCTGAAATACAAAAACAGCAGAAAACAGAAACTGGCACTGGGGTGCACTGAGTTAATAGGTTAGTCCAAATATGATCAAAAGTGTATGGAAGTGCATAAATAACATAGCAATATCACACAAAAGAGGCATGGATCAAGCAGAAATTATAGATACGTTTTGGACGTATCATGCCCGAAATATGACCTTAGACAGTAAGATCAATGTTAGAGTGACGATTCAATAGCCAACAGTCTAAGAACGAACTGTCGATCGTTAACTTCAAGCAATAGGGTTACTAGAAGTACATAACTCAAGCAGCATCGTTAGCATATTGGTATCCCGGTTGAAAACAACACGGGGACCAAGGAAGAATGGTGTTGATGAGAAGTATCTTCATACCGAGAATTTCTAAGAGGTGGAGAAATCCCCACAACATTCTCGACATAATAGACAGTAATACGTCAAGGCAGAACACAACACTAGATGGAGAGCAAGTTGTATTCATAATGTGGACAAGTTCGCGATGAATAGAAGTCAAGGGTGTTGTCGATGATAATAAAATCATCGAGGGCAAGGAGAGTATTTCTCATCATGAACACAGTTGACATCTCGGAAGAAGTCAAAGTGTTGAAGGTAATCTGACACATTTGTCGGGAGGTTTCAAGAGGATATAATCAAACAAAAATGGCAACAAGCAAGGGAATGGTGAAGTGGCAAGTTATAGGATCATTATATAAGATGCAAGATCAGAACCAACATTGCCTTTCAAGACAAGCAACATGATGTTGAAAGCCTGACATAAATCGTGCTCACACACTGAAGAATTTGTACACCAGAGAAGGACGAGGTAGCACAATCAAAGATAGCAAGACCAGTATGCAGGCGATAGTATAGGAATGACCAGGTTGATTTCAGAATTTCCCAGTAAAATACTAGGGGTATTTGATTTGTAGTGCGGAATAATTTCACTAATCGATGTCCTCGGTTGACAACAACCAAGAACCCATAGAGTGATTACGACAAGGAAAGACATTACTTCAACAAGGTTAGTAAGATGTGGTGCAATGGCAAGACATCTTCGAGATACCAGGGGGTAATACTCGAAGGTAGAACATGATAGAAGTAGAACCGGCTCATTGACCTATGACAGTAGATACTTCAACCTTGCCAAAATAGACGAGGCACTGGAATAAATTCCCATCAGATATATCAGATCAGGACAGCATGGTCAGAACCATAATTGTAAGGAATCAATTCAAGAATACCGAAAGAATCATACAGCTGGATAATCATTTTGCAAGAAGCTTCCAAGACGTTCTAAAACATTTTCATGGGCATGAACAGAAAGTTCAAGGTCGACCCCCACTTCTTTAATGCATATCATTTCATTCACCTCTCGCTTCAATAAAATTGTAGTGTTAGAATTTTATCTGGCAGAACACCGGAAGAGTTTGACTTGTGAAAACTTACGGGTTCTCACGGATTAGGGGAAGGAATAGGTTCAACCCATCGAGCATCTTAGTAACATATACCACAAGTTTCAAAAGTAAAAACACAAGCTCGAAAGCAGAGGATACAATTTAACAATGGAAATATGTATCAGGGGAAGAACTCACAAGGTGATTGAATATGAAGGACACTGTCGGATAGCAATCCAACAATGGATCGGGCGATCCACAATGGAGCTGATGTGAGTATCGGTACTCACTCAGAGGAAGAAAGAATGCAGTGGCATCAGATTCAAGAATCACCTGATTAGTCTGATGCTTAAATAGAAAGAAATTATGGTTTCCAAAACGAAGGATCAGAAGCAGGCACTCTGATCAAGGATGGATAAGTTGAAAACACTTAGTTGGACAATCAATAAAGGGTTGAATTGCCGAGAGCCAACCCATGTCCGGAATGACGTCTGAGCCGGAAAGATAATTTTCAAAAGGATATCCTGATGACTGCATGCATACGCACACATTGAATCAATAGGCTCAAAATGTCTAAGACAAAGGATGTTAACGAAGACTACTAGTCATATGGAATTAACCATAATGCAAGCAGGCAACAATTTCAAGAGTAACAGGCTGCAGCGGATTTTCGAAAGACCGAAAGTATTCCGAAGAAATTTTGTGAGATACATGATCAATTGAGAAGAACGGATCCTCGATAGATGTGAGTAAATAACCTTAAGGGTTTTCATTCGAAATAAAACTGCAAGACAGTAAACTCAAAGGATTCTCGGGACAACAGAGAATATTTCGAGGCATCTTGTAACAACAAGAGCGACGAGGAATGATCATGAGAATGACAAGAGCATGCAGATATTCATAGGGATATATCGGTTGCAGTGAATTGCAAAGGCGATGTGCACAAGGGTCTCGGGAAAATGTCGAGGTATATCCTCAGAATCTTCTGACGAAGCAGGTGATCTTCTAGAATGAGGACTCTCCGGGAGAAATAGTTACGAGAACCTAGAGTCAAAGTTAGTAAATTCATTTAACCCGAATAGAAGAGAGATCTGAGTCCCAGAGCATAGACGAGAAATAAAAGATCCTAATACCACCCATTGGTGTTGTGGGCCCGTAAGCCACGCAACAAGTTAGTAATTTGTTTTTCAAAGACTAGACTCAACTTTGGCCAAGGAGTTGGAAAGGGGGATTCCTACAGGCAGTCGGCTCTGATACCAACTTGTGACGCCCCCGATTTGACCGTACACTAATCATGCACGCAAATATGTACGACCAAGATCAAGGACTCACTGGAAGATATCACAACACAACTCTAGACACAAATTAAAATAATACAAGCTTTATATTACAAGCCAGGGGCCTCGAGGGCTCGAATACAAAATCTCGAAAACACAAGAGTCTGCGGAAGCAAAAATATCTGAGTACAAACATGAGTTAAACAAGTTTGCTTTAAGAAGGCTAGCACAAAAGTAACAACGATCGAAAAGGCAAGGCCTCCTACCTGGGACCTCCTAACTACTCCTTGAAGCCGAACTCCACGTAGAAACATCCTCGGGATCATTTGGCTCCTGGACTCCACCATCTGGTTGCGTTATCCGAGAAGAAGGGACAAAAGGGGAAAAGGGGGAGAAAAGCAACCGTGAGTACTCATCCAAAGTACTCGCAAGCAAGGATCTATACTACATATGCAATGATATAGGTGTAAAGGGGTAATATCTGTGGGCTAAACTGCAGAATGCCAGAATAAGAGGGGGATAGCTAATCCTATCGAAGACTACGCTTCAAGCAGCCTCCATCTTGCAGCAGTAGAAGAGAGTAGATGGAAAAGTAACAAGTACCAATGCTTCTGCCAGCCTCCGTCTTGAGTAACTGAAGAGTTCACCAAGTAACATCGTATAGCATAATCCTACCTGGCGATCCTCCCGCACATCACCCTGTGAGAGAGCAACCACTGAGTTATATCTGGCACTTTGTATGGGTGTGTTTTATTAAGTATCCGATTCTAGTTGTCATGAGGTCAGAGTACAACTCTGGGTCGTCCTTTTACCGAAGGACACGGCTATTCGAATAGATTTACTTCCCTGCAGGGGTGCACCACATAACCCAGCACGCTCGATCCCATTGGGCCGGACACACTTTCCAGGGTCATGCTTGGCCTCGGAAGATCAACACGTCGCAGCCCTACCTAAGCACAACAGAGAGGTCAGCACGCCGATCTAAGTCCTAAGCGCACACGGGTCTGGGCTCATCGCCCAATGCACACCTGCACGTTGCGAGGGCGGCCGGTGAGCAGACCTAGCAACCTCCATTACTAAGGAAGTTATGTTACGCGGTCCAACCCGGCGCGCGCCGCTTAGTCGCTGACGTCAAGAAGGCTTCAGCTGATACCATGACGTCGATTGCCCATAACTATTCCCACGTAGCTGGTTAGTGCGTATAGGCCAATGGCCAGACTCAGATCAAATATCCAAACTCGTTAAGCGTGTTATTATGAAATCACCGCGGACAACGACCAGGGCCAGGCCACCTCTCCACTGGGTGTGTCAACCTGCCCTGTCGCTCCGCCACAAAGATCCACTCGGGGGGCCGTCGGGAACTCAGGCCCATCACTACCTGGATGGAGCCACCTGTCCTTTCAGCCCCCACATCGAATCACTTGTGGGTACTCAATGGGCCGACCCGACATTAGTCACAT
Organism: Secale cereale; assembly: GCA_902687465.1. Taxonomy (NCBI): domain Eukaryota; kingdom Viridiplantae; phylum Streptophyta; class Magnoliopsida; order Poales; family Poaceae; genus Secale; species Secale cereale. The sequence continues at coordinate 591,574,054 of LR738709.1, read as the reverse complement.
CATGTGTCATGTAAAGTATGAGTATAGTATATACCCGTGATCACCACCCGAGGTGATCACGGCCCGATAGTATAGCATGGCAGACGGACAAGGATGTGGGGCCACTGATGGAATACTAGCATCCTGTACTAAGCATTAGGATAACAGGTAAAGGTATCAACAGTGGTAGCAATAATGACAGGCTATGCAGTAGAATAGGAGTTATCGAAAGCAGTAACATGCTACACTACTCTAATGCAAGCAGTAGAGAGAGGAATAGGCGATATCGGGATGATCAAGGGGGGAGGGGCTTGCCTGGTTGATCTGGCAAGAAGGAGGGGTCGTCGTCGACGCAGTCGATCACAGTGGCACCGTCAGCAGTCAAGTCCCGATGTCTATCGAAGAGAAGTAACGGAGGGGGAACATAATAAATAACAAAGCAATCAAAGCATCACAAAGTGTAACATGGCAAAACACGGTGCTACATGTGACCTAACGCGGTACTGAGTGATACTGGCGAGGATGGAAAACATCCGGGAAGGTATTCCCAGTGTTAGGCATTTTCGGGCAGATGAAACGGAGGGGGGATGTTGCATGTTCGGTATGATATAGATGTGTGGCAGACGAACGGACCGCGTATTCGGATTCGTCTCGTCGTTCTCAGCAACTTTCATATATAAATTATTTTCATCCGAGTTACGAATTATTTTATATTAATTTTTAAAGTTTTAAATCATTTTCTAGAATTTACAGAATTAATTTAATTCTAAATTACAAGTATGACGTCAGCATGACGTCAGCGGTCAACGTTGACCGTTGACCAGTCAAACTAACGGGTGGGCCCTGTCTGCCACAGACTAATTAATTACCTAACAGATTATTTAGTTTAGTTAGCTAATTAGCATTAACTAACACAGGTTGATTAAGGTAATTAACTATCCTAATTACTTACTTAATTAATTAATTAATTCTTATTATTATTATTTTCTTTTTCATTTTTTTGTTTCTGGAGTTGGGCCCCACTAGTCAGTGGCCCTGGGGGCCTAGCGGGGCGGGTACGGGCGCAGAGGCGGATCGAGGCTCCGCCCTAGTCGCACACACGCAGGCGCCGGAGTGCGCGGCCCTGGGCGAGCACGGCACCAGGGGCGGCTCGGACTCCGGCTGCCGGGCGCGGCTGCCGACGAGTGGTGCGGGGAGGGGGGAAGTGGGCAGTGCCAGTGGGCGGGGGGTGCGCGCGCGGGAGGACGCCTGCAGGGGCGCGCCCAGCGGGGAACGGGGTACGCGGCACGGGGGCTGGACGGCAGGCCGCAGGCGCGCAGGTCAGGGGAGCGGGAGGCGGTGCCGCGGCGCGAGCAGTGCGGCGATGGCGGCGCAGCGACGGCAAGCTGGGGCGGGCGCTCGCGCGCGGCAGAAGCGGCGACGGCCGGAGCAGGCGGAGCCAGGCGGCGGGGCGTGCTTGAAGGAAATATGCCCTAGAGGCAATAATAAAGTTGTTATTTATATTTCCTTATATCATGATAAATGTTTATTATTCATGCTAGAATTGTATTAACCGGAAACTTAGTACATGTGTGAATACATAGACAAAACAGAGTGTCCCTAGTATGCCTCTACTAGACTAGCTCATTGATCAAAGATGGTTATGTTTCCTAACCATAGACATGAGTTGTCATTTGATCAACGGGGTCACATCATTAGGAGAATGATGTGATGGACAAGACCCATCCGTTAGCATAGCACTATGATCGTTTAGTTTTACTGCTATTGCTTTCTTCATGACTTATACATGTTCCTATGACTATGAGATTATGCAACTCCCGAATACCGTAGGAACACCTTGTGTGCTGTCAAACGTCACAACGTAACTGGGTGATCATAAAGATGCTCTACAGGCGTCTCCAAAAGTATTCGTGGTGTTGGCATAGATCAAGATTAGGATTTGTCACTCCGAGTGTCGGAGAGGTATCTCTGGGCCCTCTCGGTAACACACATCACAATAAGCCTTGCAAGCAAAAGACTAATGAGTTAGTCACGAGATGATGTGTTACGGTACGCGTAAAGAGACTTGCCGGTAACGAGATTGAACTAGGTATGGAGATACCGACGATCGAATCTTGGACAAGTAACATACCGATGACAAAAAGGAACAACGTATGTTGTTATGCGGTTCTGACCGATAAAAGATCTTCGTAGAATATGTAGGAGCCAATATGAACATCCAGGTTCCGCTATTGGTTATTGACCAGAGATGAGTCTCGGTCATGTCTACATAGTTCTCGAACCCGTAGGGTCCGCACGCTTAACGTTTGATGACGATCGATATTATGAGTTTATGAGTTTTGATGTACCGAAGGTAGTTCGGAGTCCCGGATGAGATCACGGACATGACGAGGAGTCCCGGAATGTCCGAGACATAAAGATTGATATATTGGACGACTATATTCGGACACCGGAAGTGTTCCGGAAAAGTTTCGGATTTAACGGGATTGCCGGAGGGGGTTACCGGAACCCCCTACGAGGGGGGATGGTCCATAGTGGGCCTTATGGAAAAGAGAGAGGCAGCCCATAGGGGCTGGCCGGCGCCCCACCTAGGGTTCCTAGTTGGACTAGGATTGGGGGGCGCCACCTCTCCTTCTTTTCCTTTCCCTCTCTTCTTCTTTGGTAGTTCCTACTAGGAATAGGATTGCAATCCTATTCCTAGTAGGATTGCACCCCTAGCCGCACCATAGGAGGGCCGGCCGGCCTCCCCCCTTGCTCCTTTATATACGGGGGCAGGGGGGCACCCAAAGACACACAAGTTGAATTGTTCCAGCCGTGTGCGGTGCCCCCCTCCACAGAAACACACCTCGGTCATACCGTTGCAGTGCTTAGGCAAAGCCCTGCGCCGGTGAATACATCATATCTGTCACCACGCCGTCGTGCTGACGAAACTCTCCCGTGAAGCTCAACTGGATCAAGAGCTCGTGGGACGTCATCAAGCTGAACGTGTGCTGAACGCGGAGGTGCCGTACGTTCGGTGCTTGATCGGTTGAATCGCGAAGAAGTTCGACTACATCAACCGCGTCACTTGACACTTCCGCTTCCGGTCTACGAGGGTACATAGACACACTCTTCCCTCTCGTTGCTATGCATCTGGTAGATAGATCTTGCGTGATCGTAGGAAAATTTTAAAATACTACGTTCCCCAAAAGTGGCATCATGAGCCAGGTCTATGCGTAGATGATATGCACGAGTAGAACACAATGAGTTGTGGGCGATACTAGTCATACTGCTTACCAGCATGTCATACTTTGCTTCGGCGGTATTGTGAGATGAAGCGGCCCGGACCGACATTACGCGTACGCTTACGCGAGACTGGTTTCACCGTTACGAGCACTCGTTGCTTAAAGGGGACTGGCGGGTGTCTGTCTCTCTCACTTTAGCTGAATCAAGTGTGGCTATGCCCGGTCCTTGTGAAGGTTAAAACAGCACATACTTGACGAAACATCGTTGTGGTTTTATATGCGTAGGTAAGAACGGTTCTTGCTAAGCCCGTAGCAGCCACGTAAAACTTGCAACAACAAAGTAGAGGACGTCTAACTTGTTTTTGCAGGGCATGTTGTGATGTGATATGGTCAAGACATGATGAGTTATACGGTTTTGTATGAGATGATCATGTTTTGTAATGTTATCGGCAACTGGCAGGAGCCATATGGTTGTCGCTTTATTGTATGAAATGCAGTCGCCATGTAATTGCTTTACTTTATCACTAAGCGGTAGCGATAGTCGTAGAAGCAATAGTTGGCGAGACAACAACAATGCTACGATGGAGATCAAGGTGTCGCGTCGGTGACGAAGGTGATCATGAAGCTGCTTTGGAGATGGAGATCAAAAGCACAAGATGATGATGGCCATATCATGTCACATATTTTGATTGCATGTGATGTTTATCTTATTATGCTTCTTATTTTGCTTAGAACGACGGTAGCATTATAAGATGATCCCTTACTAAATTTCAAGGTATAAGTGTTCTCCCTGAGTATGCACCGTTGCGAAAGTTCGTCGTGCCGAGACACCACGTGATGATCGGGTGTGATAAGCTCTACGTTCAAATACAACGGGTGTAAGCCAGTTTTGCACACGCAGAATACTCGGGTTAAACTTGACGAGCCTAGCATATGCAGATATGGCCTCGGAACACTGGAGACCGAAAGGTCGAGCGTGAATCATATAGTAGATATGATCAACATAAGATGTTCACCATTGAAACTACTCCATCTCACGTGATGATCGGACATGGTTTAGTTGATTTGGATCACGTGATCATTTAGATGACCAGAGGGATGTCTATCTAAGTGGGAGTTCTTTAAATTAATATGATTAAATTGAACTTTAATTTATCATGAAGTTAGTCCTGGTAGTATTAGCATATCTATGTTGTAGATCAATAGCTCGCGATGTTGCTCCCCGTTTATTTTTCATATGTTCCTAGAGAAAACCAAGTTGAAAGATGTTAGTAGCAATGATGCGGAATTGTTCCGTGATCTGAGGATTATCCTCATTGCTGCACAGAAGAATCATGTCCTTGATGCACCGCTAGGTGACAGACCTATTGCAGGAGCAGATGTAGACGTTATGAACGTTTTGACAAAAGCTCGATATGATGACTACTTGATAGTTTAGTGCACCATGCTTTACGGCTTATAACCGGGACTTCAAGAACGTTTTGAAACGCCACGGAGCATATGAGATGTTCCAAGAGTTGAAATTAGTATTTCATACTCATGCCCGTGTCGAGAGGTATAAGACCTCTGACGGTACTTTGCCTACAAGATGGAGGAGAATAGCTCAACCAGTGAGCATGTGCTCAGATTGTCTGGGTAGTACAATTGCTTGAATCAAGTGGGAGTTAATCTTCCAGATAAGATAGTAATTGACAAAGTTCTCTAGACACTATCACCAAGTTAGTAGAACTTCGTGATGAACTATAATATGCAAGGGATGACGAAAGTAATTCCCAAGCTCTTCACGATGCTGAAATCGGCGAAGGTAGAAATCAAGAAAGAGCATCAAGTGTTGATGGTTAACCAAACCACTTGTTTCAAGTAAAGGGCAAAGGGATAGAAGGGGAACTTCAAGAAGAATGACAAGCAAGTTCTCACTCCCGTGAAGAAACCCAAAGCTAAACTCAAGCCTGAAACAAGTGCTTCTACTGCAAAGGAAATGGTCACTAGAAGTGGAACTGCCCTAGATATTTGGCGGATAAGAAGGATGGCAAAGTGAACAAAGGTATATTTGATATACAGATTATTGATGTGTATTTTACTAGTGTTCATAGCAACCCCTCGGTATTTGATATTGGTTCAGTTGCTAAAGAGTAGTAACTCGAAATGGGAGTTGCATAATGAACAGAAACTAGTTAAAGGATGAAGTGACGATGTGTATTGGAAGTAGTTCCAAGATTGATATGATCATCATCGCACACTCCCTATACTTTCGGGATTTGTGTTGAACCTAAATAAGTGTTATTTGGTGTTGAGCATGAATATGGTTTGATCATGTTTATTGCAATACGGTTATTCATGTAAGTTAGAGAATAATTGTTGTTCTTTTTACATGAATAAAACCTTCTATGGTCATACACCCAATGAAAATGGTTTGTTGGATCTCGATCGTGGTGATACACATATTCATAATATTGAAGCCAAAAGATGCAAGGTTAATAATGATAGTGCAACTTATTTGTGGCACTGCCGTTTAGGTCATATTGGTGTAAAGCGCATGAAGAAACTCCATAGTGATGGACTTTTGGAATCACTTGATTATGAATCACTTGGTGCTTGCGAACCATGCCTCATGGGCAAGATGACTAAAACTCCGTTCTCCGGAACTGTGGAGCGAGCAACAGATTTGTTGGAGATCATACATACAGATGTATGTGGACCAATGAGTGTTGAAGCTCGCGGCGGGTATCGTTATTTTTTGACCTTCACTGATGATTTGAGCAGATATGGGTATATCTACTTAATGAAGCACAAGTCTGAAACATTTGAAAAGTTCAAAGAATTTCAGAGTGAAGTGGAGAATCATCGTAACAAGAAAATAAGAGTTTCTACGATATGATTGTAGAGGTAAAATATTTGAGTTAGCGAGTTTGGCCTTCAGTAAAAACAATGTGAAATAGTTTCACTACTCACGCCATCTGGAACACCATAGTGTAATGGTGTGTCCGAACATCATAACTGTACTTTATTAGATATGGTGCGATCGATGATGTCTCTTACCGATCTACTACTATCGCTTTTGGGGTTATGCATTAGAGACAGCTACATTCACGTTAAATAGGGCACCATCTAAATCCGTGGAGATGACACCGTATGAACTGTGGTTTGACGAGAAACCTAAGCTGTCATTTCTTTAAGTTTGGCACTGTGATGCTTATGTGAAAAAGTTTCAACATGATAAGCTCGAACCCAAATCGGAGAAGTAAATCTTCATAGGATACCCAAAAAGAAACTGTTGGGTACACCTTCTATCACAGATCCTAAGGCAAGGTCTTTGTTGCTAAGAATGGATCCTTTCTAGAGAAGAAGTTTCTCTCGAAAGAAGTGAGTGGGAGGAAAGTAGAACTTGATGAGGTAATTGTACCTTCTCCCGGATTGGAAAGTAGTACATCACAGAAAATTGTTCCAGTGATTCCTACACCAATCAGTGAGGAAGTTAATGATGATGATCATGAAACTTCGGATCAAGTTTCTGCTGAACGTCGTAGATCAACCAGAGTACGTTCCGCACCAGAGTGGTACGGCAACCCAGTTCTGGAAATCATGTTACTAGACCATGATGAACCTGCGAACTATGAGGAAGTGATGATGAGCCCAGATTCCGCAAAATGGCTTGAGGCCATGAAATCTGAGATGGGATCCATGTATGAGAACAAAGTGTGGACTTTGGTTGACTTGCCCGATGATCGGCAAGCCATCGAAAATAAATGGATCTTCAAGAGGAAGACCGACGCAAACGGTAATGTTACTGTTTACAAAGCTCGACTTGTTGCGAAAGGGTTTCGACAAGTTCAAGGAGTTGACTACGATGAGACTTTCTCACCCGTAGCGATGCTTAAGTCTGTCCGAATCATGTTAGTAATTGCCGCATTTTATGAAATCTGGCAAATGGATAACAAAATTGCATTCTTTAATGGATTTATTAAAGAAGACTTGTATATGATGCAACCAGAAGGTTTTGTTAATCCTAAAGGTGCTAACAAAATGTGAAGCTCCAGCGATCCATCTATGGACTGGTGCAAGCATCTCGGAGTTGGAATATACGCTTTGATAAGTTGATCAAAGCATATAGATTTATACAGACTTGCGGTGAAGCCTGTATTTACAAGAAGTGAGTGGGAGCACTACAACCTTTCTGATAAGTATATGTGAATGACATATTGTCGATCGGAAATGATGTAGAATTTTCTGGAAAGCATAAAGAAGTGTTTGAAAAGAGTTTTTCAAAGAAAGACCTTGGTGAAGCTGCTTACATATTGAGCATCAAGATCTATAGAGATAGATCAAGACGCTTGATAAGACTTTCGATGAGTATATACCTTGATAAGATTTTGAAGTAGTTCAAAATGGATCAGTCAAAGAAGGAGTTCTTGCCTGACTTGTAAGGTGTGAAGTTGAGTAAGACTCAAAGCCAGACCACGGCAGAAAAATATAGAGAGAATGAAAGTCATTCCCTATGCCTCAGCCATAGGTTCTATAAAGTATGCCATGCTGTGTACAAAACACGTTGTGTACCTTGCCATGAGTTTGACAGGGAGGTACAATAGTGATCCAGGAGTAGATCACTGTACAATGGTCAAAATTATCCTTAGTAATTAGATGACTAAGGAAATGTTTCTCGATTATGGAGGTGATAAAGAGTTCGTCGTAAAGGGTTACGCCGATGCAAGCTTTGACACTAAATCCAGATGACTCTAAGTATCAATCTGGATGCGTATTGAAAGTGGGAGCAATTAGCTAGAGTAGCTCCATGCAGAGCATTGTAGACATATAAATTTGCGAAATACATACGGATCTGAATGTGACAGACCCGTTGACTAAACTTCTCTCACAAGCAAAACATGATCACACCTTATTACTCTTGGGTATTAATCACATAGCGATGTGAACTAGATTATTGACTCTAGTAAACCCTTTGTGTGTTGGTCACATGGTGATGTGAACTATGGGTGTTATTCACATAACGATGTGAACTATCAGTATTAAATCACATGGCGATGTGAGCTAGATTATTGACTCTAGTGCAAGTGGGAGACTGAAGGAAATATGCCCTAGAGGCAATAATAAAGTTGTTATTTATATTTCCTTATATCATGATAAATGTTTATTATTCATGCTAGAATTGTATTAACCGGAAACTTAGTACATGTGTGAATACATAGACAAAACAGAGTGTCCCTAGTATGCCTCTACTAGACTAGCTCATTGATCAAAGATGGTTATGTTTCCTAACCATAGACATGAGTTGTCATTTGATCAACGGGGTCACATCATTAGGAGAATGATGTGATGGACAAGACCCATCCGTTAGCATAGCACTATGATCGTTTAGTTTTACTGCTATTGCTTTCTTCATGACTTATACATGTTCCTATGACTATGAGATTATGCAACTCCCGAATACCGTAGGAACACCTTGTGTGCTATCAAACGTCACAACGTAACTGGGTGATCATAAAGATGCTCTACAGGCGTCTCCGAAAGTATTCGTGGTGTTGGCATAGATCAAGATTAGGATTTGTCACTCCGAGTGTCGGAGAGGTATCTCTGGAACCTCTCGGTAACACACATCACAATAAGCCTTGCAAGAAAAAGACTAATGAGTTAGTCACGAGATGATGTGTTACGGTACGAGTAAAGAGACTTGCCGGTAACAAGATTGAACTAGGTATGGAGATACCGACGATCGAATCTCGGACAAGTAACATACCGATGACAAAAGGAACAACGTATGTTGTTATGCGGTTCTGACCGATAAAAGATCTTCATAGAATATGTAGGAGCCAATATGAACATCCAGGTTCCGCTATTGGTTATTGACCGGAGATGAGTCTCGGTCATGTCTACATAGTTCTCGAACCCGTAGGGTCCGCACGCTTAACGTTTGATGATGATCGGTATTATGAGTTTATGAGTTTTGATGTACCGAAGGTAGTTCGGAGTCCCGGATGAGATCACGGACATGACGAGGAGTCTCGGAATGTCCGAGACATAAATATTGATATATTGGACGACTATATTCGGACACCGGAAGTGTTCCGGAAAAGTTTCGGATTTAACGGGATTGCCGGAGGGGGTTACCGGAACCCCCTACGAGGGGGGATGGTCCATAGTGGGCCTTATGGAAAAGAGAGAGGCAGCCCATAGGGGCTGGCCGGCGCCCCACGTAGGGTTCCTAGTTGGACTAGGATTGGGGGGCGCCACCTCTCCTTCTTTTCCTTTCCCTCTCTTCCTTCTTTGGTAGTTCCTACTAGGAATAGGATTGCAATCCTATTCCTAGTAGGATTGCACCCCTAGCCGCACCATAGGAGGGCCGGCCGGCCTCCCCCCTTGCTCCTTTATATACGGGGGCAGGGGGGCACCCAAAGACACACAAGTTGAATTGTTCCAGCCGTGTGCGGTGCCCCCCTCCACAGAAACACACCTCGGTCATACCGTTGCAGTGCTTAGGCGAAGCCCTGCGCCGGTGAATACATCATATCCGTCACCACGCCGTCGTGCTGACAAAACTCTCCCGTGAAGCTCAACTAGATCAAGAGCTCGTGGGACGTCATCAAGCTGAACGTGTGCTGAACGCGGAGGTGCCGTACGTTCGGTGCTTGATCGGTTGAATCGCGAAGAAGTTCGACTACATCAACCGCGTCACTTGACGCTTCCGCTTTTGGTCTACAAGGGTACGTAGACACACTCTTCCCTCTCGTTTCTATGCATCTGGTAGATAGATCTTGCGTGATCGTAGGAAAATTTTAAAATACTACGTTCCCCAAGAGTGCGCGGAGTGGGGCGGCGAGTGCGAGGGGAGGTGGGGGCCGGGCGCGCGGGGCAAGCAGTAGGCGTGCACGGCGGCCGCGGGTGCAGGGCAGTGACGACGGCCATCCGCGGCGTTGGCGAACTCGGCGGTGAGCGTAGCTGCGGGTGGAGGCGAGGCGGGGCGCGCTGGGCGCCGGTGCGGGGTGCGGCCAGGCACAGTGAGCGTGGACCGGACGTGGCGATGGGCATACAGGGAAGAGTGGGAGAAGGTTGGGGCTCACCGAGCCCTGTAGTTGAGTGAGGTATGCTCGGGGAGGACTTGTGGACGGGTGATGGCGAGTTGGCGGCGGTGAGGTCCTCATGCAGCAGTGCGGAAGAGGTCCGATGACGGTGTGGCCGCCGACGAGGTCGATGGTGTCTGGCAATGGCGACAGGACGAGGCGGTGGGCGTAGTGCCAGATCCTGCGGGGGAGAAGGGGATCGAGGAGAAGTGGGGGCGGTAGTGGGTGCTAGGGTTCGGGTTTGGGGGCCATATAGGCCGAGGAGGCGGGGGGAAATGCGCTGGCCTGGCTGGCATAGCTGGGCCAAGGCCCAACAGGGGGGTTCCTCTTTCTTTTATTTTTCTGTTTGTTTTGTGTTTTCCTTTTATTTATTATTCTTTTCTGTTTTATTAAATTTGATTTGTTTCTTTTCTTTTATAAGTTGCAAAGGTTGTATCTAAAATGGTATTCATAAATATGCCACTACCACAATTAACTAGGTACCTAAAATAAAATAGATGGTAATCATTTATTATTTTAAAAGCATTTGAACAATTGTTTTTGTTGTTGTTTTATTCATCTTATAGTATATAAACATTTTATAAAGGTGTGGTTTGTCCACCATAATTTCCTATGCATTATTTGATTCACTCCGAACATTTTGGTCTTAATATTTGAAAACTTTTATTATTTGCTTGATTTTTAATTTGAATTTGAATCGGTTCCGAACTAACGCGAGATTAGCATTAGTAATCATGGTGACGTGGCATCATTAGCAGAGGTTTACTGTAGCTTGATTACCCGGGCGTCACAATCCCATCTTGGAGCCTGTTCCGGAGCTCCACCAGAGGGGAGTCCATCACGGAGCTCTTCATCATCATCATCAGCACCCTCACCATGAGTTGTGAGTAGTTTACCACAAACCTTCGGGTCCATAGCTAGTATCTAGATGGCTTCTTCTCTCTCTCTCTCTCTCTCTGGATCTCAATACAAAGTTCTCCTCGGTCTTCGAGGAGATCTATTCGATGTAATCTCTTTTGCGGTGTGTTTGTCGAGATCCGATGAATTGTGAGTTTATGATCAAGGTTATCTATGAAAGATATTTGGTTCTTCTCTGAACTTTTTATGTGTGCTCATAATATCCTTGCAAGTCTCTTCGAATTATTAGTTTGGTTTGTCCTACTAGATCTATAGTTCTTGCAATGGGAGAAGTGCTTGGCTTTGGGTTCAATCTTGCGGTGTCCTTTCCCAGTGACAATAGGGGAAGCAAGGCACGTATTGTATTGTTGCCATCGAGGATAAAAAGATGGGGTTTATATCATATTGCTTGAGTTTATCCCTCTACATCATGACATCTTGCTTAAGGCATTACTCTGTGTCGGTGTACTAAGATAGGGGTACCTTAGTACCCCAACTTGTGCACGGGCAGTATAGCTTCCCGCGTTAGGGTTTACCACGTGCTTGCCGGAAATCTTTATGGTCCCTATGAAGCCATTCAAAAACAAAGTATACAAGTCAGAAGATCAAGACCCCGGCAAGTGGAGCTTGCCGGGAAGGCCGTCCCAGGCTCAAGGTTATCACATTAACCACAAGACCCTGGCAAGAGGAGCTTGCCGGGAAGACCAGAAGACTGCATCTCAGAAGACATGCCTCGGCGCATCCTGCGCCCCGGCATGACCCGGGGAGCGACAAGCTTCCGGGCCCGACAAGATCAAGACCCCGGCAAGGTGCTTGCCGGGGGAAGCCTGCGCTGTGTGCCCGCGCTCCAGCTCATCGGCCCACGCGTCGCCCTGGGGCCCTTCCAGGGACGCGTGGCGGATGGCTGTGCAGCCTGGGGGACACGGTGGCACTCCACGGTGACTAGGCTACCGCCGTGGCGGACGGAGACGCATGGACGAGCGCTTTTGGGGTCGACGACGACGGGCATTTAAGGCCCTTGTCCCCCACTGTCAAGGTTAGGTGAAGGCCACTGTTCATTCACTGTTCATGCACTGTTCCCGCATTATTACAACTACCACCAAAGTTACATTTTTACCCTCCTCTACGTTGACACCTGTCGGTGACCCCTTGAGCTATAAAAGGAGGCCCATGCACAACGTAGAAAGGGTTCGGAACCTAGACAGCTTTCTTGTTCGGTGTAGCTAGTTCTTCAAGCTCCCGAGCCCAAGAACTTAATACAATCCAAGCAGGAGTAGGGTTTTACGCGTCCATCGCGGCCCGAACCTGGGTAAACTGCCCGCGTGTGCACTACGATCTGCTCTTTGTGCTCCCTCCGCTCCCTTACCGCAACGTACAAGGGGCTCCGGTCCCATAGGTGCTCGTGGTGGACAGTTTCCCCCGACATCTTTGGCGCAAATATCCAAAAAGACAAGTCCAAGAAGATAAAGCTACAAGACTTACCTTCGCGGGCTTCCTCGACGACAGGCTCCCTCGTCGGGGAGTCCTCCCTTGGCGGTGGAGCGGTGGCTCCTGCTGGCGGAGGGCCGCCCGTGCCCTCCCTTGGCGGGGTGTCCACCCTTGTCGGGCTGCTCGCCCTTGGCGGGGAGCCCGTCCTTGGCGGAACATCCTCCCTCGCCGGGGAATTCGCCCTTGGCGGGGAGGGTGGAACATGCAGCTCCTCGGGGGTGACCTCTGGTTGCTCCTGCGGCTGCGGCTCCACTTCTGCACAAGACAAACAAGACAAACAAGACAAACAAGACAGCAAGATGTTAGTACAAGTTGAAACCTCAAGCGCGCCCGACGAACGGAAAGCTCAAGATTAGACTTACGCTGGGGGCTGCGCTGGGGGCTGCTCCTCGGAGCAGCGGGTTGATCCGGCAAGTTCGTCGCCGGCGCGTCCCCTGTCACCGCGACGGGCGAGTCGTCCTCGACCTCAACCACGGGGATCTTGGCCCTCTTCGCCATCCGCTGGGTCAGGGTCCTGAAAGCAAAACAAGAACAAGATCAGAATCATCAACAAAAGGATCAAGACAGAATCGAAGAAATTACAAATTACAAGCACTTACTCCTCTTCCTCGTCGTCGTCACTGTGGGCGGAGAAATCGAACGCCACCTGAGGAGCTTCCGCGCGAGGAGCAGGAGGAGAAGGCTCCCTCGGGCGCTTGGCGGTCTCCGGGGCTGGGGGCTGCGAAGACCCAGCCTCCATTGACCCCGAGGCCCGAGGAGCAGGCGGAACGGCCGTTCCGCTCCGGGAGGATCCCCCTCCGCTTGGCGCTGGTGCGCGGGGCGCCTCCGTCGTAGCTTGGCTCGCTCTGGTGGCGCGCGTCGCCCGGCGAGCAGGTTGTTGTCGGGGCGCCTGCGTCCTCGTCGTTGTAGCCGCCTTGCGGAGGCGTTTCCTTGGTGCTTGCGTGGGACTTGCTGGAGGCGGAGAATTCTCTGAGGACGAGGAGGCGTCATCGTCGAGCCCCAGGGATCCGCCGGTGTCTTCATCGGCCTCGACGTCCTCCTCCTCCTCCCCGGTAGGCCTGCTGGGTCCAGCGTCTTGTCCTGCGACCCCGCTCCCTCCGGCGGCTTCGCTCCCTCCGGCACCTCTGCTCCCTCCGGCACCTCTGCTCCCTCCGGCAACCTCGCCTCCTGCGGCGGCCTCGCTCACAACCCCGGGAATCCCGGCATGCCTCAGGGAAGGAACCCCGGCAAGCTCATCGGGCGGAAGCTTGAGCAGTCTGCGGATCTCTGCCTCCTCGGCTTGGCACACTTCGTCCGCGGCCTGCGCCTCGTCGACGGTGAATCCGAAGTCTCCTGCTACTGCAGCTGCGGCGGCCTCTTCCATCCGGGAAGCAATATAGGCAATATCCCGCTTCGTGGTGGCCCGGGTGAGACCCTTATTCTCCTCGGTGTTCTTCGGCACCTCCACCAAGTTGTCGAAGAAGTTCAGAATTGCGTCCGGCGGAGGCTCTATCCAGGTGGGGTCGACGCCGTGGGAGTCACACGCGGGCATCGCCGCGCGCAAGGAGTCCCGGACAGTGCTGTTGCACAGCGGCACCACTCCCCGGGGAGATGCAAACCACTCCGGATGGGCTGGGTCGTGCTTGAAAAGCTCCTGGACCATCCCCTTCAGCTCCAAAGCCGTGAAGTTGAAGTTCAATCCTGGGCGCAGCCTCATAATATCCGCCGCATTGCCAAATTCCCATGCTGGCCTTTTCCTTTCTTGTAAAGGGGCAATGCGGCGGCGGAGGAAATCTGCCCCTACTTCTCCAATGGTCAATTTGGCTACCCGGAGGCGGAGTATCCTGATAAGGGCGATGTTAAGCTTGCCGTCCTCCGGGGCCAACTCGCTCCAGTCTCTGCCGCGCACTATGGCTGTTGTGTGCGGCGCAGTAAAAGGCTCCGGCTGATCCTCCACTACCCAACACCAGTCTGCGCGCCACTCTTCCCACTTGCCGCGGAGTTCTCCTTTCAGATATGAGTCCTTCTTATTCAAGCGGAAGATCCAGGAGATACCTCCGGAGAGGGGAGCGCCTGCCTCTACTCTAGGCATAAAGAAATGGCGAAAGAGCGCTACATTGGGATGGATCCCTACATAGTTTTCGCACAGATGTGCGAAAACCGCCATCGTAAGGATGGCGTTGGGGGTAAAGTCTAGAAGGTGGAGGCCGTATGTGTTCATAATGTCACAGAAAAACTCCGAGAACGGAGGGCACAAGCCGCAGTGAAAGAAGACAGCAAAGAAGAAATACCCGCCGGGAAACAGATCTCTGGCGACGGCGGGGTAGACTCTGGTGCGGGGATGAGCTTTGGTCTCCTTGGCCCAGAAGAGGTAGTACTTGTTCCAGAGCTCCCTCGCGCTGAGCCTCGGCGCGAAGACCACGTTCCTCTTCCGCAAGGCGGCAAGCTTCGCCGCCTGCTCGGATTTCTCCCTCTTGGCCTTGTCCGCTTTCGCCTTCTCGGTCTTCGGAGCCATGGCGGAGGCGGCGAGGGAAGGGGCGAGGAGCTCGAGGCGCCGCGGATGCGGAAGATGGCGGAGGAGGGGTGGAGGCAAAGAGCAGCGGAGGTTTTCTGGAGGTTGAAGAAGCAATGAAAGCGAAGGAGGGAAACTGCCCCTGCTTCCTCTGCTTTTAAGGGGGAAGTGGGGGACGCTCCGCATTTCCCATTAAAGAACGAGGCCACGATCTCTCCCACGACGCCGCAATCGACGCGTGCCGTTAGGGAGGGGCGCGGCGGATGCGGAAGGGGATTTACGGCTTGCCGTGGGCCGCGCGTGCCCGTGCACTGTTTTGGGCCTGGCCCAACAGCGCTCGGCACCGTGTGTGGCCCAGGCCCGGGGGCTCCTGTCGGTGTACTAAGATAGGGGTACCTTAGTACCCCAACTTGTGCACGGGCAGTAGTAGCTTCCCGCGGCAGGGTTTACCACGTGCTTGCCGGAAATCTTTCTGATCCCTATGAAGCCATTCAAAAACAAAGTATACAAGTCAGAAGATCAAGACCCCGGCAGGTGGAGCTTGCCGGGAAGGCCGTCCCAGGCTCAAGGTTATCACATTAACCACAAGACCCTGGCAAGAGGAGCTTGCCAGGAAGACCAGAAGACTGCATCTCAGAAGACATGCCTCGGCGCATCCTGTGCCCCGGCATGACCCGGGGAGCGACAAGCTTTCGGGCCCGACAAAATCAAGACCCCGGCAAGGTGCTTGCCGGGGGAAGCCTGCGCTGTGTGCCCGCGCTCCAGCTCATCGGCCCACGCGTCGCCCTGGGGCCCTTCCAGGGACGCGTGGCGGATGGCTGTGCAGCCTGGGGGACACGGTGGCACTCCACGGTGACTAGGCTACCGCCGTGGCGGACGGAGACGCATGGACGAGCGCTTTTGGGGTCGACGGCGACGGGCATTTAAGGCCCTTGTCCCCCACTGTCAAGGTTAGGTGAAGGCGACTGTTCATTCACTGTTCATGCACTGTTCCCGCACTATTACAACTACCACCAAAGTTACATTTTTACCCTCCTCTACGTTGACACCTGTCGGTGACCCCTTGAGCTATAAAAGGATGCCCATGCACAACGTAGAAAGGGTTCGGAACCTAGACAGCTTTCTTGTTCGGTGTAGCTAGTTCTTCAAGCTCCCGAGCCCAAGAACTTAATACAATCCAAGCAGGAGTAGGGTTTTACGCGTCCATCGCGGCCCGAACCTGGGTAAACTGCCCGCGTGTGCACTACGATCTGCTCTTTGTGCTCCCTCCGCTCCCTTACCGCAACGTACAAGGGGCTCCGGTCCCATAGGTGCTCGTGGTGGACAGTTTCCCCCGACACTCTGTTCTTATGAACTCAATACACTAGCTGCATGCCAGATAGCGGTCGATGTGTGGAGTAATAGTAGTAGATGCAGGCAGGAGTCGGTCTACTTGTCTCGGACGTGAATCCTATATACAATGATCATGCCTAGATAGTCTCATAATTATTTGCTTTTCTATCAATTGCTCGATAGTAATTTGTTTACCCGCCGTAGAATATCGCTATCATGAGAGAGGCCACTAGAGAAAACTATGGCCCCCGGGTCTATTCTCAACATATCAATCTACATCTACTTTACTTTTATCGCTTTTATTTGCTGATCTTATAAACTAAAAATACCAAAAATATAAACTATCATCTCTATCAGATCTCACTCTCGTAAGTGACCGTAAGGGATTGACAACCCCTTATCGCGTTGGCTGCGAAGTTCTTATTTGTTTGTGCAGGTGCGAGGGACTCGCAAGTGGTCTCCTACTGGATTGATACCTTGGTTCGCAAAAACTGAGGGAAATACTTATGCTACTGTGCTGCATCTCCCTTTCCTCTTCGATGGAATACAATGCAAGCTCAAGAAGTAGCAAGCCCCAAGATGGGATCTCACGGGTACAGAAGGTTACGGTGGTGGAATTAGGGTTTCTTCGTGCTCCTCGATGTTTTGAGGGTATATGGATATATATAGGAGGAAAAAGTACATCGATGGAGCAACATGGGGCCCATGAGGGTGGGGGCGCGCCCTGCCCCCTCGTGGGCACCTCGTTTCTTCTCTGACTTGTACTCCAAGTCTCTCGTGAAGGTATCGTTCCAAAAATAACTCTCCCGAAGGTTTCATTCCGTTTGGACTCCGTTTGATATTCCTTTTCTGCGAAACACTGAAATAGGCAAAAAAAAACAATTTGCACTGGGCCTTGGGTTAGTAGGTTAGTCCCAAAAATAATATAAAAGTTTATAATAAAGCCCATTAAACATCCAAAACAGAATATATAATAGCATGGATCAATCAAAAATTATAGATACGTTGGAGACGTATCAAGCATCCCCAAGCTTAATTCCTGCTCGTCCTCGAGTAGGTAAATGATAAAAACAGAATTTTTGATGTGGAATGCTAACCAACATAATTTTCAATGTAATTTCCTTTATTATGGCATGAGTGTTCAGATCCGAATGATTCAAGACAAAAGTCTATATTGACATAAGAATAATAATACTTCAAGCATACTAACAAAGCAATCATGTCTTCTCAAAATAACATGGCCAAAGAAAGTTATCCCTACAAAATCATATAGTCTGGCTATGCTCTATCTTCATCACACAAAATATTTAAATCATGCACAACCCCGGTTTCAGCCAAGCAATTGTTTCACACTTTAATTCTTTCAAACCTTTCAACTTTCACGCAATACATGAGCGTGAGCCATGGATATAGCACTATGTGGAATAGAGTAGTGGTTGTGGAGAAGGCAAAAGAAGAAAATAGTACTCTCACATCAACTAGGCATATCAATGGGCTATGGAGATGCCCATCAATAGATATCAATGTGAGTGAGTAGGGATTGCCATGCAACGGATCCACTAGAGCTATAAGTGTATGAAAGCTCAACAAAATAAACTAAGTGGGTGTGCATCCAACTTGCTTGCTCACGAAGACCTAGGGCATTTTGAGGAAGCCCATTGTTGGAATATACAAGCCATGTTCTATAATGAAAATTCCCACTAGTATATGAAAGTGACAAAACAAGAGACTCTCTATCATGAAGATTATGGTGCTACTTTGAAGCACAAGTGTGGAAAAGGGTAGTAGCATTGTCCATTCTCTCTTTTTTAAAGGGGGGTTTTCTCCTTTTTTTTAGCCCCCCTCTCCTTATTTTCAGGCCATCTCTTTTTTTGACCTTTCTCTCCCTTTTTTTGTTTCCTCACACGGGACAATGCTCTAATAGTGAAGATCATCACACTTTTATTTACTTACAACTCAAAGATTACAACTCGAAGCTAGAACAAAATATGACTCTATATGAATGATAATGATGAAGCGTGTCATATGAACGGACCGTGGAAAGTTGCATGTCAATATATCTTGGAATGGCTATGGAAATGCCACGATAGGTAGGTATGGTGGCTGTTTTGAGAAAGGTATATGGTGGGTGTATGGTACCGGCGAAAGTTGCGCAGTACAAGAGAGGCTAGCAATGGTGGAAGGGTGAGAGTGCGTATAATCCATGGACTCAACATTAGTCATAAAGAACTCATATACTTATTGCAAAAATCTACAAGTTATCAAAACAAAGTATTCAACGCATGCTCCTAGGGGAAGGGTTGGTAGGAGTTAACCATCGCGCGATCCCGACCTCCACACAAAGGATGACACTCAATAAATAAATCATGCTCCAACTTCATCACATAACGGTTCACCATACGTGCATGCTACGGGAATCACAAACTTTAACACAAGTGTTTCTCAAATTCACAATTACTCCACTAGCATGATTCTAATATCACTATCCTCATATCTCAAAACAATCATCAAGTATCAAACTTCTCTTCATATTCAATGCACTTTATATGAAAGTTTTTTTACTATACTCATCTTGGATGCCTATCATATTAGGACTAGTTTTATAACCAAAGCACATTACCATGCTGTTCAAAAAGACTCTCAAAAAGATATAAGTAAAGCATGAGATATAAATAATTTCTACAAAATGAAACCACCACCGTGATCTAAAAGATATAAGTGAAGCACTAGAGCAAAACTATCTAGCTCAAAAGATATAAGTGAAGCACATAGAGTATTCTAATAAATTCCAAATCATGTGTATCTCTCTCAAAAGTTGTGTCCAACAAGGATGATTGTGGCAAACTAAAAATAAAAGACTCAAATCATACATGACGCTCCAAGCAAAACACATATCATGTGGTGAATAAAAATATAGTCTCAAGTAAAGTTACCGATAGACGAAAACGAAAGAGAGGATGCCTTCCCGGGGCATCCCCAAGCTTAGGCTTTTGTTTATCCTTGAATTTTACCTTGGGGTGCCTTGGTCATCCCCAAGCTTAGGCTTTTTCCACTCTTTGTTCCATTGTCCATCAAATCCATACTCAAAACTTGAAAACTTCACAACACAAAACTTAGCCAAAAATCTCGTGAGCTCCGTTAGTATAAGAAAACAAACCACCACTCAAAGGTACTGTAATGACCTCATTATTTATTTATATTGGTGTTAAATCTACTGTATTCCAACTTCTCTATGATTCATACCCCCCGATACTACTCATAGATTCATCAAAATAAGCAAACAACACACGAAAAACAGAATCTGTCAAAAACAGAACAGTCCGTAGTAATCTGTAACTTTCGAATACTTCTGTGACTCTAGAAAAATTGAAATAAATTGGTGGAAGTGAGGAATTTGTCTATAAACCATTTCCAAAAAGAATCAACTAAAAATCACTCTCCAGTAAAAAAAATGGTAGCTAATCTCATGAGCGCTAAAGTTTCTGTTTTCTACAGCATGATCGCATAAACTTCACACAAGTCTTCCCAAAGGTTCTACTTGGCACAAACACTAATTAAAACACAAAACCACATATAAATAGAAGCTAGATGCAATATTTATTCCTAAACATAAGGAAAAACAAATAAAATAAAATTGGGTTTCCTCCCAACAAGCGCTATCGTTTAACGCCCCTAGCTAGGCACAACACAAGAATAGATCTAGGTATTGCCATATTTGGTAGGCAATCCATAAGTGGCTCTCATAATATACTCATAAGGTAATTTGATTTTATTTCTAGGAAAGTGTTCCATGCCTTTCCTTAATGGAAATTGAAATCTAATATTTCCTTCCTTCATATCAATAACTACACCAATCGTTCTAAGGAAAGGTCTACCAAGAATAATAGGACATGAAGGATTGCAATCTATATCAAGAACGATGAAATCTACGGGCATCCTTCCCATAGGTTTCTTAATGGTAGAATCCGCAAGATGCAAATTTAAAGAACAATCATCAAGTTCATGGAATCCTAACATATCACACAAAGCTTTTGGAATTGTAGAAACACTTGCACCCAAATCACACAAAGAAAAGCATTCATGATCTTTAATCTTAATTTTAATAGTAGGTTCCCACTCATCATAAAGCTTTCTAGGGATAGAAACTTCTAATTCAAGTTTTTCTTCATAAGACTGCATTAAAGCATCAATTATGTGTTTGGTAAAAGCCTTATTTTAACTATAAGCGTGCGGAGAATTTAGCACGGATTGCAACAAGGAAATACAATACAATATATTAAAGAGAAATTATCATAATTGAATCTCTTGAAATCCAAGATAGTGGGTTCATCGCTATGCAAAGTTTTAATCTCTTCAATCACACTTTTAACAATTTTAGCATCAGGATCTAAAAACTCTGAATCATTGGGACGCCTTTTAACTAAAGTAGACTCATCTCCAGTCCCATCTTTATCAAGATTCATACTAGAAAACAAGGATCTAATAGGAGACACATCAATCACTTTCAGATCTTCATCTTTATTCTCATGATAACTAGAAGAACACGCTTTCATAAAGCAATCTTTTTTAGCACGCATCCTAGCGGTTCTTTCTTTGCACTCATCAATGGAAATTCTCATGGCGTTGAGAGACTCATTGATATCATGCTTAGGTGGAATAGATCTAAGTTTCAAAGAATCAACATCATGAGTAATTCTATCCACGTTTCTAGCCAACTCATCAGTCTTAAGCAATTTTTCTTCAAGCAAAGCATTGAAATTCTTTTGCGAATTCATAAACTCTTTAAAACTAGTCTCAACTTCAGAGGGAATCTTACTAAAATTTCTATAAGAGTTATTGTAGGAATTACCATAATTATTAGAGGGATTACTAGGAAAAGGCCTAGCATTAAAGTTTCCTTTATAAGCATTGTTACCAAAATTATTCCTACCAACAAAATTTACATCCAAAGATTCATTATTATTTTCAATCAACATGGACAAAGGCATATCATTAGGATCAGAAGAAGCACTCTTAGTAGCAAATAATTTCATAAGTTCATCCATCTTTCCACTTAAAACACTAATCTCTTCAATAGCATGCACTTTACTAGTAGATCTTTCGGTGTGCCATTGAGAGTAGTTAATCATAATATTATCTAGGAGTTTGGTAGCTTCTCCTAAAGTGATTTCCATAAGGGCCCCTTTGATTCGCAGGATTTTGAAAACGCAGGAATAGGAAAAGTATACGATTGGAGTGTCATGCCCACTTGAATGCTATAGGATTAGCAAGGAGTGTTTGATTTCACTGGAAAAACAAAGGAATTGTAAAAGGAGGTTGGAGTGGATGTTAGATTTCCTATGAAATGTAGTACACAAGATTCCATTGGAAAAATTCCTCTAGGATTCAATCCTATAAATCAATGGACAAACATAGGAAAAATTTCGAAGGATTTCAATCCTTCAAAAATCCTATAGAATTCCTTTGAATCAAAGGAGCCCTAAAAGTGCCCCCCGCGGCTGAATCTAAAAGATTTCTAGAAGCAAAATTCAAGCAGGCATAATTTTTTTGTATAATCATCCATAAGTTCAAATCATGTGTAGGGCAATTACGTATCATTAATTTCATTCTCTCCCAAACTTGTGCAACATGCTCATGATCTATTTGCTTAAAATTCATAATATCGTTTCTAAGAGAGATAATCTTAGCGGGAGGAAAATACTTAGAGATAAAGGCATCTTTGCACTTATTCCATGAATCAATACTATTTCTAGGCAAAGAGGAAAACCAAGTTTTAGCACGATCTCTAAGTGAAAACGGAAATAGCTTCAATTTAATAATATCATTATCCGTATCCCTCTTCTTTTGCATATCGCACGAATCAACAAAGTTGTTCAGATGGGTAGCGGCATCTTCACTAGGAATCCAGAAAATTGATCTTTCATGACAAGATTCAGTAGAGCAGTATTGATCTCGCAAGATTCAGCATCTAAAATAGGAGCAGTCAGAGTGGTAATAAAATCATTATTGTTGGTATTGAAGAAGTCACACAATTTGGTATTATCTTGAGCCATAGTGACAAGCAAGCAATCCAACTCACAAGCAAACAAGAGGCAAGCGAACGGTAAAACACACGGAAAAAGATGGGCGAATAAAACGGCAAGGATGAAGTGGGGGAGAGGAAAATGAGAGGCAAATGATGCAGTGCGAGGGATAAGGGTTTGTGATAGGTACTTGGTATGGTATCGGCGAAAGTTGCGCGGTACAAGAGATGCTAGCAATGGTGGAAGGGTGAGAGTGCGTATAATTCATGGACTCAACATTAGTCATAAAGAACTCATATACTTATTGCAAAAATCTACAAGTTATCAAAACAAAGTATTCAACGCATACTCCTAGGGGAAGGGTTGGTAGGAGTTAACCATCGTGTGATCCAATCTCCACACAAAGGATGACACTCAATAAATAAATCATGCTCCAACTTCATCACATAACGGTTCACCATACGTGCATGCTACGGGAATCACAAACTTTAACACAAGTGTTTCTCAAATTCACAATTACTCCACTAGCATGATTCTAATATCACTATCCTCATATCTCAAAATAATCATCAAGTATCAAACTTCTCTTCATATTCAATGCACTTTATATGAAAGTTTTTTTACTATACTCATCTTAAATGCCTATCATATTAGGAGTATTTTATAACCATATCACATTACCATGCTGTTCTAAAAGACTCTCAAAAAGATATAAGTGAAGCACGAGAGATCAATATTTTCTACAAAATGAAACCACCATCGTGCTCTAAAAGATATAAGTGAAGCACTAGAGCAAAACTATCTAGCTCAAAAGATATAAGTGAAGCACATAGAGTATTCTAATAAATTCCAAATCATGTGTATCTCTCTCAAAAGGTGTGTTCAGCAAGAATGATTGTGGCAAACTAAAAAGCAAAGACTCAAATCATACATGACCCGGGGAGGTCGTCGCTGCACTGGCTCTGTCACGCCTTGTACGACGCTCCAAGCAAAAAAAATTGTACGCCTGTGAATAGCAAATTGAAAAAAATAGAAGAAAATTTAAAAAATATGATTTTTTTTAAACCAAGATGCGTGGGTGGGCAAGGTGTGTGACATTTTTCTACAATATTTTGGAAACCAATATGAAATTACTTTCTACAATGTCCAAACACAATAAATTTTTGCACACACCTTGTGCACACGAGCATCTTGGGTGCCAAAAAAAATTCATATTTTTTGTATTTACTGTTCACAGGCGTACAAATTTACTGTTTTTCCTTTGCCACGCGCTCCTAGAGTGTGCAAACATCATGAAAAATTGCATGCACCGTGCGCACTTGAGCACCTTCGATCCCACAAAATTTCAGATTTTTTTGATTTTTTTTGCTATTTTTTTGAGAAGGTCAACCTCCTCTGACCGGATGGTAACGACGTAGAGATTCTCGGCTGCATTTTAAGGTAAATGTTTACACCCGACGCGCCGGCTGAACTTTGGGCCGGACGCGCGCGGGGCGTTCGATCGTGGGGCATCATGTGGCCAGAAGGGCCCAGACATCCGGCTCGAGCCCGGAAATCCGGCGCCACGCCACAGAAGCACACCGAGACTTGGCCCCACTAGCCCGGACATCCGGCGAAATGCCCGGACATCCGACGCCTCTCCAATGCCCAGACATCCGGCCCGACTGCCGGACATCTGGCCCTGCCTGCGCGCAGCCACTTGGGTTTCGACCCGTGTGTCCCTTTTTCGTTCCCTAGACTATAAATACTCCTTCCCCTCCTCTTTTCTAGGGTTAGCTTTGTGATAGCTCATTTGATATCTAGAGCTTTGCTCATCTAGTGGTTCATCTCCGTTTGGCCGTCGATCGTGGGGCATCATGTGGCCAGAAGGGAGCGCAACCCCACCTTATCCCTTGCTTTTTTTCTACGTTGACTTCGGCTACCCCGACGTACTCTCATCCTCTTGCTCCCCACGCGCTTCCCCGTCGACCATCGCTATCCCCGCCGTTCCCCTGCCCGACTGGGCGCCGGCGAGCTGCTACTACACATGGCCGGAGTACGAACTGGAGTGCTCGTCGGTGAGATGCTACCCCGCACACGGCGTGCAAACCATAGCTGGCAAGGCAAAGCTGGAAGGTAACACTGGTGGCTTCGTATGAGGACGCCACACCAACGATTCAACCGGCATTGCGATTTGCTGGAATCAGACACATTCTTTGCTACCATCTTTTTTGATTTGCTAGACCAGACCAAGTTTTGCTACCACTGTATTTTAATTTTGCTGGAAGCAGCCTAGTTTTTTTGCTACAACCGTCTTCTGGTTTTGCAAAGTCGGCTATTTTTGCAACCGGCGACAGCAACTTTGGTCATTTTTTCTACAACCGTGTCAAATTTTTGCTACAACCGTCTTTGTGTTTTGATACATCCATTCATGAGGCCATGCTGCATTTTTACGACTGAGATGTGACCGGCGATGATGAGGATGGCATTTTTTTTGCAACACCCTTGTTTTTTGCTACTACCAGCAACGTGTTTTTCTACATCCATTCACGAGGCCATGGTGCTTCAAGCACGGCAGCGAGTTCGAGCGGCATTTTTTGCTAAAAAGCTTCGACCATAGATAATAAAGATTCAAACGCCCTTGGATTTTTGCTACCATCGGCAAAGTTTTTTGCTACATCCAGCAGGCGGAGCTGTGACCTCGCGACGGTGGCGACATCGATTTTTCGTTGCAACCGTCTGCCATTATTGTTACGACCGATGATGTTTTTTGCTGTGTCCATTCAAAACGATGATGAACTGACTGGGTGCCTGTCGCGTATGTCGCCGGTCGTGCTGCTACCGGTGATCGGCACCGGAGCTGCAACCAGCGACTGGCACCGGAGTTGCGACTAGCGTCCAGCACCGAAGCTGCGTGGCCCGCCCACCGGAGATGCAACCGTCGCCACGGGGAGCTACAGCCGCGGGCGCATGATTGCTTGGGAGAAAGCAGGAGGCGACAGCGGCGACCCGTGACGACGACGGCGACCGGCGGCGAGGGCAAAGACAGGGAAGGCGCGTGGGAGGTGCTCGGGAGCTCGCGTCTCATCGTCCATGACAGCGCGGTGGGATTTCTTTTTCTGTTAAGAAGAGAGACGAAGAAGGAAAAGGCAATTGTACGGCTCCTATGCAGTAAATCGTGTTCGACCGGCCCAAATTTGGGTCGGCGTGCCTGCGCAGATCACTGCCCGCATTTTAAACACACTCAAAAATTTCAACCATATCCTCGCATCAACTCACTCCGAATATAACCAATAAACAAAAAGCCGGTACACCACAGATAATTTGCCCTCTTTCAAAGATAATTTTGAACTGAGCAGTGTCACTGTGCAGGTTTCGGCCCGTGAGGCCGTGACTGAGATTTTGCTAGAGTACCAACATTACTTCCAGAGATAATTTTGAACTCAGCAGTGTCAGTGTGCAGGTTTAGGTGACTGATATTTTTTTGCTAGAAAAAATAGCAAAGAAATGAAAATTAGCATCCAGAAATAACCATTATTGATATTTCGTTTGTACTGCCGCAATGCCAAGTGGAGCTAACTCTGTGAGAGCCCGTCTCGCAATGACCTAGCTAAACCTGGCATGGCGACAACTTGGTTAAGCTCGTGCGTGGGGAGTACGTGTGGTGCAGCACGTCCACGTCGAGACGGCGTAGAGCGGGGTGCCCTTCCACCCCAGCCGCACCGTGCCGTCATGGTCATCCGCCACCGTGTAGCCCAGCCCCGCCGGGCACGCACCGGCCAGCACCTGCGCGCGCCCACCGGCTCCGGCGCGCAGGAAACCATTTCGTGCGAGCTCCGCCTGCCAGCTGCCGAACATCTCCCGGCCGCTCCTCGTCGGCCCGGCAACCGCCAGCACGTTCCCGATCTCCCTGCCCAGGATGCCGTTCTCTACCAGGTGCCTGCTGGCGTCGCCGTCGGCCGGCCGCGCGGCACCTAGGGCGTCGAACACCGCCGAGTAGTGGTGCAGCGCGGCGACGAAGCGGTCCAGAAATTGGCCGCCGTCACCGCCGGCCGGCCCTCTCTCCTGCTCCACCAGCGTCACCACCTTGGGCTCGAGCCACCGCATCAGACGCATCGTGACCACGTCGTCCCCGGCCGCGTCGTACAGGGCGTGACGGAGCCAGTGCACGGCGACGACCTCCCCGGGCCTCCTGCTCGGCAGGTCGGCCACGGCGTCGACGACGTCTCCGGGGCGCTTCGCGACGGCGTAGAACTCGAACGGCATGCCCAGCTTGGTCGCCAGCCCGGCGAGCTGGGTGCCGGCGTCGTGCAGCGCCGACGCGGAGACGCCGAAGCCCGTGACGCGGAACACCGGCGGGCCACCGGGCCGGGCCGCCAGCGCGGAGAGCAGCGAGAGCCACTGCAGCGCGCCGCCCGGCACGACGTCGAGGTCGACGACGTGGACCTGGCGCTTGCCGCGGAACGCCTCCAGGATGGCCTGGTTGCACGCCAGGTAGGCGCACCGCGCGAACGGCGCGACGTTGTGGAAGGCCCGGAACGCGGCGTGGACGCCGGACCACGAGGACGCGGAGGACGGGTGCACGGGCGCGCAGACGCCGACCCACGAGCTCATCAGCCGCGCCGCCATGGCCCTGGCGAAGTAGGCCACGAGGCGCTCGCCGCAGGACGGCGCGTACGGGGACGCCATCTGCGACAGCTCGAGGAGCGTCCCGTTGGCGTCGGCGAGGTTGCCCACCGACATGGCCACGGCGCACTCCATGAGCAGCGCGATCATCCGCACGCCGTGGGCCTCCTTTTCCTCCTCGCCCTGCTTCGGCGCGTCCTCCTGCTGCCTTTCTTGACCCACCAGCACGACTTCTTCTCCTCCCTCCTTGCATGCATGGAACTCCACCTCCTCGGCGACCCCGGCCGTAGCCGGCTCGACCAACTCCGGCACGACCTTGCCGGTGCAGCGATCTTCCTCGGCGTGGATGAAGCCGTGGTGTTGAGGCAAGAAAGGGCCGGTGCTACTGCCGTACATGTACTGATGGTGATCATGGAACTGCATCAAGCCTAACGAGGAATCATGCATGTCGACTGAGGAGCCTCTTCCTGACATGAGGTGATTGATCATGAGCCAAAACTAATCAATGAGGGTTTTGCCTTTGCATAGCTCAGCTCAGGAGATAAAAGGGAGCAGCGAGAGAGATCTATATATAGGAGTCAAGTGTGGCCTGATAAGGAGTCAGAGCATTATTACTAGGTCAACCTGGAAGCTAGCTACACGGCAGGATGGAATCTACGAAACCGCAGCCAGAAGATTCTCTGAGTTGCATTGAGATTGGTCAGTAGGCTTGGCCGGCACTACAATGAAGAACATTCAAATATAGTGTAAGTTTCTCTGGAAAATCAAAGGAGCAGTTGTTTAGCCAATTAGGCCAAGGCAAATGTTACCAAGAGGTAAGCCGACGCAGACACTAAAACTTTACGTGAAGATCACTGGAACACATCGCTCTGACGTGTAGTTTTTGCTAGGAAAATGTTAAGTTTTTCATCACTTATATAACTTTTTTGAGTGTTTTGTACTGCTCGTGATGTGCACGTACGTTTGTATCTATGTGCTACGGCACAGGGAAAACCGAAACCGACTGTATATTCTACAGGCTAGCCAGAGTCCTGAGCCCCAGGGATGGAACAGCTGAACAAGAGAGGATAGGGCCACCAAATCTCAGTTCAACAATGGAGTGCTGCATGTGCATGCGGAGGCTTGCATCTCTGTGCCATCTTGTTAATTTGATATAGTAAAAAATTAACTCTCTCACACATATTTTGCATCACTTTGCCTTTGTTACTGTCATTTCTGTGTGCCAACGTATCGACACCGCTTGGTCAATGTATATCAAAGCATAGGTAGTAACAACATATAAACTGTTTGGCGAAAAAAATATACAATACATAAACCGCCGGGTTGAGAACAAACAAAAACCACGATCGTGCCCACAATGTGGTGTTTTATAGTACTCCGTAGATGATATTTTTACAGTCAGCTCCTGCTTCTTCCAGAAGGAGCTAAACTTGAAATTACCTCCGAGTTTCCGGATAATTAAGCAGCAGCCATTTGACTAAAAAAACATATTGGACACACCTAAGAAGGATATTGAAAAAGAATTACTGTATGAATGATCATGCAATATGTATGCACCGGTACTATCCATCTCCACCTGACTAGCTACATGAACACTGTAAAAAACACATCTTACATTATGGGACGGATGGAGTAGCAACTTATCCAATACTAAGAGCATCTCCAATAGCCGCTCAATCCGCGGCGCCCAAAAAACAGGTTTGCAGCGCGCAAGTAGCTTTTTTAAAGGCGTTATAAGACGTTTGCTCCAACAAGTGCTGTAAAATATATTGCGCGCGCGAGTCCAACGGTCCCAATCAAGCGGTCCCATCTGCAGCAGCCCAAAGTTTGCAGAGCGCGCGACCGGGCGCACTAAATATGATGCGCCCGATGCCTTTTTGATGCGCGCGCTGCATTAGTTATAGCGCGCGCGCTTTTTTGTGCGGTTGCTGGAGATTTCAAATTAGGTTTGCACGCGCTAAAAGCAGTTTTTATACCGCGCGTCGCTTATATAGCGCTTCTGTTGGAGATGCTCTAATCGAGAACCCATACTAATATATGCATGCAGGGTTCAAAATTTCAACGAATTTTTGTATACTTCAATGGGTCCGAAATAGTTGTAACCCTGAAGTTTCAAACCAGATTCTATCTAAAATTTAAATTAGTTAATTCATTAAAATTATTGTATTTTGAAAACTAAAAATCCGACAGAATTTATGAAACCGAAATTTCGTATATATTTCACTAACGTCCGAAAGTTTTTGGTTTCCGATATTAAAAACCTCGTATGCATGTGCATGTGATTAACTAGTAGTTGGTGTTGGCCTGAAAATGTAAAAAAAAAAAAACACTGTAAAAGATCAAGTTTTGCTCTCTAACATTACGTGCGTTCTAGTAGAACACCGAACGATCACTTGTATAAAATGACGGAGGGAGAGCATCAAAGTCTCAGTGGACGTGGACCTCGAATAGTAGTAATAAATTTGAATGATCTATCGCCGGAGGCGAACTCAAGGACGATGGGTGAGTGCAAACCAGTGACAGGTTTGATTTGGTTGGTGTAATTGGCCGCACCTTCAAGCTGTCGCCCTGGCTGGCTCGTCCTTCCCTGCCTGCCTCCACATGTCGAGCTCATGGTTTTCGGTAAGCTAATTAACTTGACCAGGTACTCGCGACCACGACGTGCATGCGCATGGCATGGATGCACTGTCAGGAGTGTTGGCAATTGTTAAGTGCTAGAGATCGATGGATCGATCGATCAGATTGACACGGTTTCGGTACAATCACCGGTGACACGAGTGAAGTTGACGCATAGCTTGTCCGCATGTCCATGGCCATATGCATGCATGCAAGAGAGGAGATATCGGTACTGTATTCCGGAGACAGAGCTGGCGAGGAGCCGATGGATAGAGAACCAGATGAGCACAGAAGACCAGCATGCGCCCAGGCAGCACAGCCGGTTGGCCAGGTGAGGCAGGTAAGGGCACGGACAATGGTTTTATCTTAGCAATGACACGTAGGATAAATGCTGAAATAAAAGAGAGAGAAATCATAAAAGATAGCTTATCTTTTATTATTTAAAAGAAGGTAAAAGATGATCTTTTAGCATAATATATCTCATCATGTTTTTTAGAAGGATTGGAGAACATACCAAAAATACTCGAAGACGATCCCCCCTCCCCACCCTCAGAATCTGCTCTGACCAGCAACCACAATCGATTGACGGCCGAGTAGATTTCTACTGGGCGCGGGAGAGGGCTAGAAGAGCCTGGCAGAGCGTCGTGGGAAGTGGGGCGAGCGGAATGGGAGCATCTCAGCAGCTCGTCGTTGTCCATCTTCCCCCTCACTAGGAACATCGCCTTGTTGAGAGCCCTTGCGGTCAGGAACCACCTGTCTATTTCTCTAAGAGCAACTTTAGCAGACCCTGCATCCGGCCGGCCCGCAAAACGTGTTTGCGGTTCGTGGAAAACGGCCTTTGCGGGTTGGCTCGGACCGTCGCAGATGCAGACCCCACATAACGGAGTCGTAAAAAAGAATATTCGTG
This sequence comes from Secale cereale, assembly GCA_902687465.1. Classification (NCBI taxonomy): domain Eukaryota; kingdom Viridiplantae; phylum Streptophyta; class Magnoliopsida; order Poales; family Poaceae; genus Secale; species Secale cereale. Next base: position 591,543,422 of record LR738709.1, on the reverse strand, counting down.
GAATATGCTCTTTTACGGGTCGGCTTTGCGGGGTCTGTTCTGGCGCAACTACTCCCGGCCCGTAAAACCTAAATTTGATCCAACATAATGCATTTCTTTGCTTTTTCAACAACATTGGATACATAAGACGTCACAAAGTCTTTGCAAAAATAGCAAGTCCAAAGAAAACAAGAACCACAAGTATGCATTTTTAGAAGATTTCCAACTTCCATAACTCCTCCCACTAGTTGAAGCAATATCTTCTCTATGCATTCATTGTTGATCCGCGGATTCTTGATCTTGCATTCTTCATTCTTCATCTTTGGTTCAAAAGAAGTAGATGTTGCTTCCCCTCTAGTTGCACATGCCGCATCATTGCCTTCGATTCTACTAACGAGTGCACCAACATCTATTAAGTTTCTTTCTATCAATAAATCAATTTATTGACCTTCCCAAAACCAAAATGAGCATCCATCTTCCTACACAAAAGAATGACCATGTTCGAAATGAGGATCCGCAATTGAACCAAAGAATGAGCTACCGCAAGTGCACGTACCCCATCGTTTTCACATTTGAAGAACACCCATCCGGGGTGCTTCGGCGTGGCCGAAGTAAGCCGCATCACTGTCCGCGTGCAGTCGTCGCACTGTATGAGCGGCAACGGTGAGCCACAGAGCCGCTGCGCGAGCGTCGAGCCCGGTGGACGGCCGGACGAATCCATGCCCGCAAATCGTCGGCGGCGCCGAGTGGACGAACCCGTCCCTGCATGCAGTGATGCGCCCTTGCCGGGTGAAAGAACATGCGGTGCCCCCATGTTTGGTTTTGGTAATTGATGACAATCTCTATGGACTAATGGTTGCCTTGAGTTATATTTGAAGGGTTTGTCCATAGGCTTTTCTTGGAGTCCATGTGTTGGTTTCAAGGAGAGTTTGTGATGACCAAGGTGCTATTAAGGAATTATCCAAAGATTGGTCTTGTGAGTGTTGAGCTTATTACAAGCATGTCTTGAAGAAGAAGAGTGTGTTATCATTCATGTTTACCTTCAAGACATCATCCAAATGAAGTGAGTTGGAAAGATTCAAGGTTGATCAAGACTAAGTGAAAGAGTGAATCAAGTTGATTAACACACAAAGCGTAGAAGATGTACCGAGAGGGATCAAGTGATCCCATGGTATGGTAAGCATTGTCAATTACGCTTTGTGTACTAACCCATGGTCTTTGTGAGAGTTCTATGTGGGGTTAGGTTATCTTCCATGGGCTTGCGATTAAGAGGAAGATCACATACAACCCATGGAGGATGACATCAAATCAAGGTTGTGGTGTGCAAGTTCAAGTGATGCATCACGAGGAGATCAAGTGCTTGAAGCTTGCCGTCCATTGTGGTGACAATGTACTTGTGAAGATATGCCGAAGAGTGGCTCACCCATAGTGGAGTATGGGGGAGCAATCTACTAGTCTTCACCGAGCCAACGCAGTCAAGACAGATTGTCCAACTTGAGGAAGTCAAGATCGTCTACATCTAGCTCAAGTGGACTTTTTCCAAGGAAAAGGTTTGCCCTTGATAGGTTCTCTATTTTACCGGTCTCATGGTGGTAGTTTGGAGACCGGGTTATAGGATCGATCGCCGTACTATCAAGGGGGGCTCTCAAGTGAGTAGCTTGATCATATCATTCGTAGAGAGCTCAAACCATTGCATGCTTGCATCATATTTCTTGCTTCATGTTTGGTTTTATTCTTGTGATATTTGTAGCTTATTGTCATCTTCTTGACAAGCTTGAGTTCACCGAAAACGGAGTTCACATGCTTCTTCTATTGCGTTTTCGGTGTTGGAGGTTTTACCGGTCTCTTTCGAGGAAGGGTTCTCACCATTTTCTTATGGGCCTTTTCTCATTTTCTTATTATTGTTATTTCTATCAAGATTGTGTTAGGCCATGTCGTTAGCTTTCCAACAAACTTGGTTTCTTTGAATTCGGAGTGTGTTTGCAAAAGTTATGTCAGTTTTGGTGTCCCGAGAAGGGATGTAGCGGTACTACCGCAAATTGGAGCGGTACTACCGCTTGGAGGGGATGTAATTTTTTACTTTGCGTGGATACTTCCGCTCCGGACCAAAAACTCGTCACAAGTCCAATGGTGGTAGGCACGGATGTAATTTTTTAGTACCGCTCTCAAGCAGTAGTACCACTACACCTTAGCAATAGTACCGCTACGTCTAGCGGTAGTACCGTGAGGTCAAGCGGTACTACCGCTCCGACGGTTCTTCTGGCCTTTTTGCCTCCTCACTATTGTGTTTCAAAGGGCTACTACCGCCCTAGCGGTAGTACCGCTCCTTGGAGCGGTGGTACCGCTCGGTGCGGGCTGTGAGCATAACGGTTGGATTTTCCCCCACCTATAAAAGGGGGTCTTCTTCCCCATTGAACCTTATCTCTTTAGCTCGTGTTCTTCCCCCATTGTTGACCTCCTTCGAGCTTGATATCTCTCAATCCCTCCATGGATTCTTGCTAGTTTTTGGGGGGAAGAGAGAGGAGATATAGATCCACATTTCCACCAATCACTTTCTCCTCTTTGTGAGGGGAGCCCTTTGGATCTAGTTCTTGGAGTTCTTCGTGTTCTCTTCTCCGTTCTTCCTCTCATTTCCCTCCCTAGCATTAGTTGCTTTGGTGGGATTTGGGAGAGAAGGACTTGGGCACTCTGTGTGCCCTTGCCATTGCATTTGGTGCATCAGTTTGAGTTCTCCACGGTGATACATGGAGGTTACAAGTTGAGAAGCTTATTACTCTTGGGTGCTTGGTACCCTTGAGCTTGTTCCTCTTGGGTGCTTGGGCGCCCTAGACGGTTGTGGTCACCTCGAAGCCATATTCCATTATGGTGAAGCTTCGTGGTGTCGTTGGGGAGATAGCCCCAACCTTGTGGTGTTCGGAGCTTAATCATTGTGGTGTAAAGCTCCGGGCAAGTGTCGGGGTCTCCAATTAGGTTGTGGAGATCGCCCCGAGCAATTTGTACAGGTTCAGTGACCGCCCCCAAGGGTTGCCATTTGTATGGGTTCGGTGACCGCCCTCAAGGGTCCCTTAGTGGAATCACGACATCTTGCATTGTGCGAGGGCGTGAGGAGATTACGGTGGCCCTAGTGGCTTCTTGGGGAGCATTGTGCCTCCACACTGCTCCAAACGGAGATTAGCATCCGCAAGGGTGTGAACTTCGGGATAAATCGTCGTCTCCGCGTGCCTCAGTTATCTCTTACCCGAACCCTTTACTTATGCACTATACTTTGTGATAGCCATATTGTTTCTTGTCATATATCTTGCTATCACCTAGTTGTTTATCTTGCTTAGCATAAGTTGTTGGTGCACATAGGTGAGCCTAGTTGTTGTAGGTTTTGTGCTTGAAAAATTAACCGCTAGGTTTATTCCGCATTTGTTCAAGCCGAAACCGTAATTATTTTAAAGCGCATATTCACCCCCCCCCCCCTCTAGGCGACATCCACGATCTTTCAATTGGTATCAGAGCCTCGTCTCTCTTTATAGGGCTTAACCGCCTAGAGAGTAAGGATGTCGACTAGGGGCTTAGGATTCTCTGACACTCTTAGTTTCGATGGCACAAATTATGATGTTTGGGTAATTCACATGCTTAATCTCTTTAGGGTCATGGACCCAAATTTAGAGCGAATTGTAGATATGGGTTTTTCTCCTCCAAAGGATCCCCAAAGATTATCTTTAGAGGATGAGAAAAACTCTTATCTCAATGCTCAAGCTTCTAATGTGTTTTTCGATGCTTTGAGCAATGTAGTTATATTTCAACTCATGCCGTTCCGGGATGCTCATGAGTTGTGGGCAAAGCTTCAAGATAAATATGGTGTGTCCAAGAATTGTGGGAATGATTGTTCTCCCTCCACCTCCGGCCGTGTTGTCTTCTCAACTTCTTCTACTTCACCTACATGTGGTTTGCCACAAGGTAATGATATGGTGAGTAGTATTGGTCATTGCAATGATGATAGTATGCTTATTGTGGATGATCCTTCATCACTATCTTATTGCAATGCATCTTCTTTGGACTTTAACACTTCGAGCACCATACATGTTTCACTTGCTTGTGTTGATAGTCCTTGCATATCATGTAGAAATTGTTTGACTAAAACTCATGATGATAAGCTTGCTATGTCTTGTTGCCATGATAAAAATGCATCTATTTCCTCGAATTGTTGTGCTAACAATGTAGAGGAAACACAACACCCCATGGAACAAGATGTAGTCTTGAATCACTAGTAGATAAAGGATCATCAGACCCGGTTCATTTGGGCCTTTAGCCCCGGTTCCTGAACCGGGACAAGAGGGTCGGTACTAATGCTCTGACCCTTTAGTCCCGGTTCAATCCAGAACCGGGGCAGAAGGGTGTCCACGTGGCCTGTGCGCCGAGCCCAGGCAGGAGGGGCTTTAGTCCTGGTTGATGGTACCAACCGGGACCAAAAGGCATCCACGCGTCAGCATTTCTGTGGCTGTGTTTTTTGTTTTTTTTTTTGAAAGGGGAGGGGGGTTGGAGGTTTTTGGGGGTTAATTTACGTGTTTCATATTGTGTTAGCTAGCTAATTAATAGAGAGAAGTGCCCTCTCTTATGTCCGTGCTTGCTACGTACTACACATACGTATAGAGATGACTAGACACGGTAGCTAGCTAGCTAGCTAGTAAAGCAAACGAAGGAAACAGAAGATCATATAATCAACATATATATATATATATATATATATATATATATATATATATATATATATATATATATATATATATATATATATATATATATATGCATACAGAGAGAAGTAATATCGACCACCTCTCCTTCTCCGAGAGATTGGTCGAACAACAAGTTCTCGTATATCTATCCGACACTACCGGGCACATATATACAATAATTATCTCTTACAAATATAATCTCCTATCATATGGATGCATGGTCCACATAGTATTCTCCGTCTTCAGCGATCACGTGTTCAAGGAAGAATGCCGCCAATTCCTCTTGAATTGCTCGCAGACGATCTGGTGTTAGGAGTTCATCCCGCATCCGAAACATCTAATTTGAAGTAGGGGTCAATACATGAAATGATGCTATAAATTTGTGAATATTATAGATTGCTTACGCACTTCAAATTGTTCTTCAGTGTATCCCCGCTCACAGGTCGTGTGGCGGATGGACTCGCAAATGTAGTATCCACAGTAATCATTCCCGGGTTCCTGCCACAACCACTTTACAAGAAATAGAGGTCAATCAAACTGATAAGCAAGAATGCCAAATTGGTATTGATGAAACTAGTGCTTGAATCAAGATATAGGAGATGCGCGCGCGGAACATGCTACTATATAGTACTTACTTTCGGGTATCTAAATTGTAGCTTCTTCGGCAGTCCCGGAGCTTTTTTGGTCAATTTTCTCCAAACCCTGCCAGACAAAGAAAACAATTAGTTAATATCAGAAATGAAGTTGCTGATATATATGCATGGTGGATAATATAGATCGATTTAACTTACCTGACGAGCATTTGAGTCTTGTCCGCATACTCCTCGGGATCTTTACGTTTAGAGTCCAAGACAGTTACTACTCCCTTCTCAAGCTTAATCTCTAAGAGAATATAGTGGAAGCTGCGCAGGAATGCATGAACTCATCAATTACATCACTATAACCTTGACTGATATACAAGGGAAACCAAATATGCACAAGACAGTAACACTCACTTGAAGTTGTAAGGAAAGAGTATTATATCTTTGTTTTCATTTATCACCAACGATCGTAGCAAGTTGGTCTCGGTATCGTCGGGACGCAATTTAACCTCGGTTGCATCTATGAGGTATGTGTTAATAAACCCAATATCACCTACTTGTCTTTTCTTCAATTCGACGATCTTCAATCTGCATAATATAGTGAGGATAATTATAAATACATGCAATCAAGATCAGCTATATAGAGAGACTTAATGACAGAAGTAGTACTACTTACAGACAGTAGCAGGTGACCGTTGCTTTATCGAGGGCCAATTGATTTAAAAACGGATAGAACTCCTCAAATGGAACAGGCAACAGTTCAATTCCAACGAGGTCATGCTCCGGTTTAACTCTCAAATACAAGTTATCCCTCCCCCCAGACTCTCTGCAGATTTTCAAGTACCAATCATGCAATCTTCACATATTCGTTGATAGAGATCTTTCATTTTTGACGAGAGGCTTTTTGTACTCGTATCTTTCTATCTGCACGTCCAAGAAATCATAGTGTACATCGTCGGACACGTAATCTGCAAGATTGGTATAACCGGGCACCATCCTCGGATCATTAGCGACCATGTCGCTAGACACCTTGAGCGGGGGGCATGATTGGTCCGCTTGTTCGCCGAGCTGGGCAATTTGTTTCCCAGCTCGTCCTTCTGCTAACCTCTGATCACTTTTAGTACTTCCCGATCGCTTTGCTGCTTGATATGACTTTTGAATCATGCGGTCATAGTTGTCCTGTGGCTTACTTTTCGCTGGTTGCTTCTGGGCAGCAAGAGTGCGCTTTGCTTTCACCGCATCTATCCTCTCCTCCGGAGGTGGATGTCTCTGTGCTTTCAACCCTTCAAAAAAGTCCTTCACTTCGCCTTGAGCGATCTTCGTGTTTTCCTCGTCGGACCTCTTGTACGGTAACTTCTCTAGAGGCGTGAGAGAAGGACCGAATCTGCATCGCCTCCCGCCTTTGCCTGTACTGCTAGACGTCGCCGGACCAGACGAAGTGGTTGTCTTTTTTCCTTGCTGACGCACCGGAGCAGGAGCAGCCGGAGCGGCGGCAGGTCTCTTCCGCCCTTGCTGACTAGGCGGAGAAGGAGGAGCAGGCTGGCTGCTCGGGCGCGCCGGCGGCGAAGGAGGCGGAGTGCCGCCACGCGCCGGCGGTGAAGGAGGCGGAGTGCCGCCACGCGCCGGAGAAGGAGCCGGAGTGCCCTGATGGTCACTCGCCGGAGGAGGAGGCGGTGGAGGAGGCGGAGTGCCCTGACTCGCCGGAGAAGGAGGAGGAGGCGGAGGCGTCCAGTTGAGAATGTTGATGAGGTCCTTCCGCCATAGGCATGGAGTCTTCAGTGAAGAACCCAGCCGAGTCTCCCCTTCACCGGTAGGGTGGTCAAGCTGGAGCTCCTCAAATCCCTCCGTTATTTCGTCGACCATCACCCTAGCATATCCTTCTGGAATCGGTCGGCAGTGAAAAGTGTCGCCGGGTCCAGAAGGATAAACAGAGCCAGTAGCCGCCTTGACCCTCAGATTCATCCACTGCGCCATAAGGTGGCAATTTTGTGCCTGCGTGATAGCATCCACGGGATTCCTGGCAGTAGCCGTCAAGACAGGCTCTAGCTGAAGCAGCTCGGTGGAAGCCACGCTGCTTCTCCGCTGAGATGGCGGGGTAGCTTCGGGGGAAGCTTCGGCAATTCTTTTGTCCCGATTTGCTTCCCGTTCCTCTATCGCTTGTATTCTGGCCCGCAGCGCCTGGATTTCGGTCAGCTCCATTTTCTTCCTCCTGTCGTGGCATTTGTAGCCTCCTGCGTCTGGAAACCCAGCACGCCACGGAAGGGAGCCTAGCGTGCCTCGTGTCCGTCCAGGGTGCTCAGGATTCCCGAGGGCCATTGTCAGCTCGGCGTTCTCTCTGTCGGGGAAGAACGTCCCTTCATGCGCTGCTTTGATATACTGCCGCATCTTCCTGAGTGGTGTTTCCAATTGCTTGTCCGTCCAAATGCACCACCCTGTTACAGGGTCCAAGGTTCTGCCAGCCCCGAAGAACCAAGTCCGGCAACGGTCTGGCCAGTGCATTGTCTCTGGTTCGATCCCTTTCTGAAGCAGATCATTCTCAGCCTTGGCCCACTTAGGCCGGGCTCTGAGGTAGCCACCTGACCCCGTGCGATGGTGATGCTTCTTCTTCGCAGCATTTATCCGGTTTGTCTCCGACATCTTTTGACTCTTTTCCGACTTCTTATGGGCCACAAATGTGGGCCATTCATCTTTGATCTTCTCATATATGCCCACAAATTCTGGAGTCTTTTTATCTTTGACAAACGTATTCAGTTTTTTCTTCCATGCCCTCAATTGGTCTGCCATCTTCGAAAGTGCAGCAGACTTGATTAACTCCTCTTTAACTGGCTTCGCCGGATCATCCTCTCGCGGTAGGACGAAATTTGACTTCAGCTCAGTCCAAAGATCTTCTTTCTGCATATCAGTGACATAAGTCACCTGAGCGTCGTTTGCAGTCGGCTTTAACCATTGATGGATGTTGATCGGGATCTTGTCCCTAACCAGAACCCCGCACTGATTAACAAATGCGTTCTTTGTCCGGATGGGTGCAATCGGCTCGCCGGAGCGCGAGATTTCTGAGATCTCAAACTTTTCATCCGGCCTCAACTTTTTCTTCGCTCCTCGTCTCTTTACCGAAGATTTGCTCGATCCGGAGGGCTAGAAAAAGGAACAAAGACGAGAGTTAATGAATGCATCAATTAACTAGTCAGCACATGCTTAACTAACATATATACCTCCTGGCCGGAATCGGTTCGGTCACCGGAGCCAGCATCACGGTCTCCTTCTTGCACCGGCATTGGGTCACCGGAGCCGTCCTCACGGTCTACTTCTTCCATGTGCATTGGGTCACCGGATCCATCAATATCATAGCCTAGATCTTCCAGCTGCAGCTCTTTTTCGACCTGCTCATCGGTGTCGTTGAGAAACGACAAGACGGCATTTTGTCCGTCTGCGATTATGTCCATCAACATCGCTTCTTGTGCTAGGTCTCGGGTGTTGTCGTCCATTGTTTCTACAAATATTTACAACATGCCAATTATTATTCAAACATGACAGATGGATATATTAATGGCAAACGTAGAACTAGCTTCGACCCTCGACTGCTCGGCGATCCACAAACCCTAGACCCCCTCATGTCACATTTTGTCTAGTGTCAAAGGATTCAACAAAACCAATACTT
>LR738709.1:591461179-591533104 GCA_902687465.1 Secale cereale | reverse complement strand
GGGGAAGGAGGGGGAGGCGTCGGGGGCGCGAAAGAAGGAAACTGACGAAATTTTCGCAAGTCCTGGTTATATAGGAGCTGTATCAGTCCCGGTTGGTGGCAGCAGCCGGGACTAATACCCCCCTTTAGTCCCGGTTGCTGCCACCAACCGGGACTAAAGGTCCCTTTTCAGCAGCCCAAAGGGCGGGAAGGAGGGGCCTTTAGTCCCGGTTGGTGGCAGCAACCGGGACTAAAGGGGGGTATTAGTCCCGGTTTCAGCCACCAACCGGGACTAATACACCCTTTAGTCCCGGTTTCAGCCACCAACCGGGACCAAAGGCCCTGTGCTGGCGCGAGTGCGGTGGGATGTTTAGTCCCACCTCGCTAGCTGAGGGAGCTCGAGAGTGGTTTATAAGGGCTGCTGCTCCCACCCTCTCGAGCTCCTCTCAAATGCAGGCTTCTCGGCCTAACTCTGCGCACTGCCCTGTGAGCTTGCTGGGCCTTATAGTACAGGTGGATCCTGCGCTATAGGCCTTGCAGGCTCACTGGGCAGCGCCCAATTTTTTTTCCTTTTTTGCTTTATTTATTTCTAAGTTGTTTTTTGCTGTATTTAGAGTTTCTTTGTGAATATTATTGCTTTAGGTAAAACCAATTACAAACTTTCTGTTAGTGCAAGTAGTATTCAAATTTGAATAGTTTACATTTGAAATTATTTATTTTCTTTGTTGCTTTATTTATTTTATTTTGTTTCTACTTACAACAAAATACTTATTGTTGCTATTTTTTTTTTCAAGTTTTTTTGTTTTGTTTTCTGCATTATTTATTTTCTTTTGTTATTTGCTTTATTTTTTTAATTCTTTCTGGTAAAACCAATTACAAACTTTCTCTGTTAGTGCAAGTAGTATTGAAATTTGAATAGTACAAACGAACAATGGTATCATACTCGTTTGTTACAAAGTTGGCATGGTATCATCATAATAGTTGCGGAAAAAAGTCTTCACTTTTTCTTCGATTGTGTCATTTGCTTATTGCGCCGTAACCATGGATAATCTTCATCGTCTATCAGGATGCTTGGGTCAGCCTTGACTTTGAAGGGAGGAATTTCATGAAACTTTTCATAATCTTCAGACATGTCTGTCTTGCCCTCCACTCCCAGGATGTCCCTTTTTCCTGAAAGAACTATGTGGCGCTTTGGCTCATCGTATGATGTATTCGCTTCCTTATCTTTTCTTTTTCTCGGTCTGGTAGACATGTCCTTCACATAGATAACCTGTGCCACATCATTGGCTAGGACAAACGGTTCGTCAGTGTATCCAAGATTTTTCAGATCCACTGTTGTCATTCCGTACTGTGGGTCTACCTGTACCCCGCCTCCTGACAGATTGACCCATTTGCACTTAAACAAAGGGACCTTAAAATCATGTCCGTAGTCAAGTTCCCATATGTCCACTATGTAACCATAATATGTGTCCTTTCCCCTCTCGGTTGTTGCATCAAAGCGGACACCGCTGTTTTGGTTGGTGCTCTTTTGATCTTGGACAATCGTGTAAAATGTATTCCCATTTATCTCGTATCCTTTGTAAATCAATACAGTCGAAGATGGTCCCCTGGACAACAAGTACAACTCATCACAAACAGTGTTGTCACCTCTGAGACGTGTTTCCAACCAACTACTGAAAGTCCTGATGTGTTCACGTGTAATCCAGTCGTCGCACTGCTCCGGGTGTTTGGAGCGTAGACTGTTCTTGTGTTCATCGACATACGGGGTCACCAATGTAGAGTTCTGTAGAACTGTGTAGTGTGCTTGAGACCAAGAATATCCGTCCCTGCATATTATTGAGTCCCTTCCAAGCGTGCCTTTTCCAGTCAGTCTCCCCTCGTACCGCGATTTAGGGAGACCTATCTTATTAAGGCCAGGAATGAAGTCAACACAAAACCCGATGACATCCTCTGTTTGATGGCCCATGGAGATGCTTCCTTCTGGCCTGGCGCGGTTACAGACATATTTCTTTAGGACTCCCATGAACCTCTCAAAGGGGAACATATTGTGTAGAAATACGGGCCCCAGAATGACAATCTCGTCGACTAGATGAACTAGGACGTGTGTCATGATATTGAAGAAGGATGGTGGGAACACAAGCTCGAAACTGACAAGACATTGCGCCACATCACTCCTTAGCCTTGGTACGATTTCTAGATTGATCACCTTCTGAGAGATTGCATTGAGGAATGCACATAGCTTCACAATGGCTAATCGGACGTTTTCCGGTAGAGGCCCCCTCAATGCAACCGGAAGCAGTTGCGTCATAATCACATGGCAGTCATGAGACTTTAGGTTCTGGAACTTTTTCTCTGCCATATTTATTATTCCCTTTATATTCGACGAGAAGCCAGTCGGGACCTTCATACTGAGCAGGCATTCAAAGAAGATTTCTTTCTCTTCTTTCGTAAGAGCATAGCTGGCAGGACCTTCATACTGCTTCGGAGGGATGCCGTCTTTTTCATGCAAACGTTGCAGGTCCTCCCGTGCCTCAGCTGTATCTTTTGTCTTTCCATACACGCCCAAGAAGCCTAGCAGGTTCACGCAAAGGTTCTTCGTCACGTGCATCACGTCAATTGAAGAGAGGACCTCTAGGTCTTTCCAGTAGGGTAGGTCCCAAAATATAGATTTCTTCTTCCACATGGGTGCGTGTCCCTCAGCGTCATTCGGAACAGCTAGTGCGCCGGGGCCCTTTCCAAAGATTACGTGTAAATCACTGACCATAGCAAGTACGTGATCACCGGTACGCATGGCGGGCTTCTTCCGGTGATCTGCCTCACCTTTGAAATGCTTGCCTTTCTTTCGACATTGATGGTTGGTCGGAAGAAATCGACGATGGCCCAAGTACACATTCTTCCTGCACTTGTCCAGGTATATACTTTCAGTGTCATCTAAACAGTGCGTGCATGCGTGGTATCCTTTGTTTGTCTGTCCTGAAAGGTTACTGAGAGCGGGCCAATCGTTGATGGTCACGAACAGCAACGCCTTTAGGTCAAATTCCTCCTGTTTGTGCTCATCCCACGCACGTACACCGTTTCCATTCCACAGCTGTAAAAGTTCTTCAACTAATGGCCTTAGGTACACATCAATGTCGTTGCCGGGTTGCTTAGGGCCTTGGATGAGTACTGGCATCATAATGAACTTCCGCTTCATGCACATCCAAGGAGGAAGGTTATACATACATAGAGTCACGGGCCAGGTGCTGTGATTGCTGCTCTGCTCCCCGAAAGGATTAATGCCATCCGCGCTTAAAGCAAACCATACGTTCCTTGGGTCCTTTGCAAACTCCTCCCAGTACTTTCTCTCGATTTTTCTCCACTGCGACCCGTCAGCGGGTGCTCTCAACTTCCCGTCTTTCTTACGGTCCTCATTGTGCCATCGCATCAACTTGGCATGCTCTCTGTTTCTAAACAAACGTTTCAACCGTGGTATTATAGGAGCATACCACATCACCTTCGCAAGAACCCTCTTCCTGTCGGTCTCGCCATCAACATCACCAGGGTCATCTCGTCTGATCTTATACCGCAATGCACCGCATACCGGGCATGCGTTCAGATCCTTGTATGCACCGCGGTAGAGGATGCAGTCATTAGGGCATGCATGTATCTTCTGCACCTCCAATCCTAGAGGGCATACGACCTTCTTTGCTGCGTATGTACTGTCGGGCAATTCGTTATCCTTCGGAAGCTTCTTCTTCAATATTTTCAGTAGCTTCTCAAATCCTTTGTCAGCCACAGCATTCTCTGCCTTCCACTGCAGCAATTCCAGTACGGTACCGAGTTTTGTGTTGCCATCTTCGCAATTGGGGTACAACCCTTTTTTGTGGTCCTCTAACATGCGATCGAACTTCAGCTTCTCCTTTTGACTTTCGCATTGTGTCCTTGCATCGACAATGACCCGGCGAAGATCATCATTTGGTTCCTCTTGATCTTCAGCAGCTTCACCCGTTGCAGCATCATTGGGCACATCGTCTGGTTCCTCTTGATCTTCACCAGCTCCCCCCATTGCAGCATCACCGTATTCAGGGCGCACATAGTTGTCATCGTACTCTTCTTCTTCGCCGTCTTCCATCATAACCCCTATTTCTCCGTGCCTCGTCCAAACATTATAGTGTGGCATGAAACCCTTGTAAAGCAGGTGGGAGTGAAGGATTTTCCGGTTAGAGTAAGACATCGTATTCACACATTTAGTGCATGGACAACACATAAAACCATTCTGCTTGTTTGCCTCAGCCGCATTTAGAAACTCACGCATGCCCTTAATGTACTCGGAGGTGTGTCTGTCACCGTACATCCATTGCCGGTTCATCTGCGTGCATTTATATATAATTAAGTGTGTCTAAAACCATTACAGAACATCATAAATAGATAATTAAGTGACCAAATGGATAAAAGTTCATCATCACATTAAAACCAAAGTACATACATATATAGTTCTCATCTAACAACATATAGCTCTCCATACACATCGAAACTATGTAAAACATTTCAACGCGAAAACAAATGCTATCATAATCGCAACCAAGGTAACAATTGATCCAACGGCATAATGATACCAAGCCTCAGTATGAATGGCATATTTTCTAATCTTTTTAATCTTCAACCGCATTGCATCCATCTTGATCTTGTGATCATCGACGACATCCGCAACATGCAACTCCAATATCATCTTCTCGTCCACAATTTTTTTTATTTTTTCCTTCAAGAATTTGTTTTCTTCTTCAACTAAATTTACCGTCTCTACAATAGGGTCCATCTTGATCTTGTGATCATCGATAACTTCCGCAACATGCAACTCCAATTCCATCTTCTCCTCCTCCATTTTTTCCAATTTTTTCTTTAACGAAATGTTTTCCTCTTCAACTAAATTTAACCTCTCCACAAGAGGGTCGGTTGGAATTTCCGGTTCAACTACCCCCTAGACATAATAAAACATCTATGCATGTCAGGTTGGTCGGCATAACTATCATAAACACTAAAACAAATAGTTATAAATTAAAGATAATATACCACATCCGAATCGTAGACCGGACGAGGGCCCACGTGGGCGGATATCAAAACCATCGCACTATATAATAACAAGCAATAATAAACGTAAGAAAATTAGACAAATATCTATCTAAATCAATAATAAAAGTAAGAAAAGCATGGACATAACAAGAGGCCCACCACGGTGGTGCCGGTGATGAGATCGGCGGGGGCGATCGACGGCGGCGAAGACGGGGACGGGATGTGACGGACCGCTAAACCTAGACAAATCTCGGAGAAAATAGAGCTTCGAGAGGAGAAAAGCTTAACTAGTGTGGCTCGGGCATTCCACCGAACACGTTGTGTGCATAGGAGGTGAGCTAGAGCACCACTAACCCCTCTCCCCCTCGGCCAGAAAAAAAAAACAGAGCAGTGAGCTCTGCTCTTGAGTGAGGGGGTATATATAGGCAACTCACTGGTCCTGGTTGGTGCTACAAACCGGGACTAAAGGGGTGCCTTTGGTCCCGGTTCATAACACCAACCGGGACCAATAGTGGTGGGCCAGGAGCAAGAGCCATTGGTCCCGGTTTTTAGCTCCAACCGGGACCAATAGGTCCAGACGAACCGGGACCAATGGCCCACGTGGCCCGGCCGGCCCCCTGGGCTCACGAACCGGGTCCAGTACCCCCATTGGACCCGGTTCTGGATTGAACCGGGGCTAATGGGCTGGACCAATGCCCTGTTTTCTACTAGTGAATGATGCTTCATGGGATCCTACATCATCATCTATTGCATTTTGCCTTATGGCTAAGGCTTTAAAGGTATCTCCCACTTTGAATCCCAATATATCTTGTGATCATAGTGGTGATGACAATGATGATGATGTTGATAATGGTGAAGAGAATGATAATGTTGCCTCCTTAAAATTGAAGGGGGGAATGATTTTTACAGCTCTTCATAAGAATAAAATTGCTCGTTCCAACTTCATGGAAATCATGTATACTGCCATTGAGGGCATGAAATATATTGATGAGTTGGAATCTCATCTTGAGGAGCATGAGGTCACCATTGAGAAAATGGAAGGTCATGAGCGTGATTACGCTAATGAGATCTCCGACCTCTCGCAAGCTCTTGAACTTGAACAAACCACCAAGGAATCTCTTGAGGAGACTTTTGCTCTAGAACTATCTAGAATAAAGGAATCCCGTGATAGAGCTCTCGAGGTGGCTACTGATTTTGAAACTAAAAATGAGAAGCTTGAAGTTGCACATGCTAAACTCCTTGAGGATTTTGAGCACCTCGAAAATGGATCAAGGTTCATTAAGAGTGAGCTCATCAAACTCACCGAGTCTCATGCTCAACTTAAAGCTTCATATTCTAAAGAGCTTGCCAAGTTGCCGTCTCCTCTTGCTATTATTGATGATGCTTGTGCTACTAACTCTATTTCTAGTGAAGCATCCATTTTGAAGGAGAATGTTGAGCTAAGGGCTCAACTTGAGTTGCTATCTAGCAATTATGGGAAATTGGAAGAAAGTCATGTAAAGCTCACAAGCACTCATGATGATGTTCTAGTATCCCATAATGTGCTAAAGATAGCTCATGAGGCTATGATTATCAAGGTGACTTCTAGTGAGTCTCATGTGGTCGCTAGCACTACTTCTAGTCAAAAAGTTATATTGCCATGTGCTAGTCCTCGTAATTCATCTATGCATAACATTGGTACATTTTTTGATGAATAGCTTTCCTTGCCTTCTTGCTCTAACAATGAAGCCTATACTTCCTCTAGTACTTGTGTTGATACTAACCATGTAGAGGAAATCAAAGAGCTCAAGGCCCAAGTCTCTTCCTTGAAGAAAGGCTTGGAAAAGTGTCATGAAGGGAAGTCCACACTCAACAATATCTTGAGTGTGCAAAAATCCCCCAATGATAAAGGTGGACTTGGATTCAACTCCAATAAGAAGAAGAAGTCCAAGAGCAACAAGAAGAAGGGCCAAGAACAACTCAAGGATTCGGCCAAGATTATTTGCTTCAAGTGCAAAATTGAAGGGCATCATGTTAGATCTTGCCCATTGAAGAAGAAGGCCATTAGTGACAAGCAACAAGGGAAGAGGCCACAAGTTCAATCTCGTGCTCAACCGCAAGTTGAAGAAAGGTCGTTTCCCAAGAAGACTCATGGTAGTGCTGAAGGAAATATGCCCTAGAGGAAAAAATAAAGTTATTATTAATTTCCTTATATCATGATAAATGTTTATTATTCATGCTAGAATTGTATTAACCGGAAACTTAGTACATGTGTGAATACATAGACAAAACAGAGTGTCCCTAGTATGCCACTACTAGACTAGCTCGTTGATCAAAGATGGTTATGTTTCCTAGCCATAGACATGAGTTGTCATTTGATCAACGGGATCACATCATTAGGAGAATGATGTGATGGGCAAGACCCATCTGTTAGCTTAGCACTATGATCATTTAGTTTTACTGTTATTGCTTTCTTCATGACTTATACATGTTCCTATGACTATGAGATTATGCAACTCCCGAATACCGGAGGAACACCTTGTGTGCTATCAAATGTCACAACATAACTGGGTGATTATAAAGATGCTCTACATGTGTCTCCGAAGGTGTTCGTGGTGTTGGCATAGATCAAGAATAGGATTTGTCACTCCGGGTGTCTGAGAGGTATCTCTGGCCCCTCTCAGTAATACACATCATAATAAGCCTTGCAAGGAAATGACTAATGAGTTAGTCACGAGATGATGTATTACGGAACGAGTAAAGATACTTGCCAGTAACGAGATTAACTAGGTATGGTGATACCGACGATCGAATCTCAGGCAAGTAACATACCGATGACAAAAGGAACAACATATGTTGTTATGCGGTTTGACTGATAAAGATCTTCGTAGAATATGTAGGAGCCAATATGAGCATCCAGGTTCTGCTATTGGTTATTGACCGGATATGAGTCCCGGTCATGTCTACATAGTTCTCAAACCCGTAGGGTCCGCACGCTTAATGTTTGATGACGATCGGTACTATGAGTTTATGAGTTTTGATGTACTGAAGGTAGTTCGGAGTCCCGAATGAGATCGGGGACATGAAGAGGAGTCTCAAAATGGTTGAGACGTAAAGATCGATATATTGGACGACTATGTTCGGACATCGGAAAGGTTCCGAGTGATTCGGGTATTTTTCGGAGTACCGGAGAGTTACGGGAATTCGTCGGGGAGTATATGGATCTTATTGGGCTTTAGGGGAAAGAGAGAGAGGAGACTGCGTGCCCCCCAAGGCTAGTCCGAATTGGACTAGGAGAGGGGCTGCGCCCCCTCCTTCCTTCTCTTCTCTTTTCCCTTTCCTTCTCTCCTACTCCTACTACTTGGAAGGGCTCCTAGTTCTACTAGGAAAGGGGGAATCCTACTCCCGGTGGGAGTAGGACTCCCCTAGGGCGCGCCATAGAGAGGGCCGGCCCTCCCCCTCCTCCACTCTTTTATATACGGGGGTGGGGGCACCCCATGGACACACAAGTTGATCAGTTGATCTCTCCCAACCGTGTGTGGTGCCCCTCTCCACAGAAACACACCTCGGTCATACCGTTGCAGTGATTAGGCGAAGCCCTGCGTCGGTAGCTTCATCATCTTCGTCACCACGCCGTTGTGCTGACGAAACTCTCCCGCGAGGTCCTACTGGATCAAGAGCTCGTGGGACGTCATCAAGCTGAACGTGTGCTGAACGCGGAGGCTCCGTACGTTTAGTACTTGATCGGTTGGATCGCGAAGAAAGTTTGACTACATCAACCGCGTCACTAGACGCTTCCGCTCCCGGTCTACGAGGGTACGTGGACACACTCTCCCCTCTCGTTGCTATGCATCTAGTAGATAGATCTTGCGTGATCGTATGAAATTTTTGAAATACTACGTTCCCCAACAGTGACATCATGAGCCAGGTCTATGCATAGATGATATGCACGAGTAGAACACAAGTGAGTTGTGGACGATACTAGTCATACTGCTTACCAGCATGTCATACTTTGATTCGGCGGTATTGTTGGATGAAGCGGTCCGGACCGACATTACGTGTACGCTTACGCGAGACTGGTTCCACCGACGTGCTTCGCACACATGTGGCTGGCGGGTGTCAGTTTCTTCAACTTTAGTTGAATCAAGTGTGGCTACGCCCGGTCCTTGTGAAGGTTAAAACAGCACATACTTGACGAAATATCATTGTGGTTTTGTATGCGTAGGTAAGAACGGTTCTTGCTAAGCCCGTAGCAGCCACGTAAAACTTGCAACAACAAATTAGAGGGCGTCTAACTTGTTTTTGCAGGGCTTGTTGTGATGTGATATGATCAAGACGTGATGAGTTATACGTTATTGTATGAGATGATCATGTTTTGTAAAGTTATCGGCAACTGGCAGGAGCCATATGGTTGTCGTTTTATTGTATGAAATGCAATCGCCATGGAATTGCTTTACTTTATCACTAAGCGGTAGCGATAGTCGTGGAAGCAATAGTTGGCGAGACGAAAACGATGCTACGATGGAGATCAAGGTGTCGCACCGGTGACGATGGTGATCATGACGGTGCCTTGGAGATGGAGATCAAAGGCACAAGATGATGATGGCCATATCATATCACTTATATTGATTGCATGTGATCTTTATCTTTTATGCATCTTATTTTGCTTAGGTCGACGATAGCATTATAAGATGATCTCTCACTAAATTTCAAGGTATAAGTGTTCTCCCCGAGTATGCACCGTTGCGAAAGTTCGTCGTGCCGAGACACCACGTGATGATCGGGTGTGATAAGCTCTACGTTCACATACAACGGGTGTAAGCCAGTTTTGCACACGCAGAATACTCGGGTTAAACTTGACGAGCCTAGCATATGCAGATATGGCCTCGGAACACTGGAGACCGAAAGGTCGAGCGTGAATCATATAGTAGATATGATCAACATAAGATGTTCACCATCGAAAAGTACTCCATCTCACGTGATGATCGGACATAGTTTAGTTGATATGGATCACGTGATCACTTAGATGATTAAAGAGATGCCTATCTAAGTGGGAGTTCTTAAGTAATTTGATTAATTGAACTTTAATTTATCATGAACTTAGTCCTGGTAGTATTAGCATATCTATGATGTAGATCAATAGCTCGTGATGTAGCTCCCCGTTTGTTTTTATATGTTCCTAGAGAAAACTAAGTTGTAAGATGTTAGTAGCAATGTTGCGGACTTGTTCCGTGATCTGAGGATTTTCCTCATTGTTGCACAGAAGTATTATGTCCTTGATGCACTGCTAGGTGACATATCTATTGCAGGAGCAGATGTAGATGTTATGAACGTTTGACAAGCTCGGTATGATGACTACTTGATAGTTTAGTGCACCATGCTTTATGGCTTAAAACCGGGACTTCAAAAAAAATTGAACGCCACAGAGCATATGAGATGTTCCAGGAGTTGAAATTAGTATTTCATACTCATGCCCGTGTCGAGAGGTATAAGACCTCTGACAGTACATTGCCTACAATTTGGAGGAGAATAGCTCAACCAGTGTGCATGTGCTCAGATTGTCTGGGTATTGCAATTACTTGAATCAAGTGGGAGTTAATCTTCCAGATAAGATAGTAATTGACAAAGTTCTCTAGTCACTATCACCAAATTAGTAGAACTTCGTGATGAACTATAATATGCAAGGGATGACGAAAGTAATTCCCGAGCTCTTCGCGATGCTGAAAGCGGCGAAGGTAGAAATCAAGAAAGAGCATCAAGTGTTGATGGTTAACAAGACCACTTGTTTCAAGTAAAGGGCAAAGGGATAGAAGGGGAACTTCAAGAAGAATGACAAGCAAGTTGTTACTCCCGTGAAGAAACCCAAAGCTAAACTCAAGCCTGAAACTAAGTGCTTCTACTGCAAAGGAAATGATCACTGGAAGTGGAACTGCCCTAGATACTTGGCGGATAAGAAGGATGGCAAAGTGAACAAAGGTATATTTGATATACAGATTATTGATGTATACTTTACTAGTGTTCATAAGCAACCCCTGGGTATTTGATACTGGTTCAGTTGCTAAAATTAGTAACTCGGAACGAGAGTTGCAGAATGAACAGAGACAAGTTAAAGGTGAAGTGACGATGTGTGTTGGAAGTGGTTCCAAGATTGATATGATCATCATCACACACTCCCTATACTTTCGGGATTAGTGTAGAACCCAAATAAATGTTATTTGGCATTTGCGTTGAGCATGAATATAATTTCATCATGTTAGTTGCAATACGGTTATTCATTTAAATTCATAGAATAATTGTTATTCTGTTTACATGAATAAAACCTTCGATGGTCATACACCCAATGAAAATAGTTTGTTGGATCTCAATCATAGTAATACACATATTCATAATACTGAAGCCAAAAGATGCAAAGTTGATAATGATAGTGCAAATTATTTGTGGCACTGCCGTTTAGGTCATATTGGTGTAAAGCGCATGAAGAAACTCCATGCTGATGGGCTTTTGGAAACACTTGATTATGAATCACTTGGTGCTTGCGAACCATGCCTCATGGGCAAGATGACTAAAACTCCGTTCTCCGGAACAATGGAGCGAGCAACTGATTTGTTGGAAATCATACATACTGATGTATGTTGACCGATGAGTGTTGAGGCTCGCGGCGGGTATCGTTATTTTCTGACTTTCACTGATGATTTGAGCAGATATGGGTATATCTACTTGATGAATGTCGGTGTACTAAAGTAGGGGTACCTTAGTATCCCGACTTGTGCACGGGCAGTAGCAGCGTCCCGTGGTCAGGCTCGCCACGCGCCCGCCAAGGCCCACTCTAGTTCCCTTGAATCCATTCAAGAACAAAGTATTCAAGTTAAGAAACAAGACCCCGGCAAGAGGAGCTTGCCGGGAAGGCCGCTCCAGGCTCAAGACCACCCCTCTAGCACAAGATCCTGGCAAGAGGAGCTTGCCAGGAAGGCCAAAGAACAGCATTTCAGAAGACATGCCGTGGCGCATCGCGCGCCCCGGCAAGACCCGGAGAGCGACAAGCTTCTGGGCCCGGCAAGGTAGCGACCACGGCAAGGCGCTTGCCGCGGCAAGCTTCCACTGTGTGCCCGCGCTCCAGCTCATCCGGCCACGCGTCGCCCTAGGGCCCTTCCAGGGGCACGTGGCGGAAGGCTGTGCAGCCTGGGGTGACACGGTGGCAAGCCACGGTGACAAGGCCTCCGTCGTGGCGAACGGAGACGCCCGGACGGACGCTTTTTACACTGTTTTGGGGCGACGGCGACGGGCATTCAATGCCCTTGTCCCCCACCGTCTGGGTTAGGTACAAAGCACTGTACATACACTGTTACAACTACCACCAATTTTACGCTTTTACCCTCACCTACGTTGACACCTGTCGGTGACCCCTTTGACCTATAAAAGGAGGCCCATGCACAACGTAGAGGAGGTTCCGAAGCTTCATCACTCTCACGCTCGGTGTAGCTAGTTCTAAGCACTGTAGATCTTCTTGCTCCCGAGCCAAGAACTTAATACAACCAAGGCATGAGTAGGGTTTTACGCACTCGTGCGGCCCGAACCTAGGTAAACTGCTCGCGTGTGCGCCTCGATCTGCTCTTTGTGCTCCCTCCGCTCCCTTGCCGTACCGAAAAGGGGCTCCGGTCCCATAGGTGTTCGTGGGCGATCAGTTTCCCCGACATCTTTGGCGCGCCAGGTAGGGGGCGTCGAGGTTGTGCGAACCTGATCCGGCGTTCACGCGGGCGCAGCCTTTAGCAACTTCACCAACTTCGTCAGCTTCATCGACTACATCAGCATGCCGCCGAAGAAGAAAGCTTCGGAGGTAGGAGGCCCATCCGCGTCGATCCCACCACCACCAGAACCAACGGTTGGTGGGGTAGACGCTGGCGGAAGGACGGATGCCGGCGAGGAAACTCACGGCGCCGCCAAGTCCAAGGACAAGACGGACGACCGAGCGCACTCCAAGACCTCGGTGTCCGTGCACGCACCACGCCCCTCTCAAGAGGTGCCGGACCAGAAGCGACGTGGTACCTAGGGTACCATACGCTTGCTGGGACGAGGCCAAGCTGGCGGGTCGCGGGACGCTCAAGGCCAACGCGCTGGCACGAGCAAAGCGCGGTCGCCGGGGCGAGAACCTGCTCCTTCTAACGCGGTTAGAAGTCCGAGCATATCTCGCTCCTCGCACCGCTCGCCACCGCTCCCCTCCTCTCCAGCAGAAGCTCTAGCCAAAGCTCAGCTGCTCCTCGACTTCCCTCCAGCGGCGGACAAGGCCGAAGACTGGTGGGCCACTATCCAAAGCCTCATCGCCTTCGCCAACAACGACACGCCACAGCAGGCGGCAACATCACGGCCGCGGCAAGTCAGCCAGGCGCGGGCTGATGGAGGATACAAGACCGCCGGGGGTGCGACCACCGCGCACTCCCCACCGCGGAAGCAAAAATCGCCGACTCGTCGGATCAACGTCGACGACGACTCCATGGCGTCGTCGGACCCGCGAGCTCGCCGCGATCAGTGCCAAGTCCTTGACGACAGGCGACAAGAAGACGCTCGAACTCGCATCGAGCGTCGAAGAGAAGCACGACGACAGTCCGACCAACGCGCTGGGACCGCTGTCGACATGCACGCGCCCGGCGAACCAGGTGACTTGCCGTACGCGGCAGGTTGCCCTGCGTTCACCCGTGAGCTGCGGCAAGTCCAGTGGCCCAGCATGAAGAACTTCAAGCCCGACGTACCCGAGAAGTACGACGGCAAGACCCATCCCTCAGAGTTCCTTAGCATCTACACCATTACAGTGCAGGCTGCCGGGGGACGGGATGAGAATATACTGGCGAATTACTTCCCGCTTGTGCTCAAGCCCAATGTCAGATCTTGGCTCATGCATTTGCTGGAGAACTTCATCTCTTCTTGGGCAGACCTATGCCACCAGTTTGTCGGCGCCTTCACGGGCGGCCACAAGCCCCACGGCCAGGAAAGTGATCTTCACATACTTGCCCAGAAGGAGGGAGAGTCCCTGCGGAAGTACATCCAGAGATTCAGCCGCATCCAGCACAACATCCCGGACGTACACCCTGCCGTGGTTATTAGCGTGTTCCATCAGAACGTGCGTAACCGCCGGATGAGGGAGGAAATGGCGATGACCAAGATCCGGGACGTCAGCGAGCTTTACGCTCTGGCCGACAAGTGTGCGCGCGCTGAAGAGGGGAGGAGACTCCCCGGAGAGGATGCTGGAGCAGGGGGAACGGACAGCGAGGATGCCGCCCCGGCAAGGAAAGGCCGGCAGCAGAACAATAAGAAGAAGAAGAACAAGGAAGTACTGGTTGTCGAGCAGTCCGGCAAGGAGGCTGCCGCCAAGAAAACACAGGCTGGTGGCTCCGGCAAGGAGGCCACCCCTGTGGCGGCCGCCGGCAAGCAGGACGGCTCCGACAAGCAGTACTGCAAGATCCACCGCACCAAGGGCCACGATCTCCAGAACTGCAAGAGGGTCGAATACCTCGTCGAGCAGCAGAAGGCTGAGTACGAGCGACGCGACAAGGAGAAGGCCCAAGGAGGCGGAGGAGAGTCCGGCAAGAAGCGGCCATTCAATGGCCGGGGAGGACGCCGCGGCAAGGCCAAGCAGCGGCAAGGAGATAGACCTCCCCGCGGCCGCGACAAGGATGAGGACGAAGACGACGATGAAGACATGGACGACGGAGACAACAGCGAGCAGGAGTTCCAGAAGGCCACAGAAGTTCTGTGCGTCGTTGGAGGTGCCTCTCTGCACACTTCCCACCGCCAACTCAAGCAATGGGTGCGGGAAGTGAATGCAGCAGAGTCGCCCGTCGAGTCGCGCAAGCTCCTGAAGTGGTCCAGCACGCCCATCATCTTCGACATTGAGGACCACCCTGACCGCACAACTGCGGTCGGATGCTTGCCGATGTTGGTTTCGCCAACCATCCGCAACCTCAAGGTCACCAAGATGTTGGTTGACGGCGGGGCCGGCCTCAACTTGATCTCCTCCGCTGTGATCCGGAAGCTGCAGATCCCCGACAGCGAGCTCGAGGAGACTGGGACATTCCAAGGGATCAACCTGGGAAGGAGCAAGCCGAAGGGGAAGATAACACTGCCAGTGACCTTTGGCGGAGAGCTAAACTTCAGGACTGAGAGGATCACCTTCGACGTCGCCGATATCCCATTGCCATACAATGGGATACTCGGCCGTCCGGCGCTCGCCAAGTTCATGGCAGCCTCTCACTATGCATACAACATGCTCAAGATGCCAGGGCCAATAAGCGTCATCTCTGTCCCCGGCGACAAGAAGGACGCGCTTATCTGCGCCGACAAGATCTACCAGGATGCGGCAGCCGCCGCAGACAGCGAGACACTTGCCGCTGAAGCTCCCGGGGGGAAGACCAAGACCAAGTCCGGCAAGAGCTCTGGGGCCCACTCCGGAAAACACACCTCTTTGGAGTGCTGCGCTGCCGTCGAGGACGCACCATCGAGCTCCACCGGCAAGTGCAAGAAGGGAATGGCTGCTCCACCTGCAACCAAGAAGGTATCCGCCAAGGAGGACGGCACTGGTGGTACTTTCACCATCAGTGCTACGCTCGACCCCAAATAGGAAAGCGCGCTCGTTGCTTTCCTGCGGGCGAATGTCGATGTGTTTGCATGGCAACCATCTGACATCCCCGGTGTTCCCAGGAAAGTAACTGAGCACAAGCTTGCTGTTTGTACTCACGCGTGGCCCGTCAAGCAGAAGGTCAGGAAGCAAGCGGTGGAGCGCCAAGAGTTTATAGCTGAAGAGATCAAGAAGTTGGAAGCAGCGGGCCTTGTTAGAGGTGTACTTCATCCCACGTGGCTGGCCAATCCAGTTGTTGTGCGCAAAGCTAATGGGAAGTGGAGACTTTGTATAGACTTCACTGATGTGAATAAAGCTTGTCCCAAGGATCCATTTCCCTTGCCGCGCATTGACCATATCGTTGACTCCACGGCTGGGTGTGAGTTGCTTTCATTCCTTGATGCATACTCCGGATACCACCAGATATTCATGGCTGAAGAGGATGAAGAGAAGACCGCATTCATTACTCCATGTGGCACTTATTGCTTCATACGCATGCCCTTTGGATTGAAGAATGCGGGCTCAACATTTGCAAGGGTAGTCCACACTGCTTTTGAGCCACATATACACAGGAATGTAGAAGCTTACATGGATGATATAGTAGTCAAGAGCAAGGACAAGGATACCCTGATTCAAGACCTGGACGAAACATTTGCAAATCTGCGCAAAATACAACTCAAGCTCAACCCTGAGAAGTGCGTCTTTGGAGTCCCCTCCGGCAAGCTTCTCGGGTTCTTTGTGTCCCAAAGGGGGATTGAAGCCAATCCCGATAAGATCAAGGCCATCGAGCAGATCGAAGCTCCGAAGCGCGTCAAGGATGTACGAAGACTTGCTGGTTGTGTGGCTGCCCTCAGCAGGTTCATTTCAAAGTCTGCAGAATGCGCCCTGCCGTTTTTCAAAATCTTGAAAAAGGCAGGTCCTATGAAATGGACTCCGGAAGCGGAGGCAGCGCTGCAAGACTTGAAAGGATACCTGTCCTCCACTCCAATACTTGTCGCACCTAGGCCACAAGAGAAGTTGCTGCTGTACTTAGCAGCAACCAATCAAGTGGTTAGTGCTGCGTTGGTAGCGGAAAGGGAGGCAGAGGAGGAGCCCACAGCCCCGACAAGCACATCCAGCGACAAGCAGGGGGCTTCCCCGACAAGCTCTGGCCCCGACAAGGACGAGTCCGCGCAGATGCAAGGAGAAGTGCGAAAGAAGATGGTGCAGCGCCCAGTCTATTTTGTCAGCTCCCTCTTGCAGGGGGCTAGGTCAAGATACTCTGGAGTGCAGAAGTTGCTTTTCGGCCTCCTCATGGCCTCGAGAAAGCTGCGCCATTACTTCCTAGCACACGAGATAACGGTGGTCACTCGCTTTCCGTTGAAGAGGATATTGCAAAATCTGGAGGCAACAGACAGGATTGTCGAGTGGGCACTGGAGCTGTCAAGCTTTGGTCTCAAGTTTGAAAGTACTTCAACTATCCAGAGCTGAGCTTTGGCAGAATTCATAGCAGAATGGACACCAACACCAGACCAAGAAGTCCCAGAGACAAGCATCCCCATCCAAGAAGCAAGCAAAGAATGGATAATGTACTTTGATGGTGCCTTCTCGCTGCAAGGCGCCGGTGCTGGTGTGCTGCTTGTCGCACCCACCGGGGAGCACCTCAAGTACGTTGTCCAAATGCATTTTCCCAAGGAGCAAGCGACGAACAATACTGTAGAGTACGAGGGTTTGCTTGCCGGCCTCAGAATTGCAGCAGAACTTGGGATCAAGAAGCTGATTGTGTGGGGAGATTCGCAGTTGGTTGTCCGACAAGTGAACAAGAGCTACCAGAGCCAATTGATGGAAGCTTACGTCGACGAAGTGAGAAAGCTTGAAGAGCACTTTGAAGGCCTGCAGATGGAGCACGTTCCGAGGGCTCAAAATGACATCGCGGACGGCCTATCAAAGTGTGCTGCATTGAAGCTACATGTGGAACCAGGGACCTTCATGCTCAAGCTAACTCAACCATCCGTTACACCATCAGTTGGGCAAAGCAAAAAGAGAAAGTTGGTCTCCGGCGACTACTTGCCGGTGGATCTTCCTGAAGCCGCCGCCAAGGTCCCCAAGATCAACGACAAAGTTGCTGAGGAACAGTCTGCTCCTGCAAGCCCCAGGGTTTGTACAGTTGAAGCAGGCGTTCCCGACAAGTTTTGCTCCGGCAAGCTTGACGGGGAGCGTCAAGCTCCGACAGAGCCTCACATTCTTGCCGTGGAAGCTGACGTTCCCGCAGCAGCAGTGATGCCTTTAGTCCTTGTTGTTGAGCCTCAAGCTCCAGCATGGGCACAACAGATTGTCCGTTTTCTTCAAACTGGAGAACTTCCCGAAAAGCCAGAAGAGATAGAGAGAATAACCCGGCGGTCAAGTATGTATCAGTTCGTTGGTAATGAACTGTACAGAAGAAGACTCAATGGTGTTAGATTGAAGTGCATTCCCCGGGAAGATGGACAGAAGCTGTTGGCAGAGATACATGGAGGCATATGTGGCCACCACATTGGCGCAAGAGCACTTGCCGGGAAGGCCTTCCGGCAAGGTTTCTTTTGGCCAGAAGCCCTCCAAGATGCAACTGCACAAGTAACCAAGTGTGAAGCGTGCCAGTTCCATGCCAAGCAAATACATCAGCCAGCTCAAGCTCTCCAGACGATCCCTTTGTCCTAGCCCTTTTCGGTCTGGGGGCTCGACATCCTCGGCCCCTTTCCCCGTGCTGCCGGGCGCTTTGAGTACTTGTACGTCGCCATCGACAAGTTCACAAAGTGGCCATAAGTGGAACCAGTGAGAAAGGTGACCGCACAGTCAGCAGTCAAGTTCTTCAGGTCGATTGTTTGTCGTTTTGGAATCCCTAATAGGATCATCACCGACAATGGCACACAGTTCACAAGTCGCACCTTCATGCAATACGTCCAAGACCTTGGCGCCAAGGTCTGCTTCGCTTCTGTTGCTCACCCAAGGAGCAATGGTCAAGCGGAGAGGGCAAACGCTGAAGTGCTGCGCGGGCTCAAGACAAGAACTTTCGACAGGCTGCACAAGTGCGGAAGAAACTGGATTGAGGAGTTGCCGGCGGCTCTTTGGTCAATCAGGACGACACCAAATCGAGCCACCGGACAGACACCCTTTGCTCTTTTCTATGGAGCAGAGGCAGTTCTCCCCACGAAACTCGTATACGGATCTCCTCGAGTGCTCGCTTACGATGAGCTCGAGCAAGAGCAGCTGCGGCAAGATGATGCACTGCTCCTCGAGGAGGACCGTCTCCAGGCTGCTGTACGAGCTGCTCGATACCAGCAAGCTTTGCGCCACTACCATAGCCGCAAAGTCAAGGCCAGGAGTCTCGAGGAAGGCGACCTTGTTCTTCGGCGTGTTCAGTCCGCCAAGAATTCCAACAAGTTGACGCCAAAGTGGGAAGGTCCTTATCGGGTGAGACAAGTCACAAGGCCTGGCGCTGTCCGCCTTGAGACCGAAGAAGGCTTACCGGTGAGCAACTCCTGGAACATTGAGCATCTTCACAAGTTTCACCCATGAGGCGCGGTTGCCGTGATCCGCTCCGGCAACCACCTTTTGTACAAGTATTGCCGATGTTGCATGTAACCTTTGTACAAAGCCGGGCGCAGATCCCGTGCATCAGTAAAACTTTTGTGCCTTGCACGAATTGTCGTTTCATGCATTCTTGTTTTCATTGCATGTGTTATCTGACACTTTGTGCAGCACACAATCCCGGTAAGCAATGACAAGCCGCAAGGCTCCATATCTGTGTTTCCTCCCTTTTTCCTTTTTCTCTCAAGCAGAAGAAGTGTTCCTCTCGCACAAGTTTGCCGGGGGGGAAGGAGACAGTGGTATGGACCAAGTGCTGTTCAAGAAAGGAAAGCCTTGCCGGGAAGCAAACAACCCACAAAAGCTAAGTTGCCAAAGTTTGAGCATTCAATTTTTTTTAGAAATCTTAGTTATCTTCCTTGAACGTCCACACTTTGTATGGAAAACCTGTGCACGAAGGAACCTACCCGTGGCTAGCCGCGCCCTTACTTTGTTTCGAGCACGCTCAATGGCTTAAGTGAGCTGCGACAAGTGTCGCGCCCTTACTTCGTTTTCGAGTTCGCTCAACAATCTAAGTTAGCTGCGACTAGCTGCGGCAAGGTTTCTTGCCGGCAGGGGCATTACCAGCGGGCTGCTGAAGTTCCGCACTCAGCGCTCGCGGCAAGGGTCCCTTTGCCGGCGAGTTCCCTAAGAGCGTAGGGTGAAAAGCATACATAGTAAAGGAGTCGAGCAAGGGAAATAACACTGCATTGACTATCCAAAATAAAGTTATATTACAAGATGACTTGCCGCTGTTCTAATAAACTACTATCCATGACTTGATTCGCAGCGACAAGGAAAGCAGAAAGAAGAAAGCCTAGTCTACGCGGTCTCCGTCAACCCTCCTGATCTTGCCCACCTTGGCCACAATGTGGGCCACTTGGGCCTTCAACGCCTCCTGGTCAGCGTCGGGCGGCAGGGTCCGGAGGACGTTCTCAAGGTTGATCCCGGGGTTGCGGTAGACGATCTTCGTCAGCACCCGCTCCACAGTACCCATGCAAAGTCTGCGCGCCTCGTTCGCCAGCTATGTGGGGAGCTTTTCCCATAGTTGTGCGAGGGCCGGCGCCACTCCTCTGAAGAACAAGCTCAGCTTGGCGCTGTGAGGGAGGTTCTCGTCGGGGGAGTACACGAGGTGCTCCGTCCCCAGCGCCACCATCTCCTTGTCGATGTTGGCGTCGGCGGCGACGAGCTCCTCGGTCCACTGCTCCACCCTCTCCCTGAAGTTATTTTGCGTGACGGCGGCGCTGTCCAACAATGCTCTCTCAGCACGGAGGTCCTCTTTCAGCTTCGTCTCCCTGTTCCGGGCCCCGTCAAGTGACTCAGTGAGGGTGGAAACCTTCAGCTCCAAGTCTGCAATGGAATCCTTGGCGTCGTTGAGCTCCTTGCCCTTGTCGGAGAGACGGACCTGCAGCTCCGAGTGGCTGTGGGCGTCTTTCTCCCTCTCAAGTGTGAGCGCGGCAACCTTCTCCTCGCTCGTCTTCAGGTCAAGCTCCAACTGCGCCACCCTCGCCTCCAAGTCCCTCTTGGCGGTCTCTGCGGCGGCAGTGGCGTCCCTCGCCTCCTGCAGAGCCCCGCCAATGGACTGCTCGCGCGCGGTAAGGTCGTCCTGATGGCTATCGAGGTCGACCTTCCGCTGCCTGAGCTCTCCCTCCCGCCGAGACAGATCCTCGGCGGCTAGTCGTTGCTGCTCCTCAACCTCGGCCTTCTCGAGGATGAACGCCTGGTGCGCCTCGGCGAGCTCCTCCCGCTCCTCCGCCAAGTTCCGGAGGACCGCTTGGTTGGCGGCGCTGAGCTCCGCGGCGCGCTTCTCCAAGTCGACGCCAGCCTTGGCAGCCAGAGCCTCTCGGGACTCCAGCTTGGCCTGCCTGGCACGGTACAAGGCCAGAAGCCGGCGCAGAAGCTGCTCCTCTTCGGGCTCGGTGCTGCTGCCGGGCGCGTCGACAAGCCTCAGTCCGGCGCTCCTGTGGCCTCAGGGCCGTCAGTGCGGTCGCCGGTCCCCTCCCCAGCTGCCGCGTCGGTGGCCGCGGCGGTCTCGTCGGCGGCTGGCTCGTCAGCGCCGGCCATCCCTTCAGCGGTGGCGGCGTCGCCAGCATTGCCGCGCGCGTCCTCCTCGGCGATGGCGTCTGTCTCCATCGGCTCCGGGGCGGGCGGATCTGACAACAGAAAAAGAAAAGAAGAATCGTCAAGCAAATATCAAAAAGAAGAATTCAAGAGAAGGAAAGTACAAAGGTTACCTGCGCGGGCCTCTTCCTCTATGGGGTCCTTGGCCGGGGAGTTCTCCCTTGGCGGCGTAGTAGTGGCCCCCGCCGGCGGAGGGCCGCTGGCGCCTTCCCTTGGTGGGGTGCCCACCCTTGTCGGGGTGCTCGCTCTTGGCGGGGTACTCGCCCTTGGCAGAGTACCCGCCCTTGGCGGAGCACTTTCCCTCGTCGGGGAGCTCCTCCTTGGCGGGGAGGGTGGAACGAGTGGCTCGTCGGGAGCAGTCTCTTGACGCTCCTAAGGATGCGGCTCCATTTCTGCACAAGCCAACAAGCAAACAAGGCATTAGCAAGGATAAGAAGCCCACGCGCGCCCGACAAGCAAAGAAGTAAAGAAGAAGACTTACGCTGGGGGCTGCCCTATGGGGCAGCCGGCTGGTCCGGTAAGCCTGTCGCTGGCGCGTCCCCTGCCGCTGCGTCGGGCTCGTCCTCAAGATCGACCACCGGGATCTTGGCTTTCTTCGCCGCCTTCTGAGCCAAGGTCCTGGAAGACGAACAAGACCAGAGTCAGGCAAAGAGAATTCAAGACAAGAGCAACAACATTCGAAAGAAATAAAAGTTGCAAATGCTTACTCTTCCTCCTCCTCGTCGGAACTGAGGACGGAGAAGTCGAAGTCCGCCTCGCGTGGCCCGGCGCGAGGAGCTGGAGGGGTAGGCTCCCACGGGCGCTTGGCGGGCTCCGGAGCCGTGGTCTGAGAAGACCCCGCTTCGGTCGTCGCCGAGGACCGAGGAGCGGAAGGAGCGCCAGAGCCAGTTCGGGAAGATCCCCCTCCGCCTGCCGCTGAGGCGCGAGGCGCCCCCTTGACGGCCTTGCTCGTCGTAGTGGCGCGCATAGAGCGACGCTGCGGCTGCTGCTGGGCCGCCGGCTACCTCGCCGTGTCAGTGGCCTTGCGGGGACGCTTCTTTGGCTGTGGCGGAGGACTTGGTGGAGGCGGAGAATTCTCCGAGGATGAGGAGGCGTCGTCAAGACCCAAAGACCCGCCCGAGTCTTCTGAAGGGTCGCCCGAGTCGTCGCCCGATTCGGCGTCCTCCTCGGCGGGCTCACTTGACTCCGTGCCCTGCCCGACAGCCTCGCTCGTCCCGGCAGGCTGCCCGGCAGGCCTCAGAAGTTTGAGGATTTCTTCTTCCTCGGCCCGACTCACTGCATCCGCTGCTTCTGCCTCCTCCACGGAGTACCCAAACTCACCCGCGGCCTCAGCTGCGGCGGCCTCCTCCATTCTGCTAGCTATATACGCCACATCCCGGTCGGTGTTCTCGCGGGTGAGACCCTTCTTCTCCTCAAGATTGATCGGCTGCTCAACCAAGTTGTCGAAGAAAGCTTGTGCAGTTTCGTCGGAAGGCGCCAACCAAGTGGGATCAACCCCGTGGGAGTCGCACAGAGGCATTGCCGCGCGGATGGCACTAAGGGAAGAGTTGTTGCATAATGGAACTACTCCTCGCGACGGGGCAAACCACTCCGGGTGCTTGGGGTCATGCTTGAACAACGAACGGATCATCCCTTTGAGCTCCAGAACGGTGAAATTGTAGTTGAGGCCGGGGCGCAGCCTCATGCAGTCTGCCGCGTTGCCGAACTCCCAAGCAGACCGCTTCCTCTCCTGCAAGGGAGCAATGCGGCGATGAAGGAAATCCGCCCCGACCTCACCTACAGTAAGATTGGCTCGCCGGAGACGAAGGATCCTAGTGAGGGCCATCTTCAGCTTCTCATCCTCCGGGGCCAGATCACTCCAATCCTTGCCGTGCACTATTGCAGCCCGGCGAGGAGATGTAAACTGCTCGGGTTCCTCTTCCATAATCCAGCACCAATCGGCCCTCCACTCCTCCCACTTGCCGCGGAGCTCTCCAATCAAGTACACCTCTTTCTTGTTGAGCCTAAAGATCCAAGAGATACCACCGTACAGAGGGGACCCAGACTCTACTCGAGGTGTGAAGAAATGGCGGAAGAGAGCTACGTTGGGGGTGACTCCGACAGAGTTATCGCACAGATGTGCAAAAACGGCCAAGGTTAAGACTGCGTTCGGGGTGAAATCGAGGAGGTGGAATCCATACGTGTTCATAACGTCGCAGAAGAACTCAGAGTATGGAGGGCAGAGACCGCAATGGAAGAACAAAGCGAAGTAATGGTAACCTCCCGGATACATGTCGCAGGCTTCGGCGGGGAGGACCCTGGTGCGCGGGTGAGCCTTCGTCTCCCTCGACCAGAACAAGTAGTACTTGTCCCTCAGCTCCCTCGTGCCGAGCCTCGGCGGGAAGACCACCATCCTCCTCCGCATTGCTGCTAGCTTTGCCGCCTTCTCGGACTTCGCGTTCTTCGCCTTGTCGCTCTTCGGGGCCATGGCGGGGACGGCGAGGGGGGTCGGCGGCGCTGAGGAGGCTGGCGGCGGCGGAGGAAGGGTGGAGCTCGGCTCTCTTTCGACCTTTTGGGGAGGGGGAGAGCGGCGGGGGTTTCTGGAGGTTGAAGACGCGATGAAGTAATGGGGGAAACTACCCCTGTTTCCTCTGCTTTTAAGGGGGGAGCGGGGGACGTTCCGCATTTTCCATTAAAGAAATAGGCCACGATCTCTCCCACGACGCCGCAATCGATGCGTGCCGTTAGGGAGGGATGCGGCGCATACGGAGTGGGATATGGCGCGCCGTGGGCCGCGTGTGCCCGTGCACTGTTTTGGGCCTGGCCCAACAGCGCTCGGCACCGTGTGTGGCCCAGGCCCGGGGGCTCCTGTCGGTGTACTAAAGTAGGGGTACCTTAGTATCCCGACTTGTGCACGGGCAGTAGCAGCGTCCCGTGGTCAGGCTCGCCACGCGCCCACCAAGGCCCACTCTAGTTCCCTTGAATCCATTCAAGAACAAAGTATTCAAGTTAAGAAACAAGACCCCGGCAAGAGGAGCTTGCCGGGAAGGCCGCTCCAGGCTCAAGACCACCCCTCTAGCACAAGAACCTAGCAAGAGGAGCTTGCTAGGAAGGCCAAAGAACAGCATTTCAGAAGACATGTCGTGGCGCATCGCGCGCCCCGGCAAGACCCGGAGAGCGACAAGCTTCCGGGCCCGGCAAGGTAGCGACCGCGGCAAGGCACTTGTCGCGGCAAGCTTCCATTGTGTGCCCGCGCTCCAGCTCATCCTGCCATGCGTCGCCCTGGGGCCCTTCCAGGGGCACGTGGCGGAAGTCTGTGCATCCTGGGGGGACACGGTGGCAAGCCACGATGACAAGACTTCCGTCGTGGCGAACGGAGATGCCCGTACGGACGCTTTTTACACTGTTTTGGGGCGACGGCGACGGGCATTCAATGCCCTTGTCCCCCACCGTCTGGGTTAGGTACAAAGCACTGTACATACACTGTTACAACTACCACCAATTTTACGCTTTTACCCTCACCTACGTTGACACCTGTCGGTGACCCCTTTGACCTATAAAAGGAGGCCCATGCACAACGTAGAGGAGGTTCCAAAGCTTGATCACTCTCACGCTCGGTGTAGCTAGTTCTAAGCACTATAGATCTTCTTGCTCCCGAGCCAAGAACTTAATACAACCAAGGCAGGAGTAGGGTTTTACGCACTCGTGCGGCCCGAACCTGGGTAAACTGCTCGCGTGTGCGCCTTGATCTGCTCTTTGTGCTCCCTCCGCTCCCTTGCCGTACTGGAAAGGGGCTCCGGTCCAATAGGTGTTCGTGGGCGATCAGTTTCCCCGACAATGAAGCACAAGTCTGAAACATTTGAGAAGTTCAAAGAATTACATAGTGAAGTAGAGAATCATCATAACAAGAAAATAAAGTTTCTACGATCTGATCGTGGAGGTGAATATTTGAGTTACGAGTTTGGTATTCATTTAAAACAATGTGGAATAGTTTCACAGCTCACGCCACCCGGAACACCACAGCGTAATGGTGTGTCCAAACGTCGTAACCGTACTTTATTAGATATGGTGCGATCTATGATGTCTCTTACCTATTTACCACTATCGTTTTGGGTTATGCATTAGAGATAGCTGCATTCACGTTTAATAAGGGCACCATCTAAATCCATTGAGACGACACCTTATGAACTATGGTTTGGCCAGAAACCAAAGTTGTCGTTTCTTAAAGTTTGGGACTGCTATGCTTATGTGAAAAAGCTTTAACCTGATAAGCTCGAACCCAAGTCGGAGAAATGTGTCTTCATAGGATACCCAAAGGATACTGTTGGGTACACCTTATATCACAGATCCGAAGGAAAGATATTCGTTGCTAAGAATGGATCCTTTCTAGAGAAGGAGTTTCTCTCGAAAGAAGTGAGTGGGAGGAAAGTGGAACTTGATGAGTTAATTGTACCTTCTCCCGAATTGGAAAGTAGTACATCACAGAAACTAGTTCCAGTGATTCCTACACCAATTAGTGAGGAAGCTAATGATGATGATCATGAAACTTCGGATCAAGTTACTGTTGAACTTTGTAGATCAACCAGTGTACGTTCCGTACCAGAGTTGTACGGCAACCCAGTTCTGGAAGTCATGATACTAGACCATGATGAACCTATGAGCTATGAGGAAGCGATGATGAGCCCAGATTCCGCAAAATGGCTTGAGGCCATGAAATCTGAGATGGGATCCATGTATGAGAACAAAGTGTGGACTTTGGTTGACTTTCCCAATGATTGGCAAGCAATTGAAAAATAAATGGATCTTCAAGAGGAAGACCGACGCTGACGGTAATGTTTATGTTTACAAAGCTCGACTTGTTGCGAAAGGTTTTCGATAAGTTCAAGGAGTTGACTACGATGAGACTTTCTCATATGTAGCGATGCTTAAGTCTGTCCGAATCATGTTAGCAATTGCCGCACTTTATGAAATTTGGCAAATGGATAACAAAACTGTGTTCTCTAATGGATTTATTAAAGAAGAAGTTGTATATGATGCAACCAGAAGGTTTTGTCGATCCTAAAGGTGCTAACAAAGTGTGCAAGCTCCAGCAGTCCATCTATGGACTGGTGCAAGCATCTCAGAGTTGGAATATACGCTTTGATAAGTTGATCAAAGCATATAGTTTTATACAGACTTGCGGTGAAGCCTGTATTTATAAGAAAGTGAGTGGGGGCACTACAGCCTTTCTGATAAGTATATGTGAATGACATATTGTCGATCGGAAATGATGTAGAATTTTTTGGAAAGCATAAAAGGAGTGTTTGAAAGGAGTTTTTTTTTAAAGAAAGACCTCGGTGAAGATTACATATTATGCATCAAGATCTATAGAGATAGATCGAGACGCTTGATAAGTTTTTTCAATGAGTACATACCTTGACAAGTTTTTGAAGTAGTTCAAAATGAATCAGTCAAAGAAGAAGTTCTTGCCTGAGTTATAAGGTATGAAGTTGAGTAAGACTCAAAACCCGACCACGACAGAAGATAGAGAAAGAATGAAAGTCATTCCCTATGCCTCAGCCATAGGTTCTATAAAGTATGATATGTTGTATACCAAACCTGTTGTGTACCTTGCCATGAGTTTGGCAAGGAGGTACAAATGTGATCCAGGAGTAGATCACTGGACAGCGGTCAAAATTATCCTTAGTTACTAGATGACTAAGGAAATGTTTCTCGATTATGGAGGTGATAAAGAGTTCGTCATAAAGAGTTACGCCGATGCAAGCTTTACACTAATCCAGATGACTCTAAGTATCAATCTGGATGCATATTGAAAGTGGGAGCAATTAGCTAGAGTAGCTCCATGCAGAGCATTGTAGACATAGAAATTTGTGAAATACATACGGATCTGAATGTGACAGACCCGTTGACTAAACTTCTCTCACAAGCAAAACATGATCACACCTTATAACTCTTTGGGTGTTAATCACATGGCGATGTGAACTAGATTACTGACTCTAGTAAACCTTTTTGGGTATTGGTCACATGGCGATGTGAACTATAAAGTGTTAAGTCACATGGTGATGTGAACTATTGGTGTTAATCACATGGTGATGTGATCTAGATTATTGACTCTAGTGCAAGTGGGAGACTGAAGGAAATATGCCCTAGAGGCAATAATAAAGTTATTATTTATTTCCTTATATCATGATAAATGTTTATTATTCATGCTAGAATTGTATTAGCCGGAAACTTAGTACATGTGTGAATACATAGACAAAACAGAGTGTCCCTAGTATGCCACTACTAGACTAGCTCATTGATCAAAGATGGTTATGTTTCCTAGCCATAGACATGAGTTGTCATTTGATCAACGGGATCACATCATTAGGAGAATGATGTGATGGATAAGACCCATCTGTTAGCTTAGCACTATGATCGTTTAGTTTTACTGCTATTGCTTCCTTCATGACTTATACATGTTCCTATGACTATGAGATTATGCAACTCCTGAATATCGGAGGAACACCTTGTGTGCTATCAAACGTCACAACGTAACTGGGTGATTATAAAGATGCTCTACAGGTGTCTCTGAAGGTGTTCGTGGTGTTGGCATTTATCAAGAATAGGATTTGTCACTCTGAGTGTCTGAGAGGTATCTCTGGGCCCTCTCGGTAATACACATCATAATAAGCCTTGCAACCAAATGACTAATGAGTTAGTCACGAGATAATGTATTACGGAACGATTAAAGAGACATGCCGGTAACGAGATTAACTAGGTATGGTGACACCGACGACCGAATCTCGGGCAAGTAACATACCGATGACAAAAGGAACAATGTATGTTGTTATGCGGTTTGACTGATAAAGATCTTCGTAGAATATGTAGGAGCCAATATGAGCATCCAGGTTCCGCTATTGGTTATTGACCGGATATGAGTCCCGGTCATGTCTACATAGTTCTCGAACCCGTAGGGTCCGCACGCTTAACGTTTGATGACGATCGGTATTATGAGTTTATGAGTTTTGATGTACCAAAGGTAGTTCGGAGTCCCGGATGAGATCGGGGACATGACGAGGAGTCTCGAAATGGTCGAGACATAAAGATCGATATATTGGACGACTATATTCGGACATCAGAAAGGTTCCAAGTGATTCGGGTATTTTTCGGAGTACCGGAGAGTTACGGGAATTCGCCGGGGAGTATATGGGCCTTATTGGGCTTTAGGGGAAAGAGAGAGAGGGGGGGCTGCGTGCCCCCCCCCCCCCCAAGGCTAGTCCGAATTGGACTAGGGAGAGGGGCTGCGCCCCCTCCTTCCTTCTCTTATCTTTTCCCTTTCCTTCTCTCCTACTCCTACTACTTGGAAGGGCTCCTAATTCTATTAGGAAAGGGGGAATCCTACTCCCGGTGGGAGTAGGACTCCCCAAGGGCGCGCCATAGAGAGGGCCGGCCCTCCCCCTCCTCCACTCCTTTATATACGGGGGTGGGGCACCCCATGGACACACAAGTTGATCAGTTGATCTTTCCCAACAGTGTGCGGTGCCCCTCTCCACAGAAACACACCTCGGTCATACCGTTGCAGTGATTAGGCGAAGCCCTTCATCATCTCCGTCACCATGCCGTTGTGCTGACGAAACTCTCCCGCGAGGTTCTACTGGATCAAGAGCTCGTGGGACGTCATCAAGCTGAACGTGTGCTGAACGCGGAGGCTCCGTACGTTTGGTGCTTGATCGATTGGATCGCAAAGAAAGTTTGACTACATCAACCACGTCACTAGACGCTTCCGCTCCCGGTCTACGAGGGTACGTGGACACACTCTCCCCTCTCATTGCTATGCATCTAGTAGATAGATCTTGCGTGATCGTAAGAAAATATTGAAATACTACGTTCCCCAACTAGTGCATCTCATTCTGAGAAATCAAATGAGAAGAACGTGAAGATTAGATGTTGCTACTTATATTATGCCGTGAGAAGGGTCACCTTGCTTCTTCATGCACTAGTGGTAACTTATCCAACCCAATTATTATTGATGATGTCTATTCTCTTGGGAAGGATAAGGTTGGCAATGTGTTTTCCAAGTTTCTTGGGACTCAAAGTGGTGTCAAGAACAGAACCATTTTGGTAGCCAAGCCTATTGTGACTAACCTCTTAGGACCCAACTCGGTTGGGGACCAACTAGCTCAAACTTGATCAATAGGTGTCTTGGAGGGCATTGGAGACTTGGCTACATTATGAAGAATAAAGGGGTCTTCATCATTCATATTGTCTCAAGCCAAGTCATTCGGATTATCAAGTTTCTATCTTATATCCAATGTTCCTCCTTGTGGTAACTCGTGCTTAAATTGTTTACATTGAAAGTTACTTGCCCCTTTGCATGTTTTAGTTTTGTTCCTTGCATGTGTTTGTATATGTTGTGCGTCCAATTTGCGTATCTTGAGAAATCAAGTATGTTTATATTGGTTTGCACATCATGTATGTGTGTGTCGTGCGTTGAGCCTTTTTGCATCTTGCTTATTTCTTAGTTGGCTCTTGTGAGAGATTAATGGAACATCCCATTTTGGGGGAGTGATGTGCTTTGTGCACTTCACAATCCTATAAATGTGTGTACATGAGGAATACCATCTAGTATTGATATTGCAAGATTATCTAGTCTCTATGTGGTATGTCTTCTCATGAGAAATTCAAATTCTATTTGATCCATTAATTATCTCTTGTTTGGTTCTCTTTTGCATCTTGTTAAGTCTTTCATTGGTATCACATTATGGGGGAGTAATATGCTATGTGTATATTACAAGCCTAGAAAATGTGTAAATTTGAGATATTGTCACCTAAAGTTGATGGTATAAATTATGTTGTTCCTAGGTGCATGTTAGCTCTACAAGTTGCAAATTTTCTTTTGTGTTTGGTGTGAAGATGATGTTGGATATTTCGGCAATCTATCACCGGGAATTATTCCCAAATACTTCTTGTCTCTTGACAATTGGTAATCATTTATGTGGTAGAAATTGTTGATCATCTTTACATTGGCTTTTGCTTTTGTTCGTCCTATTTCTTGCCAAGATTGTGTCAACTCCCATTGCCTTCCATGCCTCTTGTGGATTTTGTTGTTTTCTTGATCTTGTCTAGTGTTTTCTAGATATAGTGAAAGTGGCGATCCCACATTGTGCATTTTGTATTCAAATGCAAATTCTCTTTAATGCACAATTCTTGGGGAAGCTATCCTATTTTCGATAGAACACTCATCTTGTGATCCATATCAAGTGTGTGTTGATGGAAGGCAAGCCATTTCTTTTTGGTACTTTGTGCCATCATGAAGCTTTGTAGATGGGTTGGTTTTTTTGGAACCATCCTCTCTTTTGGGAGTCCGATATCTTTCCTTTTGCGTGTATCAATGGATATCTCATTCCTTGATGTATCTTCTAAATAGAATATCTTCCAAGTGATGATTTCTCCATTCGGTATCCTATTTTCTCTTGTTTTTTCTTTTTCATTTGGTTTTGTTTCTTGGAAGTCTTGAGCATGCATATTTACTTCTTGCCTTTTCTTTGGAATGCTTTCTTTCTTTAACCCAATATATAGGGGAAACTCCACCTAGTATCAATTTGGATGAGATGTGCATGAAATTCATTTTCATATATAAATGCACATATGTTTGTGGAGTTTGTCCTATGTATTGGTGTTTCTAACTCGTTGGTCCCAATGAGTTTGGGTACCATTTTGTTTGTGTTGTTGTTCTAGGAACAATTCGATATGCATTGGATGCTCGGCTCATTCAAAAGGATGGTGGTGTCACCATGTGCTTATTGGAGTCAAGCTAGGATGATCAATGAACTACTATCTACCTTCAATTGGTATCTACTACATCCTTCCAATGGTATCTCGGTAACAAGTATCATCATCTACTTCATGCACAAATTTCTTGCATCAACCTTGTGTAGGTTGTATCATGGCATGTAATTCATTATTTCTCGTGATACTTGTTTCTTTTCTCAAAGCATCCCAACAATGATCTCTTGTTGCTAGTTGTGATGTATTTGATGTTCGTGTGGTAGGAATTCATTTGTATACAATAAGACCATATCTAGCCATGTGTTATGCTTTCAAGCAAATATCTTATTGGTATATTTATGACTTCCTTGTGGATATCCTTTTCTTTCCGTCTTGTAATTATCTCGTGTGTACATTCTTCTTGTGGATTGATATCATCATGATTTTCATCTACCTAGAATCTTATACACTTGAGAGAAATTACATATCTAGTAGATATCCTTTTTCTTTCACATCCACCTTGTCTTTCTTATAT
Organism: Secale cereale; assembly: GCA_902687465.1. Taxonomy (NCBI): domain Eukaryota; kingdom Viridiplantae; phylum Streptophyta; class Magnoliopsida; order Poales; family Poaceae; genus Secale; species Secale cereale. The sequence goes on along the minus strand of LR738709.1, from coordinate 591,501,525 downwards.
TACTTCCCTTGGTGGTTATGTGAAAGGATTTATCTTGAGTGCGGATCATATAACGTTGCACCTCGATGCACTCTTGTGTGGTGAGGATATTTTTGTCTCTTGCTTGTCTTGACAAGGCTTTTGCCAATTAATTGGTATCCCTCGTCTTGATAACGCTCTCTTTTTATATCTTCACCATGGGTTGTCACAAGCATAGGTTCTTTATATGCTTATTAGTGAGCTTGTGAACCCTTTTGCTTGTTGTGTGTGGGAATGATAGGCCTTGCACCGTGTATCTCATTCATTCAAGACTATATTGATGCTTAATGATCATCCATACATTAGTCTTCTCAAGTGCTTTGCCATGACTCACACACATCATTTTGGTTGAGCCTACTCTTAAGTTGTCTCTTTTATATGTTGCTCAACCATTTGTTTGTTGCAAGTGCTAGGCTTTGTTTCCTTCATGCTCACTTGCACTTGGTGTGATTTTCTATTGATTTTGGGGGAGTGATGATCCTATTTTGTGCACTTGGTATCCTAATGAAAATATTCTAAGGAGTGCATAAATTATGGGGAGCTTCACCAGTGTCTTTAGAACACTCCGTTGCTATGTCATGAGGTTCTCTTGATCTTGGGGGAGCGACGATCCTATTTTTGTGCTCGTTGTTTTCAAATACAAAACTAAATTGTGCACAAATCATGGGGAGCTTCTCTAGTTTCTCTAGAACACTTCTATGCTCATATCATAATATCGTTTATTCATGTGGCAGGTAGGATCATTGGTCCAGTTGGTTCAATTGGTATCTTTTGATAGCTTGCTTCAATTGGTATCCTTTGATTGCTTGATTGCGTGTCTCTCCCTTTGTTATGCCTTTGTGGCATATCATTCTTTTGCAATCTTTGAGCCTAAATATAAGTTGTCTTCCTCCAAGTTTTTACCGTTGGATATGTGTATTGCATTCCACTCTCTTGTTGAGAAATACACAACTTATGGAGGAACACATTTTATATTGGCCTTCTAAGCTTTTCGCCCATTTTGGCAATCGATGCCAATGGGGGAGAAGTTTCAGAGAGTTTTGTGAGGAAGTTTAGAGAGTTGTTTCCTCCCTTATTGCTTTGATTTTTTTTCCTAAGCTTTTGCATCTCATGCGCATACATTATTGTTGCATGGTATGGTGATGCATAATTCCTTATTTAACTCTCTTTAAAGTGATTGTCATCAATTACCAAAATGGGGGAGATTGAAAGAACATGCGGTGCCCCCATGTTTGGTTTTGGTAATTGATGACAATCTCTATGGACTAATGGTTGCCTTGAGTTATATTTGAAGGGTTTGTCCATAGGCTTTTCTTGGAGTCCATGTGTTGGTTTCAAGGAGAGTTTGTGATGGCCAATGTGCTATTAAGGAATTATCCAAAGATTGGTCTTGTGAGTGTTGAGCTTATTACAAGCATGTCTTGAAGAAGAAGAGTGTGTTATCATTCATGTTTACCTTCAAGACATCATCCAAATGAAGAGAGTTGGAAAGATTCAAGGTTGATCAAGACTAAGTGAAAGAGTGAATCAAGTTGATCAACACACAAAGTGTAGAAGATGTACCGAGAGGGATCAAATGATCCCATGTTATGGTAAGCATTGTCCATTACGCTTTGTGTACTAACCCATGGACTTTGTGAGAGTTCTATGTGGGGTTAGGTTATCTTCCATGGGCTTGCGATTAAGAGGAAGATCACATACAACCCATGGAGGATGACATCAAATCAAGGTTGTGGTGTGCAAGTTCAAGTGATGCATCACGAGGAGATCAAGTGCTTGAAGCTTGCCGTCCATTGTGGTGACAATGTACTTGTGAAGATATGCCGAAGAGTGGCTCACACATAGTGGAGTATGGGGGAGCAATCTACTAGTCTTCACCGAGCCAATGAAATCAAGAAAGGTGGTCCAACTTGAGGAAGTCAAGATCGTCTACATCTAGCTCAAGTGGACTTTGTGCAAGGCAAAGGTTTGCCCTTGATAGGTTCTCTATTTTACCGGTCTCATGGTGGTAGTTTGGAGACCGGGTTATAGGATCGATCGCCGTACTATCAAGGGGGGCTCTCAAGTGAGTAGCTTGATCATATCATTCGTAGAGAGCTCAAACCATTGCATGCTTGCATCATATTTCTTGGTTCTTGTTTGGTTTTATTCTTGTGAGATTTGGAGCTTATTGTCATCTTCTTGAAAAGTTTGAGTTCATCGAAAACGGAGTTCACATGCTTCTTCTACTGCGTTTTCGGTGTTGGAGGTTTTTCCGGTCTATTTCGAGGAAGGGTTCTCACCATTTTCTTATGGGCCGTTCTCATTTGCTTCTTATCGTTATTTCTATCAAGATTGTGTTAGGCCATGTCGTTAGCTTTCCAACAAACTTGGTTTCGTTAAATTCGGAGTCCGTTTGCAAAAGTTATGTCAGTTTTGGTGTCCCCAGAAGGGTTGTAGCGGTACTACCGCAAATTGGAGCGGTACTACCGCTTGGAGGGGATGTAATTTTTTACTTCCGTGGCTACTTCCGCTCCGGACCAAAAACTCATCACAAGTCCAGCGGTGGTAGGCACGGATGTAATTTTTTAGTACCGCTCTCAAGCAGTAGTACCGCTACCCCTTAGTAGTACCACTACCCCTAGCGGTAGTACCGTGAGGTCAAGCGGTACTACCGCTCCGACGGTTCTTCTGGCCTTTTTGCCTCCTTGCTGTTGTGTTTCAAAGGGCTACTACCGCCCTAACGGTAGTACCGCTCCTTGGAGCGGTAGTACCGCTCGGTGCGGGCTGTGAGCATAACGGTTGGATTTTTTCCCACCTATAAAATGGGGTCTTCTTCCCCATTGAACCTTATCTCTTAAGCTCGTGTTCTTCCCCCATTGTTGACCTCCTTCGAGCTTGCTATCTCTCAATCGCTCCATGGATTCTTGCTAGTTTTTGGGGGAAAAGAGAGAGGAGATATAGATCCACATTTCCACCAATCACTTTCTCTTCTTTGTGAGGGGAACCCTTTGGATCTAGTTCTTGGAATTCTTCGTGTTCTCTTCTCCGTTCTTCCTCTCATTTCCCTCCCTAGATTTAGTTGCTTTGGTGGGATTTCGGAGAGAAGGACTTGGGCACTCCCTGTGCCCTTGCCATTTGATACGTCCAAAACGTATCTATAATTTATGCTTGCTCCATGCCTCTTTTGGGTGATATTGCTATGATATTTATACACTTCCATACACTTTTGATCATATTTGGACTAACCTATTAACTCAGTGCACCCCAGTGCCAGTTTTTGTTTTCGGCTGTTTTTGTATTTCAGGTTTTCACATTACGAGAACTGCCAGGAAAAATCCAGAAAAATTATATAAAAAATCAGCGTTCCAGAAACTACCGTGCGCCCGAAGGACAGCCGGGGGGGGCCACCAGGGCTCCAGGCGCCCTGGGGGCGCCCCCCCTGGGCCGCGCCGGGGGGGGGCGCCTGGGCCCCCCGAGGGTCCTTCGATGCCCCCCTTTGGCATATATTTAAAGCGTCTCCCGAAACCCTCGAAACAAGAACTCTTTTTCGCGATCTCATCTCTGTTCCGCCGCCGCCGCCGCTTCCAAGATCGGGAGCACCAGGAGAACTCTTCCCGGCACCCTGCCGGAGGGGAGGATCACCACCGGGAGCTTCTCCACCACCATGGACGCCTCCCGGATGAGTTGTGAGTAGTCTCCCTTGGACCATGAGTCCATGACCAGTAGCTATGTGATGTTCTCCTCCCGTTCTTGTGCTTCACTAATTAGTCCTCGTGAGCTGCCCTACATGATCGAGGCACATATGTAATCCTTATGTTGTTGCTATGATGAGTTTGCTGGGATCCGATGGATTATGAGATTATGTTCAGATTTTGTTTGAGTAATATATTTGATTCACCTCTTTTATGTTTATGTTCGTAAGTAATTCTTGCATGTTCTCCGTTGTTATTTATTGCTTTGGCCAAGTAGTAGGTACTAAATCCAAGAGGGAACGTTATGCTTGATTGTGGGTTCATGCCCCTCGATGACTAGTTTGAGTGACAGAAACATGAGTCTAGGGGATGTGCTGTTGCCACAAGGGGGAAAACAACGGTGCTTGTGCCCGCGGGTGCAAGGATTGTTTACTTTACGCAAAGTTCTTTTAATGCAGTTGTCTGTTGCTTTGAGTTTACACTATGGGTGGGGCTCGCAACTTAATACCAGCGAGATGTTCTGGATAGATATCTCAAGGTGGATGATTAGTTGTAGATATTGATGGATTTCGGCCTACTTACTTTGGCGTACCGCCCATGCTTTGAACCTCTACCTTTCTTGCAATGTAGTCAGCATTGGTTTGCGCACATGGTCCTATCAATTGCCCAGCTGTAATTCGTTTACCTCACATAGCTGTTTTATCGTCTTTTGGGAGAGAGACATCACTAGTGAACATCATGAGACTCCGGTCCATATTACCATCATTGATCACATCCGCTATTTACTTTTCGCTATTATTTACTATTGCAAACATTATCTATCATTACTATCACTTGCGTTTGATCCTTTGTAAACTACAAGGCCGGAGGGATTGACAACCTCTCTGTACTCGTTGGGAGCAAAGTTATTTGTATCTGTGTGCAGGTCCACGTTGATTGCTAATATCTGGCGCCGTTAGCAGTTGACACCTTCTTGTTGAAACTGGGAGTCTCTGGGAAATCGATCCTTGGTGTTACCAAGGGAAAACTTCTGCTACACTGCATCTCAAACCTTCCACTTGGGGTAACCAACGAGGGGTGAGAAGCCACCTAGCAAAGCAATTTCTGGCGCCGTTGCCGGGGACTCCACTCTTCAGGATAGGGGAGTTGCACGCTATCTTTTACCTTTGCTTTTTAGTCTTGTTAGTTTACCTTTCAGTTTTTGCTTTAGTACCTTTTTATCGAAAATCACAAAAATAGTTATCTTGCTTGCTTGCTACTATGGGTTCCACCGAGAACACCAAGTTGTGTGACTTCACTAGTCACAACAACGATGACTTTATCAGCACACCTATCACTACACCTGCCACTTCAGCACCTTCATATGAAATTAAACCTGCTTTACTGAACTTAGTCATGAAAGATCAATTCTCCGGTGCTGGAGATGATGCTGCTTTAAACTTGAACAACTTTGTTGAACTTTGTGATATGCAAAAGTACCAACAAATAGATGGTAATATTGTTAAGCTTAAGCTTTTTCCTTTCTCCTTGAGAGGAGGAGCTAAAATTTGGTTTCAGTCTTTGCCTAGAAACAGCATAGATTCATGGGACAAGTGCAAAGATGCTTTTATCGGAAAATACTATCCACCTGCTAAAATTATCCAACTGAGAAGTAACATAATGAATTTTAAACAATTGGATAATGAACACGTTGCCCAAGCTTGGGAACGTATGAAATCTCTTATCAAGAACTGCCCTACTCATGGTTTGACTACTTGGATGGTTATCCAAACTTTTTATGCAGGCTTGAACTTTACCTCGCGAAACTTGTTAGATTCGGCCGCGGGAGGAACCTTTATGTAAAATACACTTGGTGCTGCCACAAGGCTTCTCGATGAGATGATGACCAATTATTCCCAATGGCACACCGAACGCGCTCCAACAGGTAGGAAGGTAAACTCTGTCGAGGAGATTTCCTCCCTTAATGAAAAAGTTGACTTGATCATGTCTCTACTTTCGAAGCAGTCTTCTGTTGATCCTCGTGATGTTCCTTTAAATTCTTTGATTGCTCAAGAACAAGTAGATGTGAATTTTATCTCTAGAAACAATTTTAATAACAATGCTTATAGGAGTAACTTTGGTAACAATCCTAGACCGTTCCCCTCTAACTCTTATGGGAACAACAATGCTTATCCTAGCACCAGGAACTCCACTACTGAACTAGAGATTATGCTTAAAGATTTCATCACTACCCAAAAAGCCTTTAATAAGAGTGTAGAAGAAAAACTACATAAACTAGATGATCTCTCTTTGAAGGTAGACCACTTAGCCAATGAGATAGAATTGCTAAAAATTAAAACTTCTCCTCTCGAGGAGAGGAAGGTCACTCCTATTAATGCTACTCAAGTGCAAATTAATGAAAATATTAGGATGATGGATAAACTTAAAGAAAGATGGGCTAGAGAAAGGGAGGAAGAGGATAGAATTAAGAGCCTTCCTACCCACCACACTGTTGCTACTATCCAAGTTGTTGAGGATATCCAAACTCTTAGCACCCAATGTACTCCTGGTCCCGATGGACCTATTAATGGTGATGCTATGACTATAGAAACTACCAAACAAGTGAACCTTAAGGACACCACTACCACTTTACTTGATGCTAGGGACCTTGATTTTGATAATTGCACTCTTACCGAAGTTATTGATTTCCTTCACAAGATGTCTAGAGATCCCCGCACTAGCACGCTTAACCTTGCCTTCACAGAGCATATCACTAATGCTCTCATCAAAGCTAGGGAGGAGAAACTTAGAGTAGAAGCCTCCATACCTAGAAAGCTAGAAGATGATTGGGATCCTATGATAAAAATTAAATTGAATGACTTCTCTTGCTATGCATTATGTGATGTTGGAGCTAGTACCTCTGTTATGCCCAAAAGAATATATGATATGCTTAAATTGAAACCTTATGATTCTTGTTCTTTTGGTGTTCGTCTCGTTGATTCTTCCATAAAGAAACCTTTGGGGAGGATCGACGATGTTCTTATCATTGTCAATGACAACTATGTTCCCGTTGATTTCACTATTATGGATATTGAATGTGATCCTTCTTGTCCAATTATTTTGGGACGTCCCTTTTTGCGCACCGTTGGAGCTATCATTGACATGAAAGAGGGTTATATAAAATTTCAGTTTCCTCTCAAGAAAGGGATGGAACACTTCCCTCGAAAGAAGATCAAGTTACCTTTTGAGTCCGTTGTACGGGCTAGCTATTCTTTTACTCTTGATAAAACTTGATCTCTATGCATTATGCCTAGCTTAAAGGCATAAAAGAAAGCACTTTTGGGAGGCAGCCCACATGAATAAATTTTTTTGCTTTTGTTGTGTCTTGATGTTCTTTACTACTGTAGCATCATCATTGTATCTTTGCTTTTCAATTTTGTGCCAAGTATAGCCTCTGATTGCTAGAAAGTTCAAAAGTTGTGAGGTGCTGTCCAGGAAACAGATTCTGTCCTTGGATAGAAAAATTCGTATAAAATCACCAGATCATCTTTTTGGTCTGAAGTTTTTCGAAAGCGTTCTCTATATAATTTTCTTTCGTTCTTCTGTTCTGAGTTTTTTGATTTGAGTTGCAGAAGTGCCCCGAACAAATCATTTACTACCTGCTATTCTGTTTTTCACAGATTCTGTCCTGTTTTGCCTTTCCTTCATTTTGCAAACCTAGAGCTTGCTTTTTCTTTGCAAAAACCTTTTGGCAATCTTGAGAAACAGTAGAACTTCAAGAATATCTTTATTTCCAGCAAGGTACAATTATTTTATTATGGGTACTAACCTCGCTAATCAGATTATGATGAGTTATGTATGAAGGGAGTTTTCAAGTGTGCGAGGGAAGATGATAAAAAGATTCAGGAGTGTCAAGCGCTCAAGCTTGGGGATGCCCCCGTGCACCCCCAAGAAATATTCAAGGAGACTCAAGCGTCTAAGCTTGGGGATGCCCCCGTGCATCCCCTTCTCCATCAACATTATCAGTTCGTCTTTCGTTCCACTATATTTTAATCACTTCATGTGTTATGTGCTATGCTTGGAGCGTCTTGCTTTTAATTTTCTTTAGCTTTTCATAACGAGTCGGAACTCATCGTTCTTTATGTGGGAGAGAAACACGCTCCACTTGTACCTAGAACATAACATAGAATTTTCATGACTATCTTTGCTGTGTGTGTTCTTTGTCTTTTAATAGCTACTATCATGCTCTGCTCTTAGTATTCATGCTTATCTTTTTAAAGAGCTTGTGTTTAGTTGGTTGCTTGAACTTTCTTTAATTATCATGCTTATCTCATTAAGAGAGTTTGCTTCTGTTGCATTGGTTAATATGTTTATGATAAAGATGCTACGTGCATGATGGCGCTTAGTAGTTCATGTTTTCTTATGGTTAGTCTCAAATAGCCGGGGGGTTCCCAATGTGTTATTGGAGTACCAACATGATTTGTTTACCTATGATGTGGTATGGTTTAGTAATATCTTCCCTCAAGAATTTATTTTGATTGACTTGGCGTATGCTCACGCATATTTAAGACTGTAAAGAAAGTCTGTCAAGCCTTGATGATCTTTTATTTCTGAGTAGCGATATAACTTCCATGCCTGATTCAATGTTGCTTTGTCGCTCTGCATGATTATGACCGTCATTGCTCTCTTAGTTGGTCGCTCCCAGTCTTTTGCTAACCTCCACCTATACTAAGAGGACTGACTGCTTGTGCATCCACATCCTTTTAAACCAGTTATGCCATATGAGTCCACCATACCTACCTATATGTGGTATTTCACCGCCACTCCAAGTAAATTTACATGTGCTACCTTTAAAACCTTCAGTTTTTGCAATACATAGCTCATGGGAAAGTAGCTTAAAAACTATTGTGGTAAAGAATATGTTGCTTATGTATCTTATTTCTTATAAGTTGCTTGCTGAGCGGTAACCATGTTTCTGGGGACGCCATCAACTGTTACACTTTTGTTGAAAATCATGTGAGTTGCTATGCATGTTCGTCTTGTCTGAAGTAAGGGTGATTTGCCATGGGTTGAATGGTTTGAGTATGCATATTGTTAGAGAAGAACATTGGGCCGCGAACCAAAGCCATGTATCATGGTGGAAGTTTTAGCTTGGACATTAATCCTCAATCTCTTATGAGAATATGCTTAAGCATTAAAGAGGAGTCCATTATCTATTTTCTATGTTGTCCCGGTATGGATGTCCTCAAGTTGAGATCTATCAAAAACGAGAAATCAAATGCGATCTATCTCCTTGGACCTTTGTACAGGTGACATAGAGGTACCCCTTTGTGACACTTGGTTGAAACATATGTAATGCAATGATAACCTATGGAAATCCGAGCTAATTAGGACAAGGTGCGAGCACTATTGGTATTCGATGCATGAGGCTTGCAACTTATAGGATGTCTTATGCATAACACATATGAAGTACTACTACCGTTGACAAAATTGTTTCTATGTTTTTTTTAATAAAAAGCTCTAGCACATGAGTAATCCCTGCTTCCCTCTGCGAAGGGCCATTCTTTTACTTTTATGTTGAGTCTCCACCTTCTTTCAAAAGCACCAACTACTGAGAGCATGATTGTCATTCTGAGTGTAATGTGCATTGTCCCAAAGTAGCATTGTCTTTTGCATGATTGTGATATCGTTTATGTTGAAATCATTGTATCTAGTCATCACTTAAACCTTGAAGGTGCCCCTGCATTTATGTTTTGCTTCACTAAAGGGGGCAAGCTAGATATCACTTTATCATATTTGCACATCATGTTCATTGCAAATCTATTTGATGTTTCAGTATCATATTGTAAAACTTTCAGTTCTTTGTGATTTTCTCATGAGGCAACTTAATTACTACAGATTCATTATCTCAGTAAGCTTTTGTCATATGACTATGAATAAGTCCTATATGGTTAATAGCATGTCACCACAGAAATTATTCTTGTTATCATTTACCTACTCGAGGACGAGCAGGAATTAAGCTTGGGGATGTTGATACGTCCAAAACGTATCTATAATTTCTGCTTGCTCCATGCCTCTTTTGGGTGATATTGCTATGATATTTATACACTTCCATACACTTTTGATCATATTTGGACTAACCTATTAACTCAGTGCACCCCAGTGCCAGTTTCTGTTTTCGGCTGTTTTTGTATTTCAGGTTTTCACATTACGAGAACTGCCAGGAAAAATCCAGAAAAATTATATAAAAAATCAGCGTTCCAGAAACTACCGTGCGCCCGAAGGACAGCCGGGGGGGCACCAGGGCTCCAGGCGCCCTGGCGGCGCCCCCCCCCCTGGGCCGCGCCGGGGGGGCGCCTGGGCCCCCCGAGGATCCTCCGATGCCCCCCTTTGGCATATATTTAAAGCGTCTCCTGAAACCCTCGAAACAAGAACTCTTTTTCGCGATCTCATCTCTGTTCCGCCGCCGCCGCCGCTTCCAAGATCGGGAGCACCAGGAGAACTCTTCCCGGCACCCTGCCGGAGGGGAGGATCACCACTGGGAGCTTCTCCACCACCATGGACGCCTCCCGGATGAGTTGTGAGTAGTCTCCCTTGGACCATGAGTCCATGACCAGTAGCTATGTGATGTTCTCCTCCCGTTCTTGTGCTTCACTAATTAGTCCTCGTGAGCTGCCCTACATGATCGAGGCACATATGTAATCCTTATGTTGTTGCTATGATGAGTTTGCTAGGATCCAATGGATTATGAGATTATGTTCAGATTGTGTTTGAGTAATATATTTGATTCACCTCTTTTATGTTTATGTTCGTAAGTAATTCTTGCATGTTCTCCGTTGTTATTTATTGCTTTGGCCAAGTAGTAGGTAGTGACTCCAAGAGGGAACGTTATGCTTGATTGTGGGTTCATGCCCCTCGATGACTAGTTTGAGTGACAGAAACATGAGTCTAGGGGATGTGATGTTGCCACAAGGGGGAAAACAACGGTGCTTGTGCCCGCGGGTGCAAGGATTGTTTACTTTACGCAAAGTTCTTTTAATGCAGTTGTCTATTGCTTTGAGTTTACACTATGGGTGGGGCTCGCAACTTAATACCAGCGAGATGTTCTGGATAGATATCTCAAGGTGGATGATTAGTAGTAGATATTGATGGATTTCGGTCTACTTACTTTGGCGTACCGCCCATGCTTTGAACCTCTACCTTTCTTGCAATGTAGTCAGCATTGTTTTACGCACATGGTCCTGTCAATTGCCCAGCTGTAATTCGTTTACCTCACATAGCTGTTTTATCGTCTTTTGGGAGAGAGACATCACTAGTGAACATCATGAGACTCCGGTCCATATTACCATCATTGATCACATCCGCTATTTACTTTTCGCTATTATTTACTATTGCAAACATTATCTATCATTATTATCACTTGCGTTTGATCCTTTGTAAACTACAAGGCCGGAGGGATTGACAACCTCTCTGTACTCGTTGGGAGCAAAGTTATTTGTATCTGTGTGCAGGTCCACGTTGATTGCTAATATCTGGCGCCGTTATCAGTTGACACCTTCTTATTGAAACTGGGAGTCTCTGGGAAATCGATCCTTGGTATTACCAAGGGAAAACTTCTGCTACACTGCATCTCAAACCTTCCACTTGGGGTAACCAACGAGGGGTGAGAAGCCACCTAGCACCATTGCATTTGGTGCATCGGTTTGAGTTCTCCATGGTGATACGTGGAGGTTACAGGTTGAGAAGCTTATTACTCTTGGGTGCTTGGTACCCTTGAGCTTGTTCCTCTTGGGTGCTTGGGCGCCCTAGACGGTTGTGGTCACCTCGAAGCCATATTCCATTGTGGTGAAGCTTCGTGGTGTCTTTGGGGAGATAGCCCCAACCTTGTGGTGTTCGGAGCTCAATCACACTACAAGAAATATGTCAACTTATGACCTTTTGTTAGTGACCCTGGAAGAATTGGTCATAGATCTATGACCATTTCAGACCAATTGGTCAAAAGCTGTTCGGGGGGCTCCAAACCCTAAACTATAACGACCATTTTGGTCAGAAAGGTCATAATTTCCTTACACGAAATGGTCACAAAGCAGATAGCACTGGTTCGCTGCCTTATTTCTAGCTGTTCATGACCAATATAGATGGTCAAAACCTTGAAAATTGTGGTGGGTTGCTACGACTAGGCGCCACCTCATCAGTTTTGCCTATGTGTCATGTCCATGTGGCAGTTTTTGCCCTAGGTTGTGAAGCAACCTATATTTCTGTCATTCCAAAAATTCCCCAAAAAATCTCATAAATTCTTTGGGTCATATCTTCATCAAATATGTAAAAAAACCTTCCTTGCCTAGTTCAAAAATATTCATTTTTCTATTCTGTTCAAAAAAACACTTTGTGAAGGAAGTACCACTTTGGCATGTCCAAATAGTATCCATTTTCTACAGTGCTTTCCTATGCCCAAATAACTATCCTCCACCAAATGCCAGCTCAATCCATTCATTATTTTGAGCCCATATTCAACATTCGTATTTATGTCCAGTGTGGTACTTTGCAAAGCAAGTACCACCTAGACTCCTCCTTTTGAGCTGAAAATTTGTGAAGACGGTCTTCTTAGTAACTGATCATCCTCAACCAAAACTCACGCCCATTAGCCATGTGCATTTTCCGTACCGCTAATCAAACACTTGGCTGCTAATTCATGTTTGAGCATCGATCGGTCTCCTCGTGAGAATCTTATGTTGTAATTTTCTTCCTAGCATCTACCTGGGGAGTGGCCAGCCCACTAGACATGCCTAGGCCGCCCAGAACACATGGAAACGCCACAGTCACGCGGTGAGCACGCAGCGGGCATGCGAGTTTACGCGCTCTAGTGTTGGGGCCCTCGACCACCGCCCAAACCTCGACGTATCGCCACCAAACCATGTATTTATGATTAAATAGGTACTTATGTACCTAGAAATGATTTTTGGAAAAAAATAAATAGCAAACTATGAGGCAGCCGCAGTTCAAATTTGACCCGCTTCCAGCTGAATCGGCGGAAATTTGTCTTTTTCACGAGAGGTGGATCAAAACTTTTTACACCCAACCATTTTGTCAATTGTGCATTAAATATGTCCTAGTATTTTAGAAAATTGATTTGGTCAAATTTTGCAACAATTATTTGGGAGGTCCTTCACAAAAAAACCTCCTTTTGGGCACTCGAAAAATGGAAAATGAATTTTTCGTCCAAAGAAAATGAAAACTTCCTTAGGCAACATTGTTTGCCATTCCAAGATGCACCCTTGTGCACAATATGAGATCATTTGAACAAACTATGCCATGAATGTGGCCATAGGATTGATCATTTGGCTTGAAAGCCATGAATCTTCAAGCATGATAGCTCATTTCTGAGAACACTTTTTTAATAGAATTGCCGTATTACAAGTTTATTATTTTTCCTGATAACTTGGTCATATATAATGACACAATGCGAAGGTGTTCCAATTTTTTGATTTTTTTTGAATTTTTTATGCCCGTTTCAAAATGCGGTCAAAACGGCGGGAATGACCGTTCCTAGCTAGTGGTTGAATCTTGGAATTTTTTTGGTGTTTCTCTGATTAAATAGGTACTTATGTACCTAGAAATTATTTTTGGAAAAAATAAATAGCAAACTCTGAGGCAGCCGCAGTTCAAATTTGACCCGCTTCCAACTGAATCGGCGGAAATTTGTCTTTTTCACGAGAGGTGGATCAAAACTTTTTACAACCAACCATTTGGTCAATTGTGCATTAAATATGGCATAGTATTTTATAACATTGATTTGGTCCAATTTTGCAACAATTATTTGGGAGGTCCTTCACAAAAAAACCTCCTTTTGGGCACTCGAAAAATGGAAAATGAATTTTTCGTCCAAAGAAAATGAAAAGTTCCTTAGGCAACATTGTTTGCCATTCCAAGATGCACCCTTCTGCACAATATGAGATCATTTGAACAAACTATGTCATGAATGTGGCCATAGGATTGATCATTTGGCTTGAAAGCCATGAATCTTCACGCATGATAGCTCATTTATGAGAACACTTTTTTAATAGAATTGCCGTATTACAAGTTTATTATTTTTCCTGGTAACTTGGTCATATATAATGACACAATGCGAAGGTGTTCCAATTTTTTTGATTTTGTTTTGAATTTTTTATGCCCGTTTCAAAATGCGGTCAAAACGGCGGGAATGACCGTTCCTAGCTAGTGGTTGAATCTTGGAATTTTTTTGGTGTTTCTCTGATTAAATAGGTACTTATGTACCTAGAAATGATTTTTGGAAAAAATAAATAGCAAACTATGAGGCAGCCGCAGTTCAAATTTGACCCGCTTCCAACTGAATCGGCGGAAATTTGTCTTTTTCACGAGAGGTGGATCAAAACTTTTTACAACCAACCATTTGGTCAATTGTGCATTATATATGGCCTAGTATTTGAGAAAATTGATTTGGTCCAATTTTGCAATAAATATACGATAGGTCCTTCACAAAAAAACTTATTTTGGGCATTCAAAAAATGGAAAATTATTTTTTCGTGCAAAAGAAATAAAACTATCTTTGTCAATATTGTTTGCCAATCTAAGATCTAAACTTCTACAAAATATGACATTATTTGAACGGATATTTGATAGGTGTTTCACAAAAAAAACTCATTTTGAGCATTGAAAAATGGAATGAAAAATTTGTGTGTAATCAATCATGACCAATTTATATGGTCAAAAGGTCTTCAGATTGTTTGGTGCGTTCTGATTGGTCCAGAGGCATATCACGCGGATCATGTATCAACCACCGTCGGATGCTTCTAGATCCAACGGCAGCCCTCACCTCCTCACCCTCTCACCCAAACCCTAACTCAGATCCACTGAACGCACCAACACACACTCTCTCTCGCTCGATCCCACCCAAACCCTCGTCGCCTCCTCTCTCCCCCCAAACCCCTCTCTCCCTCGCCGCCGCCACCACCCACGCCGCCCGGTTCCGGCGAGCTCCGATCGCGCGCAGCACGCCGGCGAGATCCCCTTGGTCCGCGTCTGCCTTACCTCCGTGCAGATCCATGGCTCCCCCACTGGCTAGGGTTTTGTATCCCCTTTTGTTCGCCGGGATCCGCCATGGCAGGCCACGGCGAGGCCATAGGTGACCTGATCCAGCACTGGTAAGCCCCTCCCCCTCCTTCTTCGCCCACCATCTCCTCCTCACCTCACCTCACCTCATCTTCTCTTCCTTCTCTGCAGGTTGCCATGGGCGTGCCGGCGATGACGGCAGGAGGGGCGCACCTTCGTGGGGCGGGACGCCGCCATGGAGATGGATTCCCTTGTCTCCCACCACACAGCGGACCCATGGAGCCTCCCAGCGCCCCAAACCCTAGCGGGGAGAGAGGAGCTGCTCCTAGTACAGCACGCCATGGAGGCGCGGCCGACATGGGTGCCAGCCAAGGGTGGGAACGAGCAGGGGGGCACCCGCATCTTCGGGCCCTCTGGGAAGTACTCCTCCTGCGACCTCGCCGCCCAAACCTCCAGCGGCTGGACTGTTTGCGCGCATCGGCGAGGCCGCCTCGCCGGCGACGCGCGGTGGAGGAACAGGAGGCAATCGCTGCCAGGGCTGTGGATTTCATCCATCAGGCAGCCCGTGTGCATCAGGTACGTTGTTAGCGGTTTCTCCCAGGTGCAAAATTAAGGATTGAGTCAAGTTTCAGATCGGATCTCACTGTATGTACTGTATGGGAATGGGATTGGGATTGCATGTCTGATTTGAAGCCCTTCTTTGGTAGCTGATACATTTTGCCCGTGATTGAGATTATAATGCTAGATCAGTATACAACCATAGTATGCAATTTGCAGTCTAATGTATCTGAATATATGTAATGTTGAGCAGCAGGGGTAGTGTTGATACAGTCAAACAGCATCAGTACCAACTACTAGTGTACAATCTTGTAATGTTGAAACCACTACAAGTTTTAGCCGTGCTAACCCTTCTTGGCTTGCAATTCTCCAGCCTAAAATTACTGTGCCATTTGGTACTGAAGGTTGTACCCTAAAATTACTGTGCCATTGTTAACTGAATGAACAGAAACAATACTACATGAGTTCCACTGGTTAGCTAGCTATTACACAACTCTGCTCTACATTGATAGTATATTCTGATATGTTCTGAAGGTTATTCTTCCAATATGATAGTATATTATGAAGGGTATTCTTAGGCTCCTTATTTTCTTTGCATGTTTATGAGGTTCAATTTCTACGGCCAAATGAATGTGTCAACGTGTCTCTCCTTAGGGGCTGATTTAAACCGCATATGATCTACTTTATCAACTTTTTTGTTGTTCAAACATTGAAATTCTGGTTCATTTTTCAAACATTGAAATGCTGTTGACCTTATCCTTCTATGCTTAAATGAAAAAGTGTCGCATTTTAAATTGTTGTTGCTGTTTCAAATTGCTAAATTATTTGAATTGCTGCTGCTATCTCATTTTAACTAGCTAGAGGACAAAAATCATGGTACTAGCTGAATTTGTGTCATCATTCTAGTCTAAATAACTGTCATTTTTTGAATGGTCTCTTCTTGGTATTTTGGCTCCAGTTTTTCTAATTCTTCTCTCCTGATCTTGTTAATGCTAATTCTTCTCTGTTGATACATGTAATAGGCCGACCCTGGAAGGCATATCACCGTTCTGTTAGCCCGATCCTGACAGGAGCGGGTGCCTAGTTTGCGACCGCTATCGAAAGAGCTCCATGCTGAAGAGGAGGACAAGGAGGACGACATCGACGATGAAGAGGAGGACAAGGAGGACGACCAGGACATGCGCGACCTCACCCCCGAGCCCAACGAGCTCGATGAGGACATAGTTGAGTCCAGGGCCCCGTCAGGATGCTGCTCAACATCACCACCAGCAAGTTCCCCTGTGGAGTAGGTAGCCACCTCCCTCTCTTTGCCCTTCTGCCCGATCCCGGTCTTTGATGATCTAAAATTGAGCTTTTTAAAACTGATGCCTAGCATGCCGTCAACTTTTTTAATACTCCAAGAGAACCACAGTAACAACAATACCACTGTGTATGAAACTGTAGTTTTTGGTATAGCCAAACGCCTATATGAATAATTTGTTTGGGTCATATCTTCATCCAATATGGCAAAACTTTTTTGTCCTGTGTGATGTTTAAAATTCCCTAGCAGATCTATATATAACAATGTGGGTAAGTGTTTTCTTCTTTCAGTGTCTATAGTGCATTTGCATGATGTTGAATTATGTGCTACAGAATATACATTAGCTAATTTAAACTGTTGTTTTCCTTCGCCTAATCAAATGCCCTTTGTTTTGCAGTATGCATACCCAGGTCAAGCTTGCGGTCATGGTGAAGGTGTTGTTCTGGCTTTCCTATCTTCAGAAGTAAAATGTTTGCTTGCTACCTTCTTTAGTGTACTGCTTTCTAATCAAGTTCTTGAACACAGGAGTTATGTATACAAATCATGTGCTATTTATGCACTGATAGCCATTTTCTTGTCTACTTAGCTAAATCTTGTCTTTGTGTACTAAACATCAGTTACTAGTATTTTGCTTCTATGTGCTAATTAAACCTGATCAGTATGTATACTTCTTTGATGTTGCATAATATTGGTGTCAAAGGGGTTCAATTAAACCGGATATGATCTACTGGAACAATTTTTTTGCTGTTCAAAATTTTAAATTATGGTTCTTTGTTTCAAACATCGAAATGTTGTTTACTTTGTCCTTCTATGCTTAAATGATAAAAATGTCGCATTTATAGGATTGTAAACCTGATGTGATTGGAGTAGTATTTACTTGCTGCTGATAGTTACTACTTGTATCCACTGATTTATATGCCTCATTTTGCTTGTTTAATTTATTTATGCACGCAGACTACCTACAAGTTAATGTGCTTTTAGATTTGCCTTTATTTAGCTCCTAACCATATTGTTTGATAACTTGCCGATGTTGTACTTCATTCGTGTTTCGTCGTGGGCTCCAAGAAGTGAAGAAGCATTGAGTTCTAGCTCATTAGAGCTAGTTATACATTGATAGATAGTTATATTTTGATATTTAGTTGTGTTCTCGGTGGCTGTAAACCTTATGCGAAGTATGTTCGATTATAAACGTGGTGTGAACTATGTTTGATTGTAATGTGCCTAATTTGGTTTTTTGATTTGTTGAAGTATTACTTGTGTTTTCAGTCAGTTTTGATTTAAATATTTGTTTTTATTTACTGGAATATCAAAATTTGAAGAACATGACTCTGATCATTGGGACCCACTCAAACCCATCTGACTATTGGATCTGTCTTAAAAAAGAAATGTAACTAGAAAAAGAAATATAACTGTTGAGCCAAAAAGGCCATGGCCCAAAAACGAAAGGCCCAATTGTTGGGTCAGCCCAATGTAACAAATCAAAACTATTAGAAAAAATATTGTATTAAATGGGCTGAATTAACAGAAAAAATAAATATTAAAAAGGCTGAATTATTGGGCTCGGCCCATGTAAAACAACGAATTGGACCGGGCTGAATCTTGTGCCACATCAGCTTGCCACGCTGGATGCCTACGTGGCCTGGGGAGGCTGCTTGTGACCAAAACACGACAGTAGGCATATTTTGGTCACAAACGTCTATGACATTCTCACAGAGAAGGTCGCTATAGTCAGTTTATGACGGCCAGCTTTTGACCTTATGTTTTTTGTCACAAAAAGGTCACAAATGGAAATTTGTGACCATTTAGTGACCAATAGTGGTGGTCACAAGTTGACATATTTCTTGTAGTGTCATTGTGGTGTAAAGCTCCGGGCAAGTGTCGGGGTCTCAAATTAGGTTGTGGAGATCGCCCCGAGCAATTTGTACGGGTTCGGTGACCACCCCCAAGGGTTGCCATTTGTAGGGGTTCGGTGACCGCCCTCAAGGGTCCCTTAGTAGAATCACGGCATCTTGCATTGTGCGAGGACGTGAGGAGATTACGGTGGCCCTAGTGGCTTCTTGGGGAGCATTGTGCCTCCACACCGCTCCAAATGGAGATTAGCATCCACAAGGGTGTGAACTTCGGGATACATCGTCGTCTGCGCGTGCCTCGGTTATCTCTTACCCGAACCCTTTACTTATGCACTATACTTTGTGATAGCCATATTGTTTCTTGTCATATATCTTGCTATCACCTAGTTGTTTATCTTGCTTAGCATAAGTTGTTGGTGCACATAGGTGAGCCTAGTTGTTGTAGGTTTTGTGCTTGACAAATTAACCGCTAGGCTTATTCCGCATTTGTTCAAGCCGAAAACATAATTATTTTAAAGCGTCTATTCACCCCCCCCTCTAGGCGACATCCACGATCTTTCACCGGGCCTGCGGGAGATGCTCCCGGACCACTCCATCGCTGGGCGCAACCACCGACGGCCGGCAAAAGCCAAATCCGGTGGCCCTGCGATGAAGTGCCGCCGATCCGCAAATCCGACAGCCCGCCAACGCAGGGGGAAGGGAGGGGAAGTCTCGTGCGCGCAGCTGCCTTTCAACATGCTCCTGCCGGCGGCTTTGGCCGGAATCTTGGGCGGCGACCCGATGGCGACGCGAGGGGGAGAGGAGAGGTGGTTGGTGGGAAAAACGCGGGCAGAAATTTCCCTCCACCAACCGCTCCCACTTATATGCAGAACACCGCAGCCGCGAGGGGGAAACCCGCGTATTTCCGGGTGGGGTCGGGATTTTGCCGCGCCCCCTAAATTTTTTGCGGACCAGGACGGGATGCGGAGCAGGTTTTTTCGCCCCGACCCGCATGTTGGCGTTTATTTTGCGGGTCGGGCGGGATACGGGGTCTGCTAGAGTTGCTCTAAGTCTTCCCATCCTCACCTCGTCGTGGTCGGCCAGCGCCCACGTCTGCTGCTCCGTCGTCGAGCCCCCGGGTGAGCGGTGCGTCTGCGATTTGACCTAGGTGAACAGATGAGGGGGGTAGCAATGCAAGCGTGCGTGGAGCCGAAGCGTGGACCCGACTTGATTCCATTGATGGTGAAAGGAAGCTCTTGCACATCGAGATCGAACTGCTCGATACCGAGAGCCTTCCAATTGAATTGGGACGTGGTGGGGTGCCTAGTACCGAACTGACTGCTACACTGAGAGAGCATGGAATGGAGGGGACGTGACGGCACCATCCGGAGATTAAAGAATGTGGATGGTGTTTCTCTTGTGCCTTGCGTTCGCCTTTCGATGGAAAACTTCATGTTGGCCTCACTAGATTTAAGCCAAGTCACACGCCTTCTTTGTTTGAGCTTGATTTTGAGGACTGCGACTCTGCGAGGCCCAAAGTCCTGGATTTGAGTTTGGAACGCAGGTCAGCCTCCTCTGTCGTTAACGGCCTAAAGTCTTGAGCCGTGTCAAGTTGAAGAATGATTTCATTAACCAAACATAAGCTGCTTCTGAATATATCTCCGATGTGGTTTCTGCTCCAGGCTTGCAGTGCCTTCTTGACCCTCAAGCTTCAGACTGATCGTCGTTAAGGGGCAAGCTTTTCCAGTTGGAACAGCCCTGGCACTCTCCACCACTTCCCTGAAGCCCGGATGAATTCCCAGTACGCTCTCTACAGGAAACGTCGCCCAGACTTGATCACGCCATCATGAAGATTGAGGGTGAAGTATCTGTTCAAGAATGAAACAAAATTTCTCTGCTATGTGGTCAGTTATTGGTCAGATTCCCGCCCAACAAGAAGATTGAGAAATTGGTAGAGTACCCCTCCATAAATCTGAAGAAGGGTGATTACGTTTCCTTTAAGTTTGAAAAGGTGAAGAACCTGAGTTTGATTTCTTACATGGGGTGTGGGTAAATATCAAGCTATGT
The DNA here is from genome assembly GCA_902687465.1 of Secale cereale. Lineage (NCBI taxonomy): Eukaryota > Viridiplantae > Streptophyta > Magnoliopsida > Poales > Poaceae > Secale > Secale cereale. The sequence goes on along the minus strand of LR738709.1, from coordinate 591,481,030 downwards.
AATAGCAAACTATATCTGTTTTTAGTGAGATCACAAAGTAATTCTTGGAATAAGAGGCAGAGAAGTATAATGCATTCACCAACCATCAAACCAGAGATCGGTTTTTTGTTTACATATTCTAAGGAAAGAAGAGAGCAAGAGCCTCGCATTACTGTCTAAAGTATTCTAAGAAAACAGAATGACCAAAGGACTATCATGCATGCCCGGAGTTTAATCATTAAGCAACCTGATCACAAAAGCCATTCCTGATTGCTTGGTAGGCCCTACAGAAAGGTCATGAACTACTAACACAAAAACATAGTGATCACGAATTTACAAGAAAAGTATTTCTGGTTTTTGTTTTGTGCATAAGGAGATGGCAGCATGGAAAGTATTTCTGGTTTTTCAAGAGATCATGACTTAACAACTAGCTATGTACTAGCAAACGCTATTTGTTCTTTTTTGGAATGAGTAACAGGCAGAGAAGTAGAGATGCAGTCACCAAACATCAAAACAGGGTTAAAACTTTTTTCACATCTCAGGACAAGGAAAGAAAAGCATAATGATATGTGTTACTCGTCCAAAGCATTGTAAGAAAACAAAATGCTGAGAGAACAATCATGTCTTGGGGGTTTTAATCCATAAAGCAAACCTGATAACAAAGTCATTCCTGATTACTTAATAAGCATGTAGAAATGCAACAAAAAAGCGATACCACTACGCATCTCAGTAGTAACTAAGGATGTATAACATATGCAGTCACATGACAAGATAACTTCAAGATAACATAAGTCACAAAGTCCACATACCAGTACACATTGGCAAACAAGAGATCTAGTTGATATCAACCATTTAGAAACCATGAACTACCGTTGCTAAAATACGGGGCAACACTCGGCTAAGGTGGCGAGGGCATGACAATCAGCTCCATCACAAGAGAAGGGAAGTTCTTGCACAAATTCTGGAAGCCGTCAGTGGCCACGACTGCCCTCCTATGTGCCGGGCAGCTGAGAAAATCAAAGCATGCCTTCTTCAACCCATTGCAGTGGTACTGCTCAGCAAGTGCTAGAATGGACGGAACAGAGCCTACATCAATGTACTTGCATAATTTTTCCTCACAAATCAGCTTTAGCCTCTCAATGTTATACCTGTCCGCCGCAACGAGCAGATGCTGACACATGATATCTTCCTCTTCTTCTTTTGCCTCTCGCAATGAGTCAGTGTAGGCAAAGTAGAGCAACTCCTTGAACACCTGTGCCTCCAAGTCATCTATGTGTATGACACTGGCTGTGTCGCCCTCCTTCATCACACCAAAGAGCTCCGCGCTGAAGACTGGAGATCGCGCCGCGAGCACACACCGGTGTGCAGCAATCATCTCACCGCCTACCTCAAACACAACGTCAGCGCCCTTCTTGGTCTTGAGGAGATCACCGAGGTGCTGATTCAGCTCGGGTGGGGGCACAAAGACAAACTTTGGAGTGCTGGTCTGTTTGGTGCAGATGTCATGGAAGACGACAACGTCACATCTAATTGTGAAAGAATCGTCCTTGAGATGCTCCGACTTCTCCAAATCTGCCCTCTTGATGAACTTCGGATATCCCCACATTTGCTTACCAACAAAAATATTTCCAGTTGTGGATGTCCACGGCCATGACAGTCGCTTCTCAGCCACCTTGGCGAAATTAATAGTGAACATTGTCTTCACATCCTCGGTTCCAATTTCATCGAGCTTGAGGTAAAAGGAAATATAATCCGCTGTTTCGGAATCCTTGCCATTGGGGTAATAGTAGACGCGCCAGCAATGGCCGCCGACGAAGAATTGACTGGATTGGAGGAACTCACCCGTGGGGGTCGTCTTGGTGAACCAGTAACCGTCGATCTTGAGGGTATGATATCCTCTCGCCGAGGTGGCGGAGATGGCAGAGGCGGATCCCGACGGCTCACCGACACAAGCGATGGGGGAAGACATGGCCAACCTGCTCTGAGAAGTGGGGAGTTCGAAACTATACTGTGCAAACTAATCACCGCTTGCTGGGTTTTTTTTCCTGTGAAGAGATGACTGCTGCTACAGCTACAACTTGTACTGGAGGGAGAAGCAGCGGGCGACTGGAGAAAATACTGTGAACAAGAAGACACAATAAGGAGGGTAGGAAAAACATGATAACCAATCTAGAAAACAAATGAGGTTGTGAGCAACTTCCAGGACCAGCTTGGTATTTTAGAACATACAGCTAGCATTCTGAGACCTAAACTGGCAAGCACTGAAGAAGAAGGAAGATTGATACCAAGGATAAAGCATGATTGTTTCCATGTTTACACCTACAAGCAAGTTACTAGCTTATATCTAAAAGGAAACATAAGGTTCTATAACATTACAAAAAATATTAGACAAAGAAAGTACTGAATGAAAGAAACAATATATCAATACTGAACAAAAAAACAAGGCATGACTAAAAATTGCAACACGCCAAAGCCTAGGACTGCCTCAGATGGCCCTCCTATTTGTGGGCCTCTAATAAATCTAGACATGAAAACAACAGTGTGGTATGAAATCAATACAAAGTTTTTGAGTTGCCGAGTAATCACCGATTAGACACAGGCTAATCGCCTTGCCGAACCAGCGACGAAGCCTTGCAAAAGTGACTCAACTAGCAGAGCAAGTTGTGCAACTCACCCCCCATTAGACGCTTGCGTGCTGGTTTGGGCAGTTGTCGAGGTCTTCCATGACGAATCAACCACCGTGCCACCGCCGGCTATCGATCTACCCCGCCGCTAGTTGTTGTAAGAGGGAAGAAGGTATGCGAAGAGAGAAGGGATCTGCACTGGCGGCGGCTATGTATGGTGCTGGCGACGCACTGCTGGGCAATTACCACTCTTCTATTCTTGATGGATGGTACAGATGGCTCGGATAAGTATGGACGGTTAGATACATCAAGAAAGCTAGGGTTTTCAAATGGGCCTTCATGGGCCAAATATGTCCTCCCTTATCAACTGCAATCTACCGTACCCCAGCTTGATGAAATGGGCTTTCGCCCCGCTATATAGACATAGCAACCGCCCGATACAACTGAAGAGTTCAATGCTGGGGCAAACAACACAAGCACGCCCAAGAGAAACAAAAGAGAAAGAAAGAAGAAACAAATGTCAACAATGCCGGATTGACGAAAACGATGATGATCCTCAACCGCTGTGCCCACCGAAGGATATCCACCACGCTCCTAGCACTTCAAACCTCAGCATACATAGCAACACCATCAGGAAGGAACACGACGACGATGACGCTGTTGCCCGGACAAGGTCCTAGGGTTTCCCCGGTACGCGACGGGGCGTGGAGAAGGGGAATATCCGACGCCCTTCAGGAAGGATCAGCGGCGCCCACGGGTGTCACCGCGCCGGTGCCGGCAAGCCGGCATGGATTTCTCCGGTCCGCCAAACACCCACAACCCCGGACGATCCGCCGTGCTCCACCAAACATGCGACCCACCAACATGCGCCGCCACGGTCAAGAAATCAAAATCGCCGCCTCCCCATGGAAAACGATGCGAGACCAACGAGGCCGAGAGGAAACAACCAAGAACGTGGAGCGGCAGAGTCGGCAACCACGCGGGAGAGGACAACCTCCACCGCCATCGGCAATCACCGACCGGACGTAGCAAGGGCAAAACACCAGGCCCGGCCGAGCCCGAATGGGGCTCGTGAAGCTCCCTTCGCCGCGCTGCAGTAGACGAGTTGCCGTCTTCGCAACCCCCGCATGAGCCGCCTCTCCACCCGCCGGAGCCGGAGCAAACGAGACCGAGCCTGGCCCGCCCAGACCCAGATAGGGCCCAAAATGGCCCAGATCTGGGCTGAGAGGGCGCCGGCCCGCAGCCAAGAGGCCGCGCCACCGCGCCCAAACCATCCGGAGCATCGCCGCCTCGCCCAAAGCCGCCGGAACCACCGCCGACCGAAGCGCACCGCCGCCAGCCGCCACCACCCGAGCCGGGGTGCCGCGCGTGGGGAAGGAGCCTGGGGCGCACGCCGGCAGCGGCGGGAGGGGGCTAGGGGAGAGGGGGGTCGCGGGAGGGAGCGGCGAGGAGCCCCGGTCGCCTCGCTCGGGGAGGCGACACGGGGGGACGAGCGCGGGCCTCACTAGCAAGACTAGAGCACCGGTCGGCATTGTTTGCTTCACCGTACCGCAGCTTCAGCCACCAGGACCTTGCCTAGGAACCTACCGCCACCTTGACATCACATTCAAGGTCCTCCACAACAGCAACTTTGCCCTCAACATCCTCTCACCCTCTCTGTAAATCCCCCTGACTAGTTGCGGCGACTTGGGGCGATTAGTCATAGCTAGTCGCCGAATAATCCGGGCTAAGGAGACTCAACCCGACACCATGACTCATAAACTTCGAACCAATATCATCTTTTGGTTTAGCATGAGATGCAGGCTTCCAGCTGGTGGCTTACTTCCTATAATAGATTTCTGGGAATAAAACAAGGAAAATTCTCCATAAGAAAGCAGACCACTTCAAGCAAGGGTCTGGTTCTTTGTATTTGACCAGGTTTGGAAAATAACAGAGGTGTGAATGGAGGACTCACATTAATGATAGAGGTGGTAAATTTCACTGTATTAAACAAGAAAAACGGAGAAGAGCTAAAAAATCCACATTGATCGGCAACTACCAATGGTGGGGGGCCTTCCTATACAATCACAACAAATCATGTTGCACACACTCATCTTCCTTCCATCCAATTGTCATTAGACACATTAACCAAACTATGAATGTTATTAAGGAACTAAAGCTATGTCAACTTTCTATCAGATCATACCCAGCCATAGGCAATCGCAAATCACCATGGTTATCCTACTGATTGAGCTGCATAAATAAAAGTGAGGAAATGCTTTCTAAATTTATTAGTTCACAGCCAGTTGTTCCATCTTCCACAAGCATCAATTTTGAGTAGGCCCACAGCAAAAGTATGACAATCAATATGTATAAGGCTAGTTGTAGTTGGAATATTAGGTTCTTACCTATATGGTTTCCATTTGTGTACAAAATGGTAAATTAAATAATCTACATGCTAACTGGAAACGAAACATTGTGTATAGGCTTGATGCTTAGTTTGTCTAGTTGTGGCATATGTCTACGATGAGATGTAATAATGCAACATTTGAAATAGAAAAGTAGAGAAAATCCTTGTGAAAATAGTAGCATCACATGATATGGCTAGTTTGTTGTCAATGTTATCTCCTTGTACAAGCTAACAATATTTCTGCACAATTATCCGAAATGTGAAGCTACCCCTGTTTTGTATCATGTCCTAAACTATGAACCTAACTCTGTTAGACTCATGGTTACAGTAATACCAAAACAGACGATAAAATGCTTGTTGACCAGTTGGACTGTACATTTACATCAGAAATGTTTTTCCAGCTATCTATTTTGGAAGAATTTACTGTAATGAGAACATGACAATGCCCAAGCTCGTGTGCGGCATGCGGGCGAGCTTGAATCAAGCTAAGCTCAGGAGTACCCATTCACAGCTGCCACGCATAAACAGCCGAGAAAACCCACTTACTCAGAATCAAAGCAATCGCAAGCATAGCCTAACACCACACTGTCCAACAGGTTGCTGAAAAAGCTTCGAAAGGACAGAAGCAATCGGCAGCTCAGATTCCCCAGGCCCCAATCCAGGTTGGCTCGTCCCAACATCCAACCAGCGGCACGAAAAGCGCCACCACCAAAATCTAATCTACAGGAATTCCATGGCCGACCGCGAGACCCAATGGCAGGGATCCGGAAGCAAGCCAGCCCCGCGCCCGCCCCGCGCGCGCACGGCGGCGGCCACTCGCCGTCCTTCCCACGGGAAGGGGAGAGGAGCGGGAGATGGAGAGGGTTCTAGAGGGAAAAGGGGAAGAGAGACCTGACAAAGTGACGGCGGCGGGGGGAGCAGCAACACCAGTGCGACCGGCGAAAGGAACGAAGTTAAGGTCCACTCTAAGAGCATCTCCACCCGTTGGCACCCCAGCGCTAAACGTCCCCTGGGCGAGCCGGCGATATAATCGGCGCTGGGGCGATTTTGCGCTCAGTCGTCGTCCCCAGCTCGCCCACAGGCATCGAAATTGGCTCACTTTGCGGCCCAATTTTGACGATTAAAGGGCCCATATAGAGGAGAATAGGCCCATATTCGGTGTGGTTTCGCCGTGTCTCGGCGTTCAATTATCAACAAAATTATTTCATATCACATATTTCATCACAGAAAAATCAAACACTTCCACAAAATAGTACAACAACAAATAGTTCAATAAAAATTATATAGTTCAACAAATAAAAACTCGTATTTCATCACACGGCGTCCCCCTTGAGCCTCCATAGGTGCTCAATCAGATCTTTCTGCAGTTGATGATGCACCTGTGGGTCTCGGATCTCCTGACGCATACTGAGATAGGCAGTCCAAGTTGCCGGTAGATGGTGATCAACTTCGGCTAGAGGACCCTGCCTGTAGTATGGTTCAGTATCAAACACTGGGTCTTCTTGCTCGCTCTCGATGATCATGGTGTGCAAGATGACACAGCAAGTCATAATATCCCACATTTGATCTTTGGACCAGGTCTGAGCGGGGTACCGAACAACAGCGAATCGAGATTGGAGCACACCAAATGCCCGCTCGACATCCTTCCTGCAAGCCTCCTGAACTTTCGCAAACCAGGCGTTCTTGCCTCCTGCCGCAGGGTTTGAGATCGTCTTCACAAATGTCGACCATCTCGGATAGATGCCATCTGCTAGGTAGTACCCCTTGTTGTATTGGTGCCCATTGATCTCGAAGTTCACCGGAGGAGAATGGCCCTCAACGAGCTTGGCAAAAACAGGAGAGCACTGCAGCACGTTGATGTCATTGTGAGTTCCTGGCATACCAAAGAAGGAGTGCCAAATCCAGAGGTTCTGTGTGGCTACCGCCTCAAGCACCACACTGCAACCGCCTTTGGCGCCTTTGTACATCCCCTGCCAACCAAATGGGCAATTCTTCCATTTCCAATGCATGAAGTCGATGCTTCCAAGCATCTCAGGAAATCCTCTTGTTGCATTCTGGGCTAGGATCCGAGCAGTATCTTCCGCATTGGGTGTTCTCAAGTATTGTCGCCCAAACACTGCCACCACTGCCCGACAGAACTTGTAGAAACACTCTATGTTGGTGGACTCGGCCATGCGCCCATAGTCGTCGAGTGAATCACCGGGAGCTCCATATGCAAGCATCCTCATCGATGTCGTGCACTTCTGGATGGAGGTGAATCCAAGAGCGCCAGTGCAATCCATCTTGCACTTGAAGTAGTTGTCGAACTCCCGGATGGAATTCACAATCCTGAGGAAGAGCTTTCGGCTCATCCGATAACGGCGCCGAAATGTTTTCTCACCGTGAAGTGGAGCATCGGCGAAGTAGTCGGAGTAGAGCATGCAGTAGCCTTCAAGACGAAGCCGGTTCTTTGCTTTCAACCGCCCCGGCGCCGAGCCACCTCGCCGCGGCTTTTCATTGCTCGCCAGCAGCTGGGCGAGGGCGGCGAGCACCATGAGATGCTCTTCTTCCTAGACGTTGGCCGCGGCGAGCTCTTCCTCGTCATCCGAGTCCATCGCCGAGACAGGCAAAACGCCGAACACCTTGCGCTCGGTGGGCGTGTACCCGCCGCTAAACCGCGCCTCCGCGGCCGGATACGGCGGCCGGAAATGCCCAGCTGCTGTGGGAGGGGCTGCCACGGCGGAGCGCTGCTATTTTCCGACGGGGAATGGCTATCTAACGGAGTAGGGCGGCGGCCGTCGCCGGGATATAGCTAGTGGTGGCCGAGGGCGTGGGGGTGCGAGGCGAGTCGGGGGGAAGAAAACTGACTTTTCCCCTGCCGGTGTGGGCCAGGCGTGCTTTTCCCTAGCGCCGGAGCCCCCAACTGCTCCCCAGCGCGCCGCGTTCGGCCTGTGACCGCCGGGTGGAAAAAAGGTCCGAACCGGCGATTTTCGGCGTCCTGGGGGCGCGACTGGGCCGTTTTTTAGGCGCCGGCGCCGAAAAAGTGGCCCTGGGGGCCTGTTGGCGGCGCGGCTGGAGATGCTCTAAGAGCATCTCAACTCAAGATGGCAATATTCCCCGTGGGGATGGGTACCCGCGGGGATTTACCCGTCATGGAGCGGGGATGGGGGGCAAATTATCCCCATGGGTATTGTTTGGTGGGTACCCGTTAGTCTCGCGGGGCGGGGTTGGGTATAAAATCCTCTCCGTGGGGACTCCATGGATACCCGAAAACTATGCCTTTTATACTATAAATGCAAAATATATAGATTAATACGTAGATAATTCACACAATTATATTTCTCCACCTCTCCCAACAACCATATATTCTCCAATCTCACCTATCCTAGTTAGCTTCGAAATCCCATGGATACCCGACGGGTACCGGGTACCCGCTATTAACGGGGATGGGGGCATTTTGTCCCCGCGAAGCTTCATGGGATCACGGGGATGGGGATTGGCGGGGATCGGGGCGGGGATGGTGGAGTCATCCCCGGTCATCCCCGTCCCCGTTGCCACCTTGAGTCTTAACAGACCCCTATAATGCCCTCACCTCCAAAATAACCGTCGAAATACGGATCCGCACGAAAAATATTGTCTAATCAGATCTTGCAAACACGCGAACCAACCTGTGGTTGGATGGTTAGAGGGATTGTGGTATCCCCAGGCCACCAGGGTTCAAATCCTGGTACTCGCATTTATTCTTGGATTTATTCCAGTATTTCCGACGATGCGCATTCAGTGGGAGGAGACGTTCCCGTCGACGACGAGGTGCCTACGGTGACTTCGTAACTTTCAAGATGATATGCCGGCTCAGTCTTTCGGAGGTGCTCATAGGGGTAGGGTGTGCGTGTGTGCGTTCATAGGGGTGAGTGTATGCGCATGTATATGAGCGCTTGCGTCTATACTGATGCTAAAAAAAAGATCCTGCAAACACGTTCGATCCGTAAAAAAAATTGCGGGGCGCGGCAAAAATTCGCCCTCAACCTTTAAATTCACGGGGTGGGAGGCTGGCCCGAACTCGTCCCCTATCCGCAGCGAGATTTGGCGCGAGGAAAATTTCCGCGCGGCCGTTCCCGCTTCCCCCGTCGGCCGCCATTGCCCCGCCACCACCCGCTGCGGTCCATCTTCCCCAGCCATTCTTCGCCGCCATGGAAGTCTCCCAGCCATCCCCGTCAACATGGAGGTCGCGCACGCGCAATCCCCTCAGGCAGATCTCGTTGCCGTTCATGTCGCCCCCGTCGTCGCTCAAGGCACCACCGTGCCTGCCCGCAAGCGGTAGGGAAACATGGTTGTGCAGGGCAGAAATTCAGCTGGCCCCATCGGGAAGGCATGCGCGTCGGGCGCCGCCGCTGCTGTGCGATCTGCCCGGCCGGCGCCAGAGAAGGTGGGCAATGTTTCAGGCGAGAAGCGCAAGAAGGTTCCTACGAAAAGGCCGGCACCTTCATCCACTCCCTCCGCCTCGGCAAGAGATTCGCGGACAATGGCGTTCGACGGCGCTGCTTTCACCGCAGGCGAGGTGTTCGATGAAATGGTCGGAAGGTATGCATCTTCGATCCCCTTCTACTTGCTTCGCTTTTCGCCATTGTGGTAGCTGATGACTTGATGTCACTCACTGTAGTGGTGGTTCGAACAATGCCACTGCCGAGTTCGTCAACTTGTTGGACACCAACAACGTCGACATCGATCAAGCCATGTTTGCTGATTTCAATTACAATGAAATGGAGGGTGCCCTAGTAGAAAACAAGGCTTTGGTCCAGGCCAGATTAGAGCTTTAGTCCCGGTCCAATTACGAACCGAGACTAATGGGTGCATCAGTCCCAGTTCTAGTGGCCAGGGAGCCAGCCGAGCCTCGGCAGACACTAGTCCCGGTTCGCCCGGCCCCTTTAGTCTCGGTTCCAGACACGAACCGAGACTAAAGATCCTCGTTCCCGGCACAACCCCTTTAGTCCTGGTTGGTGGCTAGGACCGGGACTAAAGGTTAGTCTTCTGTCTCGGTTCTAGTCACCAACCGGGACTAAAGAGATGCCTATATATATGCTCGCCCCTGCCCGCTCACTCCTCTGTTTTTTGTCCGGCCGGTGTATGGGAGGTGTGTGCTGCTCTGCTCTCACCTCCTATGCACATGATGTTGGAAATATGCCCTAGAGGTAATAATAAAATGTTTATTATTATATTTACTTGTTCATGATAATTGTCTATGTTCATGCTATAATTGTATTAACCGGAAACCGTAATACATGTGTGAATACATAGACCACAACATGTCCCTAGTGAGCCTCTAGTTGACTAGCTCGTTGATCAATAGATGGTTGTGGTTTCCTAACCATGGACATTGGATGTCGTTGATAACGGGATCACATCACTAGGAGAATGATGTGATGGACAAAACTCAATCCTAAGCATAGCACAAGATCATGTAGTTCGTTTGCTAGAGCTTTTCTAATGTCAAGTATCATTTCCTTAGACCATGAGATTGTGCAACTCCCGGATACTGATACGTCTCCAACGTATCTATAATTTTTGATTGTTCCATGCTACTATTTATGAAGTCTTGAATGTTTAATTGGCTTTATCATTCACTTTTATATTATTTTTGGGACTGACCTACTAACCCAAAGGCCCGGTCCACATTGTTGTTTTTTTGCCTATTTCAGGGTTTTGCAGAAAAGGAATATCAAACGGAGTCCAAACGGAATGAAACCTTCGCGAGATATATTTTTGGAGGAAATCACGCAGGATAGACTTCGGGGCCAAGCCAGGAGACAGAAGGGCCACCCTCGAGGGTGGGGGGCGCGCCACCCTTCCCAGGGCGCGCCCCCTGCCTCGAGGGAAGCCCCGGTGGCCCCTGGTGCCCCTCTTCTTCCTATATATACCTACGTACCCCTGAAACTCCAACAATAGAGAGAAAACCCTAATTCCACCGCCGTAGCTGCTGTTCCCGTGGAGATCCCATCTTGGAGCCTGTTCCGGGTGGGGGATCCATCACAGAGGCCTTCATCATCATCATCATCATCATCATCGCCCTCACCATGAGTTGTGAGTAGTTTACCACAGACCTTCGGGTCCATAGCTAGTATCTAGATGGCTTCTTCTCTCTCTCTGGATCTCAATACAAAGTTCTCCTCGGTCTTCGAGGAGATCTATTCGATGTAATCTCTTTTTGCGGTGTGTTTGTCGAGATCCGATGAATTGTGAGTTTATGATCAAGGTTATCTACCAAAGATATTTGGTTCTTCTCTGAACTTTGTATGTGTGCTCATAATATCCTTGCAAGTCTCTTCGAATTATTGGTTTGGTTTGGCCTGCTAGATCTATAGTTCTTGCAATGGGAGAAATGCTTGTCTTTGGGTTCAATCTTGCGGTGTCCTTTCCCAGTGACAGTAGGGGCAGCAAGGCACGTATTGTATTGTTGCCATCGAGGATAAAAATATGGGGTTTTCATCATATTGCTTTATTTTATCCCTCTACATCATGTCATCTTTCTTAAGGCGTTACTCTGTTCGTATGAACTTAATACACTAGATGCATGTTGGATATCGGTCGATGTGTGGAGTAATAGTAGTAGATGTAGAATCGTTTCGGTCTACTTGTCTCGGACGTGATGCCTATATACAATGATCATGCCTAGATAGTCTCCTAATTATTCGCTTTTCTACCAATTGCTCGACAGTAATTTGTTTACCCGTCGTAGAATACCGCTATCATGAGAGAAGCCACTAGAGAAAATATGGCCCCCGGGTCTATCTTTATCATATTACTTTCTCGTCAATTTCCATCACCGCTTTTATTTTGTTGTTTTATTAAACCAAAAATACCAAAAATATTATCTTATCACCACTATCAGATCTCACTATCGTAAGTGACCGTAAAGGGATTGACAACCCCTTATCGCATTGGCTGCGAAGTTTTTATTTGTTTGTGCAGGCGCGAGGGACTGGCGCGTGGTCTCCTACTGGATTGATACATTGGTTCTCAAAAATTGAGGAAAATACTTACGCTACTGTGCTGCATCTCCCTTTCCTCTTTGAGGGAATACAACGCAAGCTCAAGAGGCAGCAAGAAGAATTTATGGCGTCGTTGCCGGGGAGGCTTACGCAAAAGTCATATACCAACTACCTATCACAAACCATTATCCTTCGCATTACATTTTTTTGCCTCTCGTTTTCCTCTCCCCCACTTCACTCTTGCCGTGTTATTTGCCCTTCTTCCGCCGTGTGTTTTCCATTCGCTTGCTTCTTGTTTGCTTGTGTTGCTATGTGCCCTCAATTAGCTTGCATCTTCTCTTGCTAAAGTATGGATCCTCGTCCACTTGCTAATCTCTTTAAGAGATCCAATTATGTTGAACCTATTGCTAGTGAGCTGCGTGCACTAGATTATCTTTATGGGGTTTTTCTTGAAATTTATGAATCTAAAAATTGTGAGGAATTGTTAAAAGCAAAAGTGATTCATGATAGCTTGTTTAATAAAAAGCATGATTGCAATGATGTTACTATAAATTCTATTGATGTCAATTGTGCTAATGATATGCAAAACCCTAAGCTTGGGGATGCTTGTTTTGCTATGGCTACTACTTGTTGCAATGATCATGATTGGGGTGATTCTTCTTATGATCTTGAAAATTTATTTAACCCTCATGATGAATATGAGATTGATAATGTTTGCAATAATATTGAAAGTGGGTTTGGAAGAGTGTCAACTTTAGATCCAACATATTTGGAGAATATTCAATCTTATGGAATTCTTTATAAAAGTGGGTTTGGAGAGGTCATGACTTTAGTTAGTGTTAAAACCACTATTTTGGAAGAATGTCAACTTTGCATGCATGTGGATCGTGTTGAGAATATGTTATGTGATAGCTATTTTCTTGAATTTGATCATGATACTACATGCAATTATTATGAGAGAGGAAAATATGGTTGTAGAAATTTTCATGTTACTAAATTACCTCTCGTTATGTTGAGATTGCTATTGTTTCTTTCTTCTTCCTTGCATAGGCTAGATCTTGCTTGTCTTGCTAATTTGTTTTCCTATAAAATGCCTATGCATAAGAAGTATGTTAGACTTAGATGTGTTTGCCATGTGCTTTGATGCTCTCCTTGTGCTTCAATTCTTGTCTTTCATGAGAGCATCACTAAAATCGTGCCTAGCTAGGGGCGTAAAACGATAGCACATGTTGGGAGGCAACCCAATTTTATGTTTTTTGTTTTTGTTACTATTAGGTAATAAATATTGCATCTAGCCTCTGATTAGATGTGTTTTCATGTTTTGTTTAGTGTGTGTGCCAAGTAGAACCTTTGGTAAGACTTGTGTGAAGTTTATTTGATCTTGCTGTGAAAAACAGAATCATTAGCACTCGCTAAAGTAGTCTTCAGATTTTACTGGAGCATGATTTTTAGTTGATTCTTTTTGCTGCTGATTGGTAGACAAATTGCGCAAATTTACCAATTTATTTTGAATTTTTTGGAGTTCCAGAAGTAGGCAAACCCAGCAGATTACTACAGACTGTTCTGTTTTAGACAGATTCTGTTTTTTGTGTGTTGTTTGCTTATTCCGATGCATCTATGGGTAATATAGGAACATACGAACCATAGAGAACTTGGAGTACAGTAGGTTTAACACCAATATAAAAAATGAATGAATTCCTTGCTGTACCTTTGAGTGGTGGTTTGCTTTCTCTTACTAACGGAGCTCACGAGAATTTTTTTCTAAGTTTTGTGTTGTGAAGTTTTCAAGTTTTGAGTATTGCTTTGATGGACTATGGAACAAGGAGTAGCAAAGGCCCAAGCTTGGGGATGCCCATGGAACCCCAAGTAAAATCAAGGTAATCAAAATCCTAAGCTTGGGGATGCCCCGGGAAGTCATCCCCTCTTTCGTCTTCATCCATCGGTAACTATACTTGGAGCAATATTTTTATTCGCAACATGCTATGTGTTTTGCTTGGAGCGTCATGTATAATTTGAGTCTTTGCTTGTTAGTTTGCCACAATCATCCTTGCTGGACACACCTATTTGAGAGAGTTAAATATGGCCTAGAAATTATTAGAACACTCTATGTGCTTCACTTATATCTTTTGAGTTGAATAGCTTTTGCTCTAGTGCTTCACTTATATCTTTTAGAGCATAGCGGTGGTTATATTTTGTAGAAATTGTTAAACTCTCATGCTTCACTTAGATCCATTTGAGAGTCTATTAAAACAGCATGGTAATGTGTTTAGGCTAAAGAAACTAGTCTTCACATGATAAACATCCAATGTCAATGTAGTAAAAAAATGGGATAATTAATTTGGTGCCCTTAGTTGTGTCCCACTCGGCAGTTTTGCCCCTAATTTCGAAAAACCCTTGGTCTTGCCCAAGTGCGTTTGGTCCCCTTATGCTTTTGCCCTTCCGTTCCAATTCCGTTCGGTCAAAGGCGTTTGAACGTTAGTCCGGCATTATTTGGACCATTTTGCCCCTGCTTAGGTACTGGCAATGACCGGTCAAATAGGGCAACTGGATCAGTGGGTCCACCTATCATAGAGTGAATGTTCTTTTCTAGTTGCCTCACTAGCACGTATGGCCCATATGTCATGAAAATAAAACCTTCCTCCCGATCCCTTTCCTAACTGATCTAGATCGGGATCCCGATCTGCCTCACCATCGGGAATCCCTCCTCGCGCTAGCTACTTTTGTCGCCGGCAGTGTCCGTACAGGGACATGGCGAAGTGCGCCAGAGAGCGATGCCGGGGACGTGGAGCAGCTGCTTCGGCGGGGCTCGTGTACGCGGCCGCCCGATGTGGTGACTTGCCGGAGCTGCCAGACTCCCGCGACCTCCTCGCCGTGCCGGAGCTGCAGGACGCCCGCGCCTTCCTCGCCGCCAAGTTCGGAAGGGCTTCGCGTCCACCGCTGCAAAGCTGCAGCGCCATGCCTCGGGACCAACCTCTAGCGCCCTGACTCGGTGTCTGCGGCAGCAGGCTCACCTGCGCCTCGCCTGCGCCGCCGCCAGGAGAGGATCTGGTGCCTACCCAGGCCACCGCGACGCTGGACCATCGCCGGCAACAAGCAGCAGGACCGCGCCGCCTTTCTCCTTTCTTTCCTCCCTCTGTTTCTTCCCATCTGAGTGTGCTGCCATTCTCTCACAGGTTCAGGCCACCATGGCCATGGCGCCCTGAGCCTCAGGACGAAAACAACTACTGATCTGCCTCGCCGCCAGTCGCCGGCGCCTCCCCGACCTCCACCCATGCGGTATCCGGCCCACACCGAGTCTCCCGTGGCTAGATCCGCCCGTCTCCGCACCGCGCCCGCATGCCCCATGCCGGTTCAGGCCTCCCGTTGTAGTTGACCTCGTCCGATGCCGCCTCGCGCCCTCCGGCCTTGCTCGCCAACTCGCCGGCCTGCCCCGACTTTCCGATGGCAATTTCTCGCCGTCGATGTGGTTGTTTGCCCAGTGGCAGAGAGAGTGAGAGAGAGGGGAGAGGAGAGAGAGACTAATTTTTCTATTTGCCTTTTTTTATTTTCTATATGTAGTTTGGACCCACTTGTAAGTGTCATGTTTTCTCTTTTTTTATTTTTATTGTAAGGAGGGGCAAAATTGTCTAGAGAAATATCTCTCTAACGGTCAAACGTCGTTGACCGGACGGAATTGAGACGGAAGGGCAAAAGCATAAGAGAACCAAATGCACTTGGGCAAGACCAAGGGTTTTTGGAAATTAGGGGCAAAACTGTCGAGTGTGACCCAACTAAGGGCATAAAATCAATTCTCCCTAAAAAAATCACACCAAGTGCATTGAATAGAATGAGATGTTGGATGCTTGATAATTGTTTTGAGACATGAGGATAGTGATATTAGAGTCATGCTAGTGGAGTTATTATGAAATTGAAGAATACTTGTGTTAAGGTTAGTGATTCCCGTATCATGCACGTATGGTGAACCGCTATGTGACGAAGTTAGAGCATGAGGTATTTGTAGAGTGCCAACCTTTGTGTGGAGGTCGGGGGCGCGCGATGGTTAACTCCTACCAACCTTCCCCCTATGAGCATGCGTTGATTACTTTGTTTTTGATGACTCGTAATTTTTTGCAATAAGTATATGTGTTCTTATGACTAATGTTGAGTCCATGGATTATACGCACTCTCACCCTTTCATCATTGCTAGCCTCTCTTGTACCGTGCAACTTTCGCCGGTACCATAAACCACTATATATCCTTCCTCAAAACAGCCACCATACCTACCTTTCATGGCATTTCCATAGCCATTCCGAGATATATTGTCATGCAACTTTCCACCGTTCCGTTCATATGGCACACCTCATATTGTCATAGTGCCATGCATGATCATGTAGTTGACATCGTAGTTGTGGCAAAGCCACCATGCATAATTTTTCATACATGCCACACATGATTCATTGCTTATGCCGGTACACCGTCGGAGGCACACATGTAGAGTCATACTTGTTGTAGTATCGAGTTGTAATATCGAGTTGTAATAAAAAGTGTGATGATCATCATTACTAGAGCATTGTCCCGCGTGAGGAAAGGCCAATAAAAAAAGAGATGGCCCAAAAAAAATATAGAGAGGGGCTAATAAAAAAATGAGAAAGCCCCTCCAAAAAAAGAAAAAAAATGAGAGAAAAGAGAGAAGGGACAATGCTACTATCTTTTTCCACACTTGTGCTTCAAAGTAGCACCATGATCTTCATTGTAGAGAGTCTCATGATTAGTCACTTTCATATACCAGTGGTAATTTTCATTATAGAACTTGGCTTGTATATTCAAATGATGGGCTTCCTCAAATGCCCTAGGTATTCATGAGCAAGCAAGTTGGATGCACACCCACTAGTTCCTTTTGTTGATTTCATTCATATTTAGCTCCAGTGCATCCATTGCATGGCAATCCCTACTCACTCACATTGATATCTATTGATGGGCATCTCCATAGCCCGTTGATATGCCTAGTCGATGTGAGACTATCTTCCTCTTTTTGTCTTCTCCACAACCACCTCTATTCCACCCATAGTGCTATATCCATGGCTCACGCTCATGTATTGCGTGGAAGTTGAAAGGTTTGAAAAGAATAGAGTATGAAAACAAGTGCTTGGCTGAAATCGGGGTTGTGCATGATATGAATATTTTGTGTGATGAAGAGGGAGCATAGCCAGACCATGTGATTTTGTAGGGATAACTTCCTTTAGCCATAGTATTTTGAGAAGCCATGATTGCTTTGTTAGTATTGCTTGAAGTATTGTTATTTCTTATGTCAATATAGACTTTTATCTTGAAACCTTCATATCTGAACATTCATGCCACAATTAAGAGAATTACATTGAAAAACTATATTGGTTAGCATTCCACATCAAAAATTCTTTCTTTATCATTTACCTACTCGAGGACGAGGAGGAATTAAGCTTGGGGATGCTTGATACGTCTCCAATGTATCTATAATTTTTTATTGTTCCATGCTATTATTTTTGAAGTCTTGGATGTTTAATGGACTTTATAATTCACTTTTATATCATTTTTGGGACTAACCTACTAACCCAAAGGCCCAGTCCAGATTGCTGTTTTTTTGCCTATTTCAGGGTTTTGCAGAAAAGGAATATCAAACGGAGTCCAAATGGAATGAAACCTTCGCGAGAGATATTTTTGGAGGAAATCACGCAGGATAGACTTCGGGGCCAAGCCAGGAGACAGAAGGGCCACCCTCGAGGGTGGGGGGCGCGCCCCCTGCCTCGAGGGCAGCCCCGGTGCCCCCTTGTGCCCCTCTTCTTTCTATATATACCTACGTACCCCAAAAACTCCAACAACAGAGAGAAAACCCTAATTCCACCACCGTAGCTGCTGTTACCGTGGAGATCCCATCTTGGAGCCTGTTCCGGGAGGGGGGTCCATCACGGAGGCCTTCATCATCATCATCATCATCATCGCCCTCACCATGAGTTGTGAGTATTTTACCACAGACCTTCGGGTCCATAGCTAGTATCTAGATGGCTTCTTCTCTCTCTCTCTCTGCATCTCAATACAAAGTTCTCCTCGATCTTCGAGGAGATCTATTCGATGTAATCTCTTTTTGCGGTGTGTTTGTCGAGATCCGATGAATTGTGAGTTTATGATCAAGGTTATCTATGAAAGATATTTGGTTCTTCTCTGAACTTTTTATGTGTGCTCATAATATCCTTGCAAGTCTCTTCGAATTATTGGATTGGTTTGGCCTACTAGATCTATAGTTCTTGCAATGGGAGAAGTGCTTGGCTTTGGGTTCAATCTTGCGGTGTCCTTTCCCAGTGACAGTAGGGGCAGCAAGGCACGTATTGTATTGTTGCCATCGAGGATAAAAAGATGGGGTTTTCATCATATTGCTTGAGTTTATCCCTCTACATCATGTCATCTTTCTTAAGGCGTTACTCTGTTCGTATGAACTTAATACACTAGATGCATGCTGGATAATGGTCGATGTGTGGAGTAATAGTAGTAGATGCAGAATCGTTTCGGTCTACATGTCTCGGACGTGATGCCTATATACAATGATCATGCCTAGATAGTCACATAATTATTCGCTTTTCTATCAATTGCTCGACAGTAATTTGCTTACCCGCCGTAGAATACCGGTATCATGAGAGAAGCCACTAGAGAAAACTATGGCCCTCGGGTCTATCTTTATCATATTACTTTCTCGTCAATTTCCATCACCGCTTTTATTTTGCTGTTATATTAAACCAAAAATACCAAAAATATTATCATATCACCACTATCAGATCTCACTATCGTAAGTGACCGTAAAGGGATTGACAACCCCTTATCGTGTTGGCTGCGAAGTTCTTATTTGTTTGTGCAGGTGCGAGGGACTGGCGCGTGGTCTCCTACTGGATTGATACCTTGGTTCTCAAAAACTGAGGGAAATACTTACGCTACTGTGTTGCATCTCCCTTTCCTCTTCGAGGGAATACAACGCAAGCTCAAGAGGTAGCAGATACCGTAGGAATGCTTTGGGTGTATCAAATGTCACAATGTAACTGGGTGAATATAAAGGTGCACTACAGGTATCTCCGAAAGTGTGTGTTGGGTTGGCACGAATCGAGATTGGGATTTGTCACTCCGTATTACAGAGAGGTATCTCTGGGCCCACTCGGTAATGCATCATCATAATGAGCTGTAACATCCCGAATTTCCAATTTGGAATGTTATACATTAGATCGCCATGCATATCATATTTTCTTGCTTTTGGTGAATCCAAGTAAATCCTACGCAACTCAAGGACCCTCGGAGAGAGTTGGGGATTTCGATATTTTCATGTTTGAGGTTTCTCAAATTTTGAAAATAGGATCATTTGATTTTATTTATTTTATCTTCAAGTATTTCTATTATGAAACTATGAGATAGGGAGTAAAATGACTCTCCCAAAAATAAAGAAATACTGAGGATTTAATAAAAAATGAAATAAGTTTTCTTAGCAGTTTTATTTGAATTAGGAAAAATTGCATGTTTTCAAAAATGCATTTAGTGCCAAAAAAATGTTCATCTTGTTCTAAATATTCGATTTAGACGGTGAAAATTTGTTTTGGGAATTTTAGATTTTTATTTTATTTTCTAGGATTTTCGTAGCTTCGGCGTTTAAAAAAAAGGAGACCCAAGCCCGACTGGGCCGAAGGCCCAGCCGAGCCAGGCCCGCGCCGCCACTGCCGCCTTCCCCGCGCCGCGCGCCCGTGCCCGAGGCGGACTCCGCAGCCGCCGCCGGTTGCTTGCCCCCTCCCCCAAGCAACAGGCCCCCCTCTATATATATCGCCGCCCCCGCCCCCTCTCGCACCCCGCCGCCGCAGCACCACCCCGCTGCCGCAGCACACCGCCGCCGCAGCAGCACACCGCCGTC
>LR738709.1:591436528-591459294 GCA_902687465.1 Secale cereale | reverse complement strand
CCTCTCGCACCCCGCCGCCGCAGCACCACCCCGCTGCCGCAGCACACCGCCGCCGCAGCAGCACACCGCCGTCGCCGCAAGCCCGCCCCACCGTCGCAGCACCACCCCGCCGCCGCCGCCGCTTGCCGCAGCAGCAGCCGCCGTCGCAGCCCCATCGCCTGCCACCGCCCGCCGCCACCCGCCGCCGACGCCCTCCCGCCGGACCCGACAAGGTAGCCGCGCCGCCGCCGGTTTTCGGTAGTAAACCGCCCGGTTTTTTTTGAACCCTAGTTCATTTTTTTTGTTAGATCGATTTTTTTTCTTTTCCCGATTTAGTTTTTTAGCGAGCGTTAAAACGTTCGTTCGTTTTAACGAACGGGTTCGTCGTTTAGTCTCAGCTGACGAACGTCCATTCGTTAAGCTGTTTTAGTTTTCTTTTCGTAGTTATTTTTGTGATCGCGATTTCTGATCCGATCTTCGTTCTAGTTTATCTTTTTGCTCGTTTATCGGAATCAGGCGATTCAAGCGCCTGGAGTTTCGTCTCGAAACCCTCTTTCCGTTTAACCTAGTCACCTAAGCGTTTGCCTCTGTTAAATTTGGACTTAGGTCCAGATTGGTACGGTAGTTGTTTCTCTTTCGCCGTTTGACTTTCGTTGATTCGTTTGGTTTGTTTCATTTGCAAACCGGAGTTCTTAAGTTGAACTTTCTGGTTAGATCTCTTATTTGAGTTTTACCCGTGCATTAGTTTAGTACTTATTGTGTGCTTGTTTGGTTGCGATAGAGTACCCGGAGTGCGCCGCTTGCTACTTTGATCATACTTCCAATACCCAGTTTTCATTCCATTAGTATTATCCTCAAACACATTGCATAAGTAGGATCTGATAACATGTGGGACTGGGAAGTAGATGAGGTAGTACCTATTACCTGCATTATTTTCAAACCCTTGGGAGTTACTTCTACGTTTGCTAATAGGTTATGCTATGCTCGTAGACGTGGATTGGGTGAGTGTATCCATGACAGATGTGAGATTGTTAATTAATGGTTCAACTTAAGGTGGCAACTTAAATACACATCTGGGTGGATTGAGGCACCTGGGTATTCCAACGATTGCCTGTTTTTCTTTATGGACCGCCACCCAGGCTCAAAGGGATCATGAGATTATTCATACTAGAAACTTCCGTGTGCAGCCACAAGCTATTATGGGCTCTAGCATAGTTGACTAAGTCGTGCGAACTCTTATAGTGGTGGACTAGCAGATGTAGGGGATGTAGGTTGGTACGGTCCACCCGTTCGTAAGGTGCTAGTGCTTCTGAAAGACTATGTCTTGGTCATCCGTTTCTCAAACAACAGGTAGTGCGAGAATCCCAATGGAGGAGATCGAGTCTTGTGGGGAAAAGTGCACAAACCTCTGCAGAGTGTACAAACTGATCATGATTAGCCGTGTCCCCGGTTATGGACGTCTTGAGTATCTAGTACTTGGATTATCATGTGAATCTCATCATGTTACTTTAATTAATATTGTTGGGTTAATGTTTACTTTAATTGGTATTGAGTTGGGTGAACCTTCTCAATGATGTTTCAACTACCATGATAGTTAATTAAAATCTATTCCTTTGCAGTAGGGAAAAATTGGCTTTACGCAAAAAATGTAACCATAGAGCTTTCCACCAGCCATATTGCATATAATATAGCTTTACTTTTGTTACTCTCTATGTGTTACTTTGCCAGCATATTCCATGTGCTGACCCGTTTTCGGGCTGGAACGTTCATGTTCAGACTTTTCAGACGACGAGTAAGGTGCCTCTTAGGTCGTGGTTCTATACTCAATGATGTCGTTGGAGTTGATGGACTCACTTATCTTCCAAGCGTTCCGCTGTTATCGTTGTTAGATGGCCTTAAGCCATTTTTATCGTCATAAGTTCATCGTTGGAACTATCGATGTAATAAGTGTGTGATTGCCACTCTGTTATAAATCCTTCAAGTACTGTGTGTGTCAGCATTACTGATCCAGGGATGACACTGATGCACAGAGATTGGACTGTTTGAGGTCTGGTCGCTACAAGATGGTATCAGAGCACACGCTGACTGTAGGACACGATCACTAAGCTAAAACCCTAGAGCACTTCTCTTTTTTGACTCCTCATCTTTTCTACTCTTTTAGGATGGTGGATGCAAGGAACAAGTTCACGCAACCTGATGAAGATACACCATTTGGACGACACCTGAAGGAAGTCACTAGATATCTAAACATTGGACTACCCAGTTTCACCGGAACCTACAACGCCACTTTACCTGAAGAGGAGCGCTGGTTGATTCAAGCTCAAGTTCCAGGAAGGACGTTCATGCCCGTCATCGTACCCATAGAATTTTCCTTTAATGCGCCTACATGGAGCCTAGGCAGGAGCATGGCAGCCCACATCACTATGGGAAGGATTGGAGAAATCTACAAGCAGGAGCTAAAGGACACCATCTACCAGATTTGTGGACGTCGAGATGAGCGGTGGGACATGATCAACACCCGGAAGGACAGGTCCATTGCCGCGTTCATTCAAGAGTTAAACCAGCACATTCGTCGCCAGGAGCACCAGATGTGTGCCGGGATGATAGACTTGAAGAAAGCACTAACCAGAAACTTGGAGTTAGAGGAGGAACTCAAGTAAACACACGACGGATACGAGGAGGAGATGTTAATACTTGTGGAGAAGAATGATGATTTGACACGAAAGCTAGGAGTATTCATGGGAGATCCAGCACCAGGAGGGGAAGAAGAGGAAGAAGAACCCAAGGAGATATGCCCTGAAGACTACATCATCCTTGACGACACGGACTCAGACCCCGATGATAGCGATGATGAGGACTATGAAGATGAAGCTGGAGCTGACATCATGGAATCCTCTGCCGATCAAAATTTCTAGAAGACCTTCCTATGACTAGTAGTTTTTCCCATTTAGTAGACTTAGAGCACTTTTGTAACGTTATATCCGTGTAAGCCCTTGTTTTGAATTGATATTGTGTGATATGTTTGTGTTTGTCTCATGTGCATTTGGGTAGTGATTTTTCCCTTAGACCTCTTTTCTATTCTAATCTCTTCCCTCTACACCCATCAGATGCCTCCAAGACGTGAGCCCGGATTTGAGTTTCCCCCTGAGCTCACTCAGTTGATCCAGCAGCAGAACACTTTGATGCAACTTCTTGTCCAGAACACTCAGAACAACCAGAACAACAACAACCCTCCACCACCACCACCCGTGGATAACCTGACCCGTTTCTTAAGGTTACAACCACCGGTGTTTGCTAGTAGCACTGAACCAATAGTCGCTGATGACTGGCTGCGCAAGATTGGAAGGGATTTGACCACTGCTAACTGCTGGGATGCTGAGAAGGTGCGTTTTGCCCCACATCAGTTGTCTGGACCAGCCGCAGCGTGGTGGGAGAATTACACAACCACTTTTCCCATATCCAATGTTACTTGGGATCAGTTTCAGCAAGCTTTTCGTACCGCCCATGTCTCAACTAGAGCTATGAGCATGAAGAAGCGGGAGTTTCGCAATTTGTGCCAAGGCAATCGTACTGTGGCTCAGTACGTAGATGAGTTTAGTACCCTATCCCGTTATGCCCCAGATGATGTGGCCACAGATGCCACTAAGCAAGAAAGATTTATGGAAGGGCTGAATGATGAGATGAGCATACAGTTGATGGTAGCAAGCTTCAACAACTACCAGGAACTGGTTGATCGAGATCTAATGATTGAAGGGAAGCATCAACAGATTGAAAATCTCTAGAGGAAGTATGGACAAGGAAAGTACAATTCTGGAGCTCAACAAAAGCCACGTTTTACCCCTAAACCGGTAGGACAATTTCAACATACCCATGGAGGAGGTAGCTCGCACAATCATAATGGCCCCAAGAATGGTAATGGGAATGGAGGAAGCAACGGACAGAACCGCACCAACCCAACAACTCCAGCCAAGCGAGACCTGAGTCAAGTCACTTGCTTTAAGTGCCAGAAGACGGGACATTACGCCAATGAATGTCCATAAGCCCAGAATGGAAATGGCAATGTAAGCTCTGGAAAGAAGCCGAACCCTTTCAATAGGGGGCAAGTGAACCACGTTAGCGTGGAGGAGGTTGAAGCTCAGCCAGATGCAGTAATAGGTAAGTTTTTAGTTAAGTCCTTTACTGCACTCGTTCTTTTTGATACTGGTGCAACGCATTCATACATTTCAAGGGGATTTGTGGATAAGTATAAACTGCCAACCCAAGCCCTTAGGTCACCCATGTTAGTAACCTCACCTGGAGCAGAGTATATGGCTAAGTTATGGTGTGATCAGTTGCCATTAAGGATTGGTAACTACACATTCCCTTCGGACCTAATAGTATTGGAATCTCAAGGATTGGATGTGATATTAGGCATGGATTGGTTATCTAAGTACGAAGGGAACATTGAATGCGCCAGTAAGTCCATTTTGCTTACCACGCCAGAAGGAAGAAGGATCAAGTATGTATCCCGGCATGTGCCGAAAAGGAACGGAGTAAATTATTTATCAGGAGTTGTTCAGGAGGAAGTACCAGTGGTGAAAGATTTCCCGGACGTATTTCCAGAGGAACTGCCAGGCATGCCACCAGATAGAGATATTGAGTTTTTGATTGACCTTTTGCCAGGCACAGGGCCAATTTCTAAGAGACCATACAGGATTCCCGCCAAGGATTTGGAGGAGATTAAGAAATAGATTAAGGAGTTACTGGATAAAGGTTACATTCGCTTAAGTTCTTTGCCTTGGGGTTCGCCAGTACTTCTAGTGGAAAAGAAGGACGGATCGTTAAGAATGGTTGTTGATTATAGAGGGTTGAATGAAGTAACAATCAAGAACAAGTACCCACTGCCGATGATCAATGATCTGTTCGATAGATTGCAAGGAGCTAAGGTATTTTCCAAGATCGATGTGCGATCAGGGTACCATCAATTGAAGATTCGAGAGCAGGATATACCTAAGACGGCCTTTACCACTAGGTATGGGTTGTACGAGTATACCGTTATGTATTTTGGTCTGACTAAGGCACCAGCATACTTTATGAACCTGATGAACAAGGTGTTTATGGAGTTTTTGGATAAGTTCGTCGTGGTGTTCATAGATGATATATTGATCTTCTCAAAGGATGAAGAGGAACATGCAGAGCATTTGCGTTTGGTATTGGAGAAGCTTAGAGAACATCAGTTGTATGCCAAGTTTAGCAAATGCGAGTTTTGGTTGAAGGAAGTTGGATTCCTCGGACACGTTATATCTGGAGAGGGAATAGCAGTAGATCCCGCCAAGGTTGACACTGTGACAAATTGGGAAGCACCGATAACAGTTGGAGAGATCCAGAGTTTTCTTGGACTTGCAGGATACTATCGGAGATTTATTGAGAATTTCTCGAGGATTGCAAAGCCTATGACGGAATTGTTAAAGAAGGATTCCAAGTTCAATTGGACAGAAGAGTGTGAGGTCAGTTTCCAGGAATTAAAGAAACGTTTGGTCTCATCACCTATGTTGATCCTGCCAGATCAACATAAGGACTATGAGGTGTACTGCGACGCTTCACGTCGAGGACTTGGAGCAGTTCTTATGCAGGAAGGAAGAGTTGTTTTGTATGCTTCACGACAACTGAAACCTCATGAGTTGAACTATGCCACTCATGATTTGGAGTTAGCAGCCGTAGTTCATGCATTGAAGACTTGGAGACATTTCCTCATCGGAAACCATTGTGAAGTATATACGGATCACAAGAGTTTGAAGTATATATTCACTAAGAAGGAGCTGAATCTCAGGCAAAGGAGATGGCTGGAACTCATTAAGGACTATGACATGAGATTGCATTATCATCCCAGAAAGGCTAACGTGGTAGCCGATGCGCTAAGCCGTAAGAGCCATGTCAATACCCTAATGATGGAGGATTTACCAAAAGAGTTAGCCGAGGACTTACGAGAACTATGTTTGGAGATAGTTCCGAGAGGCTATGTAGCAACACTGGAGATTCAGTCTACCCTAATGGATAAAATCAGAGAAGCTCAGATAACTGACGAGGAGGTTGCCTCTATAAAGGAGAGGATGAACAAAGCAAAGGTTAAACGATTTCGTGAGGATGAGCACGACACCCTATGGTTTGAGGACCGCGTATATGTTCCTAACGACCCAGGGATCAGGAAGTTGATTCTGCAAGAGGCCCATGATTCACCATACTCGATTCACGCAGGAAATACCAATATGTACTTGGACTTGAAGGATATCTTCTGGTGGACCGGTATGAAGAAGGACATTGCTGAGTATGTAGCCATTTGTGATGTATGTCAGAGAGTGAAGGCAGAACATCAGAAGCCGACAAGATTGTTACAACCATTGCCAATACCCGAATGGAAGTGGGATAAGATAGGCATGGATTTTATTACGGGATTACCCAGAAATCGTTCGGGCTATGACTCGATTTGGGTTGTAGTCGATTGCTTGACGAAGGTAGCTCATTTCATCCCAGTAAAAACTACTTATACCAGTGCGAAGTTTGCAAAGATATACATGACCAGAATCGTATTTCTGCATGGAGTTCTGAGGAGCATCGTATCAGACAGAGGAACCCAGTTTACCTCAAAGTTCTGGAATCAGTTACACGAAACTTTGGGTACCAGGCTAGAGTTTAGCACAGCTTTTCACCCGCAGACAGATGGACAGACTGAGAGAGTCAATCAGATTTTAAAGGATATGCTGAGAGCTTGTGCGCTAGATTATGGATCTAGTTGGGACGACAATTTTCCTTATGCCGAGTTCTCTTACAACAAAAGTTATCAATCCAGTTTGAAGATGGCCCCTTTCGAAGCATTATACGGAAGGAGGTGTAGGACCCCGTTGTCTTGGGACGAAGTTGGAGACCGCCAGTTGTTTGGGCCAGATTTGATCAAGGAATCGGAACAGAAGGTAAAGTTGATTCGTGATAGGCTCAAGGTAGCCCAGTCCAGGCAGAAGAGCTACGCGGATTCAAAACGCAAAGAGATCGTTTACGAAGTCAGAGACCGAGTTTATCTTTGAGTATCTCCACTTCGAGGAGTTAAGCACTTTGGAGTTAAGGGAAAGCTAGCGCCACGTTTTGTAGGACCATACAAGATTATGGAACGTATGGGAGAAGTAGCCTACAAGTTGGAACTGCCCGAAGGATTGTCAGGAGTTCACGATGTATTCCACGTTTCCCAGTTGAAGAAATGCCACGCAGAGATGACTGAGATACCACTGAGGGATACTGTGCCATTGGAAGCTATTCAGGTGGACAGTGACTTGACTATGAAGAGAGGCCAGTCAAGATTCTTGAGTATGCCAGCCGAGTCACCGGCAACAAGGTTATCAAATTTTGCAAAGTTCAGTGGAGTCACCACACCGAGGATGAAGCTACCTAGGAACGAGAGGAAGACCTGCGGAAGGACACCCTCACCTATTTTCTAGCCAACCCGAATCTCGAGGGCGAGATTCATATTAAGGGGGGTAGGTTTGTAACATCCCAAATTTCCAATTTGGAATGTTATACATTAGATCATCATGCATATCATATTTTCTTGCTTTTGGTGGATCCAAGTAAATCCTACGCAACTCAAGGACCCTCGGAGAGAGTTGGGGATGTAGATATTTTCATGTTTGAGGTTTCTTAAATTTTGAAAATAGGATCATTTGATTTTATTTATTTTATCTTCAAGTATTTATATTATGAAACTATGAGATAGGGAGTAAAATGACTCTCCCAAAAATAAAGAAATACTAAGGATTTAATAAAAAAATCAAATAAGTTTTCTTTGGAGTTTTATTTGAATTAGGAAAAATTGCATGTTTTCAAAAATGCATTTAGTGCCAAAAAAATGTTCATCTTGTTCTAAATATTCGATTTAGACAGTGAAAATTTGTTTTGGCAATTTTAAATTTTTATTTTATTTTCTAGGATTTTCGTAGCTTCGGCGTTTAAAAAAAAAGGAGACCCGAGCCTGACTGGGCCGAAGGCCCAGCCGAGCCAGGCCCGCGCCGCCACCGCCGCCTTCACCGCGCGCGCGCGCCCGTGCCCGAGGCAGACTCTGCCGCCGCCGCCGGTTGCTTGCCCCATCCCCCAAGCAACAACCCCCCTCTATATATATCGTCGCCCCCGTCCCCTTCTCGCACCCTGCCGCCGTAGCACCGCCCCGCCGCCGCAGCACACTGCCGCCGCCGCAACACACCGCCACCGCCGCAAGCCCGCCCCACCGCCGCAGCACCACCCCGTCGCCGCCACCGCTTGCCGCAGCAGCAACTGCCGCCGCAGCCCCGCCGCCTGCCACCGCCCGCCGCCGACGCCCTCCCGCCGGACCCGACGAGGTAGCTGCGCCGCCGCTGGTTTTCGGTAGTAAACCGCCCGGTTTTTTTAACCCTAGTTCGTTTTTTTGTTAGATCGGTTTTTTCCTTTTCTCGGTTTAGTTGTTTAGCGAGCGTTAACCCGTTCGTTCATTTTAACGAACGAGTTCGTCGTTTAGTCTCAGCTGACGAACGTCCGTTCGTTAAGCTGTTTTAGTATTCTTTTCGTAGTTATTTTTCTGATCGCGATTTCTGATCCGATCTTCGTTCTAGTTTATCTTTTTGCTCGTTTATCGGAATCACACGATTCAAGCACCTGGAGTTTCGTCTCGAAACCCTCTTTCCATTTAACCTAGTCACCTAAGCGTTTGCCTCTGTTAAATTTGGACTTAGGTCCAGATTGGTACGGTAGTTGTTTCTCTTTCGCCGTTTGAATTTCGTTGATTCGTTTGGTTTGTTTCTTTTGCAAACCGGAGTTCTTAAGTTGAACTTTATGGTTAGATCTCTTATGTGAGTTTTACCCGTGCATTAGTTAAGTACTTATTGTGTGCTTGTTTGTTTGCGATAGAGTACCCGGAGTGCGCTGCTTTCTACTTTGAATCTCTAGGTTTTGCGGATCATCAGCAAGGCAAGTAACACTTTGATCATACTTCCAATACCCAGTTTTCATTGCATTAGTATTATCCTCAAACACATTGCATAAGTAGGATCTGATAACATGTGGGACTGGGAAGTAGATGAGGTAGTAACTATTACCTGCATTATTTTCAAACCCTTGGGAGTTACTTCTACGTTTGCTAATAGGTTATGCTATGCTCGTAGACGTGGATTGGGTGAGTGTATCCATGACAGATGTGAGATTGTTAATTAATGGTTCAACTTAAGGTGGCAACTTAAATACACATCTGGGTGGATTGAGGCACCTGGGTATTCCAGCGATTGCCTGTTTTTATTTATGGATCGCCACCCAGGCTCAAAGGGATCATGAGATTATTCATACTAGAAACTTCCGTGTGCAGCCACAAGCTATTATGGGCTCTAGCATAGTTGACTAAGTCGTGCGAACTCTTACAGTGGTGGACTAGCAGATGTAGGGGATGTAGGTTGGTACGGTCCACCCGTTCGTAATGTGCTAGTGCTTCTGAAAGACTATGTCTCGGTCATCCGTTTCTCAAACAATAGGTAGTGCGAGAATCCCAATGGAGGAGATCGAGTCTTGTGGGGAAAAGTGCACAAACCTCTGTAGAGTGTACAAACTGATCATGATTAGCCGTGTCCCCGGTTATGGACGTCTTGAGTATCTAGTACTTGGATTATCATGTGAATCTCATCATGTTACATTAATTAATATTGTTGGGTTAATGTTTACTTTAATTGGGATTGAGTTGGGTGAACCTTCTCAATGATGTTTCAACTACCATGATAGTTAATTAAAATCTATTCCTTTGCAGTAAGGAAAAATTGGCTTTACGCAAAAAATGTAACCATAGAGCTTTCCACCAGCCATATTGCATATAGTATAGCTTTACTTTTGTTACTCTCTATGTGTTACTTTGCCAGCATATTCCATGTGCTGACCTATTTTTGGGCTGCAACGTTCATGTTGCAGACTTTTCAGACGACAAGTAAGGTGCCTCTTAGGTCGTGGTTCTATACTAAGTGATGCCGTTGGAGTTGATGGACTCACTTATCTTCCAAGCCTTCCGCTGTTATCATTGTTAGATGGCCTTAAGCCATTTTTATTGTAATAAGTTCATCGTTGGAACTATCGATGCAATAAGTGTGTGATTGCCACACTGTTATAAATCCTTCAAGTACTATATGTGTCAGCATTACTGATCCAGGGATGACACTGATGCACAGAGATTGGACTGTTTGAGGTCTGGTCGCTACATGAGCTCAATGTGACTAAGGAGTTAGTCACATGATCATGTGTTACGGAACAAGTAAAGAGACTTGCTGGTAACGAGATTGAACAAGGTATGGGGATACCGACGATCGAATCTCGGGCAAGTAACATATCGATGGACAAAGGGAATTGTATACGGGATTGATTGAATCCCCGACATCGTGGTTCATCCGATGAGATCATCGTGGAACATGTGGGAGCCAATATGGGTATCCAGATCCTGCTATTGATTATTGGTCGAAGATGTGTCTCGGTCATGTCTGCATGGTTCCCGAACCCGTAGGGTCTACACACTTAAGGTCCGGTGACGCTAGAGTTGTAATGGGAATTGTATGTGGTTACCGAAAGTTGTTCGGAGTCCCGGATGAGATCCCGGACATCACGAGGAGTTCTGGAATGGAACGGAGGTGAAGATTTATATATGGGTAGTCCAATTTCAGTCACCGGAAGATTTTTGGGGGTTATCGTTATTGTACCAGGACCATTGGGTTCCGGGGGGTCCACCGGGAGGGGCCAGCTGACCCGGGGGACCAAATGGGATGAATATGGGTGGGAACCAACCCCTAGTGGGCTGATGCGCCCCCCAAGGGGCCCAATGCGCCTAGGGTTGAAACCCTAGGGGTGGGGCGCCCCCACCAACTTGGGGGGCAATTCTCCCCCCTTCGCCGCCCCCCTCTAGATGCATCTAGGGGGGCGGCCCCCTCTCTCTTCCAGCCTATAAATAGAAGGTGGTGGAAGGGTGGCCGCACCCTTTTCCCCCTAGCGCAGCCCTCCCCCTCCTACACCTCTTCCTCCTCCGTAGTGCTTAGCGAAGCTCTGCCGGAGAACCACAAGCTCCATCGCCATCACGCCGTCGTGCTGCCGGAGTTCTCCCTCAACTTATCCTCCCCCTTGCTGGATCAAGGAGGAGATGCCCCAGGGCTGTACGTGTGTTGAACGCCGAGGCACCGTCCGTTCGGCGCTAGATCGGATCTTCTGCGATTTGAATCGCCGCGAGTACGACTCTATCAACCACGTTCTTTGCAACGCTTTGGATTAGCAATCTTCAAGGGTATGAAAATGCACTCTCTCTCTCGTTGCTAGCATCTCCTAGATTGATCTTGTTGACATGTAGGATTTACTTTGAATTATTACTACGTTCCCCAACAGTGGCATCATGAGCTAGGTTTATGCGTAGATTCTATGCACAAGTAGAACACAAGTTGTTGTGGGTGATGATTTGGTCAATTTGCTTGTCGTTACTAGTCCTATCTTGATTCAGCGGCATAGTGGGATGAAGCGGCCCGGACTGACTTACGTGAGACGGGTTCCACTGCCTGACATGCACTTGTTGCATAAGGTGGCTAGCGGGTGTCTGTCTCTCCCACTTTAGTCGGATCGGTTTCGATGAACAGGGTCCTTATGAAGGGTAAATAGCAATTGGCATATCACCGTTGTGGCTTTTGCGTAGGTAAGAAACATTCTTGCTAGAAACCCATAGCAGCCACGTAAAACATGCAACAACAATTATAGGACGTCTAACTTGTTTTTGCAGGGTATGCTATATGTGATGTGATATGGCCAAAAGGATGTGATGTACGATATTGATCATGTTCTTGTAATAGGGATCACGACTTGCATGGCGATGAGTATGACAACCGGTAGGAGCCATAGGAGTTGTCTTAATTTATTGTATGACCCGCGAGTCAATAAAAATGCCATGTAATTACTTTACTTTATTGCTAACCGCTAGCCATAGTAGTAGAAGTAATAGTTGGCGAGACAACTTTATGAAGACACGATGATGGAGATCATGATGATGGAAATCATGGTGTCATGCCGATGACGATGGTGATCATGCCGCGCCTCGAAGATGGAGATCAAAGGCGCAAGATGATATTGGCCATATCATGTCACTTTATGATTTGCATGTGATGTTTATCATGTTTACATCTTATTTTCTTCGAACGACGGTAGCATAAATAAGATGATCCCTTACTAAAATTTCAAGAAATGTGTTCCCCCTAAGTGTGCACCATTGCGAAGGTTCGTTGTTTCGAAGCACCACGTGATGATCGGGTGTGATAGATTCTAACGTTCGCATACAATGGGTGTAAGCCAGATTTACACATGCGAAACACTTAGGTTGACTTGACGAGCCTAGCATGTACATACATGGCCTTGGAACACAAGAGGCCGAAAGGTCGAACATGAGTCGTATAGTAGATGTGATTAACATGCAGATGTTCACCGTTAATGACTAGTTCGTCTCACGTGATGATTGGACACGGCCTAGTCGATTCGGAGCATGTATCACTAGATGACTAGAGGGATGTCTATCTGAGTGGGAGTTCATTAAATAATTTGATTAGATGAACTTAATT
Organism: Secale cereale; assembly: GCA_902687465.1. Lineage (NCBI taxonomy): Eukaryota > Viridiplantae > Streptophyta > Magnoliopsida > Poales > Poaceae > Secale > Secale cereale. Next base: position 591,446,707 of record LR738709.1, on the reverse strand, counting down.
ATCATGAACTTAGTCTAAAATTGTCTTTACAATCTATCTTGTAGATCCAATGGCCCACACTAATATTGCCCTCAACTTCAACGCGTTCCTAGAGAAAACTAAGTTGAAAGACGATGGAAGCAACTATACATACTGGGTCCGTAACTTGAGGATCATCCTCATAGCTTCCAAGAAAGCATATGTCCTTGAAGCACCGCTAGGTGACGCACCCATTTTCCCAGCAACTCAAGGCGTTATGAATGCCTGGCAATCGCGTAGTGATGATTACTCCCTGGTTCAGTGCGGCATGCTTTACAGCTTAGAACCGGGGCTCCAAAAGTGTTTTGAGCAACACGGAGCATATGAGATGTTCCAAGAGCTGAGAATGGTTTTCCAAGCTCACGCCCGGGTCGAGAGATATGAGGTCTCCGACAAGTTCTTCAGTTGTAAGATGGAGGAAAACAGTTCTGCCAGCGAGCATATACTCAAAATGGCTGGGTTCCACAACTGCTTGTCTGAGCTGGGAGTTAATCTTCCTGATGACTCAGTCATTGACAAAATCCTCCAGTCGCTTCCACCTAGCTACAAGAGCTTTGTGATGAACTACAATATGCAAGGGATGGAGAAGTCCATTCCTGAGTTATATTCGATGCTGAAATTAGCGGAGGTGGAGATCAAAAAGGAACATCAAGTATTGATGGTGAATAAGACCACTAAGTTCAAGAAAGACAAGGGTAAGGAGAACTTCAAGAAGGACGACAAGGGAGTTGCCGCACCTGGTAAGTCAGTTGCCGGGAAGAAGCCAAAGAATGGACCCAGACCTGAGACTGAGTGCTTTTATTGCAAGGGAAATGGTCAGTGGAAGCGGAACTGCCCCAAGTACTTAGCGGATAAGAAGGCCGACAACATCAAAGGTATATATGATATACACGTTATTGATGTGTACCTTATCAGCGCTCATAGTAGCTCCTGGGTATTTGATACCTGTGCGGTTGCTCGCATTTGTAACTCAAAATAGGAGTTGCGGAATAAGCGGAGACTGGCGAAGGACGAGGTGACGATGCGCGTCGGGAATGGTTCCAAGGTTGATTTGATCGCGATCGGCACGCTACCTCTACATCTACCTTCGAGATTAGTTATAAACCTCAGTAATTGTTATTTAGTACCACTTTGAGCATGAACATTGTATCTGGATCTCGTTTGATGCGAGATGGCTACTCATTTAAATCCAAGAATAATGGTGTTCTATTTATATGAGAGATATGTTTTATGGTCATGCCTCGCTGGTCAATGGTTTATTTTTATTGAATTTTGAACGTGATGTTACACATATTCATAGTGTGAATGCCAAAACATGTAAGGTTGATAATGATAGTCCCACATACTTGTGGCACTGCCGCCTTGGTCATAGTGGCGTCAAACGCATGAAGAAACTACATGCAGATGGACTTTTGGAGTCTCTTGATTATGAATCATTTGACACGTGCGAACCATGCCTCTTGGGCGAGATGACCAAGACTCCGTTTTTCAAAACAATGGAGCGAGCAACCAACTTGTTGGAAATAATACATACTGATGTATGTGGTCCAATGAGCGTTGAGGCCCGTGGTGGCTATCATTATGTTCTCACCCTCACCGATGACTTGAGTAGATATGGGTATGTCTACTTAATGAAACACAAGTCTGAGACCTTTGAAAAGTTCAAGGAATTTCAGAGTGAGGTAGAGAATCAACGTGACAGGGAAATAAAGTTCTTACGATATGATTGTGGAGGGGAATATTTCAGTCACGAGTTTAGCACGCACTTAAGGAAATGTGAAATTGTTTCACAACTCATGCCGCCTGGAACACCTCAACGTAATGGTGTGTCCGAACGTCGTAGTCGTACTCTATTGGATATGATGCGATCTATGATGTCTCTTACCGATCTACCGCTATCATTTTGGGGTTATGCTTTGGAGACTGCCGCATTCACTTTAAATAGGGCACCGTATAAATCCGTTGAGACAACACCGTGTGAATTATGGTTTGGGAAGAAACCTAAGCTGTCGTTTCTGAAATTTTGGGGATGCGATGCTTATGTCAAGAAACTTCAACCTGAAAAGCTTGAACCCAAATCAGAAAAGTGCGTCTTCATAGGATACCCTAAGGAGACTATTGGGTATACCTTCTGTTGGAAATATGCCCTAGAGGCAATAATAAATTGGTTATTATTATATTTCATTGTTCATGATAATTGTTTATTATCCATGCTAGAATTGTATTGATAGGAAACTCAGATACATGTGTGGATACATAGAAAAACACCATGTCCCTAGTAAGCCTCTAGTTGACTAGCTCGTTGATCAACAGATGGTCACAGTTTCCTGACCATGGACATTGGATGTCGTTGATAACGGGATCACATCATTAGGAGAATGATGTGATGGACAAGACCCAATCCTAAGCCTAGCACAGATCGTGTAGTTCGTATGCTAAAGCTTTTCTATATGTCAAGTATCTTTTCCTTAGACCATGAGATTGTGCAACTCCCGGATACCGTAGGAATGCTTTGGGTGTACCAAACGTCACAACGTAACTGGGTGGCTATAAAGGTGCACTACAGGTATCTCCAAAAGTGTCTGTTGGGTTGGCACGAATCGAGACTGGGATTTGTCACTCCGTATGACGGAGAGGTATCTCTGGGCCCACTCGGTAGGACATCATCATAATGTGCACAATGTGATCAAGGAGTTGATCACGGGATGATGTGTTACAGAACGAGTAAAGAGACTTGCCGATAACGAGATCGAACAAGGTACCGGGATACCGATGATCGAATCTCGGGCAAGTGCTATATCGATAGACAAAGGGAATTGTATACGGGATTGATTAAATCCTTGACATTGTGGTTCATCCGATGAGATCATCATGGAGAATGTGGGAGCCAACATGGGTATCCAGATCCCGCTGTTGGTTATTGACCGGAGAGTTGTCTCGGCCATGTCTGCATGACTCCCGAGCCCGTAGGGTCTACACACTTAAGGTTCGATGACGCTAGGGTTATAGGGAAAGTATGTACGCGGTTACCGAATGTTGTTCGGAGTCCCGGATGAGATCCCGGATGTCACGAGGAGTTCCGGAATGGTCCGGAGGTAAAGATTCATATATGGGAAGTCCCGTTTTGGTCACCGGAAAAGTTTCGGGCGCTATCGGTAGCGTACCGGGACCACCGGGAGGGTCCCGGGGGTCCACCGGGTGGGGCCACCGGCCCCAGAGGGCTGCGTGGGCCAAGTGTGGGAGGGGACTAGCCCTAGTTGGGCTGGTGCACCCCCACCAGGGCCCAAGGCGCATCATAGAGGGGAAGGGGGCAAACCCTAGGGCAGATGGGCCCTAGGGCCCAATCTGGTGCGCCCCCTCTCCCTCTCCCCCTCTGGCCGCCACCCTTAGATGGGATCTGGGGTGGTCGCACCCCTAGGGGTGGGAAACCCTAAAGGGGGCGCAACCCCTCCCTTTCCCCTATATATATGTGAGGTTTGGGGCTGCCCATAACACGGTTTGACCTCTCTCGCTTGGCGCAGCTCTACCTCTCTCCCTCCTCGTCTCTCGCAGTGCTTGGCGAAGCCCTGCTGGAGTCCCACACTCCTCCACCACCACCACACCGTCGTGTTGCTATTGGATGGAGTCTTCCCCAACCTCTCCCTCTCTCCTTGCTGGATCAAGGCATGGGAGACATCATCGGGCTGCACGTGTGTTGAACGCGGAAGCGCCGTTGTTCGGCGCTTAGATCGGAATTAACCGCGATCTGAATCGCTACGAGTACGACTCCTTCATCCGTGTTCTTGTAGCGCTTCCACATCGCGATCTACAAGGGTATGTAGATGCACTCCCCTCTCCCTCGTTGCTAGATTACTCCATAGATAGATCTTGGTGATGCGTAGGAAATTTTTTGATTTTCTGCTATGATCCCCAACAATGGCATCATGAGCTAGGTCTATGCGTAGTTTCTTGCATGAGTAGAACACAAAGTAGTTGTGGGCGTGGATTTTTCAATTTACTTGCCGTTACTAGTCTTATCTTGATTCGGCGGCATCGTGGGATGAAGCTGCCCGGACCGACCTTACACGTACTCTTACGTGAGACAGGTTCCACCGACTGACATGCACTAGTTGCATAAGGTGGCTAGCGGGTGTCTGCCTCTCCCACTTTAGTCGGATCGGATTCGATGAAAAGGGTCCTTATGAAGGGTAAATAGAAATTGGCATATCACGTTGCGGTTTTGGCGTAGGTAAGAAACGTTCTTGCTAGAAACCTATAGCAGCCACGTAAAACTTGCAGCAACAATTAGAGGACGTCTAACTTGTTCTTGCAGCATGTGCCGTGTGATGTGATATGGCCAAAAGGATGTGATGAATGATATATATGTGATGTATGAGATTGATCATGTTCTTGTAATAGGAATCACGACTTGCATGTCGATGAGTATGTCAACCGGCAGGAGCCATAGGAGTTGTCTTATTTTATTGTATGACCTGCGTGTCACTGAAAACGCCATGTAATTACTTTACTTTATTGGTAACCGTTAGCCATAGTAGTAGAAGTAATGTATGGCGAGACGACTTCATGAAGACACGGTGATGGAGATCATGGTGTCATGCCGGTGACGATGATGATCATGGAGCCCCGAAGATGAAGATCAAAAGGAGCAAAATGATATTGGCCATATCATGTCACTATTTGATTGCATGTGATGTTTATCATGTTTTACATCTTATTTTCTTAGAACGACGGTAGTGAATAAGATGATCTCTCACTAAAATTTCAAGAATTTTGTTCCCCCTAACTGTGCACCGTTGCTAAGGTTCATTGTTCCGAAGCACCACGTGATGATCGGGTGTGATAGGTTCTAACGTTCGCATACAACGGGTGTAAGCCAGATTTACACACGCGATACACTTAGGGTTGACTTGACGAGCCTAGCATGTACAGACATGGCCTCGGAACACGGAAGACCGAAAGGTCGAACATGAGTCGTATAGAAGATACGATCAACATGAAGATGTTCACCGTTGATGATAGTCCGTCTCACGTGATGATCGGACACTGCCTAGTCGATTCGGATCATGTATCACTTCACTAGTAGATAAAGGGACATCTGACCCGGTTCGTTAGGGCCTTTAGCCCCGGTTCTTGAACCAGGACTAAAGGGTCGGTACTAATGCCCTGGCCCTTTAGTCCCGGTTCAATCCAGAACCGGGGCAGATGGGTCTCCATGTGGCCTGTGCGCGGAGCCCAGGCAGGAGGGCCTTTTGTCTCGGTTGGTGGCACCAACCGGGACCAAAAGGCATCCACGCGTCAGCATTTCTGTGGCTGTGGTTTTTGTTTTTTTTGAAAGCGGAGGGGGGGTTGGAGGTTTTGGGGGGTTAATTTAGGTGTTTCATACATTGTGTTAGCTAGCTAATTAATAGAGAGAAGTGTCCTCTCTTATGTCCGTGCTTGGTCGACGCTACATATTACACATACGTATAGAGAGGACTAGACACGCTAGAGCTAGCTAGCTAGTAAGCAAACGAAGGAAACAGAAGATCGTAATCAACATATATATGCATACAGAGAGAAGTAATATCGACCACCTCTCCTTCTCCGAGAGATTGGTCGAACAACAAGTTCTCGTATATTTATCCGACACTAACGGATACATATATACAATAATTATCTCTTACAAATATAATCTCCTATACGATGGACGCATGGTCCACATAGTATTCTCCGTCTGGCGCGATCACGTGTTCAAGGAAGAATGCCGCCAATTCCTCTTGAATTGCTCGCAGACGATCTGGTGCTAGGAGTTCATTCCGCATCCGAAACATCTAATTTGAAGAAGGGGGTCAATACATATATATATATATATATGAATAAATGAAACTCAACACAAATGATGGTAATGAAATAAAATTGTGAATATTATTAATTGCTTACGCACTTCAAATTGTGCTTCAGAGTAGCCCCGCTCATAGGTCATGTGGCGGATGGACTCGCAAATGTAGTATCCACAGAAATCATTCCCTTGTTCCTGCCACAACCACTTTACTAGAAATAGAGGTCAATCGAACTGATAAGCAAGAATTCCAAATGGTACTGATGAAACTAGCGCTTGAATCAATATATAGGAGATGCGCGGAACATGCTACTATATAGTACTTACTTTCGGGTGTCTAAATTCCAGCTTCTTCGGCAGTCCCGGAGCTTTTTTGGTGAATTTTCTCCAAACCCTGCCAGACAAAGAAAACAATTACTTGATATCAGAAATGAACAAAGTTGCTGATATGCATGGTGGATAATGATCGATTTAACTTACTTCTCGAGCATTTGAGTCATGTCAGCATACTCCTTGGGATCTTTTCGTTTAGAGTCCAAGACAGTTACTACTCCCTGCTCAAGCTTAATCTCCAGGAGAATATAGTGGAACCTGCGCACGCATGCACGAACTCATCAATTACATTACTATAACCTTGACTAATATATAAGGGAAACCGAATATGGACAAGACAGTAACACTCACTTGAAGTTGTAAGGAAAGAGTATTATATCTTTGTTTTCATTTATCATCAACGATCGAAGCAAGTTGGCCTCGGTATCTGAGGCACGAAATTCAACCTCGGTTGCATCTATGAGATATGTGTTAATGAACCCTATATCACCGACTTGTTTTTTCTTCAATTCGACGATCTTCAATCTGCATAATATAGTGAGGATAACTATAAATAGATGCAATGAAAGAGCTGAGCTATATAGAGAGACTTAATGACAGAAGTAGTACTACTTACTGACAGTAGCAGGTGACCGTTGCTTTATCGAGGGCCAATTGATTGAAAAACTGATAGAACTCCTCAAATGGAATAGGCAACAGTTCAATTCCAACGAGGTCATGCTCCGGTTTAACTCTCACATACAAACTATCCCTCCCCCCAGACTCTCTGCAGATTTTGAAGTACCAATCATGCAATCTTCGCATATTCGTTGATAGAGATCTTTCATTTTTGACGAGAGGCTTCCCGTACTCGTATCTTTGTATCTGCACCTCCAAGAAATCATAATGTACATCGTCGGACAAGTAATCTCCAAGATTGCTATAACCGGGCACCATCCTCGGATCATTAGCGACCATGTCGCTAGACACCTTGAGCGGGGGGCACGATTGGTCCGCTTGTTCGTTGAGCTAGGCAATTTGTTTCCCAGCTCGTCCTTCTGCTAACCTTTGATCACTTTTAGTACTTCCCGACCGCTTCGCTTCGTGAAATGACTTTTCAATAATGCGGTCATAGTTGTCCTTCGGCTTACTTTTCGCTGGTTTCTTCAGGGCAGCAAGAGTGCGCTTTGCTTTCACCGGATCTATCTTCTCCTCCGGAGGTGGATGTCTCTGTGCTTTCAACCCTTCAAGCCATTCCTTCACTTCGCCTTCAGCCATCTTCGTGTTTTCCTCATCGGACCTCTCGTATGGTAACTTCTCTAGAGGCGTGAGAGAAGGACCGAATCTGTATTGCCTCCCGCCTCGGGCTGTACTGCTAGACGTCGGCAGACTAGACGAAGCGGCTGTCTTCTTTCCTTGCTTACGCGCCGGAGAAGGAGCAGCCGGAGCGGCGGCAGGTCTCTTCCGCCCTTGCTGACTAGGCGGAGAAGGAGGAGGCTGGCTGCTCGGGCACGCCGGCGCAGACGGAGAAGGAGACGGAGTGCCGCCACGCGCCGGAGAAGGAGCCGGAGTGCCCTGATCGTCACTCGTCGGAGGAGGAGGCGGAGTGCCCTGACTCGCCGGAGGAGGAGGAGGAGGCGGAGGCGTCCAGTTGAGAATGTTGATGAGGTCCTTCCGCCATAGGCATGGAGTCTTCAGTGAAGAACCCAGCCGAGTCTCCCCTTCACCGGTAGGGTGGTCAAGGTGGAGCTCCTCAAATCCCTCCGTTATTTCATCCACCATCACCCTAGCATATCCTTCTGGAATCGGCCGGCAGTGAAAAGTTGCGTCGGGTCCAGTAGGATAAACAGAGCCAGCAGCCGCCTTGACCTTCATATTTATCCACTACGTCATAAGGTGGCAATTTTGTACCTGCGTGATAGCATCCACGGGATAGCTGGCAGTAGCCGTCAAGACATGCTCCGGCTGAAGCAGCTCGGTGGAAGCCACACTGCTTCTCCGCTGAGATGGCGGGGTAGCTTCGGGGGAAGCTTCGGCAGTTCTTTTGTCCCGATTTGCTTCTCGTTCCTCTATCGCTTGTATTCTGGCGCGCAGCGCCTGCAGTTCGGTCTGCTGCATTTTCTTCCTCCTCTCGTGGCATTTGTAACCGCCTGCGTCCGAAAACCCAGCACTCCACGGAACGAAGCCTGGCGTTCCTCGTGTCCGTCCAGGGTGCTCAGGATTCCCGAGGGCCATTGTGAGCTCGTCGTTCCCTCTGTCGGGAAAGAACGTCCCTTGCTGTGCTGCTTTGATATAGAAACGAAGCTTCTTGAGTGGTATTTCCAATTGCTTGTCCGTCCAAATGCACCTCCCTGATACAGGGTCCAAGGTTCCGCCAGCCCCGAAGAACCAAGTCTGGCAACGGTCTGGCCAGTTCATTGTCTCTGGTTCGATCCCTTTCTGAAGCAGATCATTCTCAGCCTTGGCCCACTTAGGCCGGGCTCTGAGGTAGCCACCTGACCCCGTGCGATGGTGATGCATCTTCTTCGCAGCATTTTTCTGGTTTGTCGTCGATATCTTCTTACTCTTTTCCGATGTCTTATAGGCCACAAATGTGGGCCAGTCATCTCTGATCTTCTCATATATGCCCCCGAATTCTGGAGTCTCGTTTTTGCGGACAAACTTATTCAGTTTTTTCTTCCACGCCCTGAATAGTTCTGCCATCTTCGTAAGAGCAAAAGACTTGATTAAATCCTGTGTAACTGGCTTCGCCGGATCAGCCTCTGGCGGTAGGGTGAAATTTGACTTCAGCTCAGTCCAAAGATCTTCTTTCTGCATATCAGTGACATAAGACACCTGAGCGTCTTCTGCATCCAGCTTTAACCATTGATGGATGCTGATCGGGATCTTGTCCCTAACCAGAACCCCGCACTGATTAACAAATGCGTTCTTTGTCCGGATGCGTTCAATCGGTTCGCCGGTGCGCGAGATTTCTGTGATCTCAAACTTTTCATCCGACCTCAACTTTTTCTTCGCGCCTCGTATCTTTACCGAAGATTTGCTCGATCCGGAGGGCTAGAAAAAGGAACAAAGACGAGAGTTAATGAATGCATCAATTAACTAGTCAACACATGCTTAACTAATATATATACCTGCTGGCCGGACTCGGTTCGGTCACCGGAGCCAGCATCACGGTCTCCTTCTTGCACCGGCATTGGGTCACCGGAGCCGTCCTCAGGGTCTACTTCTTCCATGTGCATTGGGTCACCGGAGCCATCAATATCATACCCTAGATCTTCCTCTCTTTCCAGCAGCTCATTGGTGTCGTTGAGAAACGACAAGACGACATCTTGTCCGTCTGCGATTATGTCCATCAACATCGCTTCTTGTGCTTCATCTCGGGTGTTGTCGTCCATAGTTTCTACAAATATTTACAACATGCCAATTATTATTCAAACATGACAGATGGATATATTAATGGCAAACGTAGAACTAGCTAGCTAATCACGGTAAGGAATCATATATATTAATTTGTGGCCTCGACGCTGCTTCTCTAGGGTTTCGGGTGGCCTCGACAACGCTTCGACCCTCGACCCCTGGACGACCCTCGACTGCTCGGCGATCCACAACCCTAGACCCCCTCATGTCACATTTTGTCTAGTGTCAAAGGATTCAACAAAACCATGTCTTCATGATTAGGCGAAAGTAACAGGCGCATGATGGTACGAAGCTCTCCAAAGTAATTTTGGAACGGAGTCCCAGATAGGATAATTCGTAACAAAAGACGGATTATCCTATCAGGAACTCCGTTCCAAAACAACTTTCCAGAACTTCGTACCAACATGTCCCGGTTACTTCTGACAAATGATGAAGTCATGGATTTCTTCAATACTTTGACACTAGGCAACCTCTCGACCCCTCGACCCTCGACTGCTCGGCGATCCACAACCCTAGACCCCCTCATGTCACATTTTGTCTAGTGTCAAAGGATTCAACAAAACCATGTCTTCATCATTAGGCGAAAGTAACAGGCGCATGATGGTACGAAGCTC
>LR738709.1:591321352-591436051 GCA_902687465.1 Secale cereale | reverse complement strand
GGGGAGGGGGTATATCGACAACGACATACCCGATAAAAAAAGAGGAAGAAGAAGAAAATAAAGAGGAGAAGAAGAAAGGAACATCTAGAGGAGAAGATCGAAGAAAAAAAAGAAAAAAAAAGGAGAAGAAGAAAGGAATAGAGGAGAAGAAGAGAAAATTTCTCTTCTTCTCCTCTATTCCTTTCTTCTTCTCCTCTATTTTTTCTTCTTTTTTCTTCTTCTTATTTATTTCTCCTCTTCTTCCTCTCCTCTTCTTCTTTCTTTCCTCTTCTTATTTTCTTCTTTCCTATCCTTCTTTTTCTAAATTTGTAACTTTTGCATATATAAAACTTTCTATATATATTTAGCATATATAAACAAAAAACTATATAGCCACATAAACATATACATCACATACATATCACATACAACAACTATACATCACAATTGTAACTTTCTATATATAAACAAAAAACTTTCTATGAAAAAAAAACATTTTTAACACATATATTTAGCAAATTCCTAAGAAAAATAAAAAAAAATTATAGCCACATACACATATACATCACATACACATCACATACAGCAACTATATACACATAAACATATACACATATATACAACTATATATATACACATACAAAATATATATACATACTATATCACATATGAAAAAAACATATTATTTCTCGTCACATCGCAGGGGCAGGCGACGAGGAGCGACGGGGCGACGGCGCCGGCGCCGGCGACGAGGAGCGCGGGGGCAGAGGGCGCCTGCGACGAGGAGCAACGGGGCGACGGCGCGAGGCCACGGGGCGACGGTGCGGGGCGACGGGGCAGGTCGACGGCGATGGCGAGCACGGCGCAGGGGTGCGTGGCGACGGTGACAACGAGCACGGCGCAGGGGCGACGGGGACGAGAGCTCGGCGGGGGAAAATGAGATTGGAAACTGAAAATTTCACAAGTGCCACTTATATACCGAGGGCATTGCTCCCGGTTGGTGCCACGAACCGGGACCAATGCCCCCCTTTAGCCCCGGTTGTTGCCACCAACCGGGACCAAAGCCCTTGTCCTGCCCCGCGGCAAAAATCTTTAGTCCCACCTCGCTAGTTGACAGGGGCTGGGAGTGGTTTATAAGCCCCACTGCGGTGGGTGTATTGAACTCCTCTCTATTGCAGGCTTCTGGGCCTGACTCTGCGCGTTGCCCCGTGAGCTTGCTGGGCCTTATAGTCCAGCTGCATCCTGGGCTGTAGGCGTTGCAGGCTCACTGGGCAACGCCCATTTTTTTTATTTTTTTCCTTTTCTGCTTTATTTATTTCTAAGTTGTATTTTGCTGTATTTAGAGTTTCTTTGTGAATATTATTGCTTTAGGTAAAACCAATTACAAACTTTCTGTTAGTGCAAGTAGTATTCAAATTTGAATAGTTTAAATTTGAAATTATTTGTTTTCTTTGTTGTTTATTTATTTTATTTTGTTTCTACTTACGACAAAATACTTATTGTTGCTATTTTTATTTTTTTGCAAGTTTTTTGTTTTGTTTTCTGCATTATTTATTTTCTTTTGTTTTTTGCTTTATTTTTTAATTCTTTCTGTTAGTGCCATTAGTTTTAGAAAAATTATAAACTTTCTGTTAGTGCCATTAGTTTTCAAATTTGAATAATTAAAATTTGAATTCTTTGAAATTTGTGTGAATCACAAGTTTGTCGTTAACTTTACTAAAAAAATGAACATATATAGAAAAAATTCGACCTAAATTCATAGTTTTCAAATTAACTCTGAAAAAGTTGGCATAGCATGTGCATGTACAAAACGGACAATGGTATCATACTCGTCTGTTACAAAGTTGGCATGGTATCATCATAATAGTTGCGGAAAAAAGTCTTTACTTTTTCTTCGTTTGTGTCATTTGCTTATTGCGCCGTAACCATGTATAATCTTCATCGTTTATCAGGATGCATGGGTCAGCCTTGACTTTGAAGGGAGGAATTTCATGAAACTTTTCATAATCTTCAGATATGTCTGTCTTGCCCTCCACTCCCAGGATGTCCCTTTTTCCTGAAAGAACTATGTGGCGCTTTGGCTCATCGTAGGATGTATTCGCTTCCTTATCTTTTCTTTTTCTCGGTCTGGTAGACATGTCTTTCACATAGATAACCTGTGCCACATCATTGGCTAGGACGAACGGTTCGTCAGTGTACCCAAGATTTTTCAGATCCACTGTTGTCATTCCGTACTGTGGGTCTACCTGTACCCCGCCTCCTGAAAGATTGACCCATTTGCACTTAAACAAAGGGACCTTAAAATCATGTCCATAGTCAAGTTCCCATATGTCCACTATGTAACCATAATATGTGTCCTTTCCCCTCTCGGTTGTTGCATCAAAGCGGACACCGCTGTTTTGGTTGGTGCTCTTTTGATCTTGGACAATCGTGTAAAATGTATTCCCATTTATCTCGTATCCTTTGTAAATCAATACAGTCAAAGATGGTCCCCTGGACAACAAGTACAACTCATCACAAACAGTGTTGTCACCTCTGAGACGTGTTTCCAACCAACTGCTGAAAGTCCTGATGTGTTCACATGTAATCCAGTCGTCACACTGCTCCGGGTGTTTGGAGCGCAGACTGTTCTTGTGTTCATCGACATACGGGGTCACCAATGTAGAGTTTTGTAGAACTGTGTAGTGTGCTTGAGACCAAGAATATCCGTCCCTGCATATTATTGAGTCCCTTCCAAGCGTGCCTTTTCCCGTCAGTCTCCCCTCGTACCGCGATTTAGGGAGACCTATCTTATTAAGGCCAGGAATGAAGTCAACACAAAACCCGATGACATCCTTTGTTTGATGGCCCATGGAGATGCTTCCTTCTGGCCTAGCGTGGTTACAGATATATTTCTTTAGGACTCCCATGAACCTCTCAAAGGGGAACATATTGTGTAGAAATACGGGCCCCAGAAAGACAATCTCGTCGACTAGATGAACTAGGACGTGTGTCATGATATTGAAGAAGGATGGTGGGAACACCAGCTCGAAACTGACAAGACAATGCACCACATCACTCCTTAGCCTTGGTACGATTTCTGGATCGATCACCTTCTGAGGAATGCACATAGCTTCACAATGGCTAATCGGACGTTTTCCGGTAGAAGCCCCCTCAATGCAACCGGAAGCAGTTGCGTCATAATCACGTGGTAGTCATGAGACTTTAGGTTCTGGAACTTTTTCTCTGGCATATTTATTATTCCCTTTATATTCGACGAGAAGCCAGTCGGGACCTTCATACTGAGCAGGCATTCAAAGAAGATTTCTTTCTCTTCTTTCGTAAGAGCATAGCTGGCAGGACCTTCATACTGCTTCTGAGGCATGCCATCTTTTTCGTGCAAACTTTGCAGGTCCTCCCGTGCCTCAGCTGTATCTTTTGTCTTTCCATACACGCCCAAGAAGCCTAGCAGGTTCACGCAAAGGTTCTTCGTCACGTGCATCACGTCAATTGAAGAGCGGACCTCTAGGTCTTTCCAGTAGGGTAGGTCCCAAAATATAGATTTCTTCTCACATGGGTGCGTGTCCCTCAGCGTCATTCGGAACAGCTAGTGCGCCGGGGCCCTTTCCAAAGATTACGTGTAAATCATTAACCATAGCAAGTACGTGATCACCGGTACGCATGGCGGGCTTCTTCCGGTGATCTGCCTCACCTTTGAAATGCTTGCCTTTCTTTCGACATTGATGGTTGGTCGGAAGAAATCGATGATGGCCCAGGTACACATTCTTCCTGCATTTGTCCAGGTATATACTTTCAGTGTCATCTAAACAGTGCGTGCATGCGTGGTATCCTTTGTTTGTCTGTCCTGAAAGGTTACTGAGAGCGGGCCAATCGTTGATGGTCATGAACAACAACGCCTTTAGGTCAAATTCCTCCTGTCTGTGCTCATCCCACGCACGTACACCATTTCCATTCCACAACTGTAAAAGTTCTTCAACTAATGGCCTTAGGTACACATCAATGTCGTTGCCGGGTTGCTTAAGGCCTTGGATGAGAACTGGCATCATAATGAACTTCCGCTTCATGCACATCCAAGGAGGAAGGTTATACATACATAGCGTCACGGGCCAGGTGCTGTGATTGCTGCTCTGCTCCCCGAAAGGATTAATGCCATCCACGCTTAAAGCAAACCATACGTTCCTTGGGTCCTTTGCAAACTCCTTCCAGTACTTTCTCTCGATTTTTCTCCACTGCGACCCGTCAGCGGGTGCTCTCAACTTCCCGTCTTTATTACGGTACTCACTATGCCATCGCATCAACTTGGCATGCTCTCCATTTCTGAACAAACGTTTCAACCGTGGTATTATAGGAGCATACCACATCACCTTCGCAGGAACCCTCTTCCTGGCGGGCTCGCCGTCAACATCACCAGGGTCATCTCGTCTCATCTTATACCGCAATGCACCGCATACCGGGCATGCGTTCAGATCCTTGTATGCACCGCGGTAGAGGATGCAGTCATTAGGGCATGCATGTATCTTCTGCACCTCCAATCCTAGAGGGCATACGACCTTCTTTGCTGCGTATGTACTATCGGGCAATTCGTTATCCTTCGGAAGCTTCTTCTTCAATATTTTCAGTAGCTTCTCAAATGCTTTGTCAGCCACATCATTCTCTGCCTTCCACTGCAGCAATTCCAGTACGGTACCGAGCTTTGTGTTGCCATCATCACAATTGGGGTACAACCCTTTTTTGTGATCCTCTAACATGCGATCGAACTTCAGCTTCTCCTTTTGACTTTCGCATTGCGTCCTTGCATCGACAATGACCCGGCGGAGATCATCATCTGGTTCCTCTTGATCTTCAGCAGCTTCACCCGTTGCAGCATCATTGGGCACATCGTCTGGTTCCTCTTGATCTTCACCATCTCCCCCCATTGCAGCATCGCCGTATTCAGGGGGCACATAGTTGTCATCGTACTCTTCTTCTTCGCCGTCTTCCATCATAACCCCTATTTCTCCGTGCCTCGTCCAAACATTATAGTGTGGCATGAAACCATTGTAAAGCAGGTGTGAGTGAAGGATTTTCCGGTTAGAGTAAGACATCGTATTCCCACATTTAGTGCATGGACAACACATAAAACCATTCTGCTTGTTTGCCTCAGCCGCATTTAGAAACTCATGCACGCCCTTAATGTACTCGGAGGTGTGTCTGTCACCGTACATCCATTGCCGGTTCATCTGCGTGCATTATATATAATTAAGTGTGTCAAAAACCATTACAGAACATCATAAATAGATAATTAAGTGACCAAATTAATAGAAGTTCATCATCACATTAAAACCAAAGTACATACATAGTTCTCATCTAACAACATATAGCTCTCCATACACATCGAAACTATGTAAAACATTTTAATGCGAAAACAAATGCGATCATAATCGCAACCAAGGTAACAATTGATCCAACGACATAATGATACCAAGCCTCGATATGAATGGCATATTTTTTCTAATCTTTCTAATCTTCAACCGCACTGCATCCATCTTGATCTTGTGATCATCGACGACATCCGCAACATGCAACTCCAATATCATCTTCTCGTCCTCAATTTTTTTATTTTTTCCTTCAAGAATTTATTTTCTTCTTCAACTAAATTTAACCTCTCGATAATAGGGTCCATCTTGATCTTGTGATCATCGACGACTTCCGCAATATGCAACTCCAATTCCATCTTCTCCTCCTCCATTTTTTCCAATTTTTTCTTTAAGGAAATGTTTTCCTCTTCAACTAAATTTAACCTCTCCACAAGAGGGTCGGTTGGAATTTCCGGTTCAACTACCTCCTAGACATAATAAAACATCTATGCATGTCAGGTTGGTCGGCATAATTGTCATAAACACTAAAACAAATAGTTATAAATTAAAGATAATATACCACATCCGAATCGTAGACAGGACGAGGGCCCACGTGGGCGGATATCAAAACCATCGCACTATATAATAACAAGCAATAATAAACGTAATAAAATTAGACAAATATCTATCTAAAGCAATAATAACAAGCAATAATAAAAGTAAGAAAAGCATGGACATAACAAGAGGCTCACCACGGTGGTGCCGGTGACGAGATCGGCGGGGGCGATCGACAGCGGCGAAGACGGGGACGGGACGTGACGGACCGCTAAACCTAGACAAATCTCGGAGAAAATAGAGCTTCGAGAGGACCAAAGCTTAACTAGTGTGGCTAGAGCATTCCATCGAACACGCTGTGTGCATAGGAGGTGAGCTAGAGCACCACCAAGCCCTCTCCCCCTCGGCCAGAAAACAGAGCAGTGTGCTCTGCTCCTGCGCGAGGGGGTATATATAGGCACCTCAATGGTCCCGGTTGGTGATACGAACCGGGGCTAAAGGTGAGCCTTTGGTCCCAGTTCGTATCACCAACCGGGACCAATGATGGTGGGCCAGGAGCAAGACCCATTGGTCCCGGTTCGTCGCACCAACCGGGACCAAAAGGTCCAGACGAACCGGGACCAATGGCCCACGTGGCCCGGCCAGCCCCCTGGGCTCACGAACCGGGTCCAATGCCCCCATTGGTCCCGATTCTTGATTGAACCGGGGCTAATGGCCTGGACAGGCCTGGACCAAAGCCCTATTTTCTACTAGTGCTTATATGACTAGAGAGATGTCTATCTGAGTGGGAGTTCATTAGATGAACTTAATTGTCATGAACAATAGTCTAAGTTGTCTTCGCAAATTATGTTGTAGACCAATAACTGCGTTGTAGCTCCCTGTTTAATACGATCCTAGAGAAAGACTAAGTTGAAAGATATTGTAAGCAATGATACAGACTGGGTCCGTAGTCCGAGGAGTGTCCTCACAGCTACATAGAAGGCTTACGTCTTTGATGCACCGCTCGATGTGCAAACCCCTACAACGTTGTCTATGGATGTTGTGAACACCTGACATACACGTCCTGATGACTACTTGATAGTTTAGTGCACCATACTTTACGGCTTAGAATCGGGATTCCAATGACATTTTGAACGCCATAGAACATATGAGATGTTCTAAGAGCTGAAATTGGGATTTCAAGCTCATGCCCGTGTTGATAGGTATGAGAGCTCTGACAAGTTCCTTTGCCAAAAAGATGGAGGAGAATAGCTCAACTAGTGAGCATGTGCTCAGAATGTCTGGGTGCTAAAATCACTTGAACCAAGTGGGAGTTAATATTCCAGATGAGATAGTGGTTGATGGAATTCTCTAGACACTATCACCAAGCTACTAGAACTTCGTGATGAACTATGACATGCAAAGGATGGAGGCGATCCCGGAGCTATTAGCGGTGCTTATGAACGCAAAAGTAGAAATCAAGAAGGAGCATCAAGTGTTGATGGCTTAACAAGACCACTGGTTTCAAAAGGGGCAAGGGCTAGAAGGGAAACTTCCTGAATGACAAACCAGTTGTCGCTCTAATAAAGGAACCCAAGGTTGAACCCAAACCTCGAGACTAAGTGCTTCTATTGTAAGGGGAACAGTCACATGGTAGAGGAATTACCCCAAATACATGGTAGATAAGATAGCTGACAACTTCAACAAAGTATATTTGATATATGTGTTATTGATGTGTACCTTACTAGTACTCCTTGTAGCACCTGGGTATTGGATACCGGTTCAGTTGCTATTATTAGTGACTTGAAGCAAAAGGTACGGACTGAACGGAGACTAGCTAAGGGCGAGGTGATGATGGGTGTTGGAAGTGTTTCCAAGGTTGATAAGATCACCATCGCACGCTCCCTCTACTTTCGGGATTGGTGATGAACCTAGATAAATGTTATCAGGTGTCTACGTTGAGCATGAACATGATTAGAACATGTTCATTGCAATACGGTTATTCATTTAAGTTAGAGAATAATGGTTATTCTGTTTACATGAACAATACCTTTACGGTCATGCACCCAATGGTTTACTGAATCTCGATCATAGTAATACACATGATAATAATATTAATGCCAAAAGATGTAGAGTTAATGATGATAGTACCACTTTCTTGTGGCATTGCCGCTTAGGTCATTTTGGCATAAAATGCATGAAGAAACTCCATGCTGATGGATGTTTGGAGTCACTTGATTTTGAATCACTTGACACATGCGAGCCATGCCTCATGGGCAGGATGACTAAGATCCCGTGTTCATGTACAATGAAACGGGCAAGTGACTTGTTGGAAATCATACATGCTGATGTGTGTTATCCAATGTGAATTAAGGCGTGTGGTGGATATCATTAGTTTCTCATCTTCACTGACGATTTGAGTAGATATGGATATATTTACTTAATGAAGCAAAAGTCTGAAACATTTGAAAGGTTCAAGCAATTTCAGAGTGAAGATTAAGAATCATCATAACAAGAAGATCATGTTCCTATGATCTGATCAAGGGGAGATTTTCTGAATTATGAGTTAGCAATCACTTAAGACAATTGTGGAATTGTTTCGCAGTTGAAGCCACCTGGAACACCACAGCGCAATGGTGTGTCCGGACATCGTAATCGAACCTTATGAGATATGGTGCGATCTATGATGTCTCTTACCGATCTACCGCTATTATTCCGAGGTTATGCATTAGAGACAGCTGCATTCACTTTAGATAGGGCACCATCTAAGTCCGTTGAGACGACGCCGTATGGTTTGGCAAGAAACCAAAGTTGTCGTTTTCTTGATGTTTAGGGCTGCGATGCTTATGGCTTCAGCCGGAAAAAGCTCGAACCCAAAGCGGACAAATACATCTTCATAGAATACCCAAAGGTAACAGTTGGGTATACCTTCTATCTCAGATCCAAGGGCAAAAATGTTTGTCGCTAAGAACGGGTCCTTTCTCGAGAAGGAGTTTCTCTCGAAAGAATTGTGTGGGAGGAACATAGAACTTGATGAGGTTGTCGAACCCTCACTTCAACCAGAGAGTAGTGCAACACAGAAAGATGTTTCTGTGGAACCTACGACTGTTGAAGAGGAAACCAATGATAGTGATCATGAAGCGTCGGATCAAGTTGCTATCGAACCTCGTAGGTCGACAAGGATATGTACTACTCCTGATTGGTACGGTGATCTTGTCTTAGATGTCATGTTGTTGGACAACAATGAACCTACGAACTATGGAGAAGCGATGGTGGGCCCATATTTCGACAAATGGTTAGAAGCCAAGAAATCCGAGATAGGATCCATGTATCAAAACGAAGTATGGACTTTGGTGGACTTGCACAATGATCGGCAAGCCATTGAGATAAATGGATCTTTAAGAAGAAGACGGACGTGGACAATAATGTCACCATCTATGAAGCTCGACTTGTGGCAACGAGTTTTTCACAAGTTCAAGGAGTTGACTACGATGAGATTTTCTCACCAGTAGCGATGCTTAAGTCCGTCGGAATCATGTTAGCATTAGCTGCATTTATGAAATATGGCTGATGGATGTCAAAAACAAGTTTCCTTACCAGTTTTCGTAAGGAAAGGTTGTATGTGATACAATCAGAAAGGTTTTGTCGATCCTAAGGATGCTAAAAGGTGTGCTAGCTCCAGCGATCCTTCCATGGACTAGAGCAAGCATCTCGGAGTCAGAATATATGCTTTGATGGAGTGATCAAAGTTTTTGGGTTTATACAAAGTTTGTTGAAAACTTGTATTTACAATAAAGTGAGTGGGATCACTACAACATTTCTGATAAGTATATGTGAATGACATACTGTTGATCCGAAATGATGTAGAATTTCTGGAAAGCGTAAAGGGTTGTTTGAAAGGAGTTTTTCAAAGGAAAACCTGGATAAAGCTGCTTACATAATTGGGCATCAAGATCTATTGAGATAGATCAAGACGCCTAATGATACTTTCAAAAGGAACACACACCTTTGACATGATTTTGAAGGAGTTCAAAATAGATCAGTCAAAGAAGGAGTTCTTACCTGAGTTGTAAGGTGTGAAGTTGAGTAAGACTCAAAGCTTGAACATGGCAGATGAAAGAGGAAGGACGAAGGTCGTCCCCTATGCTTTTGTCATAGGCTCTATACGGTATGCCATGCTGAGTACCACACCTGATGTGTGCCTTGCCACATGTCTGGAAAGAGGGTACAAAAGGTGATCCAGGAGTAGATCACCAGATAGCGGTCAAAAGTATCCTTAGAGGAATAAGGAAATGTTTCTCGGTTATGGAGGTGATAAAGAGTTCGACGTAAAGAGTTACGTCGATGCAAGCTTAACACCTATCCGGATAACTCTGAGTAGAGATATCGGATACGTATAATGGAGCAACAGTTTGGAATAGCTCCAAGTGGAACGTGGTAGCAGCATCTATGATATGATATAAAGTTTTGCGAAGTACATAGGGATCTGAATGTTGTAGACCTGTTGACTACAACCTCTCTCACAAGCATAACATGATCAAACCCAGAACTCATTGAGTGTTAATCACATATTGATGTGAACTAGATTATTTACTCTAGTAAACTCTTTGATGTTGGTCACATGGCGATGTGACCTGTGAGTGTTAATCACATGGCGATGTGAACTAGATTATTGACTCTAGTGCAAGTGGGAGATTGTTGGAAATATGCCCTAGAGGCAACAATAAATTGGTTATTATTATATTTCCTTGTTCATGATAATTGTTTATTATCCATGCTAGAATTGTATTGATAGGAAACTCAGATACATGTGCGGATACATAGACAAACACCATGTCCCTAGTAAGCCTCTAGTTGACTAGCTTGTTGATCAACAGATGGTCACGGTTTCCTGACCATGGACATTGGATGTCGTTGATAACGGGATCACATCAGTAGGAGAATGATGTGATGGACAAGACCCAATCCTAAGCCTAGCACAGATCGTGTAGTTCGTATGCTAAAGCTTTTTTATATGTCAAGTATCTTTTCCTTAGACCATGAGATTGTGCAACTCCCGGATACCGTAGGAATGCTTTGGGTGTACCAAACGTCACAACGTAACTGGGTGGCTATAAAGGTGCACTACAGGTATCTCCAAAAGTGTCTGTTTGGTTGGCACGAATCGAGACTGGGGTTTGTCACTCCGTATGACGGAGAGGTATCTCTGGGCCCACTCGGTAGGACATCATCATAATGTGCACAATGTGATCAAGGAGTTGATCACGGGATGATGTGTTACAGAACGAGTAAAGAGACTTGCCGATAACGATATTGAACAAGGTATCGGGATACCGACGATCGAATCTCGGGCAAGTGCTATACCGATAGACAAAGGGAATTGTATACGGGATTGATTGAATCCTTGACATCGTGGTTCATCCGATGAGATCATCGTGGAGAATGTGGGAGCCAACATGGGTATCCAGATCCCGCTGTTGGTTATTGACCGGAGATTTGTCTCGGCCGTGTCTGCATTACTCCCGAGCCCGTAGGGTCTACACACTTAAGGTTCGATGACGCTAGGGTTATAGGGAAAGTATGTACGCGGTTACCGAATGTTGTTCGGAGTCCCGGATGAGATCCCGGACGTCACGAGGAGTTCCGGAATGGTCCGGAGGTAAAGATTCATATATGGGAAGTCCCGTTTTGGTCACCGGAAAAGTTTCGGGCGCTATCGGTAGTGTACCGGGACCACCGGGAGGGTCCCGGGGGTCCACCGGGTGGGGCCACCGGCCCCAGAGGGCTGCGTGGGCCAAGTGTGGGAGGGGACCAGCCCCGGGTGGGCTGGTGCACCCCCACCAGGGCCCAAGGCGCATCATAGAGGGGAAGGGGGCAAACCCTAGGGCAGATGGGCCCTAGGGCCCAATCTGGTGCGCCCCCCTCTCCCTCTCCCCCTCTGGTCGCCACCCTTAGATGGGATCTGGGGTGGCCGCACCCCTAGGGGTGGGAAACCCTAAAGGGGGCGCAGCCCCTCCCTTCCCCCTATATATATGTGAGGTTTGGGGCTGCCCATAACACGGTTTGACCTCTCTCGCTTGGCGCAACTCTACCTCTCTCCCTCCTCGTCTCTCGCAGTGCTTGGCGAAGCCCTGCTGGAGTCCCCCGCTCCTCCACCACCACCACGCCGTCGTGTTGCTGTTGGATGGAGTCTTCCCCAACCTCTCCCTCTCTCCTTGCTGGATCAAGGCGTGGGAGACATCATCGGGCTGCACGTGTGTTGAACGCGGAGGCGTCGTTGTTCGGCGCTTAGATCGGAATCAACCGCGATCTGAATCGCTACGAGTACGACTCCTTCATCCGCGTTCTTGTAACGCTTCCGCATCGTGATCTACAAGGGTATGTAGATGCACTCCCCTCTCCCTCGTTGCTAGATTACTCCATAGATAGATCTTGGTGATGCGTAGGAAATTTTTTGATTTTCTACTACGATCCCCAACACCTTCTACCTCAGGTCTGAAGGCAAGATCTTTGTTTCCAAGAATGGATCCTTTCTGGAGAAAGAGTTTCTCTCGAAAGAAGTAAGTGGGAGGAAAGTAGAACTTGATGAGGTAATGGTACGTCCTCTTGAACCGGAGAGTAGCGCAACACAAGAAGATGTTTCTAGGGTGCCTACACCGACTAGAGAGGAAGTTAATGATGATGATCATGAAACTTTGGATCAAGTTTCTACTGACCTTCGTAGGTCCACGAGGACACGTTCCGCACTAGAGTGGTATGGCAACCCTATCCTGGAAATCATGTTGTTAGACAATGGTGAACCTTCAAACTATGAAGAAGCAATGGCGGGCCCGGATTCCTACAAATGGCTTGAAGCCATGAAATTCGAGATAGGATCCATGTATGAGAACACAGTATGGATTTTGGTGGACTTGCCCAATGATCGGCAAGCCATAGAGAATAAGTGGATCTTTAAGAAGAAGACTAACGCAGATGGTAATGTGACCGTCTATAAGGCTCGACTTGTCGCTAAGGGTTATCGACAAGTTCAAGTTGACTACGATGAGACTTTCTCACCCGTAGCGATGCTGAAGTCTGTCCGAATCATGTTAGCAATTGCCTCATTTTATGATTATGAGATCTGGCAAATGGACATCAAAACGACATTCCTTAACGATTTCCTTAAGGAAGAATTGTATATCATGCAATCGAAAGGTTTTGTTGATCCTAAGAATGCTGACAAGGTATGCAAGCTCCAGCGCTCCATCTATGGGCTTGTGCAAGCATCTCAGAGTTGGAACATTCGCCTTGATGATGTGATCAAAGTGTTTGGGTTTATACAGACTTATGGATAAGCCTGTATTTACAAGAAAGTGAGTGGGACCTCTATAGCATTTCTAATATTATATGTGGATGGCATATTGTTGATGGGAAATGATATAGAACTTTTGGAAAGCATAAAGGCCTACTTGAATAAGTGTTTTTCAGTGAAGGACCTTGGAGAAGCTGCTTACATATTAGGCATCAAGATCAATAGAGATAGATCGAGACGCATCATTGGTCTTTCACAAAGCGCATACCTTGACAAGATATTTAAGAAGTTCAATATGGATCAGTCCAAGAAGGGGTTCTTGCCTGTATTGCAAGGTGTGAGATTGAGCGCAGCTCAATTCCCGACCTCGGCAGAAGATAGAGAAAAGATGAGTGTCATCCCCTATGCCTCAGCCATAGGCTCTATTATGTATGCCATGTTGTGTACCATACCTGATGTGAACCTTGCCATAAGTTTGGTAGGGAGGTACCAAAGTGATCCCGGAATGAAACACTGGACAACGGTCAAGAATATCATGAAGTACCTGAAAAGGACTAAGGATACGTTTCTCATTTATTGAGGTGCCGAAGAGCTCGTCGTAAAGGGTTATGTCGATGCTAGCTTCGACACAGATCCGGATGAGTCCAAGTCACAAACCGTATACATATATTTTGAATGGTGGGGCAGTCAGCTTGTGCAGTTGCAAGAAAAATGTCGTGGGGACATCTACATGTGAAGCGGAGTACATAGCTGCTTCGGAAGCAGCACAGGAAGGAGTCTGGATGAAGGAGTTCATCACCGACCTAGGAGTGATTCCCAATGCATCAGGCCCGATGACTCTCTTCTGTGACAACACTAGAGCTATTGCCATTGCCAAGGAGCCCAGGTTTCACAAGAAGACCAAGCACATCAAGCGCCACTTCAACTCCATTTGTGGTTATATTCAAGATGGACACATAGATATTTTTAAAGTACATACAAATCTGAATGTGCAGATCCGTTGACTAAACCTCTTCCACGAGCAAAACATGATCAACACCAGAACTCTATGGGTCTTCGATTCATAACTATGTAACTAGATTATTGACTCTAGTGCAAGTGGGAGACTATTGGAAATATGCCCTGGAGGCAATAATAAAATGGTTATTAATATATTTCCTTGTTCATAACAATTGTCTATTGTTCATGCTATAATTGTATTAACCGGAAACCGTAATACATTTGTGAAATCATAGAGCACAACATGTCCCTAGTGAGCCTCTAGTTGACTAGCTCGTTGAACAATAGATGGTTGTGGTTTCCTGACCATGGACATTGGATGTCGTTGATTACGGGATCACATCATAAGAAGAATGATGTGATGGACAAGACCTAATCCTAAGCATAGCACACCATCATGTAGTTCGTTTGCTAGAGCTTTTCTAATGTCAAGTATCATTTCCTTAGACCATGAGATTGCGCAACTCCCGGATACCATAGGAATACTTTGGGTGTATCAAACATCATAACGTAACTGGGTGACTATAAAGGTGAACTACAGGTATCTCCGAAAGTGTCTGTTGGGTTGGCACGAATCGAGATTGAGATTTGTCACTCTGTATTACAGAGAGGTATCTATGAGCCCACTCGGTAATGCATCATCATAATGAGCTCAATGTGACTAAGCAGTTAGTCATGGGATCACGTATTGCGGAATGAGTAAAGAGACTTGCCGGTAATGAGATTAGACAAGGTATGGGTATACCGACTATCGATTCTCGGGCAAGTAACATATCGATGGACAAAGGGAATTGTATACAGGATTGATTGAATTCCCGACATCGTGGCTCATCCGTGGAAATCTTCGTGGAACATGTGGGAGCCAATATGGGTATCTAGATCCTGCTATTGGTTATTGGCCGGAGAGGTGTCTCGGTCATGTCTGCATGGTTCCCGAACCCGTAGGGTCTACACACTTAAGGTTCGGTGACGCTAGAGTTGTAATGGGAATTGTATGTGGTTACCGAAAGTTGTTCGGAGTCCCAGATGAGATCCCAGACATCACGAGGAGTTCCGGAATGGTCTGGAGGTGAAGATTTATATATGGGAAGTCCAGTTTCAGTCGTCGGAAGAGTTTCGTGGGTTATTGGTATTGTCTCGGGACCACTGAAAGGGCTTCGGGGATCCACCGGGAGGGGCCACCTGCCCCGGGGGACCAAATGGGATGAATATGGTTGGGAACCAACCCCCCTAGTGGGCTGGTGCACCCCCCCACCAACTTGGGGGGCAAGTCTCCTCCCTTGGCCGTCGACCCCCCCTCTAGATGCATGTAGGGGGGCCGGCCCCCTCTCTTCTCCAGCCTATAAATAGAGGGGGGTTGGAGGGTGGCCGCACCCCCGTCCCCCTGGCGCCGCCTCCCCCTCCTACACCTCTTCCTCCTTCGTAGTGCTTAGCGAAGCTCTACCGGAGGACCACGAGCTCCATCGCCACCATGCCATCGTGCTGCAAGAGTTCTCCCTCAACCTCTCCTTCCCCTTTGCTGGATCAAGAAGGAGGAGATGTCCCCGGGCTGTACGTGTGCTGAACATGGAGGCGTCATCCGTTCGGCACTAGATCAGATCTTCCGCGATTTGAATCGCCGCGAGTACGACTCCATCAACCGCGTTCTTTGCAAATCTTCTGCTTAGCGATCTTGAAGGGTATGAAGATGCACTACCTCTCTCTCGGTGCTAGCATCTCCAAGATTGATCTTGGTGACACGTAGGATTTTTTTGAATTAATACTACGTTCCCCAACACATGAGGTGTTCAATGAAATGCCCGAGCCACACTTACGCTTTCTCCTCTCCAAGCTCGACCTTGAAGTTCCATTTTCCCCAAGATTTTTCTTGGTTTGGCGGTCCGTCCCATCCCGTCCACGTCGTTACCGTCGTTGATCGCCCACGCCGATCTCGTCACCGGCACCACCGTGGTGAGCCTGTTGTTTTATCTTCTTTGTAAAAGAAAACATTCTTACTTGTATGATTTAGATAGCTACTTGTATGATTTAGATAGCTACTTGTATAATTTTCTTACTTTAATTATTGTTTGTTATTATATAGTGCCATGGTGTTGATAGATGTCCCCGTCGGCTCTCGTCCGGTCTATTATTCGGATGTGGTATATTATCTTCTGTAACTATTTGTTTCATTTAGTGTTTATGAAAATTATGCCGACCAACGTGACATAGATGTTTTTATCTAGGAGGTATGTGAACCAGAAATTCCAATCGACTGAGAGGTTAAATTTGGTTTAAAAACAATTACTTGAAAGAAAAATTGAAAAGAGCCGAAAAGGAGAAGATGAAATTGGAGTCGCATGTTGCCGATGTCGTCGACGATCACAAGATCAAGCTGGATGCAATGCGCTTGAAGATTAGGAAGATTAGAAAATATGCTATTGATAATGAGGCTTGGTATCATTATGCCGTTGGATCAATTGTTACCTTAGTTGCGATTTTGATCGTATTTGTTGTTGCATTTAAATGTTTTACATAGTTGTATGTTAGTTTCAATGTGTGTTATAATAGGATGCTCTAGAGAGTTGTATGTTGTTCTATGAGAACTATGTATGAACTTTACATATTGATGTTTTTTGTTTTAATGTGATGATGAACTTGTATTAATTTGGTCACTTCTCTATTCATGATGTTCTGTAATGGTTTTTGATATACTTAAGTATATAATGCATGCAGATGAATCGACAGTGGATGTACGGTGACCGACGCACCTCAGACTACATTGAGGGCCTGCATATTTTTCTCGAGGTGGCTGAGACAAGCAAGCAAAAAGGTTTTATGTATTGTCCATGTATTGTCTGTGAAAATAAGAAGGATTACACTTCATTGAAAACCCTTCACTGACACCTACTTGATAAACGTTCACTTGCACCTGATTGATAAGGGTTCTGTGAGAATAAAGTCTCTAGCTCAACTCGTTCATTGTATGTATATATAATTATCCTCGCTATATTATGCAGATTAAAGACCGTCGAATGCAAAAGAAGACAGATATATGACATTGGGTTCATTAGCCCAAATATCGTAAATGAATGGGCGATACAAAAAAGAGCCAAAGATACTGAGGATAACTTGCTAAAAGCGCTCCTTCAACATCAAAACAAAAGGAAATACTCTTTCCTTACAACTTCAAGTGAGTGTTACTGTCTTGTGCATATTCGGTTTCGCATACTCGAGGTTAATTAAGTGTAATTGATGAGTTATGCGTGCGCAGATTCCACTTTGCTCTGCTATGCATTGAGCTTGAAAAGGGACTAGTAATTGTGTTGGACTCTAGACGCAAAGAGGATATGGAGTGGTCGGACATGAGTGAAATGCTCCAGAAGTAAGTTCAATCATTATCGCACCATATCAGCAACTTTCATTCATTTCCTGATATCAAGTAATCATTAATTATTTTCTTTGTCGGGCAGGGTTTGGAAAAAATTCACCAGTATGGTTCCAGGTCTAGACAAGAAGGATATGTGATTTAGACACCCCAAAGTAAGTAGTACTAGCTAGTTATGCGCATCTCTCATTGATTCTGATTTCATCAATACCATTATCGTGCTTGCTTATCAGGTTGATTGAACTTTATTCTCATAAAGTGCTTGTGGCAGATGCCCTGGACTAATTTGTGTGGATACTACGTTTGCGAGTTCATTCGCTACTCGGCCTCTGAGCGGGGCTTATCTGACCAACAATTTGAAGTACATAAACAATATTCACGATTTTATTTTATTACCATCAATTTTGTTGAGTTTCATTCATATATATGTATTGACCCCCTTCTTTAAATTAGATCTGGGAGATGCGGAACGAACTCCTACCACATGATGGCATATGAGCAATTCAAGAGGAATTGGCGGGATTCTTTGTTGACCACGTCATACCTAAAGACGGAGAATACCATCGGAAAATCCAAATGGATATTTGTGGATGATGTCAGGGATCGTACGTAAGAGATCTTATATTGTACATATGTAGTAGCGTCGGATAAATATACGAAAACTTGTTGTTCGACCAAGCACGGAAAAAGAGAGGTCACTTCTCTCTATATATGTTCATGACGATCTTGTGTAATGGTTCTTTCCTTGCTATATGTAGTAACTAGCGTTGAGTTGAATGGAAAATATTAAATAAAAATGAAACCCTAAATGTAAAAGAATTGAAGGGTAAACACAGAAATAAAAGGGGAAAACACAATATGAAAACCCCTAAACCCCTCCTTTAAAAAAACAACGCGTGGCTGCCTTTTAGTCCCGGTCAGTGTTATAAATCGGGACTAAAGGTCCTCTTGCCTAGGCGCCCCACAGCGGCCACGTGGAGCTCCTTTAGTCCCGGTTCGTAAGCCAATCGAGACTAATAGTGGGGGCCTTTAGTCCCAATCGTTTAGTCCCGGTTGCAGAACCGGGACTAAAGGCCCTTTAGAACCGGGACTGATGCCCTGTTTTCTACTAGTGGTGGCGTGGATGATCACGGTGGTGAAGAGGAAGTGAAGGAGGTAGATGAGGGGGTGTATGAGCAAGCGCAAGCAAAAAAGGGGCGAGATTGAAGAACTACATGATGTTGGAAGACCAAATATTGATCAAGGCTTGGAGTGCGGTGTCTCTTGATCCTGCACCGGTACATCTCAAACCGCCAAGAGGTATTGGCAAAGAATCGAAGATCAATACTTCCGCATGATGTGGAAGCATCCCAATAGGACTCCATGCACCTTTTGGTCACTCCAAGGTCGTTGGGACGTGATCAAGCCGATTTGTAGCCGTTGGGCTGCTTGCTTGGAACAAGTTCGCAATGCACCTCCAAGTGGAACCGTGGAATCCGACTATGTGAGTTTGTTTTCATGTCCCATGTTGTGCAAATCATTTGTACCATTTGAAGTGATTGCATCATTTGACATTGTTTTAATAGTGTAGGAGAAAATTGGCCAACAAATACACAAAGACATGGAAGCATCCGATGGCAAAAAATTTAAACTAGAGCATTGTTGGGACTTGCTCAAAGGGTGTGACAAGTGGAGGTTGATTGAAAGAAAATCCTCACGGAAGAGTGGTTCACTTACGAACATGGATGAAGATGAAGATGATGATGGCTCAAGAAACTTGAACAAGCCCGATAGTGACAAGAAGACAAGGGAGAAGATCAAGAGGGAACACAAAGCATTGACCTTGCGGGACAAGATAGATGACATGGTGCAATCAAGTGAGTTGATGTTAGCAAAGACATTGGAGACAAAGAAAGAGTTGGCCGAGAAGAAGGTACGAGAGAAGCAAGAGAAGTGGCAATTGCTCAAGGACGAGGGGCTGCACAAGGCTACTGGAGGATAGAAGACCACGTGCGCTGAGAACAAAGCCATGTCATAGCTTCTTGTCGAAGAGAACATGATCATGACATTGAACCGCGATGACATGGACGACATCACCAAAGAATGGCATGATATGGCAAGGAGAGACATCTTAAAGAGGAATATGCTAGCAATGGTCGGTGCGTGTTTCAGTGCCGGCGATGTTTTCTCATCGAGATTTGGAACCAGTGCCGCTGATGCATTGAGTGCGCCCGACGATGCTTTCGGTGCCGGAGTTGGAACAAGTGTCGGCGATGGATTTGGGGGATGCGATGGCATCGATGGAGGTGGTGCGGAGTGAAGATCATGATGACGGGTGAAAAGCGACCAAGAAGATGATGGACGTGGTCGTTGCTTTTGCATCAAGTCCTTTTGCGTTTTTCGTACAAAACTATGCTTTTATTTGTGCTAGAACTATGTTCTATTGTTCGACTTTGACCTCAGTTGTTAGAATCGTTGTCAAATCCACTTATCGGCAGAATATGCTCTTTTACGGGTCGGCTACGGGTGTCTGCTCGGCCGCAGCATTAGTTGGCCCACAAATAAGTTTTTCAGCAAACTGTAAACGCATTTTGCGGGTCGGCATTATACGGGTTCCACTAGAGATGCTCTAACGCGGATCACCAAAACGCAACCCGAGTGACTAAAAAGGAAATTGATGTTAAATCGCATGATATTTGTTAAATTCGGATGTATTATAACAAAATAAAAGAGGCGAACGTTAACAAAGTTTCAAAGAGCAATGAAATTTAGGCTAAAAAAGCTACGCAAGTTACCGGACGTGCGACCATGCGAATAACGATGTTGCACGTGCGTCGCCTCGGAGGCCCCCGTCATGGTGGAGGATGAACCACCGTGGCCACCAACGAGGTAGGTGAGGCGACTGCGAGCGTTGGCGGTCATTCGGGAGGGCAACTCCTCCTCCTTCACGGCGATCGGGCATCATTGGCTCCTGGACTGCCGATGGGGCAATAATAACTACATAACCTCCTTGCCGCAGCAGAGATGGTAGCTCCTCCTTATGCCGCATCCAATTTGAATGTCGCAATTGTGTGGCCTGGACGACGGCTGCCCCTTAACATGGCGTCCATTTTGGACGTCGTGGTTGCTCGAGGGTGACGCCCGACTATAGTTGTAGAGGGACCGTTTGAGCAACAACTCCATTTGTCGTGCAAACTTCTCGCCCGTGTGCACGAGCTCGATGAGGAGGGCGGTTGCTGTTGCTCCACGTCAGTGGACAAGATGGGGTATAACTTTATGGAGGAGGAACCAGTGGACGCCGACGAACCTGGAGATTGTGGGATGAAGTGTTGGAAATATGAGCAAATTACTATGATATTTAATCCGAATAAACAGGAAATAAATCATGACAGTAGTAAAACAGATTGTACTAAACATGCTAACTAGCATAGCAGATGAACCTATCAAATCTAGGGCACATACTAAAAGCATGAATTCTACCAAGATCTCGAACAAGAAGGATAGAATCACATACGGTCCAACGGGAGCAGCACCGCCGGTGTTCATGTTGTCGCCCATGTCATTGAGGAAGAGGTTGCCGAGGTCGGGGAAGAGGTCGTCGTTGGCGAAGTCGTCGCTGCCAGCAGTCGCGCGAGTGCGCTCCCCAAAAACCCGATCGCCCCTCTCCCGTACAGGATCACAAGAGGCGGGGTTCCGGAGGTCTGCTGTCCCTTCTCGCGGTGCACGCCGGAAGGAGGGCTGGAGAAGACTTGTGTGGCGACGGAATGATCTGGAACGGTGGTGCAAAACCATATGTGTGTCGGCGGCTAGGGTAGACGTGTGCCTGGCTATATAATGCGGGCCGGGTAGGTCATGGAGAAAACCCCACGTCCAAGTAACAGCTCCACGATCCAAAAGGATCGAAAATGGCTGAGCAATTAACGCGTTTGTTAATTACGATTTATTAATTATACCCGAGCAGCAAAAATATAGACAACGTGCATAGCTCTGTCCTCGGCTCGGCTCATTCCCGTAACCCGCGGCGCGTCGTGACGAGGCGAGGCGTGGTGTGGCGAGGCGAGCGAGGAGGAGGAGCGCGCGTGTAGGTCTCATCTTCTCATGGTCATACAAGTGGTAGAAGAGCTAACCTTATAAAGAGGTGCAACTCTCTCTCTCAACTTCCATGGTGGGACTAAACTTTAGTGCCACTCACTCCACTCACATGTGTGAATGAATGGGCCAAGAGAATTTCAGAATTTTAGTTGGGCTTTGGGCCAAAGGCCTACTAGCGAAATTCCAACAATCCCCCACAAAGTCTCATTGGCACATCTCATCATTTAGTTCCAAAATATTTTTTATATACCGGTGCTCAGTGGACACTGTTAAGTTGAACTTCCGCTCAGAGATTTATGCTACACTAGATCACAACTTGAATAGTGGACTATGCCTTGAACTACAAGTTTTCTGCGAGACTAGTTTCACACAAATTGTTGACCGATACTGGGCTACCGCAAGGCTTCCCCGCGGGTGGAGCGTATACGTCATACTCCAGGGCCTTTCATGAATATATTAGAGAACACACAATTCTCACAGACTGCGACGTTAACAGTCAAATTCATATAGGTGTGTTCCTCAGGAGATGCTCTGCAGGGCAACATCTCTGCTTACCCGAATAAGCCACTTGGAACACATAAAGATAAGTATCAACCTGCCATGCAGATCAGGAGAGTATTGCATCTTCACGGAGTGGGATAACTAATACAAGGATACTCTCCTCCCAGCTGACCAACAGCTTGTCTCCCACTTCTACTTCGCGGGATCTCCGATCACATAGAGTGGGTTACCACTGTGGAAAACTCATGCGGTGGGTCTCAAACCCATATCCATCGATGCATTATCTATCACATTACATGATAAACCCTTTGTGAAGGGATCAGCCAAGTTTTTCGACGTTTGGATATAATCCAACGCAATAACTCCGAAGTTCTTCAATTTTCTAACAGATTTCAATCTCCTCTTCACATGCCTCGAGGACTTCATATATCCTTAGAATTGTTTATCTTAACAATCACAGTTTGATTATCACAGTTCATTAGGATAGGGGGTATTGGCTTTTCAACCATAGGTAAGTCCATCAAGAGTTCACGAAGCCAGTCTGCTTCAACAGTGGCAGTGTCTAATGATGTGAGTTCTGCTTCCATAGTTGACCTCGTTAAGATGGTCTCCTTGCAAGACTTCCAGGAAACAGCGCCACCACCAAGTGTGAAAACATAACCACTTGTGGCCTTAATCTCATCAGCATCAGATATCTAGTTTGAGTCACTATAACCCTCCAGTACCCTTGGGTACCCGGTGGAGTGAATCCCATAGCTCGCAGTGCCTTTCAAATAGCGCATAACTCTCTCAAGCGCACGCCAATGATCATCTCCCGGTTTTGACACAAACCGACTCAGCTTGCTCACAGCAAAAGAGATGTCAGGCCTCATGGCACTCGCCAAATACATAAGCGATCCAATTATCTGAGAGTGTGTCAGTTGATCTCTAGCAATCCATTGATTCTTTCGAAGCAACACACTAGCATCATATGGAGTTGGAGAAGGCTGGTAGTCGCTATACCCAAAGCGACTCAAGACCTTTTTCCACATAGTGAGACTGAAGCAGTGTAATCCCACCATTCTCATCTCTCAATAGCTTGATGTTTAAGATAACATCAGCCACTCCTAGATCCTTCATCTCAAAACAACGAGATAAGAAATCCTTAACCTCCTTGATTAAATCAAGTTTGGTTCCAAAGATCAGTATATCATCGACATACAGACAAAGAATAACTCCTTCGCCCCCACCATGGAGATAGTACACACATTTGTCACCATCATTTACTACAAAGCCTGCAGCAGTTAATGTTCTTTCGAACTTCTCATGCCACTCCTTAGGAGCTTGTTTAAGTCCATATAAAGACTTTAATAACTTGCACACCTTTCCTTCCTGACCAGGTACTATAAAACCATCGGGCTGATCCATATAAATTTCCTCCTTCAACTCTCCATTGAGGAAAGCTGTCTTAACGTCCATTTGATGAACGAGAAGACCGTGTGAGGCAGCCAGTGATAGTAGCACCCGAATAGTGGTTAGTCTAGCCACAAGTGAGTAAGTATCAAAATAGTCTTCACCTTCTTTTTGGGTATAACCCTTAGCCACAAGCTGTGCCTTGTACTTTTCAATTGTACCATCAGGTCTAAGCTTTTTCTTGAACACCCACTTACATCCTACAGGTTTGCACCCATAAGGACGATCAGTGATTTCCCAGGTTTCGTTAGCTAAGATGGAATCCATCTCACTGCGGACATCTTCCTTCCAGTAGTCAGCATTAGAAGATGAATAGGCTTCTGAAATAGTCATGGGTGTGTCATCCACGAGGTACACAATGAAATCATCATCAAAGGACTTTGCAGTCCATTGTCTCTTACTCCTTACAGGAGTTTCAATGTCATCCTCAACAAGATTCTCAACGTGTTCCATCGCAATGGTGGGTTCAGGAATTACAGAAAATTCCTCACTAGAAGGAGTAGGTATCTCCTGATTTGATGAACTCGACATATCCTTCATAGGAAATATGTCCTCGAAGAAAGTCGCATCATTCGACTCCATAACCGTACCAACATGCATGTCGGATACCTCAGATTTTATTATCAAAAATGTATAGCCAATGCTATGAAAAGCATAGCCCAGAAGAAACACAATCCACGATTTTTGGTCCAAGCTTGCGCTTCTTGGGAATTGGTATATTGACTTTCGCCAAACAAACCCAAGTACATAGGTAGGAGAGTTTCAATCTTTTCCTTCCCCATTCCTCAAAAGGAGTCATGGTTTTATTTTTTGTGGGAACTCGGTTTAGGACATGACATGCAGTCATTAGCGCCTCCCCCCACCATGCCTTGGAGAGACCCGATGTGTCTAACATGGCGTTAACCAAATCAGTTAGAGTTCGATTCTTTCTTTCGGACGCCCCATTTGACTGAGGTGAGTAGGGAGGCGTCCTCTCATGGATTATACCATGTTCCGCACAAAACAAATCAAACTCATTGGAAAAATATTCTCCACCACGATCAGACCTAAGCCGTTTAATTTTTCGATCAAGTTGGTTCTCTGCTTCAGCTTTATAGATTTTGAAGAAATTTAAAGCCTCATCTTTTGATTTCAGAAGATACACATGACAAAATCTAGTGGAGTCATCAATCAACGTCATGAAGTATTTCTTTCCACCTTTTGTCAACACGCCATTCATCTCACATAGATCGGAATGTATAAGCTCTAGTGGCGCCAAGAGTCTAGCTTCTGCAACCTTATGGGACTTGCGAGGTTGCTTAGCTTGCACACACACTTGGCACTTGGAGCCCTTGACATTAGTGAATTTCGGAATTAAACTCATATTGGCTAGCCGCGTCATGCAACCAAAATTAATATGACAAAGTCGTGAATGCCAAATATTAGACTCATTATTGTGGCAAACATTATTAATAACTTTAGTGTAAATATCTGACAAAGACAGGCGGAACAAGCCTCCGCACTCATAGCCTTTTCCAACAAATTGTCCATACTTAGAAATTACAACTTTATTGGACTCGAAAACCAACTTAAAACCATCTCGACACAAGCAGGAACCGCTGACGAGATTCTTATTGATGGAGGGCACATGATGAACGTTCTTCAGACGCACGATCTTCCCCGAAGTAAACTTCAGATCGACCGTACCAACACCTCGAACGATGGCATGTGACCCGTTTCCCATCAGCACGGGAGAAGTCCCTGTGATCTGGTAAGTAGAAAACATGGAGGCGTCAGCACAAACATGTACATTGGCACCAGTGTGAATTAGCCAATCAGGAGATTGGAATACTGAAAGGATGGTAGGAAGAATACCGTACCCACATTCCTTCATATCAGTATCACCGATGACAACATTAGCGGACTTGTCGCTCTTTTCATGTTCGCGCTCCTCAAAGCAGTTAGGACACTTCGGAGCCCAGTGATTAGGATCACCGCAGACATGGCAAAGTCCCTTCCCCTTCTTATGAGAATTCTTCTTGAAGTTGGTAAGATGTGACAGCTTGTTCTTTGCATCAAACTTGTCTTTGCCATGAGTTATGTTCTTGTTATTTTTGAACTTGTTGGGCTGGAAGTTCTTCTTCTGTACCATGTGGGCACTAGAAGCTCCCTCAGCAACTCGAGCACGTGTGTCTTTTGCTCTCGCCTTCTCTTCAACATCAAGAGTACCAATGAGATCCGAAACGGAAAACTCATGTCTCTTGTGTTTCAGGGAAGTAGCAAAATTGTTCCACGAAGGTGGAAGCTTGGCAATGATGCCCCCGGCGACAAATTTGTCCGGCAACACACACTTGAAGTACTCAAGTTCCTTGGCGAGTGACTGTATCTCATGAGCCTGCCGTACAACAGGGCGCTCATCAGTCGTCTTGTAGTCATAGAATTTCTCCATGACGTACAACTTGCTGCATGCGCCCGAGGCACCAAACTTGGCCTCGAGCGCAGCCCACATGTCCTTGCCGTTGTCAAACGACATATATGAATCCACAATGGAATCATCAAGGACACTCAGAAGGGCGCCTTTAAAGAGAGTGTCGATCTTCTCAAAAGCTTCCAACTATGCAGGATTAAGATCGCCCTCAGCCTTGCCCTTAGTGGAGTCATAGCAGCCCATGGTTTGAAACCAGTAGACTGCTCTCGTGCGCCACCTCTTATATTGCGCCCCCTTGAAGGCAGGCGGCTTCAAATACGCAGTAAAACCACTCAGAGTAATTTGCCTATAATCATGTTTTTGGATTGTTGGAAATATGAGCAAATTACTATGATATTTAATCCGAATAAATAGGAAATAAATCATGACATCAGTAAAACAGATTGTATTAAACATTCTAACTAGCATAGTAGATGAACCAATCAAATCTAGGGCACATACTAAAAGCATGAATTCTACCACCATCTCGAACAAGAAGGACAAAATCACATACGGTCCAACGGGAGCAGCACCGTCGGCGTTCATGTTGTCGCCCATGTCGTTGAGGAAGATGTTGCCGAGGTCGGGGAAGAGTGCGCTCCCCAAAAACCTGACCGCCCCTCTCCCGTACAGGATCACAAGAGGTGGGTTTCCGGGGGCCTGCTGTCCCTTCTTGCGGTGCACGCCAGAAGGAGGGTTGGAGTAGACTTGCGTGGCGGCGCAATGATCTGGACGGTGGTGCAAAACCATATATGTGTCGACGGCTAGGGTAGACGTCTACCTGGGTATATAATGCGGGCCGGGTAGGTCGTGGAGAAAACCCCATGTCCAAGTAATAGCCCCACGATCCAAAAGGATCGGAAACGGCTGATCAATTAATGCGTCCATTAATTACGATTTATTAATTATTCTCGAGCAGCAAAAATATAGACAACATGCATAGTTCTGTCCTCGGCTCGGCTCATTCCCGCAACCCGCAACCCGCGTCATGACGAGGCGTGGCGAGGCGAGCGAGGAGGAGGAGCGCGCGTGTAGGTCTCATCTTCTCATGCTCATACAAGTGGTAGAATAGCTAACCTTATAAAGAGGTGGAACTCTATCTCAACTTCCGTGATGGGACTAAACTTTAGTGCCACTCACTCCACTCACATGTGTGCATGAATGGGCCAAGAGAATTTCAGAATCTTAGTTAGGCTTTGGGCCAAAGGCCTACTAGCAAAATTCCAACAAAAGGTGCCATGATCTGGACGGTGTGTGGAGGATAGGAGAGGAGAGGCGGGCGGGCACGTATGGTGTAGAATTTCTCCTTAGCGGTCGATTGACTTAAATAGTCGAGATATGCGAAAGGGCATTACTTCAATGCAGCCAGCTTCTGGAGTTGGTTTCTCAGTCGCGGCGCCGATCAGCCGACATCAATGTGGTACGTGGCCCGACATGAATGCGACGCAGAGAGCGGAGTGACGGTTTGAGACTGAGTAGAGGGAGTTTTTTTGGTGGGATCACATTGTCAGATGCGTGTGCGGTGGACATCGAGACTCCTCCATACCACCCATAATTAGTCCCGATTTGTGGGATTTCTGACGTCTGCTCCAGTTTGGACATATTTCTTGATTGCCGCTGGATGGCAACAAATGTTCGGACTGTCTAGTCCGGTCATTTAGGGGCTATTTGATGATCTGTGTTAGAGTTTCCTTACCAAAAAGACTTTCGCCCTGCTTTATATATAAAGCAAACCATCGAAGCACAACGTCCAACAAAGGTCACATCAAACACATACACACACACCACACACAAGGTAGCACAACACAGGGTACTCAGATTCTACTGAGGGCACAACTCAAAAAGCCCCCCAAAAGATAAAAGATAGATGGCAACACAAAGAGTGAAGATCTAATCCGGCTCTAGTGATGGAGAAGATAGCGGCGGTGTTAAGCGGAGAGCCATTGCGCAAAGATCAACACTGATGGTGTTGATTGATTCTCGGTCCCGGGAGCGGCTAAGTGGCCGCCAAAGATGCATATAACCACACAATTTAAACACAACGTCAGTAGCACGTCGCATAGAGTTGCCATAAGGGCAACATCAAAGCAGATCACTAAAACGCTCGCAATCCTGACACCCTTACCCATTCAACACGACTCATCAAATTCATCCAGACTCGTCGAGACGTCCGAAATGCCACCATCGAGTCCCAAATCGGGGGAAGTCTGGACGCCTGCAATGTTGATCTTTGACAAGTCGGGTTCACCCAAAACTGAATCAAAGCCCGCACCTATATGGACAATTCACTCCATATTCCTGTGTGAAAGCTTGACCTCTCCGCCGCGATCGTAGCTAGCCCCGCCTATTCTGCCATCTGCCACCACCGCGATGGATCCGTGGAAGCCCATCGTGAGGTCCTATCCCTCCAGACCTGGACGTGTCCGTGCGCGCATTTGTGGAACGGCAAGGGTGGCGTGTCAAGGCGAGAGAGAAGATAAAAGAGCTGGCGGACGCTTATTCTGGAGCTCTGATATACTTCAAGTGCACAGGGCTACTCCCTCCGTCCGAAAATATTTGTCATCAAAATGGACAAAAGGGGGTGTAACTAGAATTAAAATACATCTAGATACATCTCTTTTTATCCATTTTGATGACAAGTATTTCCGGACGGAGGGAGTATTTAGCAATTTCCCAGTGAGTAAGGTTTTTGATCCACAGAGAGCAAATAGGAAGGTATTACAATCCTCACAGTTGCATTGTCGCTGTCGCAATTATGCTCACATCCAAACTAAAGTTTGAAAATAGTTCACTTAAGTAAGTTGCTAGAAAAAACAACTAAAGAGAGAATTAAACTAAGGTACTAGAACAAATGAAAAAAGAAAAGTAAACACAAAATAAGAGAAAATAAACCACGAGAAGTAATGTGATGTTTTAGATGAGATTACTAGCATCTAAGTACGGTCTCGTTCGCCCTGGCCGGGAATGGAATTAAGCATTTCGACTACTTCATGTTGTGTCTAAGTCAGTACTGCATTATGAGATGCATTCTATAATAATGGACAACCCTTACATAACATTGTCTCTCAAGACGCAACATATAGAGACAACTCAATCATTCTACTTGATGTCTCATACCCACGACGGCTAATGAAAAGACATTAAGGTCACTAGGACCCGACAGAAGGCAATAAGTCCTGTGAACAACCATGACTTCTAGAATAACTATATTCCCCTCAAGATATACATGACATGTCACCCCAAAGGTCTATCATTTTGCCAACTATTTATCAATTTCATGCTTGTCCTGGGGAGTTGGATGTCTCCAACTATCCTATAGGATCCACATCTCCAATCATTAAATTACTCTCTTCATCCGAAAATACTTGTCATCAAAATGAATAAAAAAGGATGTATCTAGATGTATTTTAGTTCTAGATACATTTATTTTTGTCTATTTTGATGATAATTATTTTCGGACAGACGGAGTACTAGTGAAAGCTGCCGGTGGCTATAGTTGGGTGCCCTCCATTCACTAAATTACTAGCGAAAGTTGTCGGCGGCTATGGTTGGACGCCCTCCGATCACTAAATTACTAGCGAAAGTTACCCGCGGCTATGGTTGGGCGCCCCCGTGTAGCCCGAGAGCGACAAGGCTCATTTACATGGAGTGCACGGTGGATTCAAAAAAAGAAGTAAAATGATTCAATAAAATCTAAAATGTTTTGGCATCGAAGATGATCTAGTGCGCTAGCTGCGTGCAAACTTTCATTTTTTAGAAAAAAGAGGTTAAAACTCCGGCGTCTGCATCAACTGAAAGTTTCAGTGTAACTCGAGCTCCATGGTACCTTTTATCGTTGCCGTCTACTGACCTCAAGATTCGTGCTTCATGTGACTACATTCTGACATCGTCAGTGTCATTAGGCAGAGTTGACCAGCCACGCTCTTTCTCTCTCTGCGTCGAAACAAATATATACAATATCTACACTAGTGCGCATCAGCGCATGGGACCGACCAGATGCATGCTCTCTTTCCTCACGCCTCTTTCTCTCTCAGAATCTCTCTGACATCCCTTTCACACACAAGTTCCTTGTCTTACTTTTTTACGAACTCTCTCCCTGGCTCTCTCTCATGTCTTAAAAATACTGCAGCGTTAAAGAAATGTATTGCACGAGCGCGGTAGTAGAGTTTTCTCTCACAAGCTCTCTCTCTTCAATTAGTAAAAGTACACTCAATAGTGGTACTGAGAGGGTCAGAGGAAGCTTGTCTGAGATTTTTTGAGAAAGGGACGTGAGGAGAGAGATGAGACAGAAAGGTTGCATGCATGTGTGACAAACATGCAGGGCATAGGAGTAGACTAGCCTTTGCAGGCTAGCATGTGCGTCTGACCGAGTGAGACGTGAATGCATTGTTTCTTCTCTGTTAATTAGTGGCAAGTCTACTCAGCACATATCTCTATGTACAATATTTCAGAATGAACGGATATGATAGGAGGCCTTGTGGAGCTCGACCTACAGAAACTGCACTCATTGATGCTACGGCCATCTTTATTAATTATTCAACAAAGATATTACAAGGATATACATCAAGACACCCGTAGTCACTACTCACACTTGCAAACTTGATAATGTGGAGTGCTCTCACTTCTCACATCTAAAACGGGCGTCGTCGCCGGTCCATACGCATAACGTATCAGAACCAACAGCCGGTGCAACATACCTAAAGCGTACATCACATGCACACGTTTTAGAAGCCGCCATCATCGTCGAACCGCTGACCCATCTTCAGGAGAGATATCCGCATCATCCTTGCCAGTCCGATCATCCGTCGATGCCAGCAGGGCACCAAAACGGTGCCACCGCCCTACGCTCATCCATCCAGACGCGAAGACTGGTTGTCGTGCGTAGCACCTGCCGAACAACGACACATCGTAGCACCTGTCTCCCAGGCTTGACATATCCACCGAAGCTCCGTGCAAAATGAAGTCGCTTCACCTCCTACCTCTGTCTTGCAGCGCTGCTCCACAAACGATGCTTCCAAGAGAGAAACGACACCGTAGTGGCGCCATTGTCTGATTTGGAAGACCATATCCTAGGGTTTTGGCAGGAGCAACATGAGTGGTTCGAAAGTAATTGCACGACAATGTCTTCATCAAGGTAATAGCACACAATACCGCCGTCGCCTGCTGCCAGCTCGCTTTTCACCGGTAACTATGTATCCCCGACCCGCAGCCAGGACTAGATGTCAGATCTCGAGATCCGACCATCCAGCCTCAGGCCGACCTCCTCTGATGGAGGAGATCACCACCACCGCCAATTCCAGGGCCACCACGTCACCGCTCTCCCACTACTAGGGAAAACCCTAGTAGTAGCGTGGGGTAATTGCCTAGCAGTAGCGCTGGCCAACATCTAACTTTTAGCAGTAGCGCGGGTGGTACCCATGCTACTGCTACTTCTAGTAGTAGTAGCGCGATTGCCACCCGCGCTACTACTACTTAGTTGTAGCGCGGGTCAGGACCCCGCGCTACAACTAACTAATTGAGAATTAAAAAATCCATCCATGGCGGCTGCTTCTGCTGGGCGTCATCGTCCTCTCCATCTATGGCTGCTACTGGTCCTGGAGGGGATGAAGTTGTCCATGGTGATGGTGCTTCCCCACCCAACTTGTGCCCGCACCTCTCGTCTACTGATGCTACAAAAGAAAAGAAAATTATTAGAGAGACGAAGAGAGAGATAGAGAGCAGTAGGAGGAGGAACTCACCGGCGGCCGGCGGAGTTGGAGCCGACGCCCGAAACCCTAGATGGAGCCCGGTGACCTGCTGCTGCTTGTCGTGGGACCTTGACCCGGTGAGGAGGTGCAAGTGGATGCGTCCATGGTGGATCCGGTCGCCGCCATGGACAACGCTCTGCTGGTTTCCCTCTCCTTCCAACATCGGAGAAGAAGGAGGATGGAGGGGGAGGGGAGGGGTCTGCAGTGCGAGAGGAGGTCGCCGAATTTGTGAGTGGCGCCGAGGTGGGAGGCCGGCAGTGGCGGTGGGTGAGGAAGGGAATCACGGGTGGGAGGAGAAGGGGAAACAGAAGAGTGTGGGTTTAGATTTGGGCCTCCGCACGCTATGTGTACACATGTCTTGGTTCGTCGATGGTAGTAGCGCGGGTTTATACCCCTCGCTGCTACTATGGCATGTCCCGGCTGGGCACGGTAGAGACCACTTAGTAGTAGAGAGGGTTATAAACCCGCTCTACTACTCAACTTAGTAGTAGTGCGGGTTTATACCCCTCGCAACCACTATGGCATGTCCTGGGGGGCACAACAGAGACCACTTAGTAGTCGCTACTACTATCAACTTAGTACTAGCGGGGGTTCTAAACCCGCGCTACTAGTAAGTAGCAGTAGCGAGGGGTATAAACCCACGCTACTAGTAGGCATCTGTCTATAAGCTTTTTCCTAATAGTGTCCCGTCGCGAGGATGTGACCGCCATGAGCCGTCTCCCTAAAGCCGCCGAACCCTGCGCTCGCCCGACCCACTCGCCTCGATAGGCCGCCATGCATCGGCCATCCCCGAGCAGCGGAGAAAAGGGGCCTCACTGACGGTGTCCTGGATTATGGGGTACTCACCACGTCATATCCCGAACAGTTGGATTGGGCCGAGGACCCCCATGGCCATTCATTCATGGGCCAGTTCGGACAACCGATGCATACACAAGGAAGATTCCACAAAGACTTGGTGATCAAGACAAGGACTCCTCCTCGCCGGCGTATTCGACTAGGACTCTTGTTATCCTAGGCCTCTGGTACATTATATAAGCAGAGGCTAGGCTAGTCGATAAGGACAAGGCTAGATCATTATGATATTCATCATACCATTAGGTTCTAGACCTCAACATATGATCTCGAGGTAGATCAACTCTTGTAATCTCTATATTCATCAAGAACAATCAAGCAGGAAGTAGGATATTACCTCGATAGAGAGGGCCCGAACCTGGGTAAACATAGTGTCCCCTCTCTCCTATTACCCATCGATCCATGATCCACAACTCAGGACCCCTACCCCGAGATCTGCCGGTTTTGACACCGACAATGGTGCTTTCATTGAGAGTTTCGTTGTGAGATGGATGAACGATCAATGGCCAGCCTGCAAATCAACTGCGGCGTCGGCATATTCGTCGCCGGCTCGACTAGTCACCTTGGTTCGACTAAGGACCGTGACCTGTCTCAGATCATCATGTTCGGACGAGGGCCTTTATCAACATCAACTCCGATCTCTTTCAAGATCATGAAGCAATCACCCATGGACCTCGAGGGCTCAACATCAACATTGCCCTTGAGCGACCGTGCTGTTATTCTGGATGACGAACTTGTATCGGCCGCCACCGCCTCCTCGAGTGTCGCTTTAACGATTGCTTTGGTGGAATTGTGCGGAATTAATTATACAACAACCCTGCAAAATTTCGCCACGTTTCGATGGAGGAATCTCCGGCGACCTACGATATACCGGAGCCTTGTCAAATCTAGACGGGAATCTGGACGAGTTTAGGGCGTGGTCTCTAGAGCCCAGCTCAGAGATCCTTTGGAAGATCCAACCGTTCATCTGCTGCGGAATTACCATGTCTATCACTTCTCAAAATTTCAGCAGGACCTGACTGCTCAATCTCCGGGAACATTCTGATGAGTGGACAAATTTTCTGATCTGTTTTCTGCGCGAATACGAATCCGATCCGAATTCATGTTTCATTATGAACGTGATATTGGACAACCTTTTTAAAGGAATTTTCTTCTGGGGTATTATACGTTGTTTTTAAACACGTGCCCATACAATTTTAAGCCTCCTCTGAGGTAATCTTCACCATCAAGCTGGTGTCAAA
This sequence comes from Secale cereale, assembly GCA_902687465.1. NCBI lineage: Eukaryota > Viridiplantae > Streptophyta > Magnoliopsida > Poales > Poaceae > Secale > Secale cereale. Next base: position 591,402,238 of record LR738709.1, on the reverse strand, counting down.
CCAGTCCGGCAATATTGCTCCACGGTTGCCGACCTGCGCTAGACACGTCGTCACCTTGTCGAGCCGAGCTCAACTTCTTCGGATAATCATCTCGGCAAGCCGAATAAGAGTTCGGAATCGCAAAGGATAAATCATCACCAACAACGTCGCCCACGGGTTACACGGAGCGGGCACACCAGCATCGCCACATGGTGACTTCATTAAGCCGGCATTGACCTCGTCACAAGTTACAACCTCGGTCGGCATGGCCGCACTGTTGCTTCTTCAAGCCGATGTCCATCATGCCGAATTGCTTCAACACCTCGGCTGACATGGCAGCTGCAACGTCTCCTTAACGACCTGCTATGTCACCTCGGCTGGACCGGGGGCTGCACCATATCTTCATCAAACTTACTCCGATGACTTTGGCGTCACCAGCCGACTTGCTTCGACTCATCGGTTGACATGGAGGCTTCGTCACCTCGACTGGACCGGGGGCTCTTCTATTTCTTCATCAACATGCTCCGGTGACTTCGGTGTCACCGGCCGACCAGCTTTGACACATCGGCTGGCATGGTGGCTGCAACATCACCTTACCGACCTGCTCCATCACCTCGACATTCAGGCCATATTTCTTTAATTATTTACTTCACTTAAATTAATTAAGTAGAAGAATTTTTTAAGCATATTATTGTTATTCTTTCTGGCCTGCACTATTTTATGTGTGCAGGCGATTGGTTCAGACCGGGCCGCGTTGTCACCTCCGCGTGTCGACGTCGTCGTCCCACCTCCGTCGACACAATTGTGTCGTTGCCTTGGCGTGCTGCCCTGTGTAGGCAACCCACGCCGTTCAGTTCATCAACCTACTCAGTCGGAGACTTCGACATCATCCACCACACCTCGACTAGACTAGGGGTTTCACCTCTTCGGATTGCTGAGCTCTTTGCTCGGCCACCTCGGGACCAGCCTGGGGGCTGGAACCTTGTCCCGCATCAAGCTCGGACCGCGTCATCAACGCCGAACACATTAACTAGCTAAGTTGCTTTCATGCTCAAAGTTTTAAAATTTTAAATTGCGTTCGGTTCGACCATGCTCACATACGTTGTTTGTTAAAATAGCCTCCCTTTACCCAAGTTAACTGGGGGCTCTTCAAATTATACGAGCCGTTTTATAGTAAATGTGTTTTCTTCTTGGTCGTTGCAAAGCCTTTTTCTAGCGCTCCTTTTTTCGACTCGAGTGTGTGGTCAATAGCAGAATAGCCTAGTTTCTCTTTCAAGCTGCTCAAGTTTAGTTTGCTAAACTTGCCTCGGAGAAACACTCCGGCTTCGGGATAAGGAGGTGGAAGCCAAAGGCTGACCCGCTTGAAGTTTCAAGATCGGATGTGTCATGTTAAAGCATGACAGAAGCATAATTTTTTTAAGACCAATGTTCGGATTGGCACAAAATCTTTATTTAGTTCGGACGTCAAGCTTTTACATAAGTTTTTTTTTGGCTTTTTGAGCTTATGGAACTTTTTAGCTATTTGTATGTTGTTTCAGGAGGGTCATCCTCATGAACGAGGTGCCCAACATTATAATTCATCTCGAAAGATCTCTTCCGACCACAACACGGCATCTTTTCTGCCGAACTACACCTCGATGTTTACAAAATACACACCACATCGGGACTAGTTCTCGAGCAGTGCACGCCAGACGCCTTTCAAGCATTGGCAATATTTACAGGCGGCTGAGCCTACAGTCGAACCCACCAAAGCCAAGGTACTCCGAGGAGTCTTCGGCAAAACATTCTCGGATATTGCCTTATATGCATCAGTTTCGAATTCTGTCTTTGGTCAATAGTTGGATTGCCCGACTCCTATGATTGCCCCATATGTTCCGCTTTGTTCGGCTAGGTGTGCAAATGGAGAACAACTGCGATTGTGCTTCCACCTCGAATAGTTAAGCGCCTCAGCGCAGAAAGCCGGAAACTGACTGACACAATACCGTAAACTGGTCAGCAATTCGATGACTGTGTTAAACTATAAGATCGATGGAGGTCACCCCATGTTAAACAACGGGCCTTCCATAACATTGGCCGAAGTGTTAATGGCTAGACTGTGGTCGGTGCTACCTCTCGAGCATGCGTTGTTTTTCCCTTGAAGGGGAAAGGGTGATGCAGCAAAGTAGCGTAAGTATTTCCCTCAGTTTTTGAGAACCAAGGTATCAATCCAGTAGGAGACTACACGCAAGTTCCTCGTACATGCACAAATAAATAAGAACCTTGCAACCAACACGATAAAGGGGTTGTCAATCCCTTCTCAGCCACTTGCAAAAGTGAGATTTGATAGAGATAAAAGGATAAATATTTTTGTTGTATAGATTGAAAAGTACAGATTGCAAAATAAAAGAATAGTAAAGATAACTAGTTGATGGAAGATTAATATGATGGAAGATAGACCCGGGGGCCATAGGTTTCACTAGTGGCTTCTCTCAAGATAGCAGATTCTACGGTGGGTGAACAAATTACTGTCGAGCAATTGATAGAAAAGCGCATAGTTATGAGAATATCTAGGCATGATCATGTATATATGCATCACGTCCGTGACAAGTAGACCGAAACAATTCTGCATCTACTACTATTACTCCACACATTGACCGCTATCCAGCATGCATCTAGAGTATTAAGTTCATAAGAATAGAGTAATGCCTTAAGCAAGATGACATGATGTAGAGGGATAAAAACCCCATCTTTTTATCCTCGATGGAAACAATACAATACGTGCCTTGCTACCCCTGCTGTCACTGGGAAAGGACACCGCAAGATTGAACCCAAAGCTAAGCACTTCTCCCATTGCAAGAAAGGTCAATCTAGTAGGCCAAACCAAACTGATAATTCGACGAGACTTGCAGAGATATTTAAATCATGCATAAAAGAATTCAGAGAAGAATCAAATATTGTTCATAGATAATCTTGATCATAAACCCACAATTCATCGGATCTCGAAAAACACACCGCAAAAAGAATTACATAGAATAGATCTCCAAGAAGATCGAGGAGAACTTTGTATTGAGATCCAATGAGAGAGAAGAAGACATCTAGCTAATAACTATGGACCCGAAGGTCTGTGGTAAACTACTCACAACTCATTGGAAAGGCTATGGTGTTGATGTAGAAGCCCTCCGTGATCGATGCCCCCTCCGGTGGAGCTCCGGAACAGGCTCCAAGATGGGATCTCATGGGTACAGAAGGCTGCGGCGGTGGAATTAGGGTTTCGTGGTGTTCACTGATGTTTTCAGGGTATATGAGTATATATAGGACGAAAAAGTATGTCGGTGGAGCTACGAGGGGCCCACGAGGGTGGGGGCGCGCCTACCCCCAGGGCATGCCCTCCTGCCTCGTGGCTTCCCTGGCGTGTACTCCAAGTCTTCTGGGTTGCATTTGTCCCAAAAATGATCCTCGCGAAAATTTCATTCCGTTTGGACTCCGTTTGATATTCCTTTTCCGTGGAACACTGAAATAGGCAAAAAAGAACAATGTGCACAGGGCCTTGGGTTAGTAGGTTAGTCCCAAAAATAATATAAAAGTGTATAATAAAGCCCATTAAACATCCAAAACAAATAATATAATAGCATGGAATAATAAAAAATTATAGATACATTGGAGACGTATCAAGCATCCCAAGCTTAATTCCTGCTCGTCCTCGAGTAGGTAAATGATAAAAACATAATTTTTGATGTGGAATGCTACCTAACATAATTCTCAATGTATTTTTCTTTATTATGGCATGAATTTTCAGATACAAAAGATTCAAGACAAAAGTTTAATATTGACATAAGAATAATAATACTTCAAGCATACTAACAAAGCAATTATGTCTTCTCAAACTAACATGGCCAAAGAAAGTTCATCCCTACAAAATTATATAGTTTGGCTATGCCCCATCTTCATCACACAAAATTCCCAAATCATGCACAACCCCAGTTTTAGCCAAGCAATTGTTTCATACTTATTTTTTTCAAACTTTTTCAACTTTCACGCAATACATGAGCATGAGCCATGGATATAGCACTATAGGTGGAATAGAGTGATGGTTGGGGAGAAGACAAAAATGAGGAAGATGGTCTCACATCAACTAGGCGTATCAATGGGCTATGGAGATGCCCATCAATAGTTATCAATGTGAGTGAGTAGGGATTGCCATGCAACGGATGCACTAGAGATATAAATGTATGAAAGCTCAACAAAAGAAACTAAGTGGGTGTGCATCCAACTTGCTTGCTCACGAAGACCTAGAGCATTTGAGGAAGCCCATCGTTTGAATATACAAGCCAAGTTCTAAAATGAAAATTCCCACTAGTATATGAAAGTGTCAAAACAAGAGACTCTCTATCATGAAGATCGTGGTTCTACTTTGAAGCACAAGTGTGAAAAAAAAGATAGTAACATTGTCCCCTTTTTTATTTGACCTTTCTCGTTTTTTGGCCTTTCTTTCTTTTCTTCTTTTTTGGCCTTTTTTCGAGACAATGCTCCAATAATGATGATCATCACTCTTCTATTTAATTACAACTGAAAGATTACAATTCGATACTAGAACAAAATATGACTCTATATGAATGCCTCCGGCAGTGTATCGGGATGTGCAATGAATCAAGAGTGACATGTATGAAAAATTATGCATAGTGGCCTTGCCACAAATACGATATCAACTACATGATCATGCATGGCAATATGACAATGATGAAGCGTGTCATAATAAATGGAACGGTGAAAAGTTGCATGTCAATATATCTCAGAATGGCTATGGAAATGCCATAATAGGTAGGCATGGTGGCTGTTTTGAGGAAGGTATATGGTGGGTGTATAATACCGGTGAAAGTTGTGCGGTACAAGAGAGGCTAGCAATAGTGGAAGGGTGAGAGTGCGTATAATCCATGGGCTCAACATTAGTCATAAAGAACTCACATTCTTATTGCAAAAATCTACAAGTCATAAAAAAGGTATTACACGCATGCTCCTTGGGGAAGGGTTGGTAGGAGCTAACCATCGCGCGACCCCGACCTCCACACAAAGGATGACAATCAATGAAATACCTCATGTTTCAAATTTGTCACACAACGGTTACCATACGTGCATGCTACGGGACTTGCAAACCTCAACACAAGTACTTCTCACATTCACAATTACTCTACTAGCATGACTCTAATATGACCATCCTCATCTCTCAAAACAATTATCAAGTATCAAACTTCTCATAATATTAAATGCACTTTATATGAAAGTTTTTATTATACCCATCTTGTATGCCTATCATATTAGGACTAATTTTTATAACCAAAGCAAATTACCATGCTGTTCTAAAGGACTCTCAAAATAATATAAGTGAAGCATGAGAGATCAATAATTTCTATAAAATAAAACCACCACCGTGCTCTAAAAAGATATAAGTGAAGTGATACGTCTCCAACGTATCTATAATTTTTGATTGTTCCATGCTATTATATTATCCTCCTAGGATGTTTTATGGACTTTATTATACACTTTTATATGATTTTTGGGACTAACCTATTAACTCAGAGCCCAGTGCTAGTTTCTGTTTTTCTCATGTTTTAGGGTTTTACAGAAAAGGAATATCAAACGGAGTCCAATTGATGTGCCAATTTTGGATGATTTTTTCTAGACCAAAAGAAGCCCCCGAAGTAAAAGAGTTGGGCCAGGAGAGCCACGGGCTGCCCACGAGGGTGGGGGCGCGCCCTGGGAAGGGGGCGCACCCTCCCATCTCGTGGATAGCCCAGAAGCCCCCCTGACGTGTGCCCTACGCCAAAAATCCTATAAATACTGAAACCTTCGGAAATTAACCTAGATCGGGAGTCCCGTCGCCGAAAGCCTCTGTAGCCACCGAAAACCAATCTAGACCCCCTTCCGGCACCCTGCCGGAGGGGGGATCCCTCACCGATGGCCATCTTCATCATCCCGACGCTCTCCATGACGGGGAGGGAGTAGTCCACCCTCGGGGCTGAGGGTATGTACCAGTAGCTATGTGTTTGATCTCTCTCTCTCTCTCTCTCTCTCTCTCTCTCTCTCTCTCTCTCGTGTTCTTGAGATGGCATGATCTTGATGTATCGCGAGCTTTGCTATTATAGTTGGATCTTATGATGCTTCTCCCCCTCTACTCTCTTGTAATGGATTGAGTTTTCCCTTTGAAGTTATCTTATCGGATTGAGTCTTTAAGGATTTGAGAACACTTGATGTATGTCTCGCGTGGGATACCTGTGGTGACAATGGGGTATTCTATTGATTCACTTGATGTATGTTTCGGTGATCAACTTGCGGGTTCCGTGAACTTGGGAATCTATGCATAGGGGTTGGCACACGTTTTTGTCTTGACTCTCCGGTAGAAACTTTGGGGCACTCTTTGAAGTACTTTGTGTTGGTTGAATAGATGAATATGAGATTGTGTGATGCATATCGTATAATCATGCCCACGGATACTTGAGGTGACAATGGAGTATCTAGGTGACATTAGGGTTTTGTTTGATTTGTGTCTTAAGGTGTTATTCTAATACGAACTCTCTGATAGATTGAACGGAAAGAATAGCTTCGTGTTATTTTACTACAGACTCTTGAATAGATCGATCAGAAATAATAACTTTGAGGTGGTTTCGTACCCTACCATAATCTCTTTGTTTGTTCTCCACTATTAGTGACTTTGGAGTGACTCTTTGCTGCATGTTGAGGGCTAGTAATATGATCCAATTATGTTATCCTTGTTGAGAGAACTTGCACTAGTGAAAGTATGAACCCTTGGCCTTGTCTCCTATCATTGCAACACCGTTTATGCTCACTTTTACCACTTGCTACCTTGCTGTTTTTATATTTTATTATTACAAAAACCTATATCTACCATCCATATTGCACTTGTATCACCATCTCTTCGCCGAACTAGTGCACCTATACAATTTACCATTGTATTGGGTGTATTGGGGACACAAGAGACTCTTTGTTATTTGGTTGCAGGGTTGTTTGAGAGAGACCATCTTCATCCTATGCCTCCCACGGATTGATAAACCTGAGGTCATCCACTTGAAGGAAATTTTCTACTGTCCTACAAACCTCTACACTTGGAGGCCCAACAACGTCTACAAGAAGAAGGTTGTGTAGTAGACATCAAGCTCTTTTCTGGCGCCATTGCCGGGGATGTTAGTGCTTGAAGGTATATCTTTAGATCTTGCAATCGAATCTTTTGGTTTCTTGTTTTATCACTAGTTTATTTTATAAAAGGAAACTACAAAAAATGGAATTAAGGTTACCTCATATGCGTCATCATTTTAATATCTTTCGCGAAAATGATGGGAAGGAAAATTGTGCTCAAGTACTAGAAGAAGAATTACATAGAATGCTTGGCATAAAATATGTGCATGATGAGCATGATTGCAATGTTGTTAGTATGAATTCTTTGAATACCCATGATGCTAATGATATGCAAAGCCACAAGCTTGGGGATGCTATGATTGATGAAGATGATATGTTTAGTCCCCAAAGTTTTGATGAGAAAATTTATTATGATGAAAGCATGCCTCCTATTTATGATGATTATATTGATGAAAGTGGATTTGGAGAGGTCATGACTTTATTTAGTGATGAATCCACTATTTCGGAAGAGGTTCCAATTGATTATGAGAACAAAGTTGCTATCTATGATGATTATTGTGATGACTTGTATGCTATTAAGAATAATGATAACCATGAAACTTGTCATCATGATTTTAGTTTTCAATTGGATTATGCTTCACAAGATAGTTATTTTGTTGAATTTGCTCCTCCCACTACTATGAATGAGAATAATTTTGCTTATGTGGAGAGTAGTAAAATTTCTATGCAAGTAGATCATGAAAAGAATGCTTTATGTGCTGGTTATATTGTTGAATTCATTCTTGATGCTACTGAAAACTATTATGAGAGAGGAACATATGCTTCTACATATTCCAATATATCAAGTTCCCTCTCTATGTGCTTAAAGTTTTAAAGTTATGCTTGTTTTGCCATCCTATGCTAGTTGATTTTTGTTCCGATAAGTTGTTTGCTCACAAAATCCCTATGCATAGGAAGTGGGTTAGACTTAAATGTGCTAGTCATATTCTTCATGATGCTATCTTTATGTTTCAACTCTTATCTTTTATGTGAGCATCATTATGCCTAGCTAGGGGCGTTAAACGATAGCGCTTGTTGGGAGGCAACCCAACTTTATTTTAGTTTCTTTGTTTTTGCTTCTGATTAGAAATAAATATTGCATCTAGCTTCTGTTTAGATGTGGTTTTGTGTTTTAATTAGTGTTTGTGCCAAGTAGAACCTTTGGGAAGACTTGTGTGAAGTTTATATGATCTTGCTGTGAAAAACAGAATCATTAGCGCTCGCTAGAATGGTCATCAGATTTTACTGGATTGTGCTATTTAGTTGATTCTTTTTGCAGATGATTAATAGAAAAATTCCTCACATTTACCAATTTATTTTGAATTTTTTGGAGTTACAGAAGTATGCGAAACATGCAGATTACTATAGACTGTTCTGCTTTTTACAGATTCTGTTTTTTTGCGGGTGTTGTTTGCTTATTTCAATGCATCTATGAGTAGTATTGGGAAGTATGAACCAGAGAGAAGTTGGAATATAGTAGGTTTAACACCAATATAAACAAAGAATGAATTCATTGCAGTACCTTTGAGTAGTGGTTTGCTTTCTTATACTAACGGGGCTCACGAGATTTTTGTCTAAATTTTGTGTTGTGAAGTTTTCAAGTTTTAAGTATTGCTTTGATGGACTATGGAACAAAGAGTGGCAAGAGCCTAAGCTTGGGGATGCCCATGGCACCCCAAGGTAAAATTCAAGGACAACCAAAAGCCTAAGCTTGGGGATGCCCCGGGAAGGCATCCCCTCTTTTGTCTTCATCCATCGGTAACTATACTCAGAGCTATATTTTTATTCACCACATGATATGTGTTTCGCTTGGAGCGTCAATTTTAGGTTATTTTGTTTTGCTTGCTGTTTGATTAATATCCCAAGTTCTGAAGTTCTTAAAAGTTAGAGAGTCTTCACATAATTACATAATTATTCAACTACTCATTGATCTTCACTTATATCTTTCAGAGTAGTTTGTTGTTTGCTCTAGTGCTTCACTTATATCTGTTAGAGCACGGCGGTGGTTTTACTTTGAAGAAATAGATGAACTCTCATGCTTCACTTATATCCTTTTGAGAGTCTATTAAAACAGTATATCCCTGACAAAAAATAATTAATGTTCGTTTTCTGAAACTAAAGAACGGACGTTCACTGAATAATAAAACAAAAAAATAGATCTAGGTTTTCTAAAAAAACGATCAAGTTTTTTTTCTAAAACCAAACAAATAAAAAACAGCGGTTTACCGAGATTGATCGGCGGTCGGGTTCGGGCGGCGGATCAGGTCAGCGGGACAGGCTCGAGCGTCGGGTCCGGCGCGGGACGGCGGGCGTCGGTGGCTGGGAGGCTTGGCGGACGGCGACACTCCGGCGACGTCGGGCAGTGACGGCGACTAGCGCAGGCGACGGCTGTAGGCGACGGCTCCGTTAGTATAAGAAAACAAACCACCACTTTAAGGTACTGTATTGAACATATTCTTTATTTATATTGGTGTTAAACCTACCGTATTCTAACTTCTCTATGATTCATACCCCCCGATACTACTCATAGATTCATCAATATAAGCAAACAACACACGAAAAACAGAATCTGTCAAAAACAGAACAGTCTGTAGCAATCTGTAACTTTCAAATACTTTTGTAACTCTAAAAATTCTGAAATAAATTGGCAGAAGTGAGGAATTTATCTATTAATCATCTGCAAAAAGAATCAACTTAAAACCACTCTCCAGTAAAAAAATGGCAGCAAATATCGTGAGCGCAAAAGTTTCTGTTTTTTTATAGCAAGATCACAAAGACTTCACCCAAGTTTTCTCAAAGGTTCTACTTGGCACAAACACTAATTAAAACATAAAACCACATCTAACCAGAAGCTAGATGAATTATTTATTACTAAACAAAAGTAGAACCAAAGAAAATAAAATTGGGTTGCCTCCCAACAAGCGCTATCGTTTAATGCCCCTAGCTAGGCATGATACAAGAATATATCTAGGTATTACCATCTTTGGTAGGCAATTCTTCAATTGACACTTATAATCCTTAGGAGGTTCTTCCTTTTTATTACTCCCTCCGTTCCTTTATCTAAGGTGTATTATTTTCGGCACGGTGACCAAGGCACATAATTATAGACGTGTTAGGATGAAATTACCCCTTGACAAATTCATTGGTTAGTGGCAAGTAAATCAGTTAGTCTAGGAAAGTAAGAGATAAATGCAATCGACATAGAGATAGTTTCCTTCTATTGCTATAAGGAGAGATACATACAATTAGGAGAGAGATACTTTCCTTTTTCTGAAGGGTTAACAAGGAAATTGTGAGGAATTAGAAGAAATGCACCTTACATTCTGAAATTTTATCAAAAAACAAATACACCTTATATAATGGAACGGAGCGAGTAATAATCAAGCTCTTAGGCAAGAAATCAATAAATTCATTTGTAGCAAAAGGTTCCCTAATGATAGTGAGAAAGTTGGGGTGAACACTTATTGTTTTAAGATCCACAGTTTCCTTACTAGAAGATTCACCCTTATTTTTAGGAACATACATAAACTTGGCCATTTTGGTAGTAGAGGGATTCGAAATATTTCTCACAGCAGAAAATGCAGACCCTACATTGGTAATAATATCCTCTAGCTTATCAATTCTAGTGGAATATTGATCTATTTTCTCATTAACTATGGGTTCTTTTTCCTTACAAATTTTCAGAGTGACTCCTACCTTAGACCCATATTGGGTAATTTGGTTATGGATCTTTTTATCCAAACTCTCAATCAACTCCATAGTGGAAACTTTATTTTCAATAATTTCAAACCTCTGCATTACGTGTTCTAAAGTTAAGATAGTTCCATTAACCAAAAGAGGTGGTGGGCCAAAGAAATCTAACATAGCATTATAAGGGTCAAAAGTATGCCTACCCAAGAAATTCCCTTCGGTAATGGTATCAAGAATATATCTATTCCAAGGAGTGATGCCTACATAAAAATTGCGAAGAAGCACGGAAGTAGAAAGCTTTCTAGTAGATCTATTCTGAGCATTGCAAATTCTATACCAAGCATCTTTTAGATTTTCTCCCTCCCTTTGTTTAAAATTAAGACTTCACTCTCGGGAGTATTAATAATGATAGAATGGCTAGCCATGATGACAAAGAAAATGATAAAACACACGAAGCAAAATAAGAGGGCGAATAAAACAGCAAAGGTGAAGTGGGGGAGAGGAAAACAAGAGGCAAATGGAAAATAATGTAATACGAGGGATAAGAGTTTGTGATGGGTAGTTGGTATACAACTTGTGCGTAGATGTCCCCGGCAACGGCGCCAGAAATTCTTCTTGCTACCTCTCGAGAATGCGTTGTTTTTCCCTTGAAGAGGAAAGGGTGATGCAGCAAAGTAGCGTAAGTATTTCCCTCAATTTTTTAGAACCAAGGTATCAACCCAGTAGGAGAATACACGCAAGTTCCTCGTACGTGCACAAACAAATAAGAACCTTGCAACCAACGCGATAAAGGGGTTGTCAATCCCTTCTCGGCCACTTGCAAAAGTGAGATCTGATAGAGATAATAGGATAAATATTTTTGGTATTTTTGTTGTATAGATTGAAAAGTAAAGATTGCAAAATAAAAGAACAGTAAAGATAACTAGTTGATGGAAGATTAATATGATGGAAGGTAGACCCGGGGGCCATAGGTTTCACTAGTGGCTTCTCTCAAGATAGCAGATTCTACGGTGGGTGAAAAAATTACTGTCGAGCAATTGATAGAAAAGCGTATAGTTATGAGAATATCTAGGCATGATCATGTATATAGGCATCACGTCCGTGACAAGTAGACCGAAATGAGTCTGCATCTACTACTATTACTCCACACATCGACCGCTATCCAGCATGCATCTAGAGTATTAAGTTCATAAGAACATAGTAACGCCTTAAGCAAGATGACATGATGTAGAGGGATAAACTCATGCAATATGATATAAACCCCATCTTTTTATCCTCGATGGCAACAATACAATACGTGCCTTGCTGGCCCTGCTGTCACTGGGAAAGGACACCGCAGGATTGAACCCAAAGCTAAGCACTTCTCCCATTGCAAGAAAGATCAATCTAGTAGGCCAAACCAAACTGATAATTCAAAGAGACTTTCAAATATATTTAAATCATGCATAAAAGAATTCAGAGAAGAATCAGATATTGTTCATAGATAATCTTGATCATAAACCCACAATTCATCGGATCTCGACAAAAACACCGCAAAAAGAATTACATCGAATAGATCTCCAAGAAGATCGAGGAGAACATTGTATTGAGATCCAAAGAGAGAGAAGAAGCCATCTAGCTAATAACTATGGACCCAAAGTTCTGTGGTAAACTACTCACAACTCATCAGAGAGGCTATGGTGTTGATGTAGAAGCCCTCCGTGATCGATGCCCCCTCTGATGGAGGTCGAGAACAGGCCTGCTACCTCTTGAGCTTGCGTTGTGTTCCCTCGAGGAGGAAAGGGAGATGCCGCACCGTAGCGTAAGTATTTCCCTCTGTTTTTGAGAACCAAGGTATCAATCCAGTAGGAGACCACGCGCGAGTCCCTCGCACCTGCACAAACAAATAAGAACTTCGCAGCCAACGCGATAAGGGGTTGTCAATCCCTTTACGGTCACTTATGAGAGTGAGATCTGATAGAGATGATAGTTTATATTTTTGGTATTTTTGGTTTAATAAAACAGCAAATAAAAGCAAGAAAAGTAAAGTAGATGTAGATTGATATGTTGAGAATAGACCCGGGGCCATAGTTTTCTCTAGTGGCTTCTCTCATGATAGCGATATTCTATGGCGGGTAAACAAATTACTATCGAGCAATTGATAGAAAAGCGAATAATTATGAGATTGTCTAGGCATGATCATTGTATATAGGCATCACGTCTGAGACAAGTAGACCGACTCCTGCCTGCATCTACTACTATTGCTCCACACATCGACCGCTACCCTGCATGCATCTAGTGTACTGAGTTCATATGAACAGAGTAACGCTTTAAGCAAGATGACATGATGTAGAGGGATAAACTCAAGCAATATGATGTAAACCCCATCTTTTTATCCTCGATGGCAACAATACAATACGTGCCTTGCTGCCCCTACTGTCACTGGGAAAGGACACCGCAAGATTGAACCCAAAGCCAAGCACTTCTCCCATTGCAAGAACTATAGATCCAGTAGGCCAAACCAAACCAATAATTCGAAGAGACTTGCAAGGATATTATGAGCACACATAAAAAGTTCATAGAAGAACCAAATATCTTTCATAGATAACCTTGATCATAAACTCACAATTCATCGAATCTCGACAAACACACCGCAAAAAGAGATTACATCGAATAGATCTCCTCGAAGACTGAGGAGAACTTTGTATTGAGATCCAGTGAGAGAGAAGAAGCCATCTAGATACTAGCTATGGACCCGAAGGTCTGTGGTAAACTACTCACAACTCATGGTGAGGGCGATGATGATGATGATGAAGGCCTCCGTGATGGACCCCCTCCGGTGGAGCTCCGGAACAGGCTCCAAGATGGGATCTCCATGGGAACAGAAGCTACGGTGATGGAATTAGGTTTTTCTCTCTGCGTATGGAGTTTCTGGGGTGCGTGGACTTATATAGGAAGAAGAAGGGCACCGGGGGCCACTTGAGGGGGCCCAAGGCAGGGGGCGCGCCCTGGGAAGGGGGGCGCCCCCCACCCTCGAGCGCCACCTCTCTGTCCCCTGACTTGGTCCTCAAGCTCCGCGTGCGTGATTTTCTCCAAAAATTTCTCTCGTGAAGGTTTCATTCCATTTGGACTCCGTTTGATATTCTTTTTTTGCAAAACCCTGAAATAGGCAAAAAAAACAGCAATCTGGACTGGGCCTTTGGGTTAGTAGGTTAGTCCCAAAAATGATATAAAAGTGAATGATAAAGCCCATTAAACATCCAAGACTTCATAAATAATAGCATGGAACAATCAAAAATTATAGATACGTTGGAGACATGTCAAGCATCCCCAAGCTTAATTCCTGCTCGTCCTCGAGTAGGTAAATGATAAAGAATTTTTTTTGTTGTGGAATGCTAACCAATATAGTTTTTCAATGTAATTATCTTAATTGTGGCATGAATGTTCAGATCTGAAAGATTCAAGATAAAAGTATATATTGACATAAGAAATAACAATACTTCAAGCAATACTAACAAAGCAATCATGTCTTCTCAAAATACCGTGGCTAAAGAAAGTTATCCCTACAAAATCATATAGTCTGGCTATGCTCCCTCTTCATCACACAAAATATTCATATCATGCACAACCCCGATATCAGCCAAGCATTTGTTTTCATACTCTATCTTTTCAAACCTTTCAACTTTCATGCAATACATGAGCGTGAGCCATGGATATTGCACTATGGGTGGAATAGAGGTGGTTGTGGAGAAGACAAAAAGGAGGGAGATAGTCTCACATCAACTAGGCGTATCAACGGGCTATGGAGATGCCCATCAATAGATATCAATGTGAGTGAGTAGGGATTGCCATGCAACGGATGCACTAGAGCTAAATATGAATGAAAAGCTCAACAAAAGAAACTAGTGGGTGTGCATCCAACTTGCTTGCTCACGAAGACCTAGGGCATTTGAGGAAGCCCATCGTTAGAATATAAAAGCCAAGTTCTATAATGAAAATTCCCACTAGTATATGAAAGTGACTAAACATGAGACTCTCTACAATGAAGAACATGGTGCTACTTTCAAGCACAAGTGTGGAAAAAGATAGTAGCAATTGTCCTTTTTTTTCTTTTTCTTTTTTTTCTTTTTTTGGGCCTTTCCTTTTTTTTCTTTGGCCTTTCTTTTTTTTTCTTTTTTTGCGGAGGGGCTTTATAGATTTAGCCTTTCCTCCCATGGGACAATGCTCTAATAATGATGATCATCACACTTTCATTACAACACGAAATTACAACTCGATACTACAATAACAAAGTATGACTCTATATGAATGCTCGCGGCGGTGTACCGGTATGTGCAATGAAACAAGAGTGACATGTATGAAAAGTTATGCATGGTGGCTTTGCCACAAATACAATGTCAACTACAACATCATGCACGGCAATATGACAATATGATGCGTGTCATATGAACGGAACGGTGGAAAGTTGCATGGCAATATATCTCGGAATGACTATGGAAATGCCATGATAGGTAGGCATGGTGGCTGTTTTGAGGAACAATATGGTGGCTGTTTTGAGGAAGGATATATAGTGGGTTTATGGCACCGGTGAAAGTTGCGCGGTACAAGAGAGGCTAGCAATGGTGGAAGGGTCAGAGTGTGTATAATCCATGGACTCAACATTAGTCATAAGAACTCATATACTTATTGCAAAAATCTACGAGTCATCAAAACAAAGTAATCAACGCATGCTCCTTGGGGGGAGGTTGGTAGGAGTTAACCATCGTGCGGCCCCGACCTCCACACAAAGGTTGGCACTTTACAAATACCTCATGCTCTAACTTCGTCACATAGCGGTTCACCATACGTGCATGATACAGGAATCACTAACCTTAACACAAGTATTTCTCAATTTCATAATAACTCCACTAGCATGACTCTAATATCACTATCCTCATGTCTCAAAACAATTATCAAGCATCGAACATCTCATTCTATTCAATGCACTTGGTGTGATTTTTTTTACTACATTGACATTGGATGTTTATCATGTGAAGACTAGTTTCTTTAGCCTAAACACTTTACCATGATGTTTTAATAGACTCTCAAATAGATATAAGTGAAGCATGAGAGTTCAATAATTTCTACAAAATATTATCACCACCGTGCTCTAAAAGATATAAGTGAAGCACTAGAGAAAAAACTATTCAACTCAAAAGATATAAGTGAAGCACATAGAGTGGTCTAAAAATTTCTAAGCCATATTTAACTCTCTCAAATAGGTGTGTCCAGCAAGGATGATTGTGGAAAACTAACAAGCAAAGACTCAAATTTTACAAGACGCTCCAAGCAAAACACATATCATGTTGCGAATAAAAATATAGGTCCAAGTATAGTTACCGATGGATGAAGACGAAAGAGGGGATGCCTTCCCGGGGCATCCCCAAGCTTAGGCTTTTGATTATCTTGAATTTACTTGGGGTGCCATGGGAATCCCCAAACTTAGGCCTTTTCTAGTCCTTGTTCCATAGTCCATCAAAGCAATACTCAAAACTTGAAAACTTCACAACACAAAACTTAGAGAAAAATTCTCGTGAGCTCCGTTAGTATGAGAAAGCAAACCACTACTCATAGGTACATCAATGAATTCATTATTTGTTTATATTGGTGTTAAACCTACTGTAATCCAACTTCTCTATGGTTCATATCCTCCAATATTACTCATAGATGCATCGGAATAAGCAAACAACACACGAAAAACAGAATCTGTCAAAGACAGAACAGTCTATAGTAATCTGCAGGGTTCGCCTACTTATGGAACTCCAAAAAATTCAAACTAAATTGGTAAATTTGTGTAATTTTTCTACGAATAATAAGCAAGAAGAATCAACTAAAAATCACGATCCAGTAAAATCCCACGACTACTTTAGCGAGTGCTAACGATTCTGTTTTTCACAACAAGACCATATAAACTTCACACAAGTCTTCCCAAAGGTTCTACTTGGCACAAACACTAAACAAAACATGAAACCACATCTAATCAGAGGCTAGATGCAATATTTATTCCCTAACAGCAACAAAAACAAAAAACAAAAAATTGGATTGCCTCCCAACAAGCGCTATCGTTTTACGCCCCTTGCTAGGCACGATACAAGATAAATCTAGGTATTGTCATCTTTGGAAGGCAATCCATAAGTGGCTCTCATGATAGATTCATATGGTTATTTGATTTTCTTTCTAGGAAAGTGTTCCATACCTTTCCTTAATGGAAATTGGAATCTAATATTTACTTCCTTCATATCAATAATTGCACCAATCGTTCTAAGGAAAGGTCTACCAAGAATAATAGGACATGAACGATTGCAATCTATATCAAGAACAATGAAATCTACGGGCACATAATCCTATTGGAAACAATAAAAACATAATTAATTCTTCCCATAGGTTTCTTAATATTGGAATCCGCAAGATGCAAATTTAAAGAACAATCATCAAGCTCATGGAACCCTAGCAAATCACACAAAGTTTTTGGGATAGTGGAGACACTAGCACACAAATCACACAAAGCATAGCATTCATGATCTTTTATTTTTATTTTTATAGTAGGTTCCCACTCATCATAAAGCTTTCTAGGTATAGAAACTTCCAACTCAAATTTTTCTTCATAAGATTGCATCAAAGCATCAACTATATGTTTAGTGAAAGCTTTATTTTGACTATAAGCATGCGGAGAATTTAGCACGGATTGCAACAAGGAAATACAATCAATCAAAGAGCGATTATCATAATTGAATCCCTTGAAATCCAAATTAGTGGGTTCATCACTATGCAAAGTTTTAATGTCTTCACTCCCACTTTTAGCAATTTTAGCATCCAGATCTAAAAACTCCAAATCATTGGGGCACCTTAAAGCAGAATCATCTCCAATCCTATTCTCATCAAGATTGATACTAGAAAAAAAGGATCTAATAGGAGACACATCAATAACTTTCAGATCTTCATCTTTATTTTCATGATAACTAGAAGAACACAATTTAATATAATCTTGTCTTTTAGCACGCATTCTAGCGGTTCTTTCTTTGCATTCATCAATGGAAATTATCATGGCTTTGAGAGACTCATTGATATCATGCTTAGGTGGGATAGATCTAAGTTTCAAAGAATTAACATCAAGAGTAATTCTATCCACACATCTAGTCAATTCATCAACCTTAAGCAATTTCTCTTCAAGCATAGAATTGAAATTCTTTTGCGAGATCATAAACTTCTTAACACTAATTTCAAATTCAGAAGGCATCTTTCCATAAGAGTTGTTGTAGGAATTACCATAATTATTAGAGGAATTACTAGGGAAGGGCCTTGTCGTGGTTTTGTCACGGCAGATGTCCTAGCAAAAGGACTTACTCGTGAGGCCATCGCTACAGGTTAGCTTAAAGGGGTTAAAGCGGACAAGGAAACATGGATTTTATACTAGTTCGGCCCCTTCGAGGAAGGTAAAAGCCTACGTCTAGTTTGGTGTAATACTGCTAGGGTTTCGATGACCAGGGAGCGAATCCGCTTTGCCTGTGTCTTGAGCTGTTGTTCTCTGCCCTGAACCATCGTTGGGATGTCCCTGTATATAAGAGGTGGCGCCTGGTCCGGTTTACAGAGTCCCGAGGCCGGCTCATAAACATGTCCGCCTCGGTCTCTATTCTTTCTATCTTACATCACAAGTCACATAGTATGGCGGTTTACAATTCATGGTCCCTAATACTTGGACTCTAAACCTCTTGGGCTAAAATCTCTTGCTTCATGCTCCGCTGGGCTTTAATAAAATAATCTTGATAACATAAACCGGCCCCTCCTGTGCGGTTTATACCTGGTAGTAATATCCCTAACATTAGGCCCAGTTTGATTTGGACCTGTTCATGTCAATCTTCAAAGTCTTGTACAGATCTTCCCTTCCACATCTTCAAATGCTTCATAAATTGGCGTGACGTCATCTTCTTAGATCGCTTTAAACCGCCATGATGTCATCTGCACATTTAATACTTGTACCTGTTTTTTATCTTTTATTCATCAAAGCTCCGAAGATCGAGGCGACAGTATTGTCCATATCCAGTTTTTCGGCTCCTCGATTCCCACACCTGCCGTTTTATCCTTCGGCTTATAAATAGGGCAGAGGGGTATCTCCCTTTCCCCCATGCCTCTTCTTCTTCCTCCGTCCACTCACGCTCGAGCTCCGCCACCGTTCATCGAGCTCTGCATCCTTGTCAAGTCCGACCGCTGCATCAACTTGATCGTTCCAGAGATTCGTTGGCGCTTCTCCGCACTCGACACCTCAGGTACGTCCTCTTCTTAGCCCATTTCTAGATCTTGTTTTAGGGTTTCCTCATACGATCTCGCGGGTAGGTATTGTTCTTCGCAGTTCTTCGCCATAGCTCAGTAGTTTCGCTGTAGATCTAAATCTCCTAGTCGATAACTGTAAGAGTAACTCCGCTCCTTCACCGTGGCTTTGTCTTTCCCAATATGACTAGTTAGATTGCGTCTGCTAGGACCTTCATCGCGTCCGCTGAATATAATCTTGAATATCTCTGAATTTTCAACATGCTGTAGATCCATATTTCACTGCTGTCTGTGCGAAAGTTGTTTTTCATAACTTCAGATCTCCGTCTTGTTTACCTTTGTTGGCGGTTTAGCTTTTTCAGACTCCATAATCCGGTAGATGTCATTGTTATAGCTGTTCCAGATATTTAATCCGGTAGATACCATTAGGCCCCTGCCTATACCGCCGTTAGACCAGTACTTTTATAGAGCATGCCGGTTTAAACTTGCTTAGATTACAAACCGGCTCTTCTTTGTATTTTCAGCCTTTTCCTGCCGAAAAAATGACCACTCAAGCCAAGCAGTTTGTCTCCTACAACTGGGTTCCATCCCGGATTACTGAGGAGGATTTGGAGAAAATGGCCTCAATTGGCGGTTTAGGTCCAAAAAATGTCCTTCACTGGAGGGTTCCCGGATCGGAATGTCCTCCAAAGCCCAAAGCGGGAGAGGTCGTTGTCTTCTTTGATCACTTGGACCGGGGATTCAATCCTCCCGGGTCAAAGTTCTTCCGTGATGTGTTAGCAAATTTCCAGCTTCATCCACAAGATATTGGTCCCAACTCTGTGTCCAACATTTGTAACTTCCAAGTCTTTTGTGAAGTTTATCTGCAAGAGGAGCCGTCAGTGGAGCTATTCCGGGATTTCTTTCACCTAAACCGCCACACTGAATTTCATGACGGTCTGAATACTGAACTCGGCAGGATGTCTATCCAGAAAAGGAACGATGTTAGCTTTCCTCATGCCAGTCTTCACAGCCACCCAAAGGACTGGAATCAGACTTGGTTCTACTGCCTAGATACTTCTCCTGCTGAAGAAAATCCACTGCCGGGTTATCGCCCCCATCGTCTTCCAGAAAACCACCCTTTTTCACAGTGGCTAAGTGCCCAGGAACGAGCTCAGTACGCCCCTCTGGTTTCAAAGCTTAGGGCTTTTGTGGACAACGGTCTGATAGGGGTTGACTTCGTCCACTGCTGGATTTCTTGGAGTATTCTCCCGCTAAGCCGGCGTTCCGGTTTAATGTGTGAATATACTGGAAATCCCAAAGACCCTTTGCGCCACACAGAGATGGTGCTACCAGAAAACGAGATAAATGAATCCGTCAAGAAGCTGCTGAATTTACCTATAGAAGCCTGCAGTCAGACCGGCTTGGCAGCCTTCTGTGTGACCAACAAACCGCCGTCGGTAAGAAACTCTTCCCTATTATTTTGCTTTGTTTTAATCCGTCTGCAGCACTTGTCTTGAAATGTCTTTATTTCTTTCAACAGGACAATGACCCTTTCTGGAAAAGGAAAACCCAGGATAAACCGGCGAAAGCAGCTCGTCAAAAGACCCAAGCTGTTAAGAGAAACAAGAAGAAGAGCACTACCGCGTCGGGATCCAATGCGGAAGAAGATGATCCGGCCTCCGAGGTACCACCTAATTCTTTTGACTTTCTTGTCTTTTCTTTAACTGCATTTTTATTAACAATTACTGTTCCTAGGGACGCGCCGAAGGCAGTAAAGCGGACGATGTTGAGGTAATCACTCTCTCTTCCGATTCAGAACCGCTGCCACCATCGAAAATTCGTCGGACAGTCCGGAAATTTCAATTTTCTCATCCTTATGCTTATTTGGATCCAAACTTTCTTTTGAAGAAACAACAACATGAAGCTCGTCGCACCACTCGCCATAGCGGTCACACTATTGAATTCACCGGATTACCGCACACTCCAGCTCGGAGGCATCGTTCCGAGGTTTTACTTACTCCAACTGCTCTTTACCCCAAAGCAGGTCTTATTCGACAACCCCTTAATCCTTCTGATTCGGATTATCAGGAAACTCCTCTTTCATCTTCTGGCGAATCAACAGCCACACAAATTCCTCCCCTCAAGACTGTTCCTGGGTAAGCTGTTTTTCACTCTTTCTGGTCTAACATTTCATCTTTGCCTCTTCTGACTTTCCTTATTTCTAACTTTCGCAGTAAACCCAAGCCTAGCAAAAGGACCAAATTGAGTAAACCGACAGTTGATAATACCACTCCTGAACCGGCAGAAGATCCGGAACTTGCTGAACCTTCTGAAGACAATGCTGAGATTCCGCATGATGATCCTCCCCCTATGGATTGTGACGACTTTGTTGATCAGGGGAGCGTTCCAATGGATCGTGACCTTGAACCGGCCAGCCCTGCCCGGGCTAGTCCCGCTCCTGCTAGTCCCCCTAAGCAAGCGGCCGCTTCACCTGGCGATGTTGAAATCACAGGGACCGGTTTTACTACCCGAGGGGAACCTGTCGCTTTTGCCAAGCATACTACCAAGGAAGAATTTCTCAACAAGGACAAGGGCAAGTGGAGTACTGATTTTTCCAGCTACGCTCAGCTCAGCGCCCAGGAGCTTCATTCCGGATATTTAAACCGGCTACATACCAGCCGTGATTATGAAGCTGGATTGGTAAACTTGATGAAGGAGCGTTATGAGGTAACTTCTTCTCCTTTGTCTTGTCCTCTATTTCTGCTTGCATCTTGTAACTGTATCTTTACTCCATTGTAGCCCCCAAGTGCCGGTTAGCCTTTTAGGGTGAACCGGGACTTCAGTAGATCCAGTAGATAGCTTTTGTTTTGCACATGTGTAGCCCCCAAGGGCCGGTTTAGCCTTCTAGGGTGAACCGGGACTTCTGCTTGAATTCAGAACAATGTCACATTAGCCCCCAAGTGTCAAGTATATAACTTGTTTATGTGCTCGAGACTTGTCTGAAAAATGCTTGTTTTCACTGAAAAGATACATTAGCCCCCAAGTGTCAAGTGCATAACTTGTTATGTGCTTGGGACTTTGACTGAAAATGCCTCATGAATATATAATGTGCTTTCATTTTTGCAGACTGACTTGAACCGGACAAACTCAGAATTGACTGAGCTCCAGGATACTTTGAAGTTCCAAGAAACTGCTGCTCTTAAAGTCAACGACGAACTGACACTTGCCTTAGCAAGTATAGAAAAGCTGAAAAAAGACTTTGAAACAGAGCAGTCAGGCTGGGATGTTGAAAAGGCTGCTTTGGAGAAGAAGGCCAGTGATGCAGAGGCTGCTTTAATCCGGTGACAAAGGAACTGTCCGGATTGAAGGAGCAGATAAATGACAAGACGTCCGCCATCTTTCGTAAGTACTTTTAACACAACCCCTGAACCTTGCAATCTTGTACTATTTCGGTTTAAGTCATAATTTTGACGCAGGGAGGCGTATCACTCAGCTTGGCGATGATGTGCGGAAGAAATTGAAAGCTGCATATACTTTGGTGGAGCAGCTCTATTCTGGTGCTCAGAGGGCTATCAGTGCTATCTCGCATAATAAACTGGCTCCTACCACAATCAGGTGTACCTTGGAGAAGCTGTCCATTCTGCCTGCCCGCTTCGTAGAGGTGAAGAAGTCGTCTGCAAGGGCAGGTGTGTTGATGGCTTTGACTCAAGCGAAGGCTTGGGTTCCTGATTTTGATCCGGTGGAGGCGATGAACGGATACCCAAGCATGAAGGAAGATGGATCAGCCTTTTCCAGTGATGACTTACATGCACTAACCAAGGATATGCGGCCTCTGGTTAGCAAACTTGCTGATGAGGCTGATGTGTCTAGATATCATCCGGGATATGATGCTGAGAACGAGCGGGTAGAGTGTCCGGCTTATGATATTGAAAATCTTATTCCGCCCGTCCGTAAGCACACTTTTGCCCCTGACATTGATCCGTCATACCTTATAAATGACGAAGTTTATTTCCGAGCTCTGGCCAAGATTGACTGGACCACTATTGACTTCCAGCAGCTGGAAGAAACCGCCGAAGAACCGGAGCAAGCTGATCCTCAATCATTACGGCAGGCTGACGCTGAGTCTTAAACCGGTGCCGGTTTATCTTTATATCCCAGTACTTTGAGAAAAACTTATTCTTTTTGGGCTTTCTAGCGCCTTGTAATAGGATAGCAAAAATACTTCATGTTGTCACATACTATACTTTGCATGAGGTTGCTTCGGTTGGCACTTCTTAATTATATCTTGTTTATAATGCCTGTGACGGTTTATTTCACCTGCTTCTTCATAGAACAATGTTGAAAATGTCTTGGCGTTTATCACCGGACGGGTCATAATGCTCAAACACATGGTCTAAGTTTACAACTTGAATTGTGTATAAAATATAAAATATGTGTCATACCTGTGATTAAGTGTATTATGATGAACCTTAATCCGGCAGGAAGAGAGAATGATCCAAGGTGCAAGTGCTGATGACTCCCTTGATTGTTTGTCGGTTCACCATGAAAACCGAACCGGGTTACGATGAACTCCGGTTTAACTGTAGTTAGTACTGGTGTTTTGTAACCCAGACTAAAACTTCTGTAAACGCAGATGTAGTGGCAACTTATAATCATCCATTCCCTGAATCAATGGACTTGGATGAATACCAATGACCTTGAAGATAAAGATTTTATAAAACATAAAAAATAAAAAGAATTTTTTGGGCAAATAAGACCAAGTAGTCGATGCTTTTTACGAGCCGCCAGGCTCCAAATTCTAGGCTTTTTATGAGCTGCCAGGCTACTGTCATTAACTATTTTGCAAAGCCTGTGAAGATGGTCCTCAATCCTTAACCAAATCATCAATGTTCAATGCTACCAAGTTCGAAAATCCGTAAAGATTGACTTGTGTAATCACTTGATGATCGTCAATTTAACGTTACCAAGTTCAGGGTATGTAAAGATTGACTTGTGTATACGTTTGACGGCTCGTACCAGGTTTACCTGGACTGAGTGACTTACTTAATGCAGGCAGGCTAATCAGGGGTTTTAGGTGTGTACACCAAGCTTCAAAGCCGTGTTTACTACAAGGTTTGTCAACTCGTTGATGCTTTGCATCAGGAGCCCCCAGGTAGCATTTGAGCTATGCTCATCGGGGCCTATGTTTGAGTTGTGCTAGGCATCAAAACTCTCTTTTGCCCCTCATCATCATGTGGGAATTGCCGAAGCAACCAGAGCTATGCTCTTATGATGGCCTTGACGTGGTCACCGGTTTAAGAGGCCATATGAACTCCCTTGCACACAGAAGCCCCCATGTGACAAACTCTTATGAAAAAAAGGCGGCTGATACCCCGCTTTATCGAGAGGGCCGGTTTATTATATTGATCATAATATATACATTGTAAAGATATGTACATAAAGCGGAGCCTATAGCTCAGGTGTAGTACGGTCGAAGAAGAGCGATGTTCCACGGCCGTCTGGTCTCCTCCTCCACTGTACGTGAGTCCTTATGTTCTCGAACGTCGACGAGGTAGTATGATCCGTTGTGTAGGTTCTTGCTGACCACAAAGGGTTCTTCCCAAGGTGGGGATAACTTGTGCATGTCTGTCTGGTCTTGGATGAGCCAGAGCACCAGATCACCTTCTTGGAATGTTCTGGTTTTAACCCGGCGGCTGTGTTACCGGCGCAGATCTTGCTGATAAATCGCCGATCGAGCTGCTGCTGTGTCCCGTTCTTCATCCAGCCGGTCCAATGCATCTTGTCTTGCTTTTTCGTAATCCGCTTCAACGTAAGCCGCCACCCGCGGCGAGTCATGACGGATATCACTAGGGAGGACCGCTTTAGCTCCATATACCATGAAGAAAGGCATGTACCATGTGGATCTGTTAGGTGTAGTGTTGATGCTCCATAGCACAGAAGGTAACTCCTCCACCCAACAACCTGGTGTCCTCTGCAAAGGAACCATAAGCCGGGGTTTGATGCCTCTCAAGATCTCTTGATTGGCTCTTTCAGCTTGCCATTAGACTGAGGGTGAGCTACTGATGATACATCAAGGCGGATGTGCTCTCGTTGACAGAACTCCTCCATAGCCCCCTTGGATAGATTGGTACCATTATCAGTTATAATGCTGTGTGGAAATCCAAACCGTAAAATCACCTTTTTGATCAACTGAACCACCGTTGCTGCATCACACTTACTGACTGGTTCCGCTTCAGCCCATTTGGTAAACTTGTCCACCACCATCAAAAGGTGGGTCTTCTTATCTTGGGATCACTTGAAGGGTCCAACCATATCAAGCCCCCAAATCGCAAATGACCAAGTAATTGGAATCATTCTCAATTCCTGCGCCGATATATGAGCACGCCGTGAGAATTTCTGGCAAGCATCACATTTTCTGACCAAGTCCTCTGCGTCGGCATGAGCCGTCAACCAGTAGAACCCATGCCGAAAAGCTTTAGCCACCAAAGATTTTGAACCGACATGATGACCACAATCTCCTTCATGGATCTCTTTAAGAATATCACAGCCCTCCTCTGGCGACACACACTGCTGAAACACCCCAGAAACGTTGCGATGATGAAGTTTTACATTGACAATAGTCATTGACTTGGATCGCCAGCCTATCTGTCTAGCCAAGACTTTGTCCTCTGGTAACTCACCTCGGTTCATGTATGCCAAGTAGGGAAGCGTCCAATCAGGAATAATATGAAGTGTCGCGACCAATTGTGCCTCCGGATCAGGAATAGCCAAGTCCTCTTCTAAAGGTAACTGTACCGACGGATTGTGTACTACATCCAAGAAGGTATTGGGTGGGACTGGTTTACGTTGAGAACCCAGCCGGCTTAACGCGTCAGCCGCTTCATTATTTCGCCGGTCTATATGATCCACCTGATAACCCTTGAAGTGTCTAGCAACAGCGTCTACCTCTCGTCGATATGCTGCCATGAGTAAATATTTGGAATCTCACTTGCCAGATACTTGCTGCGCCACCAGGTCTGAATCGCCAAAGCCTTTAACCTGGCTTAAAGTCATCTCCTTGGCCATCCGTAGACCATGGAGGAGAGCTTCATACTCAGCTGCATTGTTAGTACAAGGGAACATTAAACGGAGGACATAACAGAACTTATCACCTCGTGGGGAAGTTAACACAACTCCAGCCCCCCGAGCCCTCCAATTGCCTGGATCCATCAAAGTGAATAGTCCAATATGTGTGATCCGGCTTTTCCTCAGGTGCTTGCAACTCTGTCCAATCATTGATGAAATCCACCAATGCTTGGGATTTTATCGCAGTACGGGGCACATACTTCAATCCGTGCGGGCTAAGCTCAATGGCCCACTTTGCAACCCGACCGGTAGCCTCTCTGTTCTGGATTATATCCCCCAACGGAGCTGAACTGACTACAGTGATTGGATGGCCTTGAAAATAGTGCTTTAGCTTCCGGTTTGCCATGAAGACTCCATACACCAATTTCTGCCAATGCGGATATCTCTGTTTTGATTCAATGAGCACCTCACTGATGTAGTAAACCGGCTGCTGAACCGGATATTCCTTGCCTGCCTCCTTATGCTCTACGACAATGTCAACGCTTACTGCACGGGCATTAGCTGCCACATATAACAACAGCGGCTCATTATCAACTAGGGCAGCGAGGACCGGTGGCTCTGCTAATTGCTTCTTCAAGTCTTCAAACGCAGCATCAACATCATCACTCAAGACAAAGCGATCTGTCTTTTTCATCATCTGATAAAGCGGTATAGCCTTCTCCCCCCAAACGGCTGATAAACCGGCTGAGCGCCGCAATACGGCCCGCCACACGTTGAACGTTGTTGATGCACGCCGGTTTAGCCAAGGATGTAACCGCTTTGATATTCTCCGGATTAGCCTCAATTCCCCTGTTTGATACCAATAATCCCAGGAGCTTGCCTGCCGGAACACCGAAAACACACTTATCTTAAGCATCATTTTGTAAATCCGGAGATTATCAAAGGTTTCTTTCAAGTCTGTTATCAATGTCTCATCCTTCCTGGATTTCACCATAATATCATCCACATATGCGTGAACATTCCGCCCAATCTGTCCATGAAGGCAGTTCTGCACACAACACTGATAGGTCGCCTGGGCGCTCTTAAGCCCAAATGGCATAGATACATAGCAGAAGGCTCCAAAAGGAGTTATAAAGGCCGTCTTCTCCTATTCCTTAACTGCCATCTTGATCTGATGATAACCTGAGTATGCGTCCAAAAAATTTAGTCGCTCACAACCTGACGTAGCATCAATGATCTGATCAATACAGGGGAGGGCAAAGGGATCAGTTGGGCAAGCTTTATTTAGATCTGTGTAATCAACACACATTCGCCAAGTGCCGTTTTTCTTAAGTACTAGCACCGGATTAGCCAACCACTCTGGATGAAAAACCTCAACTATAAAGCCTGCTGCTAAGAGCCTAGCCACTTCTTCACCAATAGCCTTACGCCTTTCTTCATTGAAGCGGCGCAGAAATTGCTTAACCGGTTTAAACTTAGGATCAACATTGAGGGTGTGCTCAGCGAGTTCCCTCGGTACACCTGGCATGTCAGAAGGTTTCCATGCAAAAATGTCCCGATTCTCATGGATGAACACGATGAGCGCGCTTTCCTATTTTGGATCTAGGTTAGCACTGATGGTGAACTGCTTGGATGAATCGCCAGGAACAAAGTCAACCTGTTTGGTCTCTTCAGCTGATTTGAACTTCAAGGACGGATCATGCTCTGTGGTTGGTTTCTTCAGCGGAGCCATATCCACCAGATCAACAATGTCTTTATAAAATTTCATCTCCTCAGTTGCACAAACCGCCTCAGCATAAGCTGTATCACCTTCCTCGCACTCCAACGCGATCTTGCGGCTTCCATGGACCGTAATGGTTCCCTTATGGCCTGGAATCTTGAGCTGTAGATAAACATAACACGGCCTTGCCATGAACTTAGC
Source organism: Secale cereale (assembly GCA_902687465.1). Classification (NCBI taxonomy): domain Eukaryota; kingdom Viridiplantae; phylum Streptophyta; class Magnoliopsida; order Poales; family Poaceae; genus Secale; species Secale cereale. The sequence goes on along the minus strand of LR738709.1, from coordinate 591,374,151 downwards.
GTAAACCGGCCGCCCGAACAAGGTGTGATACGGGCTCTTGATCTTTACCACTTCAAAGGTCAAAGTCTCCGACCTGGAATCATGCTCATCTCCAAAAGTGACCTCCAGATCTATCTTGCCAACTGGATATGCCGATTAACCGGGCACCACCCCATGAAAAACTGTGTTGGACTGCCGAAGCTTCTTATCTGTCAGCCCCATACGCTGGAAAGTCTCATAGTATAGAATGTTGATGCTGCTACCTCCGTCCATAAGCACCTTGGTAAACTTGTAGCCACCCACCTGAGGTGCCACAACTAGAGCCAGCTGACCCGGAATGTCAACCCGAGGCGGATGATCCTCTCGCTCCACACAATGGGCTGCTCCGACCAACGCAGGTAACGCAGCACCGCCGGTTCAACAGAATTTACTGCCCTCTTGTGAACCTTCTGATCACGTTTACACAAGCTCGTGGTGAAGACATGATACTGCCCACTGCTCAACTCCTTCGGATTATTCTGATATCCGGATTGCTGCTGCTGTTGACGCTGCTGATTTCCTTGATTGTTATAGCTGCCCTGGCCGTGCTGGTGGTTATGCCAATTGTTCCCGCTGTGGTTGCCGTTATTGCCTTGGTACCCTGAACCGGATCCACCGCCTTGATAACCTGGCCCTTGAAAACCGGGGCCTCATCCATGGATGGTCCATGATCGTATCGAGACCGGTTCATGATTTCCTGCATAATAAAACAGTCCTTCCATAGGTGTGTAGCTGGCTTTTCCGCTGTACCATGCCTCGGGCAAGGTATGTTCATCTGGCGTTCCAGATTAATAGGTGGCCTCCCATTTCGTGGGGGCGGTCTACCCTTTCGGCGCTGTCCATCCTCCTGAGCATTGGCGTTAGCCACAAAATCTGAGTTGCCATCCGCTTCACTAAAGCACACGTGTGTTCCCATGTCATCACAATTACGCTTAAGCCGTCCCAACTTCAACTTCAAAGGTTCAAACCGGCAATTGCCTTCCAAGGTTACCACTACTGTGCTTGGGTTGATGCTATTGGAGGAATGCAGGATCTCTGACACTCGGCGCACCCAACTACTTGTTGATTCATGCTCTCCTTGAACGCACGCAGCTAAATCGACGACAGACATTGGCTGCTTGCATGGGCCCATGATCCGACGGAATTGGGTGGTAAGCCCTTCAGCCAAGTGCGAGCTGTGCCCTCCAGCATCATTGTGAAATACTTAGCGCACGCTGCATCATCCACATCCAGCATCTCCATTGCCATCTCATAACTTTCAACCCATGCCTCCGGGGATAGATCCGCCGTGTAGTTGGGCACCTTGCACGGTCCCTTGAAATCCTTGGGCAGCTTTACGTTGCGTAAAGCGGGAGTAAGATAAGGCACTTCCAGGGAGCTAGACATAACCCCCGGTTCAACTGTGGTAGAGGGACGAACCGGCGTTGCCTGACGGACTTCGTGCTGTGCTGCTAACTCGGCCTCCCGGCGTTGCCTGCCCTGATCCACCACGTTTTGAGCGTTCGTGTCTCCTCCTGCCGGATCATCCTGCCGCGGTGGATTACGTCTCCGTGCGCTGCTTGATACGGCTGGTTCATCCAGACGCCTAGTGTAACTCCGGCTTGGGCGAGGGGTTGAATGAATCCTCTCATGGCTGTGGGAATAGCGCCGTTTCCAAAAACTCACTGGCACGTCGTGCCTCCACTACTTCAAGGGATGTTCCTTCAATGGGAAGGGCGGCCAGTCGTGAAGCGGCGGTGACTATATTATCCAACGGATTAGAGTAATGACCGGGAGGAGTGGGCACATGCTATGATGGTACAACCTGGCGGGTTGGCTCCGCGGCTGGAGGTTGGACTGATGCTCCTGTGCCCGGTACCACGCCCCGGTTTATCTCTGGCTGGTTACTGGTTCCTGCACCTGGCGTGCTAAAGAGGGTCCTAGCCTCATAAACCAACGACAGGCGAGATCGTTGCCTTCTGATCAATACCTCGTGTGAAGCGGTCTGATCCAACATGAGTCGATAGGCTTGAGCATCAAGCTCAGCCTGCTTTGCAGCCATCCTGGTTTTCTCAGCGGCTAGGTCTAACTTGGCTTGATCTATCCGGCTCTTCACCTGAGCGACTTCCGCATCATGCTGCTCTTTATCGGCCTGGGCTACCTCTACTGTTAACAGCGCTGTCAAAGTATCGACCAAAGCGGATAAAGTTTCAGCCGGAGACGGATCAGGACCTCCAGTCCTCGCTCCCACCGTGTCTGACATTAACGTCGCTGTAGTTGATGACTGCTGCATGGGTTGTGATCCGGCCATAAAGACTGCAACCCGGTTTGGCGGATCGAGGGGGTCCGAAATGCTGTCAACATTGGAACATCCCCCAGATCGGCCGTCCTGCAACAGATACAAAGATTATGTCTCTCTGGAGGACGATTCGTCGCCGGAATAGACAACAGTCTCGCCGCCAGAGTCCGATCCGTCCTCGGCTTGTACTCCATGCACTGCTCCAACGAAGACGTGCTTCATGGCGGGCTGAATCCAGGCAGGTCTCACACGCTGAGCCGGCTCGATGATGTTGGGGAAGGTGTCCGGCTCAGGGCCCGGTTCGCCGATCTTGCCAATGAAGACATGGATGCCGCCGAAGGGGACCCGGTACCCGTATTCGATTGAATCGGCCTCGAGGCCCCAGCCCGCATCATCGATGTAGATCTTGCCGTGACGACTCCTAGTCATCCGGCCTACTGCATAGCCCTTGAGTCCTTCAAAGCTGCCCTTCAAGAACTCGAAACCATCGTGCGATAGCCCCACGGTGGGCGCCAACTGTCGAGGTTTTGTCATGGCAGATGTCCTAGCAAAAGGACTTATTCATGAGGCCATCGCTACGGGTTAGCTTAAAGGGGTTAAAGTGGACAAGGACAGAGGGATTTTATACTAGTTCGGACCCTTCGAGGAAGGTAGAAGCCTACGTCTAGTTTGGTGTAATATTGCTAGGGTTTCGATGACCAGGGAGCGAATCCGCTTTGCCTGTGTCTCGAGTTGTTGTTCTCTGCCCTGAGCCGTCGTCGGGCTGTCCCTTTATATAAGAGGTGACGCCTGGTCCGGTTTACAGAGTCCCGAGGCCGGCTCATAAACATGTCTGCCTCGGTCTCTATTCTTTCTATCTTACATCACAAGTCACATAGTATGGCGGTTTACAATTCATGGGCCCTAATACTTGGGCTCTAAACCTGTTGGGCTAAAATCTCTTGCTTCATGCTCCGCTGGGCTTTAATAAAATAATCTTGATAACATAAACCAGCCCCTCCTGGGCGGTTTATACCTGGTAGTAATATCCCTGACAGGCCTTGGATTAAAATTACCTCTATAAGCATTGTTACCAAAATTATTCCTACCAACAAAATTCACATGCAAAGATTCATTGTTATTCTCAATCAAAGTGGACAAAGGCATATCATTAGGATCGGAAGAAGCACTCTTAGCAGCAAACTATTTCATAAGTTCATCCATCTTTTCACTTACAACACTAATTTCTTCGATAGCATGCACTTTTTTACTAGTAGATCTTTCGGTGTGCCATTGAGAATAATTAACCAAAATATTATCTAGGAGTTCGGTAGCTTCTCCTAAGGTGGTTTCCATGAAAGTGCCTCCGGCGGCCGAATCGAAAAGATTTCTAGAAGCAAAATTCAAGCTAGCATAAAAGTTCTGAATAATCATCCATAGATTCAAACCATGTGTAGGGCAATTATGTATCATCAATTTCATTTTCTCCCAAGCTTGTACAACATGCTCATGATCTAGTTGCTTAAAATTCATATATCATTTCTAAGAGAGATGATCTTAGCAGGTGGGAAATACTTTGAGATAAAAGCATCTTTGCACTTATTCCATGAATCAATACTATTTCTATGCAAAGAGGAGAACCAAGTTTTAGCACGATCTCTAAGTGAAAACGGAAATAGCTTCAATTTAACAATATTGTTATTCGTATCCCTTTTCTTTTGCATATCACACAAATCAACAAAGTTGTTTAGATGGGTAGCGGCATCTTCACTAGGAAGGCCGGAGAATTGATCTTTCATGACAAGATTCAACAAAGCAGCATTGATCTCACAAGATTCAGCATCGATAATAGGAGCAATCGGAGTGCTAATAAAGTCATTGTTGTTGGTATTGGAGAAGTCACACAATTTGGTATTGTTCTGAGCCATAGTGACAAGCAAGCAATCCAACACACACAAGCGAACAAGAAGCAAGCGAACGATAAACACACGGCGGAAGAAGGGCAAATAAAACGATAAGGGTGAAGTGGGGGAGAGGAAAACGAGAGGCAAATACATGTAATGCGAAGGATAAGGGTTTGTGATAGGTACTTGGTATATGACTTTTGCGTAAGCCTCCCGGCAACGGCGCCAGAAATTCTTCTTGCTACCTCTTGAGCTTGCATTGTATTCCCTCGAAGAGGAAAGGGAGATGCAGCACAGTAGCGTAAGTATTTCCCTCAGTTTTTGAGAACCAACGTATCAATCCAGTAGGAGACCACGCGTGAGTCCCTCGCACCTGCACAAACAAATAAGAACTTCGCGGCCAACGCGATAAGGGGTTGTCAATCCCTTTACGGTCACTTACGAGAGTGAGATATGATAGAGATGATAGTTTATATTTTTGGTATTTTTGGTTTAATAAAACAGCAAATAAAAGCAAGAAAAGTAAAGTAGATGTAGATTGATATGTTGAGAATAGACCCGACGGCCATAGTTTTCTCTAGTGGCTTCTCTCATGATAGCGATATTCTACGTCGGGTAAACAAATTACTATCGAGCTATTGATAGAAAAATCGAATAATTATGAGACTATCTAGGCATGATCATTGTATATAGGCATCACGTACGAGACAAGTAGACCGACTCCTGCCTGCATCTACCACTACTACTCCACACATCTACCGCTATCTAGCATGCATCTAGTGTATTGAGTTCATACGAACAGAGTAACGCTTTAAGCAAGATGACATGATGTAGAGGGATAAACTCAAGCAATATGATGTAAACCCCATCTTTTTATCCTCGATGGCAACAATACAATACGTGCCTTGCTGCCCCTACTGTCATTGGGAAAGGACACCGCAAGATTGAACCCAAAACAAGCACTTCTCCCATTGCAAGAACTATAGATCTAGTAGGCCAAACCAAACCAATAATTCGAAGAGACTTGCAAGGATATTATGAGCACACATAAAAAGTTCAAAGAAGAACCAAATATCTTTCATGGATAACCTTGATCATAAACTCACAATTCATTGGATCTCGACAAACACACCGCAAAAAGAGATTACATCGAATAGATCTCCTCAAAGACCGAGGAGAACTTTGTATTGAGATCCAGTAAGAGAGAATAAGCCATCTAGATACTAGCTATGGACCCGAAGGTCTGTGGTAAACTACTCACAACTCATGGTGAGGGCGATGATGATGATGATGAAGGCCTCCGTGATGGATCCCCCTCCGGTGGAGCTCCGGAATAGGCTCCAAGATGGGATCTCCACGGGAACAGAAGCTACGGCGGTGGAATTAGGGTTTTATCTCTCCGTATGGAGTTTCTGGGGTACGTGGACTTATATAGGAAGAAGGAGGGCACCGGGGGCCACTTGAGGGGGCCTCGAGGTAGGGGCGCGCCCTGGGAAGGGGGGCGCGCCCCCACCCTCGAGGGTCACCTCACTGTCCCCCGAGTTGGTCCTCAAGCTCCGCATGCGTGATTTTCTCCAAAAATATCTCTCACGAAGGTTTCATTCCGTTTGGACTCCGTTTGATATTCCTTTTCTGCAAAACCCTGAAATAGGGAAAAAACAGCAATCTGGACTGGGCCTTTGGGTCAGTAGGTTAGTCCCAAAAATGATATAAAAGTGAATGATAAAGCCCATTAAACATCCAAGACTTCATAAATAATAGCATGGAACAATAAAAAATACGTTGGAGACGTATCAAGGCCCCAAGATGGGATCTCATGGGTACAGAAGGTTGCGGCGGTGGAATTAGGTTTTCGTGGTGCTCTCTGATGTTTTCAGGGTATATGAGTATATATAGGACGAAGAAGTATGTCGGTGGAGCTACGAGGGGCTGATACGTCTCAAACGTATCTACTTTTCCAAACACTTTTGATATTGTTTTGACCTCATTCTTGCATGATTTGGACTAAACTAACCCGGACTGACGCTGTTTTCAGCAGAGCTGCCTGTATGGTTTATTTGTGTGCAGGAAAACGGATTTTTAAGCATCTCAGAAAAATCCACGAAAAATCCACGCACCCGAGGAAACCAAATGCCAGAAGTGGGGCCAGAGGGGGGCCAGGGGGTGCCCAGGCGCCCTGTGGGCGCCCCCCTGGGCCGCGCCGGGGGGGGCGCCTGGGTGGGGCCCACACCCCCTGGTGCCCTACTTTAGCCCGTATTTTTCCTCCCGACGCAGAAATCCCAGATCGGAAGTCCTTTCGCTGTTTTTCGTCGCGGAGCCGCCGCCACCCTCTGTTCTTCTTCGAGAGGGCTAATCTGGAGGCTGATTTGGCCTCCGGAGAGGGGAGATCGTCGCCATCGTCATCATCATCACCACTTCATCATCTCTCCATGACTTCCCCCTTCATGTGTGAGTAATTCCCTTGCTGTAGGCGAAGGGGATGGTAGGGATTGGATGAGTTAGATCATGTAATAGTTCGTCAGATTGTTGGGGGCATGTTGCCTATCATCTAGTATGGTGTTTATCATCTTTGCTACAACTTGTTATTCTTAATGCTTGACACTTAGGGCCCGAGTGCCATGATTTCAGATCTGAACCATATGTGTTTGCATGAATATATTTGTGTTCTTGATCCTATCTATGAGTTGTATGCACCTGTTACGGTTCGGAACCGGCGATCCCAAAAGTGACAGCTTTGGACACCAAAGGGGATGGTCCGTAGTTTGAGGATTACATGTATCCATTGAGTTCATTGCTTTGTTCCGGTGCTCTTTGACAGGAGCACCTTAATATCCATTAGTTCCTTTTGGCCCCGTTTGTAGCGGGATGGTAGGTCAAAAGATGTTGTGCAAGTTCTTATTGCAAGCACGTCCAACTACCTACGGGATACATGCCTAATGTTTGATATTTGCCTAGATGATCATTACTTTTCCGTGTGCCGTGCCCCGAGTTAGAAACTATCTCATCCATGCAACGCCCAACCATCCATCTCCCAAGCCTACAGTATTTTAAACCTTGCTTGTCACTAGTTGCTACTTTTGCCATTTACTACTGCTATTTACTTTTGCTGTTTACTTTTACTATTACTATCATCACTATTATATCACTGTTACCACTTATCTTATGTTGCAAGTTAGTATATTTCAGGTGCGGTTGAATTGACAACTCAACTGTTAAAGCTTATAAATACTCTTTGGCTCCCCGTGTGTCGAATCAATAAATTGGGTTATTCTTACCCGCGAAGACTATCTCGATCCCTTACGGTTGAGGGTTATCAAGTACCGTTTTCTGGCGCCGTTGCCGGGGAGCATAGCAATATTTACAAGTCTACTTGAGGTATCCTACCTGCTGCACTTTATTCACTATGGGTAAGGAAGGAGACCCCAAGGTTCCAATCTTACGATCCACTACAAGAAGAGGTACTGCTCTGAGCACTAGTGCTACACTTGATTCACCTTCTGTCATGAGTAAGTTCGCCTCACCACCACCACATGATGCTCCTACTGAATCTGTTACTATGTCTGATACACTTGATGATGCTTCTACTACTTTTGATGATGATATTAGTTCACTTGGTTATGCTCTGGAGAAACAAATTACTGCTGCTGCTGAAAAATATGGAATTGAACTTCCTGTTACTCGCTACCCTATTGGTGAAACTTATGATTATCCTGATTTGAGTAAACTCCAGGAGAGGCTCCTTGATGATGATTACTATATACTTGATGAAGATTTATGCAGGGAACTGGCAGAGTTTGCCGGCTCTGACCCTGAAACTATTAAGAAAATATTTGAAAAACACTCTTTGAAAAACAAAACCGTTCCTAATCCTGAGTTTGTTACATCTCCTATATGCATTGATGATCCTGATTTTGATTTATCTGTTGATCTTTCACTTATACCTATGGTTGAAGCTGACCCCTTTTATGGCAGAGAAAATGATGATGCTATTGCACACCTAACTAAACTTGGTGAGCTAGGTAGCCTGTTTACCACAGATGAGAAGATACGCTACTTTTATGTGACCAAGCTTCTTCCTTTCTCCTTGAAGGAAGGTGCTAAGGCATGGTATGATTCACTCCCATGCGGTTCTATTAAGAGTCCTCAGGACTTAGCTCACTCTTTTGTTGATAAGTACTTTCCTGCTCATATGCAACATGCTGCTTTGCAAAGAATTTATAACTTTAAACAGTTGCAGGATGAGTCCCTCCCTAAAGCTTGGGGGAGGTACTGCGGTTTGATTCAGGCTAGACCAGGACATGGAGTTCCTAAGAATGGATTAATTGATATATTCTATGCTGGTCTAACTGATGAATCTAGGTCCTATCTGGACAGTTGTGCTGGTTGTGTTTTCAGGAAAAGAACACCGGACGACGCGGAAGATTTAATGGGCAGAATTGCCAAGAACCATGAAGATTGGTCCGTCCCTGAACCACCTCCACCAACAAAGAAGAGGGGCATGTTTGTTCTAAGCCCCGAGGATATGCGAGAAGCAAAGAAGTCTATTAAAGAGAAAGGTATTAAAGATGAAGATGTGAAGAATCTACCCCCTATTGAGAAGTTGTGTGAGCCTACCACTCACCCTCCTATGGTAGAGGTACACTCTCTTTTAGATTTCAACGCAAGTGACATCCCTCATGGTAAACCTCCTGATCAATGTTTAGATGAGTTTGATAATTTTATTATGAAACAGAATCATTTTAATGAGAGGATAGAAAGTCAGTTGCATGATAATTCCCTTGCTATCAAGAAGTTGCTTGGTGTTTTAGATAGAACAGTTAATGATGTTCAATGTCTTGTGAAGCATTTTCATATGGTTCAAACTCAACTTGATCAAATTTCTAATGTGCAAAGAGATTTGCTTGCTAACAATGCCAAACAAGATAAATTGCAGACTTTTGGGATTAAGACTCGAGGAGGAACTAGTACTCAAGATCCTCTTTATCCAGAGGGACATCCGAAGAGAATCGAGCAAGATTCTCAAATGCAGGAAGAAGAAATTGTTGTCTCTCCAAATAAGAAAAAGAAACATAAAGAGACTGACGATTCTAGTGATCCTATTGCAGATAAAGAGCCAGCTATTGATCCCAACAGTGTATCTATTTCCGATGCTGAGACTGAAGACGGTGCTGAACCTGAAGGTAATGATAATGAGAAGAATGATCCGCCTGAAGTTCGAGAAGAAGAAGCACCTGACAAACGTAAGAGGTACACTAAAGAAGACTTCATCGCAAGAAAACATGGGAAGGAGAAAGAACCATGGGTACAGAAACCCATGCCCTTTCCAGGTAAGTCCATCAAATCTAAAGAAGAAGAGCATTACAATAAGTTTTGTGAATGGATTAAACCTCTTTTTCTTCAAATTCCTTTGACTGATGCTATTAAGTTACTTCCTTATTCAAAATATATGAAAGATATTGTGACTAACAAAAGAAAAGTTCCTAATGATGCAATATCTACTATGCTTGCTAACTATTCTTTCAGCGGAAAGATTCCTGAGAAGCTCGGTGATCCAGGTATACCCACCATTCCTTGCTCCATAAAGAATAATTATGTCAAAACTGCTTTATGTGATCTTGGAGCGGGAGTGAGTGTTATGCCTCTCTCTCTTTACGAGAGGCTTTGTTTAGAGAAACTAATTCCTACAGATATCTCCCTTCAGATGGCTGACAAGTCAACCGCTGTTCCGATAGGTATTTGTGAGGATGTTCCAGTTAAAGTTGCTAATTGTTTAATTCTTACTGATTTTGTTGTGCTTGACATGCACGAGGATGGGAGCATGTCCATTATTCTTGGTAGACCTTTCCTTAACACCGCAGGTGCTATTATTGATTGCAACAAAGGGAAGGTTACCTTTCATGTGAATGATAAAGAACACACGGTATATTTTCCGAAGAAGACCGACAGGAGGCATGCCCTCAACTCTATAGAGAATATCGAGACCCTGAAAATTGGAGAATGGGACTGTCCACTACATGTGCTCACAAATACAAAACTATCATGGTAGGGACAATGTCCATCAAGGTAAAAGTTCAGTGATTACTTCGTAGGAGGTGAGACTTTTTGTTCTATATACCGCTTGTTTGTTGGTAAGACTTGATCAACCTTATTAGTGAACGTGTTTTATATGGATAAAAAGTTGAGCTTTCTATGTTTTTATTTGTTTTTAGTGTTGTCATATTTGCTGTACCAAGTATCTGTGTTTTTGAAGCTTCACAATACTACTAACTACTTCAAGTTTTCAGAGAGTTTCGCAGCTTTTTGAACTTCGAAAAAATTTCAACAGTGAAGTTTTCAGAAAAATTCCAGAAAAATTATATTAAAAATTTCCACAACGGGAGAGACCCGGAAAGTCCTGGGCCAGCCAGGGGGGCCACCAGTGGCCCAGGCGGCCAGCTGGCGCGGCCCAGCCCCTGGCCGCGCCCACAGGGTGCCTGGGGCCCATGGGACCCCCCTCCAGGTACTTCTTCTTCCCCTCTCTCTCTCTCTCTTTCTAGAAACCTGAGTTCTGGTCTTGTTCTTGCTGTTCTTGCTATTCTTGGGGGCGATTCTTCGATCTCTCTCTACAGCCCATCATTGGAGCTGACATTTTGAGCAAATACTCCCTGGTATGTGACTCCTCCACCCCTCCAATTAGATTTTTGATTGGTGGCCTCATTTGTGAGTATTTAGTAGTTCTTGGTGCTGTAGAGATGAGCTTGCATGCATGTGTAGAAAGCTGTTTTCCAAGTTTTGATGCAAGTTTATGCCTTGGGCAAGTGAGTTGAGTAGTTTGCCTTAGCTCACTTTGTTTTAATCCTCGTTTTTGTAAATCGTAAAAAAAATTCAGAAATGAGTTTGTTAGGAAGGGCAAAAGGATGGCTTGAGAAGAGGAGGCCCGCACACTCCGATCGAGTCACTAGAGCCGCAGCTTCACCATCGACTACCAGGGTGAGCTATAATGAAGATCATGTGCCCCTGGAGTTGTTGGAAGACACAAGTCCAGCACGTGTGATGACATATCCATGTGACGAATTCATGGAAGCTGCGGGAATCAAGGATGAGTTTTATAATCTTTGTGTTAATGCAGGTTTGACACGGCTCGTCACCAGCCATGTTACTCAGTATCAAAGACTCACCTCCATTTTCATTAACAGTTTTAGATATAATCCTGAATCAGGTGCTATTGAGTTTAAAATTTATAATGATCTTATCACCGTGACTTTGGGAAAATTTTGTGAAGTAATAGGTGTGCCGAATGCTGGGAGGACGACAAGGATGGCCACTCAGCCCTCCGAGCTGAAAACCGTCATCAACTCTCTCTGCAGCATGGGTACGAGGGATATTCATTGGTCGAAGATCTCCAGTATCTTGTTTCCTCACCTCAGGTATTTTGCATATTATATTGCTAGAGGGGTGTTAGCTCGTGACAACACGAGCAACATTTCTGCTCCGGATATTGCTATCCTGGCAGCAGCCCTCTCAGGGAGGTCTGATTATAACATTGGTACCTTAATTGCTCGACGCCTTGCTATGAACGGTAACAAGGGGGACTTATATGGTGGCATTTATGCCACGCTCATCTTAGAGCATCTTGGAGGCACCCCACACCCTGATGATACTCCTTTTACTTATTTAAGCTTTGATCTTGCTGCTATGAAAAGGCATAAGTTTGTTACCATGGGTTCTGAGATTGATAACCTTGTTTATATCTTGCGTTTCGGAACTACCGCGGAACGCGAGATCCGTCTACCTGCACCTCTTTTGTTTGATTTTTCTCGCAGGAACGGATGGTCCTTTGATGTTATCCAGTTCGATGAGTTCATGGTCCAGCATCAGTTCCATAACCCCATGGAGGGGGTTGTGCCCGACGAGGAGAGGCACGATGAGATACCACATTTTCAGGATGAGACCGCCACCGAGTTTGGTGAAGGGTCTTCCTGTGTTTGGCGCTCGGAACCTTCCTCGTGGGAGACTCCGAGGAGTTCGGTGTACGCGCCATCCTCCTTCTACGACCCTTGGTCTCACCACCATACCCCTGGAACAGGAGGCTCCTGGGGGCAGTAGCTGCTACCAACTTAGGCCAAAAGCCTAAGCTTGGGGGAGTACGTGCCCTTCTCACTTTTTCATTGTATTATCCGTTTTATTCGCTTTGATATTTTCGAAGTTTTTGCCCGTTCTTCTTTGTTTCTCTCTTTGCAAAAACAACAAAAAGATTTTCTCTTTCTTTTGCTTTTATTCAACCTTTAAAAAAGAAACCCAAAAAGATTTCCTTTCTCTCTTTAGTTTGCTTTGTTTTCAGAGATCGGCTCGAGTCCGTGATGGCATTTGATTATATTTCCTACGTTCGATCGTGCAAGTGACAAGCAGTAATGACGAAGATCGACTGAAAGGAAGCAACAAGGAAGACCGGTACGAACTCTTATTGTTTCTACTTTTGTACATATGCCTGTACTTATGATCTAGAGACCAGCTTGTAGCGACATAGTGCTATGTTTGCAATGCTTTTTCAGTGGTTCATGCTTTCCTTGTGGCTAGTCCCGAATAACTAGAGTACATAATGTGTTATTGAAATGATCTACATGCATCGCGCTGTTCATAGTCTGGCATACTAAGGTGGTATTTCCCTTTAGAGGATTTTTGGATTGACTTGGCACATGCTTACACATGTTTAAGACTAAAAAGTCTACTTTGCCTTGACGATCTTTGAGTTTTAGAATAGTTATATCACATTCATGCCCGATTCAATGTTGCTTTGTCGCTCTGCATGATTATGACCGTTATTTCTCTCTAGTTGGTCGCTTCCCAGTCTTTTGCTAAACCTCCACCCGTACTAAGCGGAATGACTGCTTGTGCATCCAAAACCTTTAAACCTGTTATGCCATATGAGTCCACTATACCTTCCTATACATGGTATTTACCTGCCATTCCTAACGAAGACTTTCATGTACCATCTCGAAATTAATCTAAAGCATTTCTCTTTTTGTGCCTATGTTTTAGCTCATGAGGAAGTAGTAGTTAATTCATGATCCCTTTAAGTTGGACAAGTTTCACCCCTGGATTGCATGTATAATGTGCGAACCACTAATATGAAAAGGAACTAGCATTGAGTGCGCCCGGCTCAAAAAGATAATATAACAAACGAACCCTCCTTAACGCTTTGTTCATGAGAAATCAGAAAACTTTGGCAGTGATAAACAAAGGAGATTAAGAGGATGTGATCGTCCTCATGCGGGAGCCATTCCTCGAAACTTGTCTGGCTTAAAAAGTGATTGAGTTATCTGCTAGCATTCGTTGACGAATTATGCACCTCTCAAAAACATATTTACTTCTGTTTTTAAAACCAAGAGCTCTGGTACATGTTTAGTTTTTGTTTCCGATCACGGGTTTTCAACTTTGCCAATAAAAGCCACGGTTCGAGAGTCTCATCTTCTTTCTTCAAAGCACTGACTAGGAGAGCATAATTGTCATTCTAAGTGTAATGTGCATTGTCCCAAAGTATTACATTGTCTTCTGCATACTTGTGATATGATTTATTCTGAAATCCTTAGCTCTAGTCTCCTTTAAAACTCTGGAGGAGTCTCTGCATTTATGTTTTGCTTCACTCACGGAGGCTAGCGAGATACCACCTTAATATGCTCAAGCTATGTGCAATGTGATCTTGTCTTGATTTTCGGTAATATATTGTTTACTCTTAATTATTTGTGACTGGTCACTCGGAAGGAGGATTGCTCCTTGCATTGTTCTCATAAGTACTGTTTTAATACTTGCTGAACTCTTTTCGTAGTACATGCTTATATACATCTAATGAAGCAAAAGAGTTTGTCAAAGTTTTCTTTGTCGCGTTCAGTTCGTTGAACTGAATTGCTTGAGGACAAGCAATATGCTAAGCTTGGGGGAGTTGATACGTCTCAAACGTATCTACTTTTCCAAACACTTTTGATATTATTTTGACCTCATTCTTGCATGATTTGGACTAAACTAACCCGGACTGACGCTGTTTTCAGCAGAGCTGCCTGTATGATTTATTTGTGTGCAGGAAAACGGATTTTTAAGCATCTCAGAAAAATCCACGAAAAATCACGAAAAATCCACGCACCCGAGGAAACCAAATGCCAGAAGTGGGGCCAGAGGGGGGCCAGGGGGTGCCCAGGCGCTCTGTGGGCCCCCCTGGGCCGCGCCGGGGGGGGGGGCGCCTGGGTGGGGCCCACACCCCCTGGTGCCCTACTTTAGCCCGTATTTTTCCTCCCGACGCAGAAATCCCAGATCGGAAGTCCTTTCGCTGTTTTTCATCGCGGAGCCGCCGCCACCCTCTGTTCTTCTTCGGGAGGGCTAATCTGGAGGCTGATTTGGCCTCCGGAGAGGGGAGATCGTCGCCATCGTCATCATCATCACCACTTCATCATCTCTCCATGACTTCCCCCTTCATGTGTGAGTAATTCCCTTGTTGTAGGTGAAGGGGATGGTAGGGATTGGATGAGTTAGATCATGTAATAGTTTGTCAGATTGTTGGGGGCATGTTGCCTATCATCTAGTATGGTGTTTATCATCTTTGCTACAACTTTTTATTCTTAATGCTTGACACTTAGGGCCCGAGTGCCATGATTTCAGATCTGAACCATATGTGTTTGCATGAATATATTTGTGTTATTGATCCTATCTATGAGTTGTATGCACCTGTTACGGTTCGGAACCGGCGATCCCAAAAGTGACAGCTTGGGACACCAAAGGGGATGGTCCGTAGTTTGAGGATTACATGTATCCATTGAGTTCATTGCTTTGTTCCGGTGCTCTTTGACAGGAGCACCTTAATATCCATTAGTTCCTTTTGGCCCCGTTCGTAGCGGGATGGTAGGACAAAAGATGTTGTGCAAGTTCTTATTGCAAGCACGTACAACTACCTACGGGATACATGCCTAATGTTTGATATTTGCCTAGATGATCATTACTTTTCCATGTGCCGTGCCCCGAGTTAGAAACTATCTCATCCATGCAACGCCCAACCATCCATCTCCCTAGCCTATAGTATTTTAAACCTTGCTTGTTACTAGTTGCTACTTTTGCCATTTACTACTGCTATTTACTTTTGTTGTTTACTTTTACTATTACTATCATCACTATCATATCACTGTTACCACTTATCTTTTGTTGCAAGTTAGTATATTTTAGGTGCGGTTGAATTGAGAACTCAACTGTTAAAGCTTATAAATACTCTTTGGCTCCCCGTGTGTCGAATCAATAAATTGGGTTATTCTTACCCGCGAAGACTATCTCGATCCCTTATGGTTGAGGGTTATCAGGGGCCCACGAGGGTGGGGGCGCACCTACCCCTCCCGGGCGCACCCTCCTGCCTCGTGGCTTCCCTGGCATGTACTCCAAGTCTTCTGGGTTGCATTTGTTCCAAAAACAATCCTCGCGAAGGTTTTATTCCGTTTGGACTCCGTTTGATATTCCTTTTCTGCGAAACACTGAAATAGGCAAAAACAACAATTTGCACTGGGCCTTGGGTTAGTAGATTAGTCCCAAAAAATATAGAAGTGTATAATAAAGCCCATTAAACATCCAAAAAATATAATATAATAGCATGGAACAATCAAAAACTATAGATATGTTGGAGACGTATCAGTCGGTGCCGAACACTAATTGGGGGCTCGTAGCTAGCCTCCGCAGCTTTAAGCTCCTATGACTAAGTGAAAGTTATAAAGCCCGCATATCTGATTGCCTTGTTTCCGCTAACACAACCGCCTTCGGGCACCGAGACGTCGGCTAAAGGTTGTTTTGTTATTGCAGAAACACCATGCGTAGCATCTACAAAGGGGTGGAGCCGACGATGGGCCACTTTCAAATGATAAACGGTCGCAACGGAGTCAAAATAAACATATATCATCAGCGTTTGTATTCATTATACAAGCGCTCCCTTCCATAATTATCGTTATAAAGCCATAAAAATGCATCGATTTGACTTAAGATTTTGGCTGAGCTGGGTTGCCTGGCTCCTGTGATTACCCCTACGTTCTCGATTGTTCGGCTAGGAGGTAAAGGGATCACCTTTGTGATTGTTACTTCCGGGTCATCCGTGTTATTACCTCAGACTGGGAGAAACCGAAAGCTAGCCATCTTAAAGAATATAATTGGTCGGTAATGACGGAAGTGAAAATTTTGGTTCACTTAGACCACATAGTGCGGAAACTTTCCCCGAACTAAATCCTCAATATTCCTCCCACATTGATCGGAGGTGAGGTTTCATGATCATGATCAGCCTGACAACACAAAGAAGGGAACCAATAGCGGGACAATTTTCCTTGGAAGATGTTTCTTATACATTAAAAAGTAATATAACATATCTCTTCGCGTACCTTTGTTTATGATACGTCTCCAACGTATCTATAATTTTTTATTGTTCCATGCTATTATATATTCTGTTTTGGATGTTTAATGGGCATTATTATACACATTTATATTATTTTTGGGACTAACCTACTAACCCAAGGCCGAGTGCAAATTGCTGTTTTTTCCCTATTTCAGTGTTTCGCAGAAAAGGGATATCAAACGGAGTCCAAACGGAATGAAACCTTCGGGAGAGTTATTTTTGGAACTATATCAACGCAGAAGACTTGGAGTACACGCCAGGAAGCGAGAGAGGCGGCCATGAGGGCAGGGGGCGCGCCCAGGGTGGTAGGCGCGGCCCCACCCTCGTGGGCCCCATGTTGCTCCACTGACGTCCCTCTTCCTCCTATATATACCTACGTACCCTGACACTATAGAGAAGGAGCACGAAACCCAAATTCCATCGCCGCAACCTTCTGTTCCCGTGAGATCCCATCTTGGGGCCTGTTCTGGAGCTCCACCGGAGGGGGCATCGATCACGGAGGGCGTCTACATCAACACCATAGCCTCTCCGATGAGTTGTGAGTAGTTTACCACAGACCTTCCTGTCCATAGTTATTAGCTAGATTGCTTCTTCTCTCTCTTTGGATCTCAATACAAAGTTCTACTCGATCTTCGAGGAGATCTATTTGATGTAATCCTTTTGCGGTGTGTTTGTCGAGATCCGATGAATTGTGGGTTTATGATCAAGATTATCTATGAACAATATTGGATTATTTTCTGAAATCTTTTATGCATGATTTAAATATCCTTGCAAGTCTCTTCGAATTGTCGGTTTGGTTTGGCCTACTAGATCGGTAGTTCTTGCAATGGGAGAAGTGCTTGGTTTTGAGTTCAATCTTGCGGTGTCCTTTCCCAGTGATAGTAGGGGCAGCAAGGCACGTATTGTATTGTTCCCATCGAGGATAAAAAGAAGGGGTTTATATCATATTGCTTGAGCTTATCCTCTACATCATGTCATCTTGCTTAAGGCGTTACTCTGTTCTTATAAACATAATACTCTAGATGCATGCTGGATAGCGGTCGATGTGTGGTAGATGCAGAATCGTTTCGGTCTACTTATCACGGACATGATGCCTATATACAGTCATGCCTAGATATTCTCATAACTATGCGCTTTTCTATAAATTCCTCGACAATAATTCGTTCACCCACTGTAGAAATCTGCTATCATGAGAGAAGAACTAGTGAAACATATGGCCCCCGGGTCTATCTTCATCATATTAGTTTCCCGTCAACTACCAATTTATGTCGCCATTGTTTTACTTTGCTTTCTTTACTTTCTGTCTCTATACCAAAAATACCAAAAATATTATCTTATCATCTCTATCAGATCTCACTTTTGCAAGTGGCCATGAAGGGATTGACAACCCCTTTATCATGTTGGTTGCAAGGTTCTTATTTGTTTGTGCATGTACGAGGGACTCGCGCGTGGTCTCCTACTGGATTGATACCTTGGTTCTCAAAAACTGAGGGAAATACTTATTCTATTGTGCTGCATCACCCTTTCCTCTTCGAGTGAATACAATGCTAGCTCGAGAAGTAGCAAGAAGAATTTCTGGCACCGTTGCCGGGGAGATCTACGCAAAAGTCATACACCAAGTACCCATCACAAACTCTTATCCCTCGCATTACATTATTTGCCATTTGCCTCTCGTTTTCCTCTCCCACATTTCACACTTGCCATTTATTTCGCCCTCTTTCCGTTCGCTTGATTCTTGTTTGCCTGTGTGTTGGATTGCTTGTTCGCCACAATGGCTCCACCTATTAGTGTTGATCTTCACCTTAAGAGGTTGGAAGAGATTGTAAACAATGTTAGAAGTTTTATGTCTGTGCAATTTGAGCATAATAATTTCTTCAGAAACGAGCTTAAAGAACAGAAAAGTTTTATGGAGTACCTGAATAAAGAGTTTGATGATATGTCTAAAGAATTTTATGGTTTGAAATCTCAGTTTGCCCATCTTGAGAACTTAATATCCCAAATTTCGGACAAGAAAGCCACCTCAGTTAACAAGATGGCCGCTAAACCGGAAGATTTAGAAATTAAAGATGAAGATCTAAAAGTGATTGATGCGTCTCCTATTAAATCCCTGTTTTCTAGTATGAATCTTGATAAAGATGGGACCGAAGATGAGTCTACTTTAGTTAAAAGGCGTCTCAATGATTCAGAGTTTTTAGATCTTGATGCTTAAAGTGTTAAAAGTGGGATTCAAGAGGTCAAAACTTTACATAGCAACGAACCCACTATCTTGGATTTCAAGGGATTTAATTATGATAATTTCTCTTTGATATATTGTATTTCCTTGTTGCAATCCGTGCTAAATTCTCCGCATGCTTATAGTCAAAATAAAGCTTTTATCAAACACATATTTGATGCTTTAATGCAGTCTTATGAAGAAAAACTTGAATTAGAAGTTTCTTTCCCTAGAAAGCTTTATAATGAGTGGGAACCTACTATTAAGATTAAGATTAAAGATCAGGAATGCTATGCTTTGTGTGATTTGGGTGCAAGTGTTTCCACAATTCTAAGAACTTTGTGTGATATGCTAGGTTTCCATGAACTTGATGATTGTTCTTTAAATTTGCATCTTGCGGATTCTACCATTAAAAAACCTATGGGAAGGATTAATGATGTTATTATTGTTGCAAATAGGAATTATGTGCCCATAGATTTCATCATTCTTGATATAGATTGCAATCATGCATGTCCTATTATTCTTGGTAGACCTTTCCTTAGAACGATTGGTGCAATTATTGATATGAAGGAAGGAAATATTAGATTCCAATTTCCGTTAAGGAAAGGCATGGAACACTTTCCTAGAAAGAAAATCAAATTACCTTATGAGTCTATTATGAGAGCCACTTATGGATTGCCTACCAAAGATGGCAATACCTAGATCTATTCTAGTATCATGCCTAGCTAGGGGCGTTAAACGATAGCGCTTATTGGGAGGCAACCCAATTTTATTTTATTTGTTTTTTCTTCTGTCTAGCAATAAATAATACATCTAACTTTTGTTTAGATGTGGTTTTGTGTTTTAGTTAGTGTTTGTGCCAAGTAGAACCTTTGGGAAGACTTAGGTGAAGTTTATGCGATCATGTTGTAGAAAACGGAAACTTTAGCGCTCACGAGATTAGCTACCATTTTTTTTACTGGAGAGTGCTTTTTAGTTGATTCTTTTTGCAGATGATTAATAGACAAATTAATCATGTCCACCAATTTATTTCAAAGGTTTTAGAGTTACATAAGTATTCGAAAGTTACAGATTGCTACAGATTGTTCTGTTTTTGACAGATTCTATTTTTCGTGTATTGTTTGATTATTTTGATGAATCTATGAGTAGTATCGGGGGGAATACAGTAGGTTTAACACCAATATAATAGAGAAGTTGGAATATAGTAGGTTTAACACCAATATAAACAAAGAAAGAGTTCATTACAGTACCTCAAAGTGGTGGTTTGTTTTCTTATACTAACGGAGCTCACGAGATTTTTGTTAAGTTTTGTGTTGTGAAGTTTTCAAGTTTGGGTAAAGATTTGATGGACTATGGAACAAAGAGTGGCAAGATACTAAGCTTGGGGATTCCCAAGTCACCCCAAGGTAAAATTCAAGGAAAACCAAAAGCCTAAGCTTGGGGATGCCCCGGGAAGGCACCCCCTCTTTCGTCTTCGTCTATCAGTAACTTTACTTGAGACTATATTTTTATTCACCACATGATATGTGTTTTGCTTGGAGCGTCATGTATGATTTGAGTCTTTGCTTGTTAGCGTACCACAATCATCCTTAATGTACACAGATTTTGAGAGAGATACACATGAGTCGGAATTTATTAGAATACTCTTTGTGCTTCACTTATATCTTTTAAGCTAGATAGTTTTGCTCTAGCGCTTCACTTATATCTTTTAGAGCACGGTGGTGGTTTTATTTTGTAGAAATTGTTGATCTCTCATGCTTCACTTATATTATTTTGAGAGTCTTTTAGAACTGCATGGTAATGTGCTATGGTTATAAAATTAGTCCTAATATGATAGGCATCGAAGATGAGTATAATAAAAACTTTCATAAAAGTGCATTGAATACTATGAGAAGTTTGATACTTGATGATTGTTTTGAGATATGAGGATGGTGATATTAGAGTCATGCTAGTAGAGTAGTTGTGAATTTGAGAAATACTTGTGTTGAGGTCTGCCAGTCCTGTAGCATGCACGTATGGTAACCGTTATGTGACAAATTTGAAGCATGAGGTATTTCATTGAGTGTCATCCTTTGTGCGGAGGTCGGGATCGCGCGATGGTTAACTCCTACCAACCCTTCCCCTAGGAGCATGCGTGAAGTACTTTGTTTTGATGACTTGTAGATTTTTGCAATAAGTATGTGAGTTCTTTATGACTAATGTTGAGTCCATGGATTATACGCACTCTCACCCTTCCACCATTCTTGCTTATCTTGTACCGCACAACTTTCGCAGGTACCATACACCCACCATATACCTTCCTCAAAACAGCCACCATACCTACCTATCATGGCATTTCCACAGCCATCCAAGATATATTGCCATGCAACTTTCCACCGTTCCGTTCATATGACACGCTTCATCATTGTCATATTGCCATGCATGATCATGTAGTTGACATCGTATTTGTGGCTAGGCCACCATGCATACTTTTTCATACATGTCACTCTTTATTCATTGCACATCGCGGTACACCGCTGGAGGTATTCATATAGAGTCATACTTTGTTATAGTATCGAGTTGTAATCTTTGAGGTGTAAATGAATAGAAGTGTGATGATCATCATTATTAGAGCATTGTCCCAAAAGAAAAGAAAAAGGCCAAAGAAAAAAAGGCCCAAAAAAGAACAAAAAAGGAAAAAAAGAAGAAAAAAGGGACAATGCTACTATCTTTTTCCACACTTGTGCTTCATAGTAGCACCATGATCTTCATGATAGAGAGTCTCTTGTGTTGTCACTTTCATATACTAGTGGGAATTTTCATTATAGAACTTGGCTTGTATATTCCAACAACGGGCTTCCTCAAATGCCCTAGGTCTTCGTGAGCAAGCAAGTTGGATGCACACCCACTTAGTTTCTTTTGTTGAGCTTTCATACATTTATAGCTCTAGTGCATCCGTTGTATGGCAATCCCTACTCACTCACATTGATATCTATTGATGGGCATCTCCATAGCCCATTGATATGCCTAGTTGATGTGAGATCATCTTCTTCTTTTGTCTTCTCCACAACCACCACTCCATTCCACCTATAGTGCTATATCCATGGCTCACGCTCATGTATTGCGTGAAAGTTGAAAAAGTTTGAAAAAATTGAAGTATGAAACAATTGCTTGGCTGAAACCAGGGTTGTGCATGATTCGAGTATTTTGTGTGACGAAGATGAAACATAGCCAAACTATATGACTTTGGAGGGATGAACTTACTTTGGCCATGTTATTTTGAGAAGACATGATTGCTTTGTTAGTATGCATGAAGTATTATTATTCTTATGTCAATATTAAACTTTTGTCTTGAATCTTTCGGATCTGAATATTCATGCCACAATAAAGAAAATTACATTGATAATTATGTTGGGTAGCATTCCACATCAAAAATTCTGTTTTTATCATTTACCTACTTGAGGACGAGCAGGAATTAAGCTTGGGGATGCTTGATACGTCTCCAACATATCTATAATTTTTGATTGTTCCATGCTATTATATATTCTGTTTTGGATGTTTAATGGGTTTTATTATACAGTTTTATATTATTTTTGGGACTAACCTACTAACCCAAGGCCCAATGCAAATTGTTGTTTTTTTTGCCTATTTCGGTGTTTCGCAGAAAAGGAATATGAAACGGAGTCCAAACGGAATGAAACCGTCGGGAGAGTTATTTTTGGAACGATGTCAATGCAGAAGACTTGGAGTACATGCCAGGAAGCGAGAGAGGCGACCACGAGGGCAGGGGGCGCACCCAGGGGGTAGGCGAGCCCCCCACCCTCGTGGCCCCCCTATTACTCCCCTGACGTCCCTCTTCCTCCTATATATACCTACGTGCCCTGAAACTATAGAGGAGGAGCACGAAACCCTAATTCCACCGCGCAACCTTCTGTTCCCCTGACATCCCATCTTGGGGCCTGTTTCGGAGCTCCACCGGAGGGGGCATCGATCACGGAGGGCTTCTACATCAACACTATAGCCTCCCCGATGAGTTGTGAGTAGTTTACCATAGACCTTTGGGTCCATAGTTATTAGCTAGTTGGCTTCTTCTCTCTCTTTGGATCTCAATACAAAGTTCTCCTTGATCTTCGAGGAGATCTATTCGATGTAATCTTTTTGCGGTGTGTTTGTTGAGATCCGTTGAATTGTGGGTTTATGATCAAGATTATCGATGAACAATATTGGACTCTTTTCTGAAATCTTTTATGCATGATTTAAATATCCTTGTAGGTCTCTTCGAATTGTCGGTTTGGTTTGGCCTACTAGATCGGTAGTTCTTGCAATGGGAGAACTGCTTGGCTTTGGGTTCAATCTTGCGGTGTCCTTTCCCAGTGACAGTAGGGGCAGCAAGGCACGTATTGTATTGTTGCCATCGAGGATAAAAAGATGGGGTTTATATCATATTGCTTGAGTTTATCACTCTACATCATGTCATCTTGCTTAAGGCGTTACTCTGTTCTTATGAACTTAATGTCGATGTGTGGAGTAATAGTAGTAGATGCCGAATCATTTCGGTCTACTTATCATGGACATGATGCCTATATACAATGATCATGCCTAGATATTCTCATAACTATGCGCTTTTCTATCAATTGCTGGACAGTAATTCGTTCACCCACCGTAGAAATCTGCTATCATGAGAGAAGCCACTAGTTAAACCTATGGCCCCCGGGTCTATCTTCATCATATTAGTTTCCCGTAAACTACCAATTTATGTCTCCGTTGTTTTACTTTGCTTTCTTTACTTTCTGTCTCTATACGAAAATACCAAAAATATTATCTTATCATCTCTATCAGATCTCACTTTTGCAAAGGGTCGTGAAGGGATTGACAACCCCTTTATCATGTTGGTTGCAAGGTTCTTATTTTTTTGTGCAGGTACGAGGGACTCGCGCGTGGTATCCTACTGGATTGATACCTTAGTTCTCAAAAACTGATGGAAATACTTACGCTACTGTGTTGCATCACCCTTTCCTATTTGAGGGAATACAACCAAGCTCGAGAAGTAGCAGTTTATAAAACCGTATGACCGGATTGCCTTGTTTGCCGTAAATCTTTGCCCTTATAAAGGCTTTATAAAGTAGGGTAAATACTCCCCGGCTACTGGCTGAGGAGGTTGAAACCCATGGTCGGTCAACAAAGTTTTGTACAATGAGGATCCGAGCATTAATGATGTAAAAACACTTGGATACATAGGATCCTAAATTGCGAGTAAAGTCGATTTATTGCAGTCCATCTTTTAAAGAGCAAGGGGCACAATCTCGCTGAGACAATCGAGCAACTTACATGATGCTCTCATAATTCTCAAGTGGCATCGATTTCCTATCTATTAAGCCCCTTGGGGCCGACCTTGGCGAGCCCAGCTTTCGCTGGCTCTAGCTCCTTTAAGAGGTCTTTATTCTCTTTTCGAGAAGTTTGTGTTAAACACAATAAATTTGTCTGTCAAACGGATATCGATCCTTAATTTGGCCACCCGTGCCCACATTAAGGCTTGGGGGCTACTTGGCTTCGCGCTCATTATTTATAAAAATTTAAAGGGAACATCGATCCCCTGATCTGGTGTTGCCACCCGACCAGTGGCTCGGGGGCTACTGCTGTAATGCCCAGGATGGGACTATACCTCCTACGTGTCGAGGCACGACTTAAAGGTATAAGCCCATTCTGGAATGATCTCATGTTTGGTATCTTTGCTCGACTCATGTAATAGAGGGATTAAATTGCAAAAGGAGATAGTTGGCTTACACTCGCCACTTCACACAATACATTACATAAGCAAGACATCATTCAAAACATCACAACCCGACTACGGTTGAAGATCCAAAAGAAAGATACCAAAAACATAACGCCACAGGTCCGAATCGAATCCTAGTAGAAACCACTACTGATCGTCGAAAACGTCACAAGCAAACGGCCACGCACTTCATGGAACTCCCGGAAGTTCTGATCCATCTCCTGCTTCAAACTCGGCTGAACCTGCATCTGGTGTTGTAGTATCTGTGAGCCACGAGGACTCAGCAATCCCATAACCATGGGTATCAAGACTAGCAAAGCTTGGTGGGTAGGAAGAGGTAAAGTGGTGAGGTTGCAGCACAGCTAAGCAATATATGGTGGCTAACTTACGAGTACAAGAATAAGATGAGCATCTACGCAAACGGTCGCAAAGTAGTGATCGCTAAAGATCCTGAACTACATACGAGTCAAACATAACCCCACTGTGTTCTCTTCTCAAAATGAAAAGAGACAGTCACGGTTACTCACACAGTTGTGTGTTTTACTTCGGATCCTCTATCAAGTTTTCTACAACCGGACATTAACAAATTCCAATCTGCCACATAACCGCGGGCACGGCTTTTGAAAGATTATAACCCTGCAGGGGTGTCCCAACTTTGCCCATCACAAGCTCTCACGATTAGCTGAAGTGATAAATATAATATCATCACCCCTTATCTTAGGGAAATCCGATCAGGCTCGGCTTCCCGGTGCACAAGACATTTCGACAATGGTAAAACAAGTCCAGCAAGACCTCCCGGCGTGCCGACACCCTGATAGTAGCCGCGCGTATCTCGTCTCAGGCCACGACCGGATGGGACATCCTACAGGACCCAAACCTCGAGTTTCCCCGTGGTGGTTCCCGCAGTCCGCCCGTTTGGGACCAACACCATCAGCACTGGTCCCCCCTGTTATCTAGAATTAAGAACCCGGGGACATGACCCCCTATGCAATTAATTAATTATTTAAGTTGTTATTATGAGCAAATTAAAACCAATGTTGGGCCTTGCTGGAGGAGTTTTATTCAAAGACGAACTGTCAAGGGGTCCCCATCCACCCATCGTGTAAGGAACGCAAAATCAAGGAACATAATGCCGGTTTATCGGCGCCTAAGGTGGCATGAGTGGAACAAAACACCGAGAAAAAGGCCAAGCCTTCCACCCATGCCCAGTATATAGGTGTGTTAATAATAATTATAGATATTGTGATATTCCAACAACAACAAGTTCCCTCCTGGAACGATCTTCATCTTCACCTGCAACTAACAACGCTATAAGAGGGGCTGAGCAAGCGAGTAACATAGCCAAACAGTGGTTTTGCTAGGAAGGTGTCAAAGGTTAGAGGTTTCATGGCAACAAGGAGAGGCTGACATAAAAGATGGGTAGCGCGACATGTAACGATAACATCGAGACAACTAAGCATGGCAATGGTAGTAAAGGTATCCAAGGGTATGATCATCTTGCCTGGGACTCTGCAAGGAAGAAGAACGGGTACATGAAGTAGTCGAACAGAACCTCACAACTTCGGAACGAACTCGAAGCTAACGAGGGAAGCAAACCGGAAAGAAACAAGCAACACGGTAAACACACAATCATAAGCATGTCATGATGCACAAGCAAGCATGATACATGTCCGGTTTAAATATGCATGTCATGGCAACGTGCACAAACAAGTACTACAAGTTAAGTGGAGCTCAATATGCAACGAGTTGCATATTGACGAAACACCACATTTTATTTATTTAGTTGACTCTCGTTTATTTACAAGACAAGATTAAATGTTTGTTAACATGGCTTGAGGTGAAGCAAAACAAACTACCTATTTAGACTTTTTAAACGAGGCCGGAAAAACAACAACAATTCCGGAAATCACCATGAGCATGTTTAGCAATTTTTTAAGAAAACAACAATTCACACATTTTAAATGTTGTTAACATGATGCGGATGACATGATCAAGTTTATGCAATTTTTATTAAAAGGGAACATGAAGAGATATGAAGCACTTGTCACCGTGGTGGAAGAAAAGGTGCCACGGCAACGATCCGAAAATGATGCAACGGCAACATCTCGGTTCCGGTAGCTCGTTGATAGACCGGGGCAAAAGAAAGATGGCGGAGAGCGTGTCATGCAAGAAGAAAAGTGGGGTGATCCCGTCACCGGGTTCCCACGGGTCGGCGACGAGGCAATCGAGGAACATGACAAAGAAGGACGAAACGGGCACGGTGCACACAAGGGAAACATCTCATACAATACAAGCATTCCACGGGTCATCGTCTCGGGGTTATACCTTCGAAGCGTTCGTTCTCGGAGGAGTTCGAGTCGTCGAGGGACGTAGTGGAAGTAGTGGTACACGGGTCGTAGAGGAAGTAGTTGTACACGGCGACGGTAGTCGAACTTGACGCTTGCATTACACGGGTCTTCGGCGATGGTAGTCGTTCACGTTTCGTAGAGGTACACATTCGTAGATGTTCGTGTCGCAAGAAGAGGTACTTGGCGCATCCGGTAGTCGTGGTACTTGCGGTGTCGTAGTTGACGTAGGGGTACACGTCCATGTAGTGGTACTTGCGGTCTCGACGACGGTAGTGGTACTCGTTTGGCATAGTCGAACTCGGCATATCCGAGGCTCTGGGCGTCGTGGTACTTGGTTTCTTGGCGAATCCAGGACGGTCTTGTGACTTGCCGGTCTTGGATCTTGTGACGAAAGTGGTGCAAGGAACTTGCGTTCCGGTCATGTAGTCGTTCGGGCGATGGAGTCGAACTTGGCGTATCCGGTGCACACAAAAACAACCACACTCAGGCTTCACGGAGGCATCGGTTCCAGCTGCTCCTGCTCGGGAGGAGGCACTGCAAGAACGACTGGAGGTTGCCCGCAGCAGGACGAACTGGTCGACGTCGTCCTTGGCGCTGGGCAGGGAGGCGGAGCTCCTGGAGGGCTGGAGGTGACAGGGACGGCGGGCGCGCGGAAATACAAGAGGCGGCGCTCGGGTCGACGACATCAGGTAGGGCCGCAGCGGTGGTGAGGAGCTTCAGCGGCGGAGGCTGGCCGCGATGACGAGGCACGGGCGCGGGCCGGCTGCTCCTGGACGAGGCTGTGCACGCGGCGCTGGAGGAGGGTTTTTGGAAGAACCTCGATAAACGGGAAAAGAAAAATAGGGAAGGTTTTTGACGGTGAAACTTGAATTAAAGAGGCATGGGGAATATATGCAAGTGTGTTGGGTTAATTCCAAACAAATGGAATATTTTATAATATAGTTCCCTAAGTATTGGGAGGATATGTTATAAAGAGAAGTCATTCTTCCCTCGATTTAAATGGACCGAAGGTCCACACAATTTATTTAAGTTGAGATGCAAAGATTGATGACATGATGGCATGATGCAATGCAAAATAAATAACACAAGCACAAAAGAAATACAAGGGGAAACCCGGAACATCTGGAATCTTCTGGAATCTTCTGGGACGTCGGTCTTCGGGCGTCACAACTCTCCCACACTAACAGAGGATCTCGACCCGAGATCCTAGAGATGGCACCGGATAGAAACGAAAAAGAAGAGGTAAAACAAAGTTGCTTCTTTGACAGACGAGTGAAACCACGAACCTTGAGAGGTTGACCAAAATGAAAGAAGAATACAACGGAGATGAACGAAGTTAAGAGCACTCCGGTAAAAGGAGGAACAAGGAAAATTACGAGAACCTTGTAGGTTGAAAAACATGAAATAAAAGTTTACGAACCAAAAGAATATGAAACTGCAACGGTATAGCCAAGGAATAAGAATTACAGAATTTGGACAGCACTCCGTCTGAAAATGGAAGGAAATGAACATGAACTTGAGAAGATGGAATGATACTTGATGAAATCAACAGCATATTGCCTCCGAAACAATTGATAGAATGGCACAAGGGGTAAGAAGGATTCAGACAGCACTCCGGTTGAAAGAGAGGCAAAACTTGATGAGATGAGAGAAATAGAATGGAGAATACAACACTCCGGTTAAATGATAAGCAAGGGAAAGAACATGATCTCGATAAAATGATACGATGGTTTGGAGAAAGCAACATCACAATGCCTCCGGAATGAAAGAATAGCATATAAAACAATGAAAGAATTGAACAGAGAGAAAAGACAACTTCTCCCACAAATGAATTAGGAAAACCTCCTTACAAAGAAGGGTTGAATGGGGTTGATGGAAAAAATCAACACGAAATGAATAAGCTTGATGTGGGCTTATGGAAAACATCTCAAAATTAAGAGGTGACAACCCGCCACTAACAGAAACGAATTGCTTGGATTGAGATCAACAAGGAGATGAAAAACTTATCTCATCGGGAGGATAAATGAAGAACTTGGGTCATTATAAGCACCATAATTAGCAACAATCCTTAGGGAAAGCTATTAGGTGAAATACAACCCAAGATAACTCCAAGAGATAAAAAAATGGGGGTTGAAAGGATCTCCTAAAGAGAAAGAAATGATGGTTTTAATTATCTCATTCTTGATACCTCGTGAATCATGAAACATGAAGGAATTGTCAAGAATGACATAACACCATCTCAAACAATAAGGTAGAAAGAATTGCACTTGGAAAGCATGATGAAGAATGCTTGAGCTCCAACAAGAATCTTGATGAAGACTTCAAGGATGAATTAAATGATGATGAACCACCATGAAGAACTCCGATAATGAAAGCATGAGAAATGAAAGATGAAAATAATAAGATTCAAGGCCTGCGATGAATTAGATGGAGGTTTGAAATGATATAATTGAAATAACTTGGAACTCCGGAAAACAAGATGAACAACTTAGAACCAAGGATATGATATGATGAACAGGCTCCGGAAAAGAGATTAATCACCTCGAGGAAATAAGAATAAGATTTACTGTATGCTTATCCTTCCTCAAATTAAATTGATGACAAGCAACGGATTTGGCATACTACTTATTCTCGTTGGAAAAAATTGGAGAGAGACATAGCCAAACTTGAGAAAGTAATCAACGAATCACCGGTAGGATTATGAAAAGGACAAATGAATTAATACGATAACAAGGAAGAGTAAACTTGAATGCACCACCGTAAGAATATGGAGACGAACGAAGATGCATCAATTAAGAATATTTGGAGGACGAAGTTGAAAACTGAGAACGAAGAAATCTTCTGAAATGATGGCCTTCGGAGGATCACAAAGAAAAGAATTCATGAAATGCTTCGGATGGGTATAAAAGAATTCCTCACAATCGGAACAATAATGAGGATGGCAAGAAGCTAGAACCATGAATCTTCAAGAAGACGGGCCAAGATTCAAGAGGAACTCGTCTTCGGGTCTTCAAAAACTTAGAAGACGATGAGAAATGCCATAAGAATTGTTGAGCACTCCGGAATGAAGAATTAAAAAGGTTGAACCAATGATGAAAAAGAATTTGAAAGCGATCTTGGAGAAGGCATGTGACTGATGGGAATCATACTTATGTCACACTTTGAAAAGAATTTGAGTATAACTCCAGAAAATTAGAAGAGTCAGGTAAGATCCTGGAAATGGACCTGTGGGTTAGGGCCCACTCAAAAGAAATCACCGTTGAAAAGATTGCTTAAGAGATATTGCACTGGTTGAATTAAATGGCTTGAATAAGAAGACAATGCTCAAAATAATTTGAACGGATTAAGAATGGAATTATGAATCTTCAGCACTCCGGATATGAATAACAAGAGGAGAATGATTAATTGGTGCACCGGAATAAGAAAGCATTGTGAAATGAGGAAAAGGATAAGATCAACACTGAAATCTTGAATTACATCCACCGGCAGAATTTGAGAACAAAAGAATGATGAACTTGGAGTTCTTGAGCATCTTCACGATAAAACACCGGATAAGAACATTGAAGGAAAAGAATGAAGAAATATCACATGAATAAAATGGATATTTCATCTGAGAATTTCTTGCTCCATAAAGAGAAGGGTGGGAGGGTGGGGAAAACAAAGACAACTTGGGATGAAAGAATACAGACAAATCGTCAGATTTCTCAATGGCGTCCGTATGGAGTAACTTGAAGAGAAGGCACACCGGTTGAAAAGGATTAACATGAAAAATATCGATGGTCAAGAAGAATTAGCACTCCCATAGAAATATGAGAACACCGATTAGGAAAGGTATGGAATCAACATTTGACATCGAAGCAACTCGAATACCAGAATCAAAACAAGAACAAAGGATAGATATGTTGCAACATGATCTTCACAATATCATTCGAACAAAGAATTGAACGAATGAATTCCGCAGGTACATCAACTCATCGAGAAGCCACTTGGGAGAACAAAAGGTAAATAAAAGCAACAAGGAGCAAATAGAACAAATACAAGATAGAAGCTTCATTCCACATATTCGTGCTGAAAGCTCATGGAACGTGTTACAAAAGGGTTTTGCAATCCCCGGATCAGCATAGCCAAGGACCCTTTAAGATGCAACTCCCGATCGGAACAACGCCCATAAAACCACTTCTCTCAATGTACAACCCCGAACTCCATATCATGCATTCGTAGGAAGAATGCCTAGAACTACTAGATGAACCCACCTATTAATTTCCGAAAGTTTCCAGTTATGCAATAAGGTGTTGGGGATACAGGGGAAGCACCGCGCACTCAACTCTAATCCTACATCCAGCTGTATCCATCCTTCAACACATAACTAGTTGTTTCCGGAAACTGTTTACCTCGGACCTTCGAAACGCATCTACTATACAAGCTATGGCAATACTCCCGAACTACCTCCCCAGTACTGGGTGATGTCGGGGTTATCTTGCCACTAACCGCATAGGAGAGTTTTTTATGTCGGCCGTCTTAAGTATTCTAGAACCGCTGCGATATGTTTGTGACGACAACACCTCGGAGCTCAACTCCCCGGGACACTGCCACAACCCCTAATGACAGGAGGCATCGAGAACAATGTTCTCGTCACAAAGACATCGGAACAATCCAAACAATATTCGCGTGATCCTAAAAAAAATTGGTGAAATTTTTGAAAGTAGAAGAGATAAGAGTAATCGTCAGGAGTCCTCACCAGAGTGAAAAGAGATGAGGAGCAAAAGAAATCCTACTCTCCGATATATATATAGGACTCAAAACATTTTCAAGTGTGTGCCTAGACTCAACCGTCAACGATTCGATCAATCAGTGGGGGCTTCCAGGTCGGAGAAGGCTCTAATACCAACTTGTAATGCCCAGGATGGGACTATACCTCCTACGTGTCGAGGCACGACTTAAAGGTATAAGCCCATTCTGGAATGATCTCAAGTTTGGTATCTTTGCACGACTCATGTAAAAGAGGGATTAAATTGCAAAAGGAGATACTTGGCTTACACTCGCCACTTCACACAATACATTACATAAGCAAGACATCATTCAAAACATCACAACCCGACTACGGTTGAAGATCCAAAAGAAAGATACCAAAAACATAACACCACAGGTCCGAATCGAATCCTAGTAGAAACCACTACAGATCGTCGAAAACGTCACAAGCAAACGGCCACGCTCTTCATGGAACTCCCAGAAGTTCTGATCCATCTCCTGCTTCAAACTCGGCTGAACCTGCATCTGGTGTTGTAGTATCTGTGAGCCACGAGGACTCAGCAATCCCATAACCATGGGTATCAAGACTAGCAAAGCTTGGTGGGTAGGAAGAGGTAAAGTGGTGAGGTTGCAGCAGCGGCTAAGCAATATATGGTGGCTAACTTACGAGTACAAGAATAAGATGAGCATCTACGCAAACAGTCGCAAAGTAGTGATCGCTAAAGATCCTGAACTACATACGAGTCAAACATAACCCCACCGTGTTCTCTTCTCAAAATGAAAAGAGACAGTCACGGTTACTCACACAGTTGTGTGTTTTACTTCGGATCCTCTGTCAAGTTTTCTACAACCGGACATTAACAAATTCCAATCTGCCACATAACCGCGGGCACGGCTTTCGAAAGATTATAACCCTGCAGGGGTGTCCCAACTTAGCCCATCACACGCTCTCACGATTAGCTGAAGTGATAAATATAATATCATCACCCCTTATCTTAGGCAAATCCGATCAGGCTCGGCTTCCCGGTGCACAAGACATTTCGACAATGGTAAAACAAGTCCAGCAAGACCTCCCGGCGTGCCGACACCCTGATAGTAACCGCGCGTATCTCGTCTCAGGCCACGACCGGATGGGACATCCTACAGGACCCAAACCTCGAGTTTCCCCGTGGAGGTTCCCGCAGTCCGCCCGTTTGGGACCAACACCATCAGCACTGGCCCCCTTGTTATCTAGAATTAAGAACCCGGGGACATGACCCCCTATGAAATTAATTAATTATTTAAGTTGTTATTATGAGCAAATTGAAACCAATGTTGGGCCTTGCTGGAGGAGTTTTATTCAAAGACGAACTGTCAAGGGGTCCCCATCCACCCATCGTGTAAGGAACGCAAAATCAAGGAACATAATGCCGGTTTATCAGCGCCTAAGGTGGCATGAGTGGAACAAAACACCGAAGAAAAGGCCAAGCCTTCCACCCATGCCCAGTATATAGGTGTGTTAATAATAATTATAGATATTGTGATATTCCAACAACAACAAGTTCCCTCCTGGAACGATCTTCATCTTCACCTGCAACTAACAACGCTATAAGAGGGGCTGAGCAAGCGAGTAACATAGCCAAACAGTGGTTTTGCTAGGAAGGTGTCAAAGGTTAGAGGTTTCATGGCAACAAGGAGAGGCTGACATAAAAGATGGGTAGCGCGACATGTAACGATAGCATCGAGACAACTAAGCATGGCAATGGTAGTAAAGGTATCCAAGGGTATGATCATCTTGCCTGGGACTCTGCAAGGAAGAAGAACGGGTCCATGAAGTAGTCGAACAGAACCTCACAACTTCGGAACGAACTCGAAGCTAACGAGGGAAGCAAACCGGAAAGAAACAAGCAACACGGTAAACACACAATCATAAGCATGTCATGATGCACAAGCAAGC
Source organism: Secale cereale (assembly GCA_902687465.1). Classification (NCBI taxonomy): domain Eukaryota; kingdom Viridiplantae; phylum Streptophyta; class Magnoliopsida; order Poales; family Poaceae; genus Secale; species Secale cereale. The sequence continues at coordinate 591,340,587 of LR738709.1, read as the reverse complement.
ATGATACATGTCCGGTTTAAATATGCATGTCATGGCAACGTGCACAAACAACTACTACAAGTTAAGTGGAGCTCAATATGCAACGAGTTGCATATTGACGAAACACCACATTTTATTTATTTAGTTGACTCTCGTTTATTTACAAGACAAGATTAAATGTTTGTTAACATGGCTTGAGGTGAAGCAAAACAAACTACCTATTTAGACTTTTTAAATGAGGCCGGAGAAACAACAACAATTCCGGAAATCCCCATGAGCATGTTTAGCAATTTTTTAAGCAAACAACAATTCACACATTTTAAATGTTGTTAACATGATGCGGATGACATGATCAAGTTTATGCAATTTTTATTAAAAGGGAACATGAAGAGATATGAAGCACTTGTTACCGTGGTGGAAGAAAAGGTGCCACGGCAATGATCCGAAAATGATGCAACGGCAACATCTCGGTTCCGGTAGCTCGTTGAGAGACCGGGGCAAAAGAAAGATGGCGGAGAGCGTGTCATGCAAGAAGAAAAGCGGGGTGATCCCGTCACCGGGTTCCCACGGGTCGGCGACGAGGCAACCGAGGAACATGACAAAAAGGACGAAACGGGCACGGTGCACACAAGGGAAACATCTCATACAACACAAGCATTCCACGGGTCATCGTCTCGGGGTTATACCTTCGAAGCGTTCGTTCTCGGAGGAGTTTGAGTCGTCGAGGGACGTAGTGGAAGTAGTGGTACACGGGTCGTAGAGGAAGTAGTTGTACACGGCGATGGTAGTCGAACTTGACGCTTGCATTACACGGGTCTTCGGCGATGGTAGTCGTTCACGTTTTGTAGAGGTACACATTCATAGATGTTCGTGTTGCAAGAAGAGGTACTTGGCGCATCCGGTAGTCGTGGTACTTGCGGCGTCGTAGTTGACGTAGGGGTACATGTCCATGTAGTGGTACTTGCGGTCTCGGCGACGGTAGTGGTACTCGTTTGGCATAGTCGAACTCGGCATATCCAAGGCTCTGGGCGTCGTGGTACTTGGTTTCTTGGCGAATCCAGGACGGTCTTGTGACTTGCCGGTCTTGGATCTTGTGACGAAAGTGGTGCAAGGAACTTGCGTTCCGGTCATGTAGTCGTTCGGGCGATGGAGTCGAACTTGGCGTATCCGGTGCACACACAAAAACAACCACACTCAGGCTTCACGGAGGCATCGGTTCAAGCTGCTCCTGCTCGGGAGGAGGCACTGCAAGAACGACCGGAGGTTGCCCGCAGCAGGACGAACTGGTCGACGTCGTCCTTGGCGCTGGGCAGGGAAGCGGAGCTCCTGGAGGGCTGGAGGTGACAGGGACGGCGGGCGCGCGGATATACAGGAGGCGGCGCTCGGGTCGACGACATCAGGTAGGGCCGCAGCGGTGGTGAGGAGCTTCAGCAGCGGAGGCTGGCCGCGGTGATGAGGCACGGGCGCGGGCCGGCTGCTCCTGGACGAGGCTGGGCACGTGGCGCTGGAGGGCGCGTCCATGGCGCTGGAGACGGAGGGAGGATGGCCGCGGCGAAGGGGCGAGGACGGGCGCCCGGCGCTCGGCGCTGAGGCAGCTTGAGGACGGGGCGCGTCGGGGCTTTGGCCTTGGCGCTGCGAGGGAGGAAAGATGGCGAGGCGCGGGACTCGCGCGGGGAGGAAGGCGCGATGGGGAGGAACCGGACCTGCCGAGCGGGGCAAGGGACAGCGCAGGAGATCGAAGGGAGGAGCGAGCGGGGTCGGGCGAAGGGAAGATGGGGACGAGGGGGTCGAGCGGTCGGTGGGAGTGCGGCGGCTGAGGGAAAGAGGGTCGAGGGGTGAGGGAGAGAGCGACGGGGCTGAGCGCTAGGGTTAGGAGATCGGTGGGGATTGGGCCTTGGGCCAAATGGAGGCTACAGCTGTTGGGCTTGAGGCTGCTGGGAGGCCCAGCTGGGCTGGCCTCTCCCTTTAAGGTTTTTCCAACACAAAATAAGAAGAAAGAAAAAAGGAAGAAAAAGAAAAGGTTAGAGAAGGATTCTAGGCAAGGGGATTATCTTCCCGGACTCACAAAAATGTAAGGAATTTAATTAAAATTGTTGGAGGGTTTTTGGAAGAACCTCGATAAATGGGAAAAGAAAAATAGGGAAGGTTTTTGACGATGAAACTTGAATTAAAGAGGCATGGGGAATATATGCAAGTGTGTTGGGTTAATTCCAAACAAATGGAATATTTTATAATATAGTTCCCTAAATATTGGGAGGATATGTTATAAAGAGAAGTCATTCTTCCCTCGATTTAAATGGACCGAAGGTCCACACAATTTATTTAAGTTGAGATGCAAAGATTGATGACATGATGGCATGATGCAATGCAAAATAAATAACACAAGCACAAAAGAAATACAAGGGGAAACCCGGAACATCTGGAATCTTCTGGAATCTTCTGGGACGTCGGTCTTCGGGCGTCACAACTGCATCGCCTGTTCAATGCAGAAAATTCAAAATGCTCAGTGTTCGGCATGACCGAACTATGGACACGCGCATCTTCGGACAACAATAAGTATCATCTGGGACTTATGCAGCATCAAGCTGATATATCACGGTGACTTCTCACGACCCTCTCTTAGCGGCCCGTCCGCCGTGTTGGCGAACGTAGCATAATTCAAAAAAATTCTACGCTTTCACCAAGATCCAACTATGGAGACATCTAGCAACGAGCAAGTAAGAGTGCATCTACATACCGTTATGTAGATTGCGAGCGGAAGCTTTCGAAGAAGCGTGGATGAAGTAGTCGTACTCTTCACGTTCTTCGTCACCGATGATCTAGCGCCGAACGGACGGCACCTCCGCGTTCAACACACGTCCGGTGCAGCAACGTCACCTCCTTCTTGATCTAGCAAGGGGGGAGGAGAAGTCGTCAGAGATCCGGCAGCACGACGGCGTGATGACGGATGCAGTGGAGATCGCAGCAGGGCTTCGCCGGGCGCCCTGCGTGGGAGTATGGAGGTGTGACGGGAGGGGGAGAGGCGCCAGGGCAAGGGTGCGGCTTCCCTCTCCCTCCCTACATATATATAGGGGGCCAGGGGGTGCGCCAGCCCCCTGCAGATCCAATCTGCAAGGGGGGGCGGCGGCCAGGGGGGAGTCCTTGCCCCCCAAGGCAAGTGGTGGCCCCCCTCCCCCTTAGGGTTTTAACCCTAGGCGCATGGGGAGGTGGGCCCCTAGTGGTGCGCCAGCCCAGAGGGGCTGGAAACTTCCCCTTGCGGCCTAGGGGCCCCACCGGGATGGGTGGCCCCACCCGGTGGACCCCCGGGGCCCCTCCGGTGGTCCCGGGACACTCCCGGTGACCCCCGGAGATCACCCGATGGCCGAAACTGGACTTCCTATATATCAATCTTTACCTCCGGACCATTCCGGAACTCCTTGTGATGTCCGGGATCTCATCCGGGACTCCGAAAAACTTTCGGGTTTCCACGTGCATTTATCTCTACGACCCTAGCGTTACCGAACCTTAAGTGTGTAGACCCTACGGGTTCGGGAGACACGTAGACATGACCGAGACCACTCTCCGGTCAATAACCAACAGCGGGATCTGGATACTTATGTTGGTTCCCACGTGTTCCTCGATGATCTTCATCGGATGAACCACCGTGTCAAGGATTCACTCAATCCCGTATGTTATTCCCTTTGTCCATCGGTACGTTACTTGCCCGAGATTCGATCGTCGGTATTCCCGATACCTTGTTCAATCTCGTCATGGCAAGTTTCTTTACTCGATCCGTAATCCATCATCCCGTGACCAATTACTTAGTCACATTGAGCTCATTATGATGATGTCTTACCGAGTGGGCCCAGAGGTACCTCTCCGTCATACGGAGTGACAACATCCCAGTCTCGGTTCGTACCAACTCAACAGACACTTTCGGAGATACCTGATGCGTACCTTTATAGCCACCCAGTTATGTTGTGACGTTTGGCACACCCAAAGTATTCCTACGGCATCCGGGAGTTGTACAACCTCATGGTCTAAGGAATAAATACTTGACACCGAAAAGCTTATGCATTACGAACTATACGATCTCGTGCTATGCTCAGGATTGGGTCTTGTCCATCACATCATTCTCCTAATGATGTGATCCCGTTATCACTGACATCCTATGTCCATGATCAGGAAACCGTGATCATCTGTTGATCAACGAGCTGGTAACTAGAGGACTACCAGGGACTCATTGTGGTCTATGTATTCACACATGTATCGCTGTTTCCGTACAATACAATTCAAGCATGAATAACAGACAATTATCATGAACAAGGAGATATAATAATAATGCTTTTATTATTGCCTCTAGGGCATATCTCCAACAGTCTCCCACTTGCACTAGAGTCAATAATCTAGTTACATTGTGATGAATCGAACACCCATAGAGTTCTGGTGTTGATCATGTTTTGCTCGTGAAAGAGGTTTAGTCAACGGGTCTGCGACATTCAGATCCGTATGCACTTTACAAATATCTATGTCTCCATCCTGAACATAATTCCGGATGGAGTTGAAACGGCGCTTGATGTGCTTGGTCTTCTTGTGAAACCTGGGCTCCTTGGTATTAGCAATAGCACCAGTGTTGTCACAGAAGAGAGTCATCGGGCTGGACGCGCTTGGAATGACTCCTAGGTCGGTGATGAACTCCTTCATCCACACTCCTTCCTGCGCTACTTCAGAAGCAGCTATGTACTCCGCTTCACATGTAGACGCTGCCACCACGCTCTGTTTGCAACTGCACCAGCTGACTGCCCCTCCATTCAAAATATACACGTATCCGGTTTGAGACTTAGAGTCATCCAGATCTGTGTCGAAGCTAGCATCGACGTAACCCTTTACGACGAGCTCTTCGTCACCTCCATAAACGAGAAACATATCCTTAGTCCTTTTCAGGTACTTCAGGATGTTCTTGACCGCTGTCCAGTGTTCCGTACCGGGATCACTTTGGTACCTCCCCACCATACTTATGGCAAGGTTCACATCAGGTCTGGTACACAGCATGGCATACATTATAGAACCTATGGCCGAGGCATAGGGAATGACACTCATCTTTTCTCTATCTTCTGCTGTGGTTGGCGACTGAGCCTTGCTCAATCTCATACCTTGCAAAACAGGCAAGAATTCTTTCTTTGACTGATCCATATTGAACTTCTTCAATATTTTGTCAAGGTATGTACTTTGTGAAAGACCAATGAGGCGTCTCGATCTATCTCTATAGATTTTGATGCCTAATATGTAAGCAGCTTCTCCAAGGTCCTTCATTGAAAAACTTTTATTCAAGTAGGCCTTTACATTTTCCAAGAATTCTATATCATTTCCCATCAGCAATATGTCATCCACATATAATATGAGAAATGCCACAGAGCTCCCACTCACTTTCTTGTAAATACAGGCTTCTCCATAAGTCTGTATAAAGCCAAACGCTTTGATCACTTCATCAAAGCGAATATTCCAACTCCGAGATGCTTGCACCAGCCCGTAAATCGAGCGCTGGAGCTTGCATACCTTGTTAGCGTTCTCTGGATCGACAAAACCTTCCGGTTGCATCATATACAACTCTTCCTTGAGGAAGCCATTAAGGAATGCTGTTTTGACGTCCATTTGCCATATCTCATAATCATAGAATGCGGCAATAGCTAACATGATTCTGACTGACTTCAGCATCGCTACGGGAGAGAAAGTCTCGTCGTAGTCAATCCCTTGAACTTGTCGATAACCCTTAGCGACAAGCCGAGCCTTATAGATGGTCACATTACCATCCGTGTCTGTCTTCTTCTTAAATATCCATTTGTTTTCTATGGCGTGCCTATCATCAGGCAAGTCCACCAAAGTCCATACTTTGTTTTCATACATGGATTCTATCTCGGATTTCATGGCTCCAAGCCATTTATTGGAATCCGTGCCCGCCATCGCTTCTTCATAGTTCGAAGGTTCACCGTTGTCTAACAACATGATTTCCAGGACAGGGTTGCCGTACCACTCTGGTGCGGAACGTGCCCTTGTGGACCTTCGAAGTTCAGTAGTAACTTGATCTGTTTCTTCATGATCATTATCATCAACTTCCTCCCTTGTCGGTGCTGGCACCTCAGGAACAGTTTCCTGCGCTGCGCTACTTTCCGGTTCAGGAGGGGTGACTATCACCTCATCAAGTTCTACTTTCCTCCCACTCACTTCTTTCGAGAGAAACTCTTTCTCCAGAAAGCATCCATTCTTGGCAACAAAGACTTTGCCTTCGGATCTGTGGTAGAAGGTGTACCCAATTGTTTCCTTGGGGTATCCTATGAAGACGCATTTCTCCAATTTGGGTTCGAGCTTTTCAGGTTGAAGTTTCTTGACATAAGCATCGCAACCCCAAACTTTCAGAAATGACAGCTTCGGTTTCTTGCCAAACCAAAGTTCATACGGAGTCGTCTCAACGGATTTCGACGGAGCCCTATTTAAAGTGAATGCGACAGTCTCTAAAGCATAACCCCAAAAAGATAGCGGTAAATCGGTGAGGGACATCATAGACCGCACCATGTCCAACAGAGTACGATTTCAACGTTCGGACACACCGTTACGTTGAGGTGTTCCGGGCGGTGTCAATTGTGAAACAATTCCACAGCTCCTAAGGTGTGTGCCAAATTCGTGACTTAAATATTCACCCCCACGATCCGATCGCAAGAACTTTATTTTTCTGTCACGTTGATTCTCAACCTCATTCTGAAATTCCTTGAACTTTTCAAAGGTCTCAGACTTGTGTTTCATCAAATAGATATACCCGTATCTACTCAAGTCATCTGTGAGGGTGAGAACATAACGATAGCCTCCGCGAGCCTCAACACTCATCGGACCGCACACATCGGTATGTATGATTTCCAACAAGTTGGTTGCTCGCTCCATTGTTCCGGAGAACGGAGTCTTGGTCATCTTGCCCAAGAGGCATGGTTCGCACGTGTCAAATGATTCATAATCAAGAGACTCTAGAAGTCCATCTGAATGGAGCTTCTTCATACGTTTTACACCAATATGACCAAGGCGGCAATGCCACAAGTATGTGGGACTATCATTATCAACTTTACATCTTTTGGCATCTACACTATGAATACGTGTATCACTACGTTCGAGATTCATCAAAAATAAACCATTGACCAGCGGGGCATGACCATAAAACGTATCTCTCAAATTAATAGAACTACCATTATTCTCCGATTTGAAATAGTAGCTATCTCGCATAAGACGAGATCCAGATACAATGTTCATGCTCAAGGCTGGTACTAAATAACAATTATTGAGGTTTAAAACTAATCCCGAGGGTAGATGTAGAGGTAGCATGCCGACGGCGATCACATCGACCTTGGAACCATTCCCGACGCGCATCGTCACCTCATCCTTCGCCGGTCTCCGTTTATTCCGCAGCTCCTGTTTTGAGTTACAAATGTGAGCAACTGCACCGGTATCGAATACCCAGGAGCTACTACGAGTGCTGGTAAGGTACACATCAATAACATGTATATCATATATACCTTTGACGTTGTCGGCCTTCTTGTCTGCTAAATATTTGGGGCAGTTCCGCTTCCAGTGACCCGTTCCCTTGCAATAAAAGCACTCTGTCTCAGGCTTGTGTCTATACTTTGGCTTCTTCCCGGCAACTGGCTTACCGGGCGCGGCAACTCCCTTGCCGTCCTTCTTGAAGTTCTTCTTACCCTTGCCTTTCTTGAACTTAGTGGTTTTATTGACCATCAACACTTGATGTTCTTTCTTGATGTCCACCTCCGCTGATTTCAGCATCGAATACACCTCGGGAATGGACTTCTCCATCCCCTGCATATTGAAGTTCAACACGTAGCTCTTGAAGCTTGGTGGGAGCGTCTGGAGGATTCTGTCAACGACCGCTTCATCTGGGAGATTCATTCCCAGCTGAGACAAGCGGTTGTGCAATCCTGAACTCTTGAGGATGTGCTCACTGACAGAAATGTTCTCCTCCATCTTATAGCTGTAGAATGCGTCGGAGACATCATATCTCTCGACTCAAGCATGAGCTTGGAAAACCATTTTCAGCTCTTCGAACATCTCATATGCTCCGTGGTGCTCAAAACGTTTTTGGAGCCCCGATTCTAAACTGTAAAGCATGCCGCACTGAACCAGGGAGTAATCATCACAACGCGACTGCCAAGCGTTCATAACGTCTTGGTTTGCCGGGGCGGGAGCGTCACCTAGCGGTGCTTCTAGGACATAATTTCTCTTGGCAGCTATGAGGATAATCCTCAGGTTACGGACCCAATCCGTATAGTTGCTACCATCGTCTTTCAGCTTGGTTTTCTCTAGGAACGCGTTGAAGTTGAGGGAAACCTAAGCGTGAGCCATTTGATCTACAAGAGATATTGTAAAGAATTTAGACTAAGTTCATGATAATTGAGTTCATCTTAATCAAATTTTAATGAACTCCCACTCAGAATGACATCTCTCTAGTCATCTAAGTGATACACGATCCGAATCGACTAGCCCGTGTTCGATCATCACGTGAGACGGACTAGTCATCAACGGTGAACATCTTCATGTTGATCGTATCTTCTATACGACTCGTGTTCGACCTTTCGGTCTTCCATGTTCCGAGGCCATGTCTGTACATGCTAGGCTCGTCAAGTGAACCCTAAGTGTATCGCGTGTGTAAATCTGTCTTACACCCGTTGTATGCGAACGTTAGAACCTATCACACCCGATCATCACGTGGTGCTTCGGAGCAACGAACTTTAGCAACGGTGCACAGTTAGGGGAAACACAATACTTGAAATTTTTGTGAGAGATCATCTTATTTACTACCGTCGTTCTAAGTAAACAAGATGCATAAACATGATAAACGTCGCATGCAATCAATTAAAGTGACATGATATGGCCAACATCATCTTGCTCCTTGGATCTCCATCTTCGGGGCACCATGATCATCTTGTCACCGGCTCGACACCATGATCTTCATCATCATGATCTTCATCATCGTGTCTTGAAGAAGTCGTCACGCCAACCATTACTTCTACTACTATAGCTAATGTTTAGCAATGAAGTAAAGTAATTACATGGCGTTATTCAGTGACACGTAGGTCATACAATAATTAAGACAACTCCTATGGCTCCTGCCGGTTGTCAAGTTCATCGACATGCAAGTCGTGATTCCCTATTACAAAAACATGATCAATCTCATACATCACATATATCATTCATCACATCTTCGTTTTGGCCATACCACGTCACATAGCACATGCTGCAAAAACAAGTTAGATGTCCTCTAATTGTTGTTGCATGTTTTACGTGGCTTCTATAGGATTTCTAGCAAGAACGTTTCTTAACTACGCCAAAACCACAACGTGATTTGTCAATTTCTATTTACCCTTCATAAGGACCCTTTTCATCGAATCCGATCCGACTAAAGTAGGAGAGACAGACATCCGCCAGCCACCTGATGCATCTAGTGCATGTCTGTCGGTGGAACCAGTCTCACGTAAGCGTACGTGTAAAGTCAGTCCGGGCCGCTTCATCCCACAATACCGCCGAATCAAGATTGACTAGTAATGGTAAGAAAGTTGAACAAGATCATACACCCACAACTGCTTTGTGTTCTACTCGTGCAAGATGCTACGCATAAAACCTGGCTCTGATACCACTGTTGGGGAACGTAGCATAATTCAAAAAATTTCTACGCTTTCACCAAGATCCAACTATGGAGACATCTAGCAACGAGCAAGTAAGAGTGCATCTACATACCGTTATGTAGATCGCGAGCGGAAGCTTTCGAAGAAGCGTGGATGAAGTAGTCGTACTCTTCACGTTCTTCGTCACCGATGATCTAGCGCCGAACGGACGGCACCTCCGCGTTCAACACACGTCCGGTGCAGCAACGTCACCTCTTTCTTGATCCAGCAAGGGGGGAGGAGAAGTCGTCAGAGATCCGGCAGCACGACGGCGTGATGACGGATGCAGTGGAGATCGCAGCAGGGCTTCGCCGGGCGCCCTGCGTGGGAGTATGGAGGTGTGACGGGAGGGGGAGAGGCGCCAGGGCAAGGGTGCGGCTGCCCTCTCCCTCCCCACATATATATAGGGGGCCAGGGGGTGCGCCAGCCCCCTGCAGATCCAATCTTCAAGGGGGGGCGGTGGCCAGGGGGGAGTCCTTGCCCCCCAAGGCAAGTGGTGGCCCCCCTCCCCCTTAGGGTTTTAACCCTAGGCGCATGGGGAGGTGGGCCCCTAGTGGTGCGCCAGCCCAGAGGGGCTGGACACTTCCCCTTGCGGCCTAGGGGCCCCACCGGGATGGGTGGCCCCACCCGGTGGAACCCCGAGGCCCCTCCGGTGGTCCCGGGACACTCCCGGTGACCCCCGGAGATCACCCGATGGCCGAAACTGGACTTCCTATATATCAATCTTTACTTCCGGACCATTCCGGAACTCCTCGTGACGTCCGGGATCACATCCGGGACTCCGAACAACTTTCGGGTTTCCACGTGCATTTATCTCTACGACCCTAGCGTTACCGAACCTTAAGTGTGTAGACCCTACGGGATCGGGAGACACGTAGACATGACCGAGACCACTCTCCGGTCAATAACCAACAGCGGGATCTGGATACCCATGTTGGTTCCCACGTGTTCCTCGATGATCTTCATCGGATGAACCACCGTGTCAAGGATTCACTCAATCCCGTATGTTATTCCCTTTGTCCATCGGTACGTTACTTGCCCGAGATTCGATCGTCGGTATTCCCGATACCTTGTTCAATCTCGTCATGGCAAGTCTCTTTACTCGATCCGTAATCCATCATCACGTGACCAACTACTTAGTCACATTGAGCTCATTATGATGATGTCTTACCGAGTGGGCCCAGAGGTACCTCTCCGTCATACGGAGTGACAACATCCCAGTCTCGATTCGTACCAACTCAACAGACACTTTCGGAGATACCCGATGCGTACCTTTATAGCCACCCAGTTACGTTGTGACGTTTGGCACACCCAAAGTATTCCTACGGCATCCGGGAGTTGTACAACCTCATGGTCTAAGGAATAAATACTTGACACCGAAAAGCTTATGCATTACGAACTATATGATCTCGTGCTATGCTCAGGATTGGGTCTTGTCCATCACATCATTCTCCTAATGATGTGATCCCGTTATCACTGACATCCTATGTCCATGATCAGGAAACCGTGATCATCTGTTGATCAACGAGCTGGTAACTAGAGGCCTACCAGGGACTCATTGTGGTCTATGTATTCACACATGTATCGATGTTTCCGTACAATACAATTCAAGCATGAATAACAGACAATTATCATGAACAAGGAGATATAATAATAATGCTTTTATTATTGCCTCTAGGGCATATCTCCAACACGCCGATCACTAATACCTCTAATATATTACACTGCATTTCTATCCCTATGTATGTTGCCGAGCTAGGAGTTCATCCTCAGGGAAATTTCATGACTTGAGTCTTAGGAGCTACTAGGATCAGCGGTTTCATATTTTCCTTTAGGTGCATCTCGGATTTTAGGCCGACATACACCTTGAGGGCTACTGGCAATACATCTTGTCAGCAAATAAATTTACCCGCATCGGAAATAAAATCCGCAAACAATCAACCCATGACCGAGGTGCTGAACCACCTCGGAAGCAGTTCGGCATATAGCTCGGATGCAAGTAGCTGGCTCCTTAGAGGGCATTTCCGGCATTAAGCTCGGCTAAACTCCTTCAACTTTTTTGAACCAAGGTGATATATGACACCTTGGATATAGTCCGGCGTTGGAGCTTGGACATAGTCTGGCGTTGGAGCTCGGACATGGTCCGGCGTTAGAGCTCGGATACGGTTCGACATTGGCACTCGACTGCCAATAGACAACTCGAATGCAATCCAGCATTGGAGCTCGGACGCAAGAGGACACTGCCGCACGGAAACACTTCAAACCCGAGGTGTGGCATAAAAATAACAAGGCATTGATAAAGGCCGAAGACTTAAAGGGCTCCTCGGATACCCGACGTGTGAAATCTTCAGATTTAGCTCGGCAATCCTCAAGATCGAAGATGGCAAGATTTGTTGAACCAGTTTTCAAGACCGACGACCGACGACCGAAGATGAAGAACAGTTCAGAAGAATCGAGGAGCATCCCCAACTTGAAGACCGGTTCAGGGGGCTACTGACGGTGTCCTAGATTATGGGGTACTCACCACGTCGTCTCCCGGTCAGTTGGGTTGGGCCGAGGACCCCCCATGGCCATTCACTCATGGGCCAGTTCGGACAGCCGATGTATACACAAGGAAGATTCCACAAAGACTTGGTGATCAAGACAAGGACTCCTCCCCACCGGCGTATTCGACTAGGACTCTTGTTATCCTAGGCCTCTGGTACATTATATAAGCCGAGGCTAGGCTAGTCGATAGGGACAAGGCTAGATCATTATGATATTCATCATACCCTTAGGTTTTAAACCTCAACATATGATCTCGAGGTAGATCAACTCTTGTAATCTCTATATTCATCAAGATCAATCAAGCAGGAAGTAGGGTATTACCTCGATAGAGAGGTCCCACACCAGGGTAAACATCGTGTCCCCTCTCTCCTGTTACCCATCGATCCATGATCCATAGCTCAGGACCCCTACCCCGAGATCTGCCGGTTTTGACACTGACACCCACCGCTGGCTACCGCGAGGGGTTTGCCCAAGGGCTCCAGCCGGCGACGAGGGTCTAGGAGGGGATGTGCGCCTCCGCCCGAGTCGCATGTGGGGGGGGGGGGCGACACGGGGGCTCAGATGCGGACGTACCCACTCAATCAACACAACCGATTTGAGTTCATGATGAATGAACATTTGAGGAGCTCTGGGAGGAAAAAAATCTCAGCTCCTCTAATTTCGGCACATACTTGTCGCGCTTGCTATTTTTTTAATTTCTTATTGCTCATCGACGGGAGGAGACAAGCCCGGACTTCGAAACGTCGCACTCCCTCCTTTACTGCTTAGAGCATCTACAACCTGATACACCAAATCCAACCCCTCAAACTCCCGCTGACATTGACATGCCACAGCTTGAAAAGTCATTTCCACAACCGGATATCTCAATTATGAAACCTCATATCCATAAAATTACATGCAACGTGAAACCTAATTTAAACAGAGCTTGTCTGGCACCTCCGTGCCCATGTTCGGTGACCAGTTTTGCCCCACTAAGTGTTGCTCTGATCGCCGGTGAGGTAGAGTGGGACATGGGACACGCAGTAGCGCTCACGGGACTCGAACCGACACCGTCTCCCATGCCCTACTCTTTCTCGTCGAAGTCCGGAGCCTTCACGATGTCGGTCGATGTGAGGTCGGCGATGGATCTGTCGTGTTCGAGGGAAGCCGACACGTCTACCACAACGCATCTGCACCGCCCGAGGTTGCGGGCCATCTCCTGAGGCGCTGGAGAGTGCAATCCCGCCTCGCTCGCATTCGCCGCGAGAGATGTCGCGGCCTTTGCCTCGCATGGCGGGCACTCCGCGCCATACCCTTAGCACATGGGCCACAGATGGCCTCGTCCTTGGTGCGCCAACGTAGGGGTTGCGCGTCTGCCGGCCATTCGTACGACAGACAGAGCGCACAACCGCAGCAACGACACGCCGTGCGCCCGATCCACATGCCAGTTGGACAGAGGCAATGGTATCCTAGCGGATCGAGTCCGATCACTGCCGGACATTCTTCTCATGAGTACGGTGAAGCGCAATGCAGACGGCCAACTCCTCCTCGGGCCCGACTAGAATGAGGTCTCAGTTAGCATATCGTCTGACGGAGGACTCAAATCCACTGCCTATCATGCTGGAGAAGGTCGGAGTTTTCCGAAAGTGAGCTTGGGGCAGGAGGGTGGATAGAGTTTTGTTCGGGGAGCGCATGCAGGTGAATATATGGGGAATCAGGGTGGGCCAACATGTGCCGTATCCGCGTGGTGGACATGCCCGGCCGCCCATATCCTTTTCGTATTTTAGCTGGATCGTGCTTTTGAAATCAGTTTAAAGCGCCCGTGTGAGGAGTGCGGCCGTCCTGGACGCATCGACAACTGAACGCAGATATTCAGCCGCCCGCTGCGTTGAGGTGAAGCGCGCATGGAATAAGTGGAAAAGTCACGACGGATGCATACATCACCATATACAGCCCCAATACCGTGGCCACGTGTGCTCTGTGCTCCCATGATGCAGTACGCATCTGACGCAAAGGACCAGCCGTGCAGGGTGCAGTGACATTTTTTACCACATAGGACCCGGCTCCCCTTTTTGGCAGAGTGTCCTAGACCACGCAGGCTTGGTTGCGTGTGCATGTGACCCACCTCTCGCTCTCGACAGACCAAGAACCGAAAAGGGAGGCGCTGGAGTTCCATCTGGATCTCCCGGGGCGACGACGCCGGCGTCGGGCGACAGGTTAGTAAAACTATGCGGCCCTGTTCTAGCTAGTTGACCGTGCTGGTCTGTTGTATCTCCCTTCCTCCATGGCCCTGTCGCCTTTTGCGGACTGATTTTCGCAGATTGGCCGGGACGGGGAGCGCTCCAGATGTGGTCGGGGGTGCACACGCGTGGGGTGCGGCGTCGAGCCGCCGGTCCCCGAAGCGTATGTATTTGGGGGCACACTGGCGCCTCGGACGCCTGGGCAGCGGCAGACCGGCAACGCGCCAAATGTGCAGTCACCGGGGGCGTCCTACACGACATTGGGCTCTGGCGGCGGCGCTTGGCCATCGGCGGACGCAAGGGCTGGCGCACATTCGTCGGGCGCGTCGGCGCTGAGCCACAACGTCCCGGCAGCTCGCTGGGTGCCGGGCAACCTGCAATGATGGTGTCGCTGGGCGCAAGAAAACAACTTGCTGCAACCCGGTTATGTGGTTCTGCAACCCGGTTATGTGGTTCTGCATCTCCTGTTTTAGTCATCTGTCTTGTGTCTTTGTATCCCTATTTGATCCTAAAGGCCTGTATTTGCACTGGTCTATTTGCTTTCGATTGGGATTCGAAAGACTTATGTTCTGGTTCATTAATAAAAGCCATTGTTTTCTGCGAATTACCTTTGTATTTCCTTGGTAGTTTGAGCTTACCAGATTGGATGGGAGTGTTACGGGTGGAGTTTTTCATCCAATAATAATTGAGTAATATTACTCGATGCGAACTGCTAGCCTTCTCCGTTCCAAGTCGTGGTGTCATTATCGGCATAAGAATCGCTTTGTGGCAGTGAATTCTTTTTTGCGAAGGACTGTAAAATTTATTAACCGCTGGACTTGGGGATGGCACTAACGATGACTGTGCTCCGTACGTACCATGGCCGTGCTGCGCAGACCTGTGTGTCAGTAAGTACTGTCAGCCCGGTCCCATTCCTAAATACGCATATACATTTCAAAACGGCATCCGCCACACGACTATACTCTAGAAAGCATGCCAGTTTGGTGGGAATCGTGATGGTCCTTGGGCCGTTGATGCGAAAACGTCTGTGAGAGCTTACGCATCGGGGCGCCTCTATCCTAGCCACTCGTTTCTTCTGAATTACGATTGTCGTCATGTGGTCAAAAGCATTTCACAGACTTGATGGGCCATATCCCAACCCTTTTAGCAGGCTATGCCTGTGATGTGTCCACGGGAGACATCAGGGGCTACAGGAACTCGTAGCTCACTGTTCTTCTCGTGAGCTGCCTGCCCAAACACAAAAAGACAAGGACAGGTGCTATATTACATGGCAATACGAATTGAGGTGCTCTGGGCATATTACTCACCGTATTCCGTATGTGAGAGAGATGTTGCGAGGGAGTAAGAGAAAGGTGAGGAGAGAGAGAGCTTTTTTCTTGAGATTAGGGAGTTGTGTGTGAGAGAGAGGAGAAATGCCAAGGGAGAGAGAGACGGGGAGAGAGTTTTTTCTCTTTGAGATAGAGAGTTATGTGTGTGAGAGAGGAGAAATGGAGGGGTGAGAGAGAGTTATTTTTCTTCTTGAAATAGAGATTTGTGTGTGAGAGAGAAGAGAAATGGCAGGGGGAGAGAGAGCTTTTTGTCTTGAGATACAGTTGTGTGTGTGAGAGAGAGGAGAAACTGCAGGGGAGAAAGAATCTGTTCGGCTTGTTGTGTGAGAGAGAAGAGAGAGAGAAGAACTGCCATGTTCCATGAGAGCGGTGCTGAGAGTTTTTGGAGGAGAGAGAGCCTATCTTCCTCCTGGTGAGTCAGTGAGAGAGTTTGTGAGATACCAGAAGACAAACAAAGCTGCTGAGCGCATGTGACTATGTGAGAGGTGAGAGGGAGAGAGAGAAAAGAAAAGGCAGAGGGTGGGAGCAGATTATATTCCATCGGCTGAGGACAGAAACAAAATATACAGTACCGTAGGCCTGTAATGACGCTGCAAAGTTGCAAAGAGTTATCGCACATCTCAAGAACCAAACCTCTGAACCAACGCCCGCGATAACGCGACCGCGATAACGCGACCGCGATAACGCGACCGGGATGCATAAGCTAAAAAATTCTGCGTCCCGCCGTTGATGCGGCGCGTGCAGCTGCCGCTGCGTGCAGCGCTGCACTTCTCCCGTGTGAGTCTTTTTTTACCGGTTGGTGTTTGAGGTTCCTGGCCGCTCTTATTCCATCACGCCCAAACCCCTGCCGTCTCGCTCGATCCCTGTGGCTGGAACTGCCTGCCGTCCTTACGGACCCAAACCCCAATCTTACGAATAAGATGATAGCTTGTCCCGCTCCCCTCGCCTCTCCCCATCGCTGGTTCTACTCGCGTCCTCAAGACGAACAAGGCACTTGCTCCTCTCTCTCTCTCTCTCTCTGATTTCCCACCATGCATCACATCGTCGCATCTTTAGCCTTCTTCATGTAATTCCCAAAAGGAATGGACAAGCAACCACTTTTCCTGCAATGGAATTATATGCAGGAGACAGCAATCATGATTGTAAAACTAAAATAATCTATTTTAACTCGATGTTTGGATTTCTAGCCTCCTAGGGCGTCATTTTTTCTACCGCTACACATCAGTGCAGCACTTCCATGCATGTAGTATCAAGTACCTATTTTTTATTCAGGACTGACTTCAAATAGTGAGTACTTTGTACTTGTATTTTATGTCTTCTGAAACGTAGGGTTCAGAATTCTGAATTATAAGTCTGGCTATGTGCTTAATTTGCAAGTTATTTGAAAATCTTGTCGGGGCACTGCCGCAACAAGGTGGAATCAATATTCCAGTCAAATCAGTTGGCTTTTTTTATACTTACTAGAAATTTGGTGAAGTCTCTCCTTAAATTTGTGGAGAGTACCTGGTTTTCATTTTGTTTCAGATGAGCCATATTGCAGCCATTTCATGTATTGAGCATTTCGACTTTTAGATAAATTACTTGAATACAACATTGATATTCTTAGAGCATCTCCAGCCGTTGGCCCCCCCAGGACGCTTAAAAATCGTCCCCTGAGGGCGAGCCGGCGATACAATCGGCGCTGGGGGCGGTTTTGCGCCCAGTCGTCGCCCCCAGCTCGCCCTGAGGCGTCGAAATTGGCCCACTTTGCGGCCCAATTTCGGCGATTAAAGGGCCCATATGGCCGAGAATAGGCCCATATTCGGCGTGGTTTCGCCGTGTCTCGGCGTTCAATTATCAACAAAATTATTTCTTATCACATATTTCATCACAGAAAAATCAAATACTTCAACAAAATAGTACAACAACAAATAGTTCAATACAAATTATATAGTTCAACAAATAAAAACTCGTATTTCATCACACGACGTCCCCCTTGAGCCTCCATAGGTGCTCAATCAGATCTTTCTATAGTTGATGATGCACCTGTGGATCTCGGATCTCCTGACGCATACTCAGATAGGCAGTCCAAGTTGCCGGTAGATGGTGATCAACTTCGGCTAGAGGACCCTGCCTGTAGTATGGTTCAGTGTCAAACACTGGGTCTTCTTGCTCGCTCTCGATGATCATGTTGTGCAAGATGACACAGCAAGTCATAATCTCCCACATTTGATCTTTGGATCAGGTCTGAGCGGGGTACCGAACAACAGCGAATCGAGATTGGAGCACACCAAATGCCCGCCCGACATCCTTCCTGCAAGCCTCCTGAACTTTCGCAAACCAGGCGTTCTTGCCTCCTGCCGCAGGGTTTGAGATCGTCTTCACAAATGTCAACCATCTCGGATAGATGCCATCTGCTAGGTATAGTACCCCTTGTTGTATTGGTGCCCATTGATCTCGAAGTTCACCGGAGGAGAATGGCCCTCAACGAGCTTGGCGAAAACAGGAGAGCACTACAGCACGTTGATGTCATTGTGAGTTCCTGGCATACCAAAGAAGGAGTGCCAAATCCAGAGGTCCTGTGTGGCTACCGCCTCAAGCACCACACTACAACCGCCTTTGGCGCCTTTGTACATCCCCTGCCAACCAAATGGGCAATTCTTCCATTTCCAATGCATGCAGTCGATGCTTCCAAGCATCCCAGGAAATCCTCTTGTTGCATTCTGTGCTAGGATCCGAGCAGTGTCCTCCGCATTGGGTGTTCTCAAGTATTGTGGCCCAAACACTGCCACCACTGCCCGACAGAACTTGTAGAAACACTCTATGCTGCTGGACTCGGCCATGCGCCCATAGTCGTCGAGTGAATCACCGGGAGCTCCATATGCAAGCATCCTCATCGCTGTCGTGCACTTCTAGATGGAGGTGAATCCAAGAGCGCCAGTGCAATCCATCTTGCACTTGAAGTAGTTGTCGAACTCCCGGATTGAATTCACAATCCTGAGGAAGAGCTTTCGGCTCATCCGATAACGGCGCCGAAATGTTTTCTCGCCGTGAAGTGGAGCATCGGCGAAGTAGTCGGAGTAGAGCATGCAGTAGCCTTCAAGACGAAGTCGGTTCTTTGCTTTCAACCGCCCCGGCGCCGAGCCACCTCGCCGTGGCTTTTCATTGCTCGCCAGCAGCTGGGCGAGGGCGGCGAGCACCATGAGATGCTCTTCTTCCTGGACGTCGGCCGCGGCTTCCTCCTCCAGCAGCGCGGCGAGCTCTTCCTCGTCATCCAAGTCCATCGCTGAGACAGGCAAAATGCCGAACACCTTGCGCTCGGTGGGCGCGTATCCGCCGCTAAACCGCGCCTCCGCGGCCGGAAACGCCCAGCTGCTGTGGGAGGGGTTGCCGCGGCGGAGCGCCGCTATTTTCCGGCGGGGAATGGCTATCTAGCGGAGTAGGGCGGCGGCCGTCGCCGGGATATAGATAGTGGTGGCCGAGGGCGC
>LR738709.1:591303410-591321234 GCA_902687465.1 Secale cereale | reverse complement strand
TGCGAGGCGAGTCGGGGGGAAGAAAACCTTGACTTTTCCCCTGTCGGTGTGGGCCAGGCGTGCTTTTCCCTAGCGCCGGAGCCCCCAACTGCTCCCCGGCGCGCCGGGTTCGGCCTGTGACCGCCGGGCGGAAAAAAGGTCCGAACTGGCGATTTTCGGCGTCCTGGGGGCGCGACTGGGCCGTTTTTTAGGCGCCGGCGCCGAAAAAGTGGCTTGGGGGGCCTGTTGGGGGCGCGGCTGGAGATGCTCTTATAGGGGAAGAGATGAGTCATATGATACACAAGAGTCAAATTTTTTAGGGCAAACTTCTCCGTTTAGCTTTTGGCTTCTAAACTATTCATGTTGCAGGTAGGTCTAAGGTCTTACGCAAACAAAAGGTAGGTCTATGGTCTACACTTCTCGAACATATAACTACCTCTTTTTTTTTCTAATTTCGTGGCATAACATGCCCGGTACTATACACTTCATGAGATATAAAAATTAATCCTTGGATTCATAGACTTATATGATGTAAAAACTCAGTCACTGAATTTGTAAATCTCTTTGCAGGTTCACATACACAGCAACCAAGAAACACTTTAGTTGCCAAAAAGAGTCAAAAACACGTAGGAGGAACTACATTTTTTTTTGATAAAACAGGAAAAGGTGCCAAATTTCAAACCAAGAGAACCAAGATCTCAACAGGTATCTTGGCTCTCCAATGTTTAAAATTGCTATTGCCAGACATCGGCAATCCTAGACCTAGAAGGAGAGCTTCCTGTACAATCATGTAACAATAAGCTAGTATGACACAACTTGTTCCCAGATCACCACAACCTCTCTACTGGGAACTAGGACACTGTTGCATGATATTCTATAGATTCTGTTGAATAAATAGGCAATTTTCCGAGTAGATTAATCCAGGAAATAATTACTAACATGGCATTGACTGGGTACATGACATACTGATCACGGAGTATACTAGCAAGTACTACGCATATAGCAGAAACATCTACATGTATAACCAGTACTGCTAGTGCAAACATAAACAAGAGAGAGACATACCCTCCGATCGGCCAGTTGGCCGTAGCAGCAGCGGTGGCGGCGGCAGCATCCTCTGCCGCCTTCTTGTCGGCTTCGGCCTTCTCGCGAACGAGACGGTCAGCTTCGCTTGTTGAAGTCATGGCGATGAAGAGGGCGACGCGGACGTAGACGAAGCAGACGGACGGAGGCGAGCAGTCGCGTGATCGCTCCCCAAAAACCTAATCGCCCCTCTTCCACGTACAGGAACCGGAGAGGTGGGGTTTCGGAGGCCTGCTCTCCCGTCGACCGTGTACGCGGCGAACGGGATGGAGTCGCCGGCGGCAGCAGCAGCAAAGGAACGAAGGCGCGTGAGGCAGATGCGATCTGATTCTCGTGACGGCTAGGGTTGCGTTAAAGCTGCTTATATAGGCGGCTGGGCGGAGAGACGTGGGCCGAACCCACGTCCGAGTCGGTAACAGCCCCACGATCCGACATCTCGGATCGTTCCGTGTTCGTTACGTATTCTCCGTTCCTGACCGACAAAAATAAGCGCGTAGGTATGAGCTCGGCTCGGCTCATTCCCGCAACCCGCGGCGCGGCGCGGCGCGTCGTGACGAGGCGTGGCGTGGCGTGGCGTGGCGTGGCGAGGCGGGCGGCGGAGGAGGAGTGCGCGAGGGCTCCTTCTCTTCTCACTCTCCAATAGCATGTAGAAGAGAGACCCTTATAAAGGAGTCCAACTCCTTCTCCACTAGCAAGGTGGGACTAAACTTCCCACCTTGTCATGCCACCACCTACATGGGCCCTTGGAGATTTTCCTGAAATTCTCTTATGGGCCTAAAGCCCATTACTAATTTCAGCAGATTCTGCCAACCAACATCATTCATTCTGCTTTTCCCATTACCAACATGTGTAAATTGTTGGCTTAATTTATTTGATGCATAGTGAGAAGGCAGCATGGAAAGTATTTGCTGCACCAGTTGAGATTTAATTAGTTGACTTCAACCTATGTAATAGCAAACTATATATGACAAGGTAATTCTTGGAATAACAAAGAGACCAGTATGGATGGAGTTTCCTGACATCAAATAGAGATGAAACTATTTTGTTGATTGGTTCATCAATAATAAAAGAACCACTATGCGGAAACAAGACAAAAGCATCTATAAATGCAAGTCAAACCACCACCTAGCATTCAATCAAGAGAATGAACATGTCTAATTCATTGTTAATGGCATGTCTACATCCAGCTCTGTATAGTTATTCATTTTGTTGCATTGCAGGATTTCAACTCAAGTAAGCTAGAGGAAAAAGGGATCTTTTCATAGGCAAATAAAAAATAAGCAAAGAGAAAAACAACTTTAATGGTATGATAATGACATGATCTCTTCTCTGTTTTTGTTCCAATTATTATTATCTTTACATTAGTTGCACTTGAGAAAGCTAGCCATTGTTGATCTTTTGGTCCATCTGCTTCAAATAAGTTTTTCTAGGTATTTGTCAGATTGCTTTCTCAATAGAATAAGGTTTAGAATTATCATCCCTCAAATTTTCTGTTACATGCTAGCAATTTTTCATACTCTAATCTTGATTGAGTAATGTCAGGTTTACTTCATATACGATGTGGAACATAATCTTACATATTTCTCCCAATATTTTGTCCTGGCACAAAATGTAGTCATCGGTCTTTCTAGGATCTTTACCTTAATGTTACTCTCTTGTATGGCCTCTCTATTTTTTACACAGCCAATCTGAGTGTTGTCAAGGCACTGCATGTTGCTACTTAACTTTCTCATTCGTTGCCTTTTTGCTTTGAGTAAAGTGCATTTTTCGTCCCTCAACTTATCGCAAAGTGCGGCTTTGCACTTTACTCTTTTTCGAGTTGAGGGACGAAGGTTGCACCAAAGAAAAGTTCAAGGACGAAAGCCACACTTCGCGATAAGTTGAGGGACGATAAATACACTATACTCTTTTTCTTTTTGAGTTGTGTTATATTGTTTCAATTTATTTTTTGGAATTAATGGGAGTTTAAAAGATATTTCCCCTGTGTTACTTCTGCAAATGCATTATGTGTGTGCTCCATCCGCCATTATAAGTCCAAAGAGGCCTCCAGCTGCCTTACCATTCTCAACAAACTACCAGCACCAAAACAACAACATTGCTTCAGTCAAACCTCTGTGTTCTTACAACCATATGCTCAGTGTTGCTCAACCCCAGGTCACTTTCTTCTAATTTCTCAGCTGGTGATACAATATTCAGTAGTAAGAAACCCAAGAAATATAATTTATTTGTGTAATCAAGATATACACATGGCAGCGAGCGAAGAAAAGCAAACAAAAAACAGTCTTCCAAGAACATATATGTCAGCACGAGGAAAACACATATATACTACTGTAGACAGTGTCCGATTAGCAGATTAGCTCTAGAATTTGACGGAACCATGGATTTCATGCTCCTTACCTATTTATAATTTTCATATATGAAACTTCCATTTTGTGTGGGTAGCCTTATAAGTTTGACAGGAAGGAAATGTTAATTCGTCATTTTCCATTCCAAGTTGCAACATGGCATTAGTTTTCCTAAAGTAACTGGAAGTCAAGATTCCTAGAGTTTGTAGCACTACCCATCTGATAAACGACCACATATTTAACATGATCCGTTCTCTCTTTAGGAATTTGTTTGCTTGCCATCAATGTTTCACTTTGTCTAATATCTTGTTTGGGTCTAAATAGTCGGTACTTTAAATGTAATTTTAGGTTCTGCATTACCTATACATAGATAAAAATAAATAGAAAATAAGTTATCACTTCTTTGCAGTTTGTAGATCTAGCAGATTTTAGAGTGGTATCTGCTATATCTAGACCTGATATTCTGGGGTAAGGTAAACAATTTTACCTTTCAACTTTAAGTAGTTCATGGCAGTTATTTGAATGACCACAGATTAATGTATTTCTATTTGCATTGTCAAGGATGTCAAGGATGTCAAGATTTGGAGTTCTTATATTGCGCCTAGTACTTTATAACTATGGCAAACATCTTTCCAAAAGCTCTATATATTTCACCAAAACTACCCATAATTCTCATTCCAAACTATCAGTGCACACTTGTGTTTAGCTTGCATGGTTCATATGAAATAAAATAAAATACTAATGTGTATAATTTAAACTTTTCATGCAAATGTGTCGCCGAAGTAGAGTTTGAAAGTGACCGATTTGGAGATATGCGGGAACTTTTGGGGGGAAGATCCAACACCAAACACAAGTCAAGTACTGATATTATTCAAGGTTTGATTCACCACCGAACATTGGCTTATGAGAAACACAAAGGTCAGTATAATAATGCTTTCTTATTCAACAGATTTAGGGTCCATCCGAGCAAACAAAAGATAAGGTGGCCGCACAACAAATACTTCAAATTTTAGACATGATATAAAACATTATATGATATGCATTGACATCACGCCTTTGGTCCTAGCAGTGCCACTACCTCAGTAATGTTCATTTTATTGATCTTTACAAAGATTGGAGGTCACTGATCTTTTTTCACAAAAAAGAATGTTGACGACCTAACTCATCGTGTTGCATTTGTTCTATCTATTTCTTCAAGAAAGAAGAAAGCGGTCACTCACAAACCATTCTATTAAAAAGCAGAAAAGTTGTCATATTTTGTAAGCAAAGATCTAATAAAATGTGGATATTTCTTAACGTTAAGATGACAAATCAATAGGTCTAATGGAAATTGCCATATCACAATACTAGGGCATGGTAAGAGCCAAGTAATGCAAACAAATTTAATTAAAAAGGCCAGATGTGATGAGTTTGTATGAGTTATTGGAGTTAGTGTAATAAATATGTACGCCTTGTGGATTTAAAGCCGATCATACAAACGTTCAAGTGTCTTGATATAGTACCACATAAATCATCTCCCTCTAGATGCAGTGAGCTCCACGGGACGTCGAAGAATTTATATATAATTGGTAAAGAACAGAGGTTTTACATGATTCATCTGATGTAGTTCCAAGTTAATGCTTAACACAATAAACAGATTGCATGTTATTCCATGCCTTTGTAGTTATACCGTTATGTTTCATTTATTGCGTTATGGGAGATAAGCTACTATCTTAGTTGATTGACATTCTTATTGGTCTAATATCACATAAATCATCTCCATCTAAATGCAGCGAGCTCCGCGGGACCTTGAAGGTTTTACACACGGCAAAGAACATAGGTTATACATGGCTTATCTCATGTAGTTCGTAATTAATGCTCAACACAAATAAATGGATTGCTTGCTATCCAATGCCTTCATAGTCATAATAACATTATATTTCATTCATTGTGTTATTTGAGATGAACTACTATCTTAGTTGATTGCTCGTAAATAGGTACAATGCTATCATTTGCATTGAAATTATTAGGATGTGAAGTTGCGAGCATCATTAAAAAATATGGTTTATGGTGAATGTTGGCATAACATAGACGACATGGCTCGCAAAACGGAGCAATTGAGATACAAGCGAGAGAAAATGAGAGAAGACGTGCACACTAGAGGAACTGAGATAGAAGCGAGATAAAACAACAGGACGAAACAACAAATTCTTGGTTGATCCACTTTTCAAATGCATGCAGGAGGCCACATATGTTGTACATGAATTGTATTTCTTCGTTTCAAGGTAGCCACGGAAGCTAAATAGTTGTCGTACAACAAACACTTTTCCCAATGTGTCCCCAAGTTTATGTTTTCTATGTGTATGTTCTTCATTGTATCTTATTTTTACCTTTGATGGGACCAAATTGGACAAATTGTAAAAAAGAAACTGTACATTTTAAATCTAAAAAATAGCATACTATCATGTAAAACACAATAGCTTTCACAATGATATTCATTACAATAGCATAATATGCCATGACATTTCTAAATGGCACTATAATATCACTTCTTTGAGAATAAATAAAGATGTTTCCCACGCAATTTGCGCGGGCCACTCTCCTAGTTTAGATAAAAATTACTTGAGCATAATATTTTTATTCTTGTAGAGAAGAAATTAGTCATATGGTGCATACGAGAGTCAAGTTTGCAAGGGCAGGCTTGTTTGTTTAGCTTTTCACTTCTAAGCATTTCATGTTGTAGGTAGGTCCATGGTCTAAACTTCTCGAACATATAACTTCAGTAAGCTATATTTTACCTCTTTTTTTTTCTAGTTTCGTGGCATAACAGTTATGCCTATGCACTTCATGTGATTAATCACTGGATTTGTTAACTATATACTTCCTCTTTGCAGGTTTAATAGACCCTTCACATATACCGCAACCAAGAAACACTCTAATTGCAAAAAAGGCGTAGCGCCAGAGCTTCTTCCCCAAAACTGAACTATACTCCATCTGTTCCAAAATATAAGATATATATTAATTTTTGTATAAGTCAAACATTTCCATGTTCGATCAAGTTTATAAAAAAAATATTAACATCTACAACAGTACACAAATAAAATATGAAAATATATTTCATGGTCAATCAAATGATATTTTTCGGTGTTGGATGTTGATAATATTCCAATATGCTCGGTGAAACATGAAAAAGTAGTTTAAAAACTTTTACTTTCCAAAAAAGTTTAATAAACGTTATATTTTGGAATAGAGGGAGTATCAGATAATATGAAAATTAATACACCTTATAGTTTGGAAAGGAGGGAGTGCAAAATAATATGAGCGCACGGCACCTCCACTGCTTTGCCGCTTGCCACGTGGAAACCCTCATACCCTTCAGCAGCGGCTCCGCAAACACGAGAAAACATAGTTGGAACATGCCTCAAACAGCAGCCGAACTTCACTAATCTCGATTTGCTTCACGAGAGTAAGTTTAACTACGTCTTATTTATTCATTTGACAGTAATATGACCTGAAGTTAGGATGCAAATTTCTACATTGCCCAATAAAGAGATGCAAGTTAATTACTGAAAAGGGCTCTTGCCCCCTTTATATATAAAGCACCAATGGTGATTCGCAGATACAAACACACACACACACACATAGGTTTACAGTACCGAAAATAAAAAGGCAAGGTTCCAGCTGGGGAAATCAGCACACAAGCCCACAAAAAATAGATCGTTTCAAGGCTGATAAGTAGCCATAAAATGCAAGTTAATTTAATTACGTCCTATTTTATTCACTTGACAGAGATGACCTGAAGTTAGGATGCAAATGTCTACATTGCCCAAAAAACAATTGCAAGTCAAATCATGTGAAACCGAGGAAAGCCGGACAATTTCACTGGTATTACAGATATTAACTGGCAGCCCCACTGCCAGCATTACACTCGGATATAACTAAAAGAGGAAATGCAAATGTTTCAGTTTTCAAAATGAAATAGTATCCCATGATCCTCATTATTGAGATTGACCTTAATTAGTCACCACTGCATACATAGAAACAGCATGAAAATCTTGATCTTAAAATAGTCGAAACACACATAGGAGGAACTAAAAAAAACACATAGGAGGAACTACATGCTTCGTTTTTAAGACCAGAAAAGGTACCAAAATTCGAGCCAAGAAAACCAAGATCTCAACAGGTATCTGCTCTCCAACGTTTAAAATTGCTATTGCCGACATCCTCAATCCTAGAAATAGAAGGAAAGCTTCCTGTATAATCATGCAACGATAAACTATTCTGTTGCAACTTGTTCCCAAATCACCACAACCTCTACTCGGAAGTACGGACACTGTTTGCACGATATTCTGCAGGTTCTGCCAGCCAACATCATGGAAACATATTCATTCATCTTTTCCCATTACCAACATGTGCAAAAAAAAAAATATCGGCCCAAAAAAAGCATGTGCAATTTTTTGGCTTAACTAATTTGATGCATAGGGAGAAAGCAGCATGGAAAGTATTTGCTGTGCCCCAGTAGAGATTTAATTAGTCAACATCATTCTATATATGTAATTGCAAACTATAAATATATTTGGCGACAAATAACAAGGTAATTCTTGGAATAACAAAGAGATCAATATGGATGCAGTCCCCAAACGTCAAAATAGATATGAAACTATATTTTGATACCTCATGAGGAAAAAAGAGTACAAGTGTCTGCCTTGCATTACTTGTCCAAAGCATTCAAAGGAAACAAAATAACCGCTGGATTATTATTAGTAGGCCTGCAGGTCTAAAATCTTCTCAAACATATAACTTCAGTAAACTATATTTTACCTCTTTTTTCTAGTTTCATGGCATAACACGGATACCTATGCACTTCATGTGATTAATCACTGGATTCGTAAACTATATACTTCCTCTTTGCAGGTTTAATAGACCCTTCACATACACAGCAACCAAGAAACACGCTAACTGCAAAAAAAAGGCATAGCGCTAGAGCTCCTTCCCCAAAACTGAACTATACTCCCTCTGTTCGAAAATATAGGATATACATTAATTTTTGTATAAGTCGGACATTTCCATGTTCGATCAAGTTTACATAAAAAATATTATCATCTACAATAGTAAACAAATAAAATCTGGAAATATATTTCATGGTCAGTCAAATGATATTTATTCGGTATTGGATGTTGATATTTTCCAATACGCTCGGAGAAACATAAAAAAATAGTTTAAAAAGTTTTACTTTCCAAAAAAGTTTAATAAACCTTATATTTTAGAACAGTGGGAGTATCAAATAATATGAAAATTAATACACCTTATATTTTGGAACATAGGGAGTGCAAAATAATACGAGCGCACGGCACCTCCATTACTTTGCCGCTTGCCACGTGGAAACCCTCTTACCCTTCAGCAGCGGCTCCGCAAACACGAGAAAACGTAGTCAGAACATGCCTCAAACAGCAGCCGAAGTTCACTAATCTCTATTTGCTTCACGAGAGTCAGTTTAACTACGTCTTATTTATTCACTTGGCAGTAACAACCTGAAGTTAGGATGCAAATTTCTACATTACCCAATAAAGAGATGCAAGTTAATTACTGAAAAAGGCTCTTGCCCTGTTTATATAAAAAGCACCAATGGTGATTCGCAGATACAAACTCACGCACATAGGTTCACAGTACCGAAAATAAAAAGGCAAGGTTCCAGCTGGGGACATCAGCACACAAGCCCACTAAGAATTTATAGTTTCAAGGATGATAAGTAGCCATAAAATGCGAGCTAATTTAATTACGTCCTATTTTATTCACTTGACAGAGACGACCTGAAGTTAGGATGCAAATTTCTACATTGCCCAAAAAAGAAATGCAAGTTCAATCATGTGAAACCGGGGAAAGTCGGGCAAGTTCACTGGTATTACAGATATTAACTGGCAGCCCCACTGCCAGCATTGTACCCTCGGTTATAACTAAAAGAGGAAAAGGAAATGTTTCAGTTTTCAAAATGAAATAGTATCCCATGATCCTCATTATTATTGAGATTGACCTTAATTAATCACCACTGCATACATAGAAACCGAATGAAAATCTTGATCTTAAAATAGTCGAAACACACATAGGAGGAACTACATGCTTTTTTTAAGACCAGAAAAGGTACCAAAATTCAAGCCAAGAAAACCAAGATCTCAACAGGTATCTGCTCTCCAACGTTTAAAATTGCTATTGCCGACATCCTCAATCCTAGTAATAGAAGGAAAGCTTCCTGTATAATTATGCAACGATAAACTATTCTGTTGCAACTTGTTCCCAAATCACCACAACCTCTACTCGGAAGTACGGACACTGTTGCACGATATTCTGCATGTTTGGCCAACCAACATCATGGAAACATATTCATTCATCTTTTCCCATTACCAACATGTGCAAAAAAAATCGGGCCAGAAAAGCATGTGCAAATTGTTGGCTTAACTAATTTGATGCATAGGGAGAAAGCAGCATGGAAAGTAATTGCTGTGCCCCAGTAGAGATTTAATTAGTCGACATCATTCTATATATGTAATTGCAAACTATAAGTATATTTGGCGAGAAATAACAAGGTAATTTTTGGAATAACAAAGAGACCAGTATGGATGCAGTCTCCAAACATCAAAATAGAGATGGAACTATATTTTGATACCTCATGAGGAAAAAAGAGTACAAGTGTCTGCCTTGCATTATTATTGGTAGGCCTGCAGGTCTAAAAAATTCTCGAACATATAACTTCTGTAAACTATATTTTACCTCTTTTTTTCTAGTTTCGTGGCATAACATGGATACCTATGCACTTCATGTGATTAATCACTGGATTCGTAAACTATATACTCTCTCTTTGCAGGTTTAATAGAGCCTTCACATACACAGCAACCAAGAAACACTCTAATTGCAAAAAAAAAGGCATAGCGCCAGAGCTTCTTCCCCAAAACTGAACTATATATACTCCCTCCGTTCCAGAATATAAGATATACATTAATTTTTGTATAAGTGGAACATTTCCATGTTCGATCAAGTTTATATAAAAAATATTAATGTCTACAATTGTAAACAAATAAAATATGAAAATATATTTCATTGTCAATCAAATGGTATTTATTCGGTATTGGATGTTGGATATTTTCCAATACGCTCGGTGAAACATGAAAAAACAGTTTTAAAACTTTTACTTTCCAAAAAAGTTCAATAGACCTTATATTTCTGAACAGGGGGAGTATCAAATAATATGAAATTTAATACAGCTTATATTTTGGAACGGAGGGAGAGTGCAAAATAATATGAGCGCACGGCAACTCCACTGCTTTGCCGCTTGCTGCGTGGAAACCCTCTTACCCTTCAGCAGCGGCTCCGCAAACACGAGAAAACATAGTCGGAACATGCCTCAAACAGCAGCCGAACTTCACTAATCTCTATTTGCTTCACGAGAGTCAGTTTAACTATGTCTTATTTATTCACTTGACAGTAATGACCTGAAGTTAGGATGCAAATTTCTACATTACCCAATAAAGAGATGCAAGTTAATTACTGAAAAAGGCTCTTGCCCTGTTTATATATAAAGCACCAATGGTTATTCGCAGATACAAACACACGCACATAGGTTCACAGTACCGAAAATAAAAAGGAAAGGTTCCAGCTGGGGACATCAGCACAGAAGCCCACTAAAAATATATCGTTTCAAGGCTGATAAGTAGCCAAAAAATGCAAGTTAATTTAATTACGTCCTATTTTATTCACTTGGCAGAGAAGACCTGAAGATAGGTTGCAAATTTCTACATTGCCCAGAAAAGAAATGCAAGTCCAATCATGTGAAACCGAGGAAAGCCGGGCAAGTTTACTGGTATTACAGATATTAACTGGCAGCCCCACTGCCAGCATTGTACCCTCGGATATAACTAAAAGAGGAAAAGCAAATGTTTAAGTTTTCAAAATGAAATAGTATCCCATGATCCTCATTATTATTGAGATTGACCTTAATTAATCACCACTGCATACATAGAGACCGAATGAAAATCTTGATCTTAAAATAGTCGAAACACACATAGGAGGAACTACATGTTTTTTTAAGACCAGAAAAAGTACCAAAATTCAAGCCAAGAAAACCAAGATCTCAACAGGTATCTGCTCTCCAACGTTTAAAATTGTTATTGCCGACATCCTCAATCCTAGAAATAGAAGGAAAGCTTCCTGTATAATTATGCAATTATAAACTATTCTGTTGCAACTTGTTCCCAAATCACCACAACCTCTACTCGGAAGTACGGACACTGTTGCACGATATTTTGCAGGTTCTGCCAACCAACATCATGAAAACATATTCATTCATCTTTTCCCATTCGGAAGTACGGACACTATATTTTGATACCTCATGAGGAAAGAAGAGTACAAGTGCCTGCCTTGCATTACTTGTCCAAAGCATTCACAGGAAATAAAATAACCGCTGGATTATTATTTGTAGGCCTGCAGAAATGAAATGAACTATCATTGCTAAAATACTTGGCATCACTCAGCTAAGGTGCCGAGGGCATGGCAATCAGCTCCATCACAAGAGAAGGGAAGCTCTTATACAAATGCTTGAAACCATCAGTGGACACGACTGCGCTCCGACGTGCCGGGCAGCTAAGAAAATCAAAGCATGCCTTCTTCAGCCCATTGCAATGGTACTTCTCAGCAAGTGCCAGGATGGTCGGAACAGAGCCTATATTGATGTACTCGCATAATTTTTCCTCACAAATCAGCTTTAGCCTCTCCATATCATACCTGTCGGCCGCAACAAGCAAATGCGGGTACATGGCTTCTTCATCTTCTTTTTCTGTCTCTAGCAATGAGTCAGTGTAGGCAAAGTAGAGCAATGCCTTGAACACCTGTGCATCCATATCGTCTATGCGTATGACACTGGCTGTGTTGCCCTCCTTCATCGCACCAAAGAGCTCCGCACTGAAGACTGATGACCGGGATGCAAGCACGCAACGGTGTGCCGCAATCGACTCACCGCCTACCTCAAACACAACGTCGGCGCCCTTCTCGGTCTTGAGGAGATCACCGAGGTGCTGGTTCAGCTGAGGTGGGGGCACGGTGACAAACTTTGGAGCTCTGGCCTCTTTGGTGCAGATGTCTTGTAGGACGACGATCTCACACCAGATTGTGAAAGAGTCGTCCTTGAGATACTCCGACTTCTCCAAATCCTCCCTCTTGATGAACTTCGGATATCCCCGCATTTGCTCACCACCAAAACCACTTACAGGTGTGCATGCCCACGGCCACGGCAGTCGCTTCTCAGCCACCTTGGCGAAACTAATGGTGAACATCGCCTTCACATCCTCGGTTGCAATTTCATCGCGCTTGAGGTAAATTGATATATAACCCGCTGATTGGGAGTCCACGCCATTGGGGTAATAATTGAGGCGCCAGTGATGGCCGCCGACGGAGAATTGGCTGGATTGGAGGAACTCACCCGTGGGGGTCACCTTGGTGCAGCAGTAACCGTCGATCTTGAGGGTATGATTCCCTCTCGCCGAGGCGGCGACGATGGCGGAGGCGGATCCCGACGGTTTGCCGGCGGCGGCGATGGCGGACGACATGGCCACCTGCTCTGAGAAATGGGGAGTTGGGAACTTTCCTGGGGGAGAGTGGTCACCGCCGCTATAGCTACTAGTCCTGTCTTAGGGTTTCCTTTTTGAGAAGCTGTCGTAGGGTTTCTGCTGACTGCGGCGAATTTCGGAGAAACCGAGGTAGAAAAGCATTGTTGGGCCGCCTGGGCTTTCTCGAGAAGGTTCGACTTTTTTCTTCTCGTGGGCTTTTCTACCATTGTTAGACCCATATAGTTCACTCAAAAAAGAAAAAGGTTATCTATATTTTTATAAAGAAAAGTATTCTAAAAAGTGGTGATAGGCGCTGGCGCGCCGGCCCAAACTTTGGGCTGGTTGCATCCCAGCCATACGATGTGAGCTCCGCAACCGCCAGATTTGGTCCGGAAAAAAAAACGATTCGGCCAGCTCACCCTGCGCCCTTCCTCTTCCTTCTGAATCTCGCACTCGTTGACCAAATCTACGGATCGGTCCCCTGCCACGACGCCACTCCTCGCCGGCGGTAGCGCCACGCCTCCATGACGGGATTAGTCGCTACACCACACCACCGGCCCCAGCATCAAAAAAGACTCGTCTCTTGCTCGTCGCCCACCCGTGCCAACCGCACTCGTCCGTCGGCCGCCCCATGTTTCTCGTCGGCCACCCGTGCCAACCGCGCTCATCCCTCGGCCGCCCCATGCTTCTCATCGGCCACCCATGCCAACCGCGCTCGTCCCTCGGCCGCCCCATCTTTCTGACATTGATGAGTGCAGCTCACCTGTCGGCCGATTCCAACTCGCGGTCACTGTGGTTGCAGCATCCCCCGCGATGCCGCCTCTGCTCGTCGTCGTCGTCGTCCGCTCAAAACACCATGTTTCCTTGTGAAAAAATCTCAACCAAAAACGAAAACCTCCATTGATTTGCCGGTAGCATCAAAAATGCATGCCAGTTCCAACAAAAAATATCTTTGCTTCCAACAAAAACACGTCATTGCCGCCGGTCGTAGAAGAACCTTCACCTGCCAACGCAGCAGAAAATCTTGTCGGTTCCAACATTTTTTTTACCAATTCCAACAAAAACAAACTCAACTCCGCCCGGTTCCAGCATCGACAAGTACTGGTTGCAGTTTTTTGACGCCCAGTTTCAGTAAAAAGTATCTCTGGTTGCAGCACCGGAGCTCGTCGTCTCTGCCGCTAGCATCTGCTAGTTGCAGCCAATGTTTAAGAAATCTTCCGATTCAGCGATTTATCATCCGATTTATCGCTACTCTTGGAGTGACCAATAAGATTATGTCTTATCTTCACCATTTATCATTTGGGCCGATTTATCACTATGACAAGCGATTTATCGGGAATCTACCAATAAATCGGGCCTATTCATAGCACTATGTTTGCAAGAACTATGTGTATTTGTGTTTTGTGGACTTTGTTACGCAATATGTAATGTTTTTTTCTACTTTGTTCATCAATATATCAAGATTCAAAGGCTATGATTCAAGGTAACACTTCTATCCAATATTGTTTTGGCGTTGAATATAACATATTTTAGTGTTGGGAACCCGGAATTTGAAAAAATGGCTGATTAATAGTCGACCGATAAAATCGATTAATCGGCTGATTTACGATTAATCTGTAATCCCCAGCTGACCGAGACGATAACGATAAGCGATATCTTCAACATTGGTTGCAGCAAGCATGGACTCTGGTTCCAGCATCTCCAGACTCCGTTTGTAGCAAAAAGACTTCCAGTTGTAGCAGCAGAGCCCTCCCCATCTCCGCTGCTGACAGATGTTGGTTGCAGCAAAACATGGCCGCTGGTGGGGGAAGCTTGTGATGGTTCATGAGTGGCGTGGAGGAGAGAAAAAACTCATGATATGAGACCAGTGCACGTCGCGGTAGAAGTAGAAGAAAGCAAAGTTCAGGAAAGAGATAAGCTAGGAAAGGAGGCCGGCGCATGGGGCCCACTGCGTACATCCATCTTGCGCGATGTTTGTTTTGTTGCGCCTTGGAGCCAGTGTGGTGCGCGAGCCGGTCGAAAGGTCAGCCGACCATCCGGTTCGCAACATTTAGGCCCTGTTCGGTTCACTGGAATTTAAAACATAGAAATAAAGAGAAGTTGAGGAATGGCAAAGGAATGTATGTGTAAAACATAGGAATTACAAATAGAGGGAACGGCATAGGAGACAATACGAAGGAGTGTTCGGACCGATTAGAGAGAGTACATGAAAACACCATCGATTCTATATTTTTTTAATCAGCAAGCAGTGATTGATTTTTGTATGCACGTTAAAGAGCTCCTCTCATGAAGTTGGGGTAAAAAATTTAAAGGACGCGTCTAGCGGGCAGCCGTTGCCTCGCTAGTGCTTCTGGGCAGCCGATCTACTTAAAAAAATTACGTCTCACAACTTGATTAGGACTTTTTTTGTCCAACGTCTCTTCACTTGATCCCCTTTTCTCCCCTGTACACAACTCCCACTCCTTTCACATGTGCTCTAAAAAGCAATTATTTGCATTTAGAAAAAAATATCTAAAAGCTATAACTTTCAAACCGCACGTCAAAATTAAGTTCCGTTTTCATCGTTGGAATCCTTGTGACGTGCTCTTCGAAACTAGATACCGAAAGTGTATGTTTCGACAAACTTTTTAGTGTGTAATTTTTTCCTCATTGGGTGCAACTGCATAGCAGGCGATGTGCAACTAACTGCCAGATGATGTGCAATTTTCTCCCAGCCCGTGGATGTGCAGTTTTCACTAATGCCACATCCACCTCAAACTACATCCTACCAGTGAGATGTGCAAATTTGTTTGCAGCCCTGAGCAACTGTCTAGTGGTATATGTGCAACTGCCCCGCACCCGTAGATGTGCAGTTTTCACTGCTCGCTACCTCAACCAACTGCATAGTAGTTGATGTGCAACTTTGTATGCTATCTTGGCAACTACTTTGTGAACTAATATAAGAGTGTTTAGATCACTAAAATAGTAATTTAAACACTTTTATATTAGTTTACGGAGGAAGTACATAACAGTCGATGTGTAACTTTTTCCTAGATCCCATGGATGTGCAACCCATCCCAATCACCCCTGATAGTGAGATATGCAACTTTAGGGCAGCCCATCAACTTTTCTCTACCCTCATTGATCCACAATGTTTCACCATCCAACAATTCCTGCCAATGAGATGTGCAACTTCATCGGTTGCCCCAGCCAACTGTCTAGAAGACTATGTGCAATTTCATCTATTGCCCTCATTAATTGAAACTACACATCCACAAGTAGGGAGGGGAAGGAGTTGCACATCGACTACTAGGCACTTGATTGAAACAACAGACTAAGTTGCACATATCGCTGGTAGGGTAGGAGCACGGTGTGCCAGCAATGAAAAATTACACGTCCACAAGTAGGGAGGGGGTTGCACATCGACAACTAGGTAGTTAGCCCGGGAAGCAAACTAGTTGCATATCACAAAAAGTTGTTTGTCATGGTTGCTAGGTTGCAACCTAACATGAAGTTGGATCATGGAGCTCCAAAATTGGTTTCAAAAATTGTTGCAACATGTAGTACCAAAGTTGCACCATGTAATAATAGAGTTGCACCATATAGCAAAAAAGTTGGCATGGAAAAAAATTTGAAACATACCCATGCGAGATCTAGTTTCGAAGATCTTGTCACGAGGATTACAACGATAAAAATATATCTGAATTCCGACGCGCAGTTTGAAAGTTATGATTTTTTATAATTTTGAAAACCCAAATAAATGCACATATAGTGTCCCATATCTCTGCAAACAAAAAGGGATCCCTAAGCGAAAATGCCAAACGGAGATCGAGCTCCATGAATGCCTTTATTTGAAAACTTTAAAATTCAAACTTTTTAGTTTCAAAAAATTCTGAAAATAAATACACATATACCTAGATACATAATGTATAGGTGTGCAAATTTTCAGGTCGAAATACATTAAAATGTGTGCTACACAAAAAAGAAAAATCTAGGGCCTTTTAGCATATGTATTGTTCATCTATAAAGTCCATGATTTTAGTTTTTTTGTATAGCTTGCAATTCAAGGTATTTCATCGTGAAATTTTTCACACATACATTTTACATCCTTGCATACATGTGTACTTTTTTTCAGAATTTTTTGAAACTAAAATTTATGAATTTTGAATTACTCAAAATAAAGGGCTCCATGGAGCTCGGTCTTCAAAATGCCCTACTCATCCCTAAAGCCTTCCACTATGTAGGTCAAAACCAATGCTAAATTTGCTTTTTAACACGTGACACCAGTGCCCTACATTGCCCACCGGTGGGAAGCAAAAAAAATTGGGCATCCATACTTCTACTTGCTCCGTTGCCGAATTTGTTGAGTCGACAAAGTAAGCACGTCACTGTCCTTTCTCACGAGAACCAACAGCCCAAGACACTAGTTGTTGGGTAATTTAGGCTCGTTTATTACTAGTTTATATGTGTCTGGCCTGAGCTGGCATTGATGCCAAATCTCCTGGTACTGTGTGGCCGGTGATAAAAAAAACAGTTCAACCGGCATCTACGTGTATGTGGCTCACTTTTTAGAAATGTGGCATTGAGCACATAGTGGAGGGCTTAGAGCATCTCCATCCGCGCCCCCAACAGCCCCCCAGGCCACTTTTTCGGTGCCGGCGCCAAAAAATCAGCCCAGCCGCGCCTCCAAGACTCATTTTTCCGTCGGATTGAGCCGAAAATGGCGCCGGCAGACCCAGGGCGAACCCGGCGCATTGGGGGGCGCCTCGGGACGCCGGACGAAGCGAAAAGGCGCGTGGGTCTTGCTTGTCGGCGAGTGTCTTCCTTTTCCCGCCGTTTCCTCCTCCACTTCCCTCCATTCCCCCC
>LR738709.1:591282199-591303305 GCA_902687465.1 Secale cereale | reverse complement strand
TCTCCCTCCATTCCTCTCGCTGCTCGCCACCGTGCCGCCGAAGAAATACACCGCCACCAGGCCCGCCGTTGCCACGGATGCTGATGCCCCGCCGCCGAAGCAGAGGAAGCCGAGGGCGCCGCCGTCAAAGCCGCCTGGGATGTCGAACGCCGAGTGGAAGGCGGACATCGTACGGCGGGCGGCCGCCACCACCGACTGTTCCGAACAGGTCCAAGAAGCAGCAAGAGCGTGCCGCGGCAGCGGAGGCTAGCGCCCGGATGATGCCTTCTCCCGGCCATCATCAGGTCGCCTGGAGCCAGCCGAGCGTCGGGTCGCCAGCCAGCTTTACGCCTCCGCCCCAGCCATGGGGGTGCGCGCCATCCCCTGGCTATGGCGACGATGACGTCCACGGTGGGTTCAACCCCAACACCGCCTTCTCGCATGGGCAGCGCACCCCGTCTCCCGCGTTCGCCGGCGTCCAGTACTCCCCGTACAACTACTCTCCGCCGGAATACGCCGCTTCCCCTACGCCGACGACGCCGAATTTGCGCCGTGGTGCCCTGCTCTACTCGCAGGCCTCGTCATCGCAACACGACGACGAGGAGTCCACGGCGGCAGACATGGACGACATCATCACGAGCGGCTCGGCTGCGGACGCCACTTCAAGTACCTCCATGTGTTTTCCCGGATCGACAAGTGCGAGAAGTGGACAGACGTCCGACGCACGCTAGCCAAGGCGAGGGAGACGTACCAGCTGGACGAGCCGGCGCCAGGGGCGTCGGCCGGCCGCCCGGATGGCCAAAAGAAGTCCAAGACAGCAATGGACGCCGCGCCTAACACCGAGCGTCTACTTGCGTCCATCGAGCAGTGCATCGCCGACACCAAGAACCACACCGTCGAGAGGGAGGCGAAAGCAGACGTGCGCTGGTCGGCGATCACATCAACGGGCCAGATCAAGCTCGACCTGCTCCGGACAAATGTAGCCGCTAAGAAGAGGAACACCGACTTGGCCTTCCTAATGGCAGCGGACGCGACGGCGTGTCGGCGATGGACGGGCCGATCAGGGAGTGGTACATGCGGGAGCGTTGTAAGGGCATATTTCTCCCTAAGTAGTTTTGGTGATTGATGACAATGCATTTGCGGACTAATCGTGTGCTCTAAGCTCCTACAGGTATATCTCACTTAGGCACAAGACGATTGATTGCCCCTCGGATTCGATGGAAGACGGCGTTTCCTTTTTGCTCCCTGTCGGTGGCTTTGAGTAATAGGAAAGCCGTACTATTAAGAGGGGGTCCGCTTCGAAAAGGTTTGGGTGGAATCAACACGTACACATCTTTCTCTCACACCACCTTTCCCTTGCTTCTCTGGAGTTCCAACCGCTTATTATCGTATATGCAAAACTTGACTTCTTATCTTAATCATCTACCTGGCAAGCGGTAGTACCGCACAGCCACGCGGTAGTATCGCCTGAAGACACGGTAGTACCGCACCAGCGGTAGTACTGCGACTCCAGAGCGGTAGTACCGCGTATCTGGCCCGACACTGATTCTAAGTGCAGAAGTAGGTGCGGAAGTAAAGTTTTACTTCCGCATCCTATGCGGTAGTACCGTTTACTCCAAGCGGTAGTACCGTGTCGCGTTTTGCTACTACCGTTTTCTCTGCGGATGTAGCCGCGGATGTAATTTATTTCATCCGTGGTCGTCAATCATGTCGCATGTTTTTGCCTAGCGGTAGTACCGCTCCCAAAGCGGTAGTACCGCTCAGGCAGCGGTAGTACCGCAACTTACGTGCGGTACTACCGCTCTCTGCGGGCTGAAAACGCACATAATGGTTGGATTAGCTCTCCCACTATATATAGGGGGTCTTCTTCTCCAAGAAGACTCACCTCTTCCCCCACTACTCCATTGTTGCTCCAAAAGCTCCATTTCCGCCCGATCTCTCTCCCTAGCCAATCAAACTTGTTGATTTGCTCGGGATTGCTTGAGGAGGCATCGATCTACACTTCCACCAAGAGATATTTGATTCTCCCCACTAATCCCATGCGGATCTTGTTACTCTTGGGTGTTTGAGCACCCTAGACGGTTGAGGTCACCTCGAAGCCATATTCCATTGTGGTGAAGCTTCGTGGTTTTGTTGGGAGCCTCCAAGTTGTGGAGATAGCCCCAACCTTGTTTGTAAAGGTTCGGTCGCCGCCTTCAAGGGCACCACTAGTGGAATCACGGCACCTTGCATCGTGTGAGTGCGTGAGGAGAATACAGTGGCCCTAGTGGCTTCTTGGGGAGCATTGTACATCCACACCGCTCCAACGGAGACGTACTTCCCCTCAAAGGGAAGGAACTTCGGCAACACATCCTCGTCTCCACCGGTTCGACTTGTGGTTATTTCTTACCTTTACTTGTGCATGCTTTACTTGCTCATCTCCTTTAGCATGCTTGTGTAGTTGTTATCCTTCTTTCCTTTAGTTGTCATCTTAGTAGAATATCTAGACAACTTACTTTGTCGTTTTATTTAAAGTGGTTAAGAAAAGTTAAAAAATGTTAGTTGCCTATTCACCCCCCCCCCTCTAGTCAACCATATCGATCCTTTCGATTGGTATCAGAGCCTCGTCTCTTTTTAAGGACTTTACCGTCCAAAGAGTATGGGTGACAACGTAGTCGAGACGGAGGACCATTCCGGTGGAACTCCGTCCTTGCCTACGTCAGATGGGGGAGCCTCGGTCTCTCGTGAGGAGTTCAATGTGGCCTTGACCACATTGAAAGAATCACTAGCGAGCGAGGTCAAAGGCATGTTTAAAGATTTGCTTGAGGGGCTTAAATTATCCACCACACCGTTGGAAGTGGCTCGTCCCGCTACCAACGTGTCGGAGGCTAATCCCGACAAGGGAGAAGCTAGTAGTGAACAAGCCCCGGTTACTAAGAATGGGAGTGGGAAATTTGCCCAATCCGCTCCTCCTACTCACTATGGAGGACCCGTTCCCACACCGCATTTAAATTCCGTTGGGCCCCCTCCCAAGTTTATCAAAAAAATCTGATTTTGCTACTTGGGTTTTTCGTTTCAAACGTCACATTAATCATTGTTCTACTAACCTTTGGAGAATCATTGAGCAAGGTTTTTATCCGTATGATCCCGACAACATGACTCCAAGAGAAACTGCAGATCATCAGTTCAACGAGTCCGCTCTTTGCATTCTTCAAGATTCCATCCCTCATGAAGACATTGCACACCTTCGACCCTTCACTGTGGCCAAGGAAGCTTGGGAGCATGTTGGCACGATGTACAAGGGAAGCACCAGTATTCAACGCTCCAACTATGAAGTGGTGCAAGATGAAGCTGATGAGTTTGCTATGATCGAAGATGAAGATCCTCGTGAACTTTATCGAAGATTAACTATCCTTGCGGTTTCTCTTCGAGATCATGGCAGTAAGGATACGGATGACAATTGGATCAAGCGCAAGTTCCTCAAGGCCATGATGCCCTATCATAAGGCCATGTCCTCTGTCATACGTCAGAGACCGGACTTCCACACCTTATCCTCAAATGAAGTGTTGGATGAGTTTGTTGCCATGAGGATCTTGGACGTGAATGCCGACAATGCGGTCTTAAGAGCTCAACGATCAAAGAAGCCTAATCTTGCACTGAAGTCCAAGGCTTGTGTGGAAGAGGAGGAAGTGGAAGATGATGATGAGTGTAGCCCCGAGGACACAAAATATGCCTATCATGAGCACATGGCTCTTGCTTCAAGGCGATTCTGGGGCAAGAAGAACACAAGATCCAACTTCAACAGGAACAACTCTAGTGGGAACAAGGGGAAGCAACGAGTAAGGACATGTTTCAACTGTGGAAATGTAAGTCACTTCGTTGTGGATTGCCCTTATGAGAAGAGAGAAGACATTGGAGGCAAGCTTATTCGGAAGGACAAGTCAAAGTCCTATCCCAACAAGAACAACTTCATCAAGAAGACTCCTCCGAAAGTGTTGGTGGCCCAAGAAGAATATGTGGAGGATGATGATAATGATGAAGACGATGAGGTGACCACTATGGCCACAATTGCAATTGCAACTACTCCGCACTCATCTCTCTTCGACTCACCAAACGAGAACATCACCGCCAAGTGTCTCATGGCCAAGGCCACCAACAAGGTAACCCCAAACATCAATACTACTATCTCTTCTAATCCTTCATTGACAAATTGTATTGATGAGGGTGAGGGTGTTAAGGAGGGAGAAAATGAATTTGAGTTGTTCATGAAAAATCTCAAGGGCAAACCGAAGAAGCATTTTGTTGCTCTCTTGGAACAAATCGGTGAGGCCAATGACATGATCGAGGCTCACGAGGAAACCATTACTAAAATGGAAGGACATAGTCGAGACTATGCCGATGAGATATCGGATCTCTCTAACGCCCTAGAGGAAGAGCGTGGTCTTCGTTTGGCTCTTGAGGAGTCACACAACGATGGTCATGCTAGATTAAAGAAAGATCTTGATCATGCTTTAGTTGTCTCTCGCGTCCTTAACTCCGAGAAGGCAAAACTTGAGGTTGACCATGCTAAACTCAAAGAGGAGTTTGACATACTTGACAAGGCTCACAAGGCCTTGAAAGGTATGCATGCTACTCTCAAGGAGTCTCATGATCAACTCCAAGTTTCGCTAACCAAGGAAAAGGCTATCTTCCCTCGCATGGTTTTAATTGATAATGCAAATGCTACTAACCCGTGTTGCAAGCATGTACATCTTGTTGAAGAAAATGCCGAGTTGAAGAAGCAACTTGAGAAAGGCCTTGTGACTTGCATACAAGGTGAGAAGAACCTCAACACCCTTTTGAGCAATCAAAAGGAGGTTGTGGCAAAGGAAGGAATTGGGTTTGTCCCTAAGCCCAAGAAAAAGAAGAATGACAAGACTAAGCAACCACCCCCTCTCCGACAATCGTTTGTGAAAGAAGGAGAAGGCACGTCAAAGAAGAAGAAAAGTGGTGGTGTCAAGAAAAACTCCACCATACCATCAAACATGGCCGGCAACTTTAATCCTTCATATGTTTTATGCCGTGCTAGTGATGGTCATGTGTTTGCTAAATTTGTTGGTTCTTCATATGAGTACATTGAATGGTCCATTTGGGTTCCTAAGACCCTTGTTACTAACCTCAAAGGACCCATTACCAAATGGGTACCTAAATCCAAGCATTGATCTATTGTAGGAGTTTGCTTCCGGTGGGGGATCATGGTTGCTCGATAGAGGAGCCACAAATCATATGACCGAAAGCAAAGACTTGGTGGTGGACGTGCATCTCGGTTCATCTATGGCCACCAACGTCGAATGGGGTGATGCTTCATCCTCTAAGGTATTGGGACTCAGCAAGGTTGTTATCTCTCATGATCTCACGATCGAGAAAGTCATGCTTGTTGAGTCCCTTGCATACAATTTACTTTCTGTACGCCAACTTGCACTCATGGGCTTTGCTACATTCTTTGATATTGATACCGTGGCCCTCTTGTGGAGCAAGACTCTTAAAGTAGCCTATGTTGGGCATGTTGAGAACGGCCTTTATGTGGTTAACTTCTCGAAGCAACCCACTAAGGTCGCGACATGCCTAATGGCTAAATTTGATGTGGGATGGCTTTGGCATCGCCGGTTGGCCCACGTCAATATGAGATCTTTGCAAAGTCTTCTCCAGGGGGACCATGTCCGAGGACTAACAAATGTTAGCTTTGCCAAAGATCGTGCTTGCAGGACTTGCATTGAAGGAAAATTACATGAGAAGGCTCACCCTCCCACGACTATCATCTATTCAAAGAGACCCCTAGAGCTCCTCCACATGGACCTCTTTGGGCCTCCATCTTTTGATAGTCTTGGGGGTAGGAAGTACTGCTTGGTGATTGTGGATGATTACTCAAGATACACCTGGGTATATTTCTTCAAGAAGAAGAGTGAGACCCAACAAACCGTCATCAACTTTCCAAATGAAGCTCAACGACAACATGAAGCAAAGATTTTGATGATCAGAAGTGACAACGGCACCGAGTTCAAGAACTACACCTTGGATGAGTTTCTTGGTGATGAGGGGATCAAACATCAATATGCAGCCCCATATACCCCTCAACAAAATGGTGTAGCGGAGAGAAAGAACCGAACTCTAATGGATGCTGCAAGAACCATGATGGCTGAATTCAAATCTCCATACAACTTTTGGGCCGAAGCCATCAACACCGCTTGCCATGCATCAAATCGTCTCTATCTCCGCAAAGGCTTGAACAAAACTCCGTATGAGATTCTTACCGGTAACAAGCCCAATCTCAAGTACTTCCGGGTATTCGGGTGTAAGTGTTT
Organism: Secale cereale; assembly: GCA_902687465.1. NCBI lineage: Eukaryota > Viridiplantae > Streptophyta > Magnoliopsida > Poales > Poaceae > Secale > Secale cereale. The sequence goes on along the minus strand of LR738709.1, from coordinate 591,297,006 downwards.
CATTCTCAAGAAAGGTGTTCGTTTGTCTAAATTTGAATCTAGAGCTCATGAGGGCATATTTGTTGGTTATGCTACAAACTCTCATGCTTACTGTGTCCTCAACAAGTCCAATGGACTCATTGAGGAGACGAGTAACGTAGAGGTTGATGAAAATAACGGCTCCCAAGTGGAGTAAAGTGGTACTTGTGATGCAGGTGATGAAATTCCTCCTCAAGCCATAAGAGGAATGGGTGTTGGATATATCCTACCCATTGAGGAACTCCTTGTGGCCGAAGGAGAAGGACAATGTTCCACTCAAGTGGAACCATCACCAACCCAAGACCCACACGCTTCCGAAGAACAAAGTGAAGGCCCTCAACCTGATGAACAAGGCCAAGTGCAAGATCAATCACAAGATGGTGGAGAGCCACCAAATGATGCACAAAGCCAAGTTCTGTCCTCTGAGAAAGATCAAGATCAAGAGGAAGCTCAAGATCAAGATCTAGCTCCTGCCAACTCTCAAGATGATCAACTCTGTGCTCCTCAGTTAACTCTTGAAGAGCAATTAGAGCGTCGGGCTGCAAAAGTTGCCTCCAGGCTTGCTTCCAACGAACATCACATCGAGAACATTCTAGGAAGCATCAAAAGGGGGGTAAGCACTCGTAGACAATTAGCAAATTATTGTGCTCATCAAGCTTTTGTCTCCTGTGTTGAACCTCAGAAGGTTTATGAGGCGCTCGAAGACCCTGATTGGCTCAATGCCATGCATGAAGAACTCCATAACTTCGAGCGCAACAAGGTGTGGCATCTGGTGCCAAGGCCAAAAGAGAACCATAATGTCATTGGGACCAAATGGATTTTTAAGAACAAGCAAGATGCTCATGGTATTGTCATCCGCAACAAGGCGCGTCTAGTGGCTCAAGGCTACTCCCAAGTCGAGGGTATCGACTACGGTGAAACCTTTGCCCCCGTTGCTCGTCTTGAATCCATTCGTTTGTTGCTTGCCTATGCTTCCCATCATAACTTTAAATTGCAACAAATGGATGTGAAAAGTGCATTTCTTAATGGTCCTATTAATGAGTTGGTGTATGTTAAACAACCCCCGGGGTTTGAGGATCCTAAGTTCCCCAATCACGTGTACCAACTCGATAAGGCACTCTATGGCCTTAAGCAAGCCCCACGTGCGTGGTATGTGCATCTTACCGAGTTGTTACAAGATCGTGGGTTTGAAATTGGGAAAATCGACCCCACTCTTTTTACTAAGAAGATCAAAGGGGAGTTGTTTGTATGCCAACTATATGTTGATGATATTATCTTTGGTTCTCCTAACAAAGCTTTCAATGATGAGTTCGCCGCACTCATGACCACACATTTTGAGATGTCCATGATGGGAGAGTTGAAGTATTTCCTTGGGTTTGAGATTAAACAAAGAAGAGAAGGCATCTTCATCAAACAATCCAAGTATACTCAAGACATGCTCAAGAGGTTCAATCTAAGTGATGTCAAGCCGGCTACTACTCCAATGCCAACCAAATGCCAACTTGACATTGATCCCAATGGTAAAGCGGTGGATCAAAAGGTATATCGCTCTATGATCGGATCCTTGCTTTATCTTTGTGCATCTAGACCGGATATTATGTTGAGTGTAGGAATTTGTGCACGGTTTCAAGCCTCACCTAAGGAGAGTCACTTTGTGGCTGTCAAGCGAATCTTTCGATATTTGGCTCATACCCCAAACTTTGGCTTATGGTACCCAAGAGGAGCAAACTTCAACCTTGTAGGTTTCTCTGATTCTGACTGGGCGGGAGACAAAGTGGATAGGAAGTCCACTTCGGGAGGGTGCCAATTTCTTGGTTGCTCTCTTGTTAGTTGGTCTTCCAAAAAGCAAAGTTGTGTATCTCTCTCGTCCACCGAAGCAGAGTATGTGGCTGCTGGCAGTTGTTGTGCTCAACTCTTATGGATGAGGCAAACTTTAAAGGATTACGGTGTCACTTGTGACAAAGTGCCTCTTTGGTGTGACAATGAAAGTGCCATCAAGATTTCTCTCAACCCGGTGCTACACTTCAAGACGAAGCATATTGAGATTCGGTATCACTTCATCCGGGATCATATAAGGCAAGGAGAGATCGAGCTTCACTACGTCAACACTCATGATAACCTTGCAGATATCTTCACGAAGCCATTGGATGAAGCAAGATTTCGCGAGTTAAGGCATGAGCTAAATATCATCGATTTGAGCAATGTGGCTTGAGTCTTTGCACACACTCCTCACACTCAATATAGTTATCTTGTCTAGATGTAGGCATGGACATAGGGGGAGTATTGTTCTCTCAATGAACCATTCCTCCCCCCATTATGCATAAACTAATCAAGTCTTTATCATTTGCCATACATAGTTGGTTTAAGTGCTTCAAGACGAGTATTGTTCATGGGCCCAAGAATAATTCTTCGCGGTGCCATACCAACAAACTCAAACATAGGTGGCCTCGGCCACCGCCCTCCTCTGTGGAGTTGTGTTATTTGCCTTGCTTGTGCGCTCGTCTCTTTTCTTTTTCCCTCTTTGCTAAAAGCCTCTTGTCAATTCGTGCAAGCTCTTGGAGGAGCGGTACTACCGTGCATGGTTACGGTACTACCGCAAAGGGGGTACGATACTACCGCTCGTACAGCACGGCAGTATTTCCTTACTACCGCTGGTCGAGCGGGACTACCGCCTAGCGAGCGGTACTACCGCGCAAGCGGTACTACCGCAATGACCATGGTACTACCGCACTTATTAGAACGGGTGGGGGTTATAAGCAGGCAGGGGGAGTTCCAACTCCCCCATACCCATTCACTCCTAACCCCCACGTCGTCCCTCTCTCTCCCTCTCAAGAACGCCGCCGGAGGATCTCGCCGGATCGCCTCCCTCGGTCACTCTCCTCGCATTCCGACCGGTGGGATCGCTCCCCACCTCGCCCTCTTGCCATGGATGAAGGTTTCTCCCCTTTTCCCCACTTCTTGTTGCCTTGTTGTTGATTTTTAGGGTTAGGGGAGATGCTTAGTGTTCTTGTTTTCTTCGTGTTCTTATACATGGAAGTTTAGGATGTAGGAGAGTGTTTTTGCACTAGAAATACGAATATGTATGTTGCTACCAAGTTACTATGATCAGCCGTAGTACCGCTAGTCGATCTATATGGCCTTCTCTAGATCTGTTCCTCTTAGATCTGTTCCGTGCGGTACTACCGCTGGAGAACCGCGGTACTACCGCCCGATCTGGTCCAGATCAGATCTGACCACAGCGGTACTACCGCTGTCCTCAGCGATACTACCGCTCTGGCGGAAGTAAAATTTTACTACCGCGTGTCGAGCGGTACTACCGCTCCCTAACGCGGTACTACCGCTCCGCAAGCAGCACTAATTTTTTACTTCCGCTCCTATACACGGAAGTAAAATCTTACTACCGCAGAGTATGCGGTACTACCGCAGAGTATGCGGTACTACCGCATCCACCAAGCGGTACTACCGCAGAGTATGCGGTACTACCGCATCCACCAAGCGGTACTACCGCTTACTAAGCGGTACTAATTTTTTACTTCCGCGTCTGGCCAGCAGTACTACCGCTTGTGTCATATTGTCTTCGTAGCCTGTACACATTCCACTTTCTACTGGTTTCTTGTGCTTTTTGAGGCTTTGGCATTGATTCTCTTTGTGTTTTTGTCGTGTTCTTGTGGTTGTGTTTTAGGTGGTGGCTCCGGTTTCGATGCTCGTTGTACCAACCCTGTCTGCGACACCGGGACCAAGCGTCTGCGCAACCCCAGTGATGTGCCAGAGGGCTCCAATCCCCAGCGCAGGTACAAGGCTGCCGCCAACGAGCAAAAGGAATCCTCGATGACTATGGAAGAAATGCCAGCGAATGAGTTCATGGCACGGAGGAAGCTCAACCCCTATGGAGAACCCTGTGCTCAGTTTCCTGGAGATGAGTTTTTCTGGACCAGGCAGCAGTATCGCATCTACCAGGAGGTGCTCAAGAGCAAGACCAACCTGTACGTGGATGCTCACTCGGTGGATGTGGACCACATGCGGAAGGACTCCAACCGGGCCTACTTTGCCGAGGCTCTGGATCTGGTCGAGCAGTTGGGACTTGAGCACATCATGACCTTCCAGAATGATTTTGATCCGGAGATTATTGCTCAGTTCTATGCATCAGTCCATTTTCACACCAAGGATGATCGCCCAATGACATGGATGACCAATGGTCACAAGATGACTTCATCTTGGAAGGAGTTCATGGATCTTCTCCAGATTCCTGACGAGGGACTCCACAACCCAATTGGATTTCGGCCTCATGCCAATCCTGAATCTGCCAACAAGGACAAGCTGCTACCATTCTATGTGGAGAAGACTCTTGCTAGTGGCAAGAAGACATGTGTGTTGAACCCCTTTTTGGACATCATGTATCGGATCTTTCGCAACACTCTGTTTCCTCGCGTTGGAGACAAGGACAAGGTCCATGCCTACCTGGTTGACATGCTGCTGATGTGTGAAGAGGCTCGCACGACCCAGACTCCACCACTTGACATATCCCATATCATGTGGAATGAGCTCCGTTTTGCAATCTACACTCGCAAGGTACCCATCTATGGTCCATTCTTGTTTCTGCTGATCTCCAAGACTTGGGAGAAGCTATACCCTGATGAGGAGTTCGAGGCCGACTGTTTCCGTCATGATCCCATCCGTCTTCGCATCAAGACTCGATGGGCCAACACCACCACTCGTGCGCAAGCTGCTGCAGCCCAGATGGGCATTGATGAGGAGCCTGTGGAGGAGGCTGATGATGAAGGCCCTGGAAGATTTGCTCCTTCTTCCTCCTTTGCTGTGAAGGAGCCCTCTTGGGCTAAAAAGCTTAAGCAAAAGATGAAGGCCCTCTTCTGCATGCAGGCTAAAGGTCAATACAGGGCTCATGTGACTGACAAGAAGACACGCCAGCGTGACAAGAAGCTCTTGGCGGTCTATGGAGAGGACGTGTCGAATGGGTCCGAGGACAACATCACCCCTGAGGCAACTTGGATGGCCCGTCAGGGGTACAAGTGGTCAGAGTCTGACGAGGAGCGTCAGGAGGAGCAGCAGGGATCTGATGATGAGTACGATGACTGAGTTTCTCCAGGGCTGCCACCCCTCTTAGTGTCCTCCTTCCCCTTTGTGGTGTCTCGATGACAAAGGGGGAGAGAGTGATTTGCGTCTTGTGCCAGTTGCCAGTTGTTTCTTTTCGAACTCTGTTTATTTGCGTGCTTTTGTGTCGTGTGCGTGAGACTATCGTATGGTGTAAGACATATGCTTCTCTATCGTTGAACTCGTCGTTATGTCTTTATTATTATGTCGTGAGCAGTTAATTTACTTTCCCTTGTTTATGTGCTCAGTGGTATATAAGGAGTTATTTTGTGAAGAATATATGGGGAGCACTGAACCTTGTATGTGTGTTGTGTAGTCCAAAGCATAATCTTGTGTAGGCACACATCCAGGGGGAGCTCTCCTATATTCTAGTTTTAGGGTTGCATACTCTCGTATTTTATACCTGTGCAAATCCCGTATTGTCATCAATCCACCAAAAGTGGGAGATTGTAAGGGCATATTTCTCCCTAAGTAGTTTTGGTGATTGATGACAATGCATTTGCGGACTAATCGTGTGCTCTAAGCTCCTACAGGTATATCTCACTTAGGCACAAGACGATTGATTGCCCCTCGGATTCGATGGAAGACGGCGTTTCCTTTTTGCTCCCTGTCGGTGGCTATGAGTAATAGGAAAGCCGTACTATTAAGAGGGGGCCCGCTTCGGAAAGATTTGGATGGAATCAACACGTACACATCTTTCTCTCACACCACCTTTCCCTTGCTTCTCTGGAGTTCCAACCGCTTATTATCGTATATGCAAAACTTGACTTCTTATCTTAATCATCTACCTGGCAAGCTGTAGTACTGCCCCTTAAAGCGGTAGTACCGCACAGCCACGCAGTAGTACCGCCTGAAGACACGGTAGTACCGCACCAGCGGAAGTATCGCGACTCCAGAGCGGTAGTACCGCGTATCTGGCCCGGCACTAATTCTAAGTGCAGAAGTAGGTGCGGAAGTAAATTTTTACTTCCGAATCCTATGCGGTAGTACCGTTTACTCCAAGCGGTTGTACCGTGTTGCGTTTTGCTACTACCGTTTTCTCTCCGGATGTAATTTATTTCATCCGTGGTCGTCAATCATGTCGCATGTTTTTGCCTAGCGGTAGTACCGCTCCCAAAGCGGTAGTACCGCTCAGGCAGCGGTAGTACCGCAACTTATGTGCGGTACTACCGCTCTCTGCGGGCTGAAAACACACATAACGGTTGGATTAGCTCTCCCACTATATATAGGGGGTCTTCTTCTCCAAGAAGACTCACCTCTTCCCCCACTACTCCATTGTTGCTCCAAAAGCTCCATTTCCGCCCGATCTCTCTCCCTAGCCAATCAAACTTGTTGATTTGCTCGGGATTGCTTGAGGAGGCATCGATCTACACTTCCACCAAGAGATATTTGATTCTCCCCACTAATCCCTTGCGGATCTTGTTACTCTTGAGTGTTTGAGCACCCTAGACGGTTGAGGTCACCTCGAAGCCATATTCCATTGTGGTGAAGCTTCGTGGTTTTGTTGGGAGCCTCCAAGTTGTGGAGATAGCCCCAACCTTGTTTGTAAAGGTTCGGTCGCCGCCTTCTAGGGCACCACTAGTGGAATCACGGCACCTTGCATCGTGTGAGGGCGTGAGGAGAATATGGTGGCCCTAGTGGCTTCTTGGGGAGCATTGTGCCTCCACACCGCTCCAACGAAGACGTACTTCCCCTCAAAGGGAAGGAACTTCGGCAACACATCCTCGTCTCCACCGGTTCCACTTGTGGTTATTTCTTACCTTTACTTGTGCATGCTTTACTTGCTCATCTCCTTTAGCATGCTTGTGTAGTTGTTATCCTTCTTTCCTTTAGTTGTCATCTTAGTAGAATATCTAGACAACTTACTTTGTCGTTTTATTTAAAGTGGTTAAGAAAAGTTAAAAATTGTTAGTTGCCTATTCACCCCCCCCCCCTCTAGTCAACCATATCGATCCTTTCAAGCGTGGCCTCATCCTGGACGGCCTGCCGACGGAGGCGCCCACTGCCACGACCAACACGTCGACCCAGCCAGCGAGCCCCCGTGATGACACGTCGCCTACATCGACGCCCGGCAACCCGCGGACGCCACCTACGGACAACAACGCCGACGCCGACGCCGCAGCCAATGCAGAAACACAGGACGGCTTCGCCGAGGACATCAACGCAGCCGTCATTTGATGCACTCTCGCCTCCCATTTTTATTCGCCACGCCGAACTATGTGTCGAACTGAAATGATCGCGCAGCTGTGGCGAGTAGTCGCCGAACTATGGCGTTTTTTTGTAGCGGAAACTGCAGATTCAAAAAAAAATAGGGCGCCTTTGGGGCCGGGGCTGGGGGCGGGGCTGGGCCGAGATCGCCTCCAGCGCCAAATTCGCGCCGGGGGAAGTGCCGAAAAAGCGCCGGGGGTGTCTTGGGGGGCCGAACGGCTGGACATGCTCTAAGCCACATGTATGCGGTGTCCACATACAGTCCCATACACACTGTTCTCGTGCAATTTTATCGCTAGCGCCGGCCGCTCACTTTGACGAAATTGTGGATGCGCATGATTAAGAATTTAGGTTTTTTCAATCCTGTGAAATCTGTAGGAAACTGCAGGCTGCGGGAACTTTTCCTCCATAACACTGTCCAACATTCCTTTTTCCTCGAATGCTGGCGATGATAAATTTTGCAGAGAAACAACTTTCCTACACTTTTCCTCCAAATTTCTTGTGAGCCGAACGGGGGAATACTACAAGGGCAACGCTAGGCGCCGGTGCGCCGGACGGAATTTCGGCCGGTCGCACCAGACTCACCCGATGTGCTACAACTTTTTTTATAAAGGGTTGTAGCATTTTATGTCAATGGTTGTAGCATTTCGCCATGGCAATGACTGCTTGCAGCTTTTCATATATCTGGTTGAAGCTTTTTTCATCTCGTTTGAAGCTTTTCGGTTAGCGATTGTAGCATGAGCGCGTGCAGCAGGTTCTGCAATGCCTCCGCCACAGCCGCGGGTTCTAGCCCGGTCGTGATGGATGTAGCAAAACATGATGCCGGTTGTAGCAAAAAGCGACGCTAGTTGTAGCAAAACCGCGATGCTGGCTGTGTGTTGTAGCAAAACGTGACGCTGGTTGTAGCAAAATGGTATGCCGGTTGTAGCAAAATCCTACTACGGTTGCAGCAAGATCGTCGTTGCCGTCGTCGTGAGGTCGCAGCTCCACCTGATGGATGTAGCAAAAAACTTCGCTGGTAGTAGCAAAATCCAACTACGGTTGCAACTTCCCCTTGTTGTGCAGTGCCATTGAAGCTTCTTTGTCTATGGTTGAAGCTTTTTTCAACAGCTGTTGAAGCTTTCCTAGGTGACGGTTGCAACACTTGTATACGCGGGGTGGATTCGAGCATGGCGACAGGCAGCCATGGCGGCAGGCGAGGGGAGCTTCGGGCCTCCGGCGATGGAGCTTGTGGTGGCCCATCGCAGCCCGGAAGGAGGGCGGGGGGATACGCACGTGTGAAGGCTGTAACTAGGGGATGGACATGGCCATGGCAGCAGGCAGCCATGGCGGCTGGCGAGGGAGCGCCTGGCCGTCGATGATGGAGATCTGGCCCAGTCGCAGCCGGGGAAGAGGAGAGGGGAGGGATGCGCACGCATAAGGCTGGAGGTAGGGGATGTACACGCATAGGAGAGGTCGCTCCGGTGGTGGAGCTCGCCGAGAAGCCGTGGCGGACCGGCGGAGCGAGAAACGGCTCAGGGGATCATGAGGGAGCAGATAAGATTGCGATGTGTTTCTAGAAGAAGACAACCAGCAAAAAAATTGCGATGTGTGGGCCTGTATCTAACGTAGGGGGTGGGATGCCAGACGCATGATCGATGCGAGACGCACGGCCCGCGCGCGACCGGCCGAAGTTTCGGCCGGTCCGCCGGGTGGAACTCTCGCAGTCGCAACTCGCACGGGATCGGTGGCTTTTTATCAAGCCGATTGGCGCGCTTGGGCCTCAGTTGCAATTGTGCAAGCAGTTAAGGAATCGATTTGATATGGTTAATGGTGTTTTTTACCCCTAGTCTTTTTTCTTTTGCGATTTGATATGGTTTTTTTTTTTGCGGTTAATAGTTTTCTTTTCTGCCCCGATCTTTTTTTTAAACCATGGAGTACATCACGTCATGGATGGTACATACTCATCTACCATTACATGTTTTGCATCGTCGGGGACACCAGCAATCATTCTGAAAACGCCCAATCTCCTAGCAACAGCAGCTATTTCGTGCGCCAGCTTGTTTCTTCTTTGACTTACGATGCTGATTTCCATGTTCGAGAAGGAATGAAACACGGAGATCCGGACCGATTCCGAAAAAAGAGCCTCGCCCCGCCCCGCTCCCGCGAGCGGGAGGGTGAACCCTCGTTCCGCCGCCGCCAGCTCTTCCCCGCCCCTTCATCCCCCTCGCCGTTGCCGTCTTGCTCGCGGGAGCGGGGCAACATCGGCGACGGGCCCCTTTCTCCCTTCCTCGCGGGGCTGTTGGTGCGGGACGACGGCCTCTCAGGAAACGCGGTGTTGTCTAGGGCGCCGTGGCGCGGCTGCAGCGGCGTCTCCGACGACGGTGGTGGGCGGATGCGGCGCGTGGAGGGCTGTGTGCCGATGGGGCGTGCTCAGCCGGGAGGTGGCGGCGGCTCAAGGGGCTGCGTTCATCTGCGCCAGCCTCCTCCGCCCGATCTGTCCCGTCGAGCGGCGCGGACTACGGCAGCGCGGGCTGAGGGCTGCCACCTCGCTCTCCGGCAGTGGTGGCGCAGGATGGGGGCGCGGCGGCCCCGTTAATCTCCGGTCATATCCTCTCGGATCTGGCCCCTTGGTCAACGACGGGTGGCTCGGGGGGATGGCAGCGGCCTTTCTGGTCGCTACGTCGGCGTGGGCCACAACGGCATGGTGGCTGTCCACAGTAGTGGTGCGGGCAGTTCGCGGCGGCGACGGGACAGGCTCCGGCGTCAAGCCGTTGGCGAGCTTCTTGTGTGGATGCCCTTAGGTCCTCTCACGGCGGCAAGTTGTGTACTTTCCTGCACCTCCCGTCATTGGGCGAGTGTCCTGTACCTACCAGATGCAGATCCAGGCCGGGAGCCAAGGCCGGGCGTCGCAGGGGGTGGCGTTGCGAGAGGTGGCAGGAGTGATGGGTGGCCTCGATGCGGTCGGGCCGCCCATCACCGGCAGGGGTGCCGGACGTCGACATGGTCCGTTCCCGCTTCGCCTCTTCTCTCACATGCTGGCTCCTTGATCGATCTGGTCGTTTTGGTTGTTTCAGCCTTTCCGGCGATCGAAGCTTGCTGGTCAGCGCATTGCTTGCAGTCATGGAGGGCCTATGGTGTGCCTTGCTCCCTGGGCGGCGGCCCGGGTGGTGGTTGTTGCGGTGCAGCTTAGGTGCGGGCGGTTAGCGGCCATGGCCGCGTGGGCGGCGTGGTGGCTAGCATTTTGACGATCTGTGGCGATGAAGACGAAGTTTGCTGCCGGGGTGAAAACCCTGTCTGGCTTGGCCAGGCCGACGAAGGCGACACCCGTGGGCATCGTCATCTTCCTGAAGTCTCCGTTGTGGATACTCATTTTCCCTCTGTCGTGCTCCGGATGAAAATCTAGATATTTGGATCGGACGATGGCGGCACTTTGGTGTCGTGTCCTTCATGAAGGCATTGTCTTGGAGCTCCTAGTTCGTCGTCTTTCAATTTCACCTCTTTGCGGGTTCTTCGGAAAGAGCTCTGTCGGATGTCATTTGGGGTGGTGTTGTTGTAAGCCTTTGGCACCTATGTATCCAGCCTCGGGTGAGTGTGTGTTGGTGTGGTGTGTTGCGGTCTGTATCGATCGATGTGTTGGCAATTGCTTATATAAAGCGGCGTGAAAGCCTTTTTGGTAAGTTGGAGAAGGCGCAATACTGGTTCCGCGCGTCCAACAGGGCAGCATGGCAGGCAGACCTGCACTCTCGCTCTGACTGAAGCTCAGGCCCAAAGCCTGCACAATCAGTCTCCAGAATCACATGTCCCATACACAATCCTGCAAGTTCCTTGAACCCCATAGTTGTATCTGCACCTTCCGCTTCCTCTGCAGAGTTGCATTGGATCAGGCGTTGGCCCACACACATTAGGACACGCCCTGTGTGATCTCTTGCCACAGCACCTCCCCATGCATCACCTGACTCTGCCAGGAAAGATGCGTCGATATTTAGCTTGGCCGTGCCTGACAGAGGGCCAATCCAACGAGTAGGCACCGATGATGTCGGTTCGCGAGGGCCGGCAGGGAACATTGACGGCTTGTCTTTGATTGCCTCTTTCATTGGATCGTTTGCAGCAGCCAGCAGGTCTTCATGGAGTCATAGCAGGTACTGTACTGATCCTGAGACAGTATCCCTCCCGTCCCCATGGATCACATTATTCCTCAGACTCCAGGCTTGCCACAGGACCAGCAAGGATTTTCCCTCTTACTTCCTCGGTGTTGGCATACAGGAGCATCTGCAGTGAGTGTCATATGTTCCCCTCGAGAATCGTCATGCATTATTCCAAACCAGGCTGAAAATAAACAAAATGCATAAAGTTACTTGTATATATGTTCACATGCATAAACAGCACAACTTGCTTTCTCTCTCTTTAGTCGAGATGCTATCGATCTTGTGTAGCCTCCACGGTTGAATGCACGCCCGAGCATAACTGTTGATGTGATCAAACTTCTATTGTGGACAACCAATCCGGAATTGATTTTCCAAGCATCAAGGTGTCTGTCCACAGAGGCATAAAGGGATCAGAGTGTCATCTACTCCCTCCGTCCCATAATGTAGGACGTTTTTTGACACTAGTGTAGTGTGAAAAAGCGTCTTACATTGCGGGACAGAGAAAGTAGAATTCTAAATGCATATATACAGAGATATACTCCCTCCATCCCAAAATAAGTGTACTACGATCAAGGCACTTATTTTTGGACGGAGTGAGTAAATCCTTTGGCCAAATCAGTATCAGATGAGATCAAAAAAAGAATCCAGGGCCAGTCTCTTTGAAAGAATGATAGCTAGCAAAGAGAGCATCATCGTATAATACAGTGGGAACTTCACATTTGAAATGGTAAATTTATTAATCAATTATTTTTCTAAACTTCTACTCCCTCTGTCCGGTATTACTTGTATGTCCATTTCTGCCACTAGTAATTTGGGACGGTGGGAGTACAAGACAACATGCAAAGGTCGACAGCCCTACCAAGCTAGAAGCCATGTTCATCCAAACTTTGCTATCTAAACAAGCATGTGTGATCAATCAATGAATGCAATGCTTTCACTATTCGCCAAGAAAGCTTTAGAATGATGCCAAGCTAATTCTCTTTCATAATGAAAATGTTTTGGTCTTCTCAACTCCCCCAATCCATCACTCGAACCTTTTCCAATGTGGGTTAAAAATCAAAATGAAAGGAGAAGAAATAATTCGATGTGTTTTTTCTCGGGGCCAATTCTAACTAGATATATTTATGGAACCCAAGGGAGGATTAAGCATATGGGTAGCCCTAAAGCCCAAGTTCTAGGCCTACCAAATAGCACATCAGAACCTTTGAAACTGAAACAGGTGATTGTTCTATTACTAATGTGAATTTATTTACTAACAACCTAATGTGTATTTAAGCACGAGGAGGGGGGGGGGAGCTAATACTCCTACAAGACTATTTATCAGTGAGACAGGATGCTTTCCGTCCTCTTAACATGCTAAGCACAAAATACTGATTAGAGGTAGCAGCACAACCATCATCCATATTCTAATAAGATTTCAGCATGTCGAACATCCAAGATGTACATATACAAGGGTACAATCAAAGCTTAATGTGTCTTCTTAAGCAGAATGATGTAAAAAGGCCAGAGGGCAGAACAGTGCAGTTGAAGTTAACACTACTAATTAATATTCCCTCCGTCCCAAATTACTTGTCGCGGAAATGGATTCTGCGACAAGTAATTCCGGACGGAGGGAGTATATGACTGGCCAGTGGGGAACATAAAAACTTTATGCCAATGTAGAAAATGCAGGAGGGTGATAATAATCCACAAGGTAAGCTTCCTAAACTATGAGCAATGAGCAGAGATGCATGGCATTATACATTTGCAGTTAAAAGACAAGGCTTCGGAAGGAACATACTGTGATATAAAAGTGTCCAATGGCACTATTTATATGGATAAAGCGAAGGCGATGGGTGCATCAGAGAACCCAGGGAAACTGCAGATCCTGAAGGCCAGCTCCGGTTGGCAGGAAACAACAATCTCCGGAGTCGTCCCCTCGAGTACACACATCGTCGCATCTTTAGCCTTCTTCATGTAATTCACAAATGAATGGACAAGCAACCACTTTTCCTGCAATGGAATTATATGCAGGAGACAGCAATCATGGATTGTAACACTAAAATAATCCATTTTAACTCGATGTTTGGATTCTAGCCTCCTAGGACGTCATTTTTCTACCGCAACACATGAGTGCAGCACTTCCATGTTGTATGAAGTACCTATTTTTTATTCAGGATTGACTTTAAATAGTGAGTACTTTGTACTTATATTTTATGTCTTCTGAAAAGTAAGGTTCACAATTCTGAATTATAAGTGTGGCTATGTGCTTAATTTGCAAGTTATTTGAAAATCTTGTCGGGGCACTGCCGCAACAAAGGTGGAATCAATGTTCCAGTCAAATCAGTTGGCTTTTTTTTATACTTATTACTCCCTCCGTCCTATAATATAAAAGCGTTTTTGACACTATCGAAAAAGAGTTTCCCCCGCTTTGTATGCAAAGCAACCAACCGAGACAACCAACGATAGATGCTGGGGCGGAAGTAGCACAGTCACGCCCAAAAAAAAAATACAAGAGAAACAAATACCGACAACGGCGGATCGACAAAAAAACGAAGAAGCCTCGTGGCCGCAGCATCCACCGGAGATCGCCCACCAAGCTCCGAGCCTCCTAAGCACAGGTACCAATCAACACCTTCAAGAAGAGACGCGACGATGACGACGCTGCTGCCAAGGGTTTCCCCCGGTACGCGGTGAGGAGAGAGGAAGGGTAGCCCCGACGACCTCCAGGAAGGTCCGGCGGCACCCTCATGCGCCAACGCGTCGGCGTCGGCCAAGCCAACAAGGATTTCTCCCGATCCCAACCTTCACCTCAGGCACTTCGGAGCTCGCCACCAAACAGACCCCCACCTTACGCCAACCCGGTCACGAAGCTTTCCACGCTGTCTCACCACGGCACTGTACGTGAAGCAAGGCCTGCACAATGAAGAAGAGGAGCCAGGACTAAGGCAGCAGCACCGTCAGCACGCGGGAGGGCCCCACCTCCACCGTCTCGACGGTAGCTGACCGGACGCAATAGTAGGAATATACCAAGCCCGTGGCCGCACATGCCCGACCGGGATCTCCGAGTCGACCCGTAAAGTTCCCGCCTACGCACTGCAGCCAGCACACCGTTGGCGCCGCCGCCCCTGTCCAAGCCGCACCTCTGCCTCACCACGCAGAAGACAATGAAGCCACGCTGGGGACCGACCCGCTAAGACCCAAATGGGGCCCGCAAGGCCTAGATCTGAGCCGGGGACGCGCCGCCGACCACCCCGCACCACCAAGTCGCCCTACCGCCAAGGAGCAGCGTCGCCACCACGTCCGCCGCCGGCCACCCCGCCGGGTCACCGGACCACCGCCTAGCCAAGCGACACCCCCCCCCCC
>LR738709.1:591248677-591282072 GCA_902687465.1 Secale cereale | reverse complement strand
CCCCGCCCCGTGCCAGGAGGACGTGTGCGCGGGGAGAGAAGATCCTGCCGCCGCCGGCACCCCCTGGCCGGAGCCGGGGGCGCCGGCCGACGACAGCATGGGAGAGGATGAAGGGGGCGAAGCCAAGAGCAGAGGCGCGGGGCCGCCCCGGCCGCCACCCGGGGAGGCGGCGCGAGGGCGGAAGGAGGGGCGGAGAAGGAAGAGCGGGGGGAGGGGGCGGATCCGGGCCGCGCGCCGGCGAGGGCTGCCGGATCCCGCCGGAGACGGACAGGGGAGGGAGGCGGCGGCGAGGGTTTCGGGCGCGGGAGCGGGTCGCGGGTTTTTTACACTACACTAGTGTAAAAAAACGCTCTTATATTATGGGACATAGGGAGCAGAATTTGGTGAAATCTCTCCTTCAATTTGTGGAGAGTACCTGGTTTTCATTTTGTTGCAGATGAGCCATATTGCAGCTATTTCATGTATTGAGCATTTGGGCTTTTAGGTAAATTACTTGAATGCAACATTGTTATTCTTATAGGGAAGAGATGAGTCATATGATACATAAGAGTCAAGTTTTTGAGGGCGAGCTTCTTCGTTTAGCTTTTGACTTCTAAACTATTCATGTCGCGGGTAGGTCTATGGTTTTACGCAAACAAAAGGTAGGTCTGTGGTCTACACTTCTCGAACATATAACTACCTTATTTTTTTTCTAGTTTCATGGCATAACACGGCCAGTACTATACACTTCATGAGATATAAAAATTAATCATTGGACTCATAGACTTATATGATGTAAAAAATCAGTCACTGAATTTGTAAATCTCTTTGCAGATTCACATACACAGCAACCAAGAAACACTTTAATTGCAAAAAAGTGTCAAAACACGCGTAGGAGGAACTACATGTTTTTTTTTTTGATAGAACGGGAAAAGGTGCCAAATTTCAAACCAAGAGAACCAAGAACTCAACACGTATCTTGGCTCTCCAATGTTCAAAATTGCTATTGCCAGACATCGTCAATTCTAGACCTAGAACGAAAGCTTCCTGTACAATCATGTAACAATACGCTATTATGACGCAACTTGTTCCCATATCACCACAACCTCTACTCAGAAGTATGGACACTGTTCTTGATATTCTATAGATTCTGCCAACCAACATCATTCATTCTGCTTTTCCCATAACCAACATGTGTAAATTGTTGGCTTAATTAATTTGATGCATAGTGAGAAGGCAGCGTGGAAAGTATTTGCTGCACTAGTTGAGATTTAATTAGTTGACTTCAATAGCAAACTACATATACGGAAACAAGACAAAAGCATCTATAAGTGCAAGTCAAACCACCACCTAGCATTCAATCAAGCGAATGAACATCTCTAATTCATTGGGTACATATGACCAAATGCTTGACTCGAAAATGGCATGTGTACATCCAGCTCTGTATAGTTATTCCTTTTGTTGCATTACAGGATGTCAACTCAAGTAAGCTAGAGGAAAAAGGGATCGTTTCATAGGCAAATAAAAAATAAGCGAAGATAGAAACAACTTTGGTGGTATGATAATGACATGGTCTCTTCTCTGTTTTTGTTCTAATTATTATTATCTTCACATTAGTTGCACTTGAGAAAGCTAGCCATTGTTGATCTTTTGGTCCGTCTGCCCCAAATAAGTTGTTCTAGGTATTTGTCAGATTGCTTTCTCAATAAAATAAAGTTTAGAATTACCGTCCCTTAACATTTCTGTTACATGCTAGCACTTTTCATACTCTAATCTTGATTGAGTAATGTTAGGTTTACTTCGTATACGATGTGGAACATAATCTTACATATTTCTCCCAATATTTTGTTCTGGCACAAAATGTACTCGTCAGTCTTTCTAGGATCATTACATTAACCGTACTTTCTTGTATGGCCTCTCTATTTTTTATACAGCAAATCTGAATGTTTTCAAGGCACTGCTTGTTGCTACTTAACTTTCTCATCCGTTGACTTTTTTCTTTGAGCAAAGTGCATTTTTCGTCCCTCAACTTATCATGAAGTGTGGCTTTGCACTTTACTCTTTTTTGAGTTGAGGGACGAAGGTTGCACCAAAGAAAAGTTCAAGGATGAAAGCCACACTTCGCGATAAGTTGAGGGACGGTAAATACACTTTACTCTTTTTCTTTTTGAGTTGTGTTATATTGTTTCAATATCTTTTCTGGAATTAATGAGGCTTTAAAAGATATTTTCCCTTTGTTACTTCCGCAAATGCAATATGTGTGTGCTCTGTCCGCCATTATAAATCCAAAGAGGCCTCCACCTGCCTTACCATTCTCAAAAACTACCAGCACCAAAACAATAACATTGCTTCAGTCATACCTCTGTGTTCTTACAACCATATGCTCAGTGTTGCTCAACCCCGGGTCGTTTTCTTCTAATTTCTCAGCTGGTGATACAATATTCAGTAGTAAGAAACCCAAGAAATATAATTTATTTGTGTAATCAAGATATACACATGGCAGCGAGCGAATAAAAGCAAACTAAAAACAGTCTTCCAGGAACATATATGTCAGCAGAGGAAAACACAGATATACTACTATAGACAGTGTTCGCTTAGAAGATTAGCTCTAGAATTTAACGGAACCATGGATTTCATGCTCCTTACCTATTTATAATTTTCATATATGAAACTTCCATTTTGTGTGGGTAGACTTATAAGTTTGACAGGAAAGAATGTTAATTTGTCATTTTCCATTCCAAGTTGCAACATGGCATTAGTTTCCCTAGAGTAACTGCAAGTCAAGATTCCTAGAGTTTGTAGCACTATCTATCTGATAAACGTACCACATATTCCTAGAGTTGGTACTTTAAATGTAATTTGAGGTTCTGCATTACCTATACAGAGATAAAAAATACAAAATAAGTTATCACTTATTTGCAGTTTGTAGATCTAGCAGATTTTAGAGTGGTATCTATATCTAGAACTGATATTTTGGGGTAACGTAAACGATTTTATCTTTCAACTTTAAGTAGTCATGTCAGCTATTTGAACGACCACAGATTAATGTATTTCTATTTGCATTGTCAAGGCTGTCAAGATTTGGAGTTCTTATATTGTGCCTAGTACTTTTTAACTATGGCGGACATCTTTCCAAAAGCTCTATATATTTCACCAAAACTACCCATAATTCTCATTCAAAACTATCCGTGCACACATGTGTTTCGCTTGCATGGTTCATATGAAATAAAATAAAAGACTAATGTGTATAATTTAAACTTTTCATGCAAATGTGTCGCCAAAGTAGAGTTTGAAAGTAACCGATTTGGAGATATGTGGGAACTTTTGGGGGGGAAGATCCAATACCAAACACAAGTCAAGTATTGATATTATTCAAGGTTGATTCACCACCGAACTTTGGCTTATGCGAAACACCAAGGTCAGTATAATAATGCTTTCTTATTCAACGGATTTAGGGTCCATCCGAGCAAACAAAAGATAAGGTGGCCACACAACAAATACTTCACACTTTACACATAATATAAATCACTATATTATATGCATTGACATCACGCCTTCAGTCCTAGCAGTGCCACTACCTCAGTAATGTTCATTTTATTGATCTTTATAAAGATTGGAGGTCACTGATTTTTTTCACAAAAAAGAATGTTGACGAACTAACTCATCGTGTTGCATTTGTTCTATCTATTTGTTCAAGAAAGAAGAAAGCAGCCACTCACAAACCATTCTATTAAAAAGCAGAAAAGTTGACACATTTTGTAAGCATAGATCTAATAAAAATCAATAGGTCTAATGGAACAACAAAATCAAATTGCCATATCACAATACGAGGGCATGGTAAGAGTAAAGTAATGCAAATGAATTTGATTAAAAAGGCCAGATGTGATGAGTTTGTATGAGTTATTGGAGTTAGTGTAATAATAATGCAGGCCTTGCAGATTTAAAGCCGGTCATACAAATGTTCAATTGGCTTGATATAGTACCACACAAATCATCTCCCTCTAGATGCAGTGAGCTTCACATATATACTTGGTAAAGAACAGAGGTTTACATGATTCATCTCATGTAGTTCCAAGTTAATGCTTAATACAAATAAACAGATTGCATGTTATTGCATGCCTTTGTAGTTATACAGTTATGTTTCATTTATTGCGTTGTGGGAGATAAGCTACTATCTTAGTTGATTGACACGCTTATTGGTCTAATATCACACAAATCATCTCCATCTAAATGCAGCGAGCTCCACGAGACCTTGAAGGTTTTATACTCGGCAAAGAACATAGGTTATACATGGCTTATCTCATGTAGTTCCTAACTAATGCTCAACACAAATAAATGGATTGCTTGTTATTCAATGCCTTCGTAGTTATAATAATATTATATTTCATTCATTGTGATATGGGAGATGAACTACTATCTTAGTTGATTGCCGGTAAATAGGTACAATGCCATCATTTGCACTGAAATTATTGAGATGTGAAGTTGTGAGCATCACTAAAAAGGTGGTTTATGGTGAATGTTGACATAACATAGACGACAGGGCTCGCAAAACAGAGCAATTGATATACAAGCGAGAGAAAATGAGAGAGGGTGTGCACACTAGAGGAACTGAGATAGAAGCGAGATAAAACAACAAGACGAAGACAACAAATTCTTGGTTGATCCACTTTTCAAACGCATGCAGAAGGCCACATATGTTGTACGTGAATTGTAATTCTTTGTTTCAAGGTAGCCATGGAAGCCAAAATAGTTGTCATACAACAAAAACTTTTCCCATACATATGTGTTCCCAAGTTTATGTTTTCTATATCTATGTTCTTCATTGTATCTTATTTTTACCTTTGATGGGATCAAACTGGATAAGTTGTAAAAAAGAAATTGTACATTTTAAATCTAAAAAAATAACATACTATATATCATGTAAAACACAATAGCTTTCACAATGATATTCAGTACAACAGCATAATAATGCATGGCATTTCTAAATGGCACTATAATATCACTTCTTTGAGAATAAATAAAGATATTTCCCACGCAATTTGCGCGGGCCACTCAGCTAGTTTAGATAAAAATTACTTGAGCACAACATTTTTATTCTTATAGAGAAGAAATGAGTCATATGATGCATACCAGAGTCAAGTTTGCAAGGGGGGGGGGGGGCTTCTTTGTTTAGCTTTTGACTTGTAAGCATTTCATGTTATAGGTAGGTCCATGGTCTAAAAACTTCTCAAACATATAACGTCAGTAAACAATATTTTACCTTTTTTTCTAGTTTCATGGCATAACACGGATTCCTATGCACTTCATGTGATTAATCACTGGATTCATAAACTATGTGTTTCCACTTTGCAGGTTTATTAGACCCTTAACATACACAGCAACCAAGAAACACTCTAGTTGCAAAAAAGGCATAGCGGCAGAGCTTCTTCCCCAAAACTGAACTATATTCCCTCTATTCCAAAATATAAGATATACATTAATATTTGTATAAGTCAAACATTTCCATGTTCGATCAAGTTTATATAAAAAAAGATTAACATCTACAATCGTAAACAAATAAAATATGAAAATATATTTCATGGTCAATCAAATGATATTTATTCGGTATTGGGTGTTGATATTTTCCAATATGCTCGGTGAAACATGGAAAAATAGTTTTAAAACTTTTACTTTCCAAAAAAGTTTAATAGACCTTATATTTTGCAATAGGTGGAGTATTAAATAATATGAAAATTAATACACCTTATATTTTGGAACGAAGGGAGTGCAAAAAATATGAGCGCATGTCACCTCCACTACTTTGCCGCTTGCCGCGTGGAAACCCTCTCACCCTTCACAGCAGCGGCTCCGCAAACACGAGAAAACATAGTCGGAACATGCCTCAAACAGCAGCCGAACATCACTAATCTCTATTTGCTTCACGAGAGTCGGTTTAACTACATCTTATTTATTTACTTGACAGTAATGACCTAAAGTTAGGATGCAAATTTCTACATTACACAATAAAGAGATGCAAGTTCATTACTGAAAAAGGCTCTTGCCCCGTTATATATAAAGCACGAATGGTGATTCGCAGATACAAACACACGCACATAGGTTCACAGTACGTACGGAAAATAAAAAGACAAGGTTCCAGCTGGGGACATCAGCACAGAAGCCCACTAAAAATATATCGTTTCAAGGCTGATAAGTAGCCATAAAATGCAAGTTAATTTAATTACGTCCTATTTTATTCACTTGACAGAGACGACCTGAAGTTAGGATGCAAATTTCTACATTGCCCGAAAAAGAAATGCAAGTCCAGTCTTGTGAAACCGAGGAAAGCCGGGCAAGTTCACTGGTATTACAGATATTAACTAGCAGCCACACTGCCAGCATTGTACCCTCGGATATAACTAAAAGAGGAAATGCAAATGTTTCAGTTTTCAAAATGAAATAGTATCACGTGATCCTCATTATTATTATTGACCTTAATGAGTCACCACTGCATACATAGAAACCGAATGAAAATCTTGATCTTAAAATAGTCGAAGCACACATAGGAGGAACTACATGCTTTTTTAAAGACCAGAAAAGTACCAAAATTCAAGCCGAGAAAACCAAGATCTCAACAGGTATCTGCTCTCCAATGTTTAAAATTGCTATTGCCGACATCCTCAATCCTAGAAATAGAAGGAAAGCTTCTTGTATAATTATGCAATGATAAACTATTATGTTGCAACTTGTTCCCAAATCACCACAACGTCTACTCGGAAGTACGGACACTGTTGCACATTATTCTGCAGGTTCTGCCAACCAACATCATGGAAACATATTCATTCATCTTTTCCCATTACCAACATGTGCAAAAAAAAAAATCGGGCCAGAAAAGCATGTGCAATTTGTTGGCTTAACTAATTTGATGCATAGGGAGAAAGCAGCATGGAAAGTAATTGCTGTGCCCCAGTAGAGATTTAATTAGTCGGCATCATTCTATATATGTAATTGCAAACTATAAATATATTTGGTGAGAAATAACAAGGTAATTTTTGGAATAACAAAGAGACCAGTATGGATGCAGTCTCCAAATTAACATAAAAATAGAGATGAAACTATATTTTGATACCTCATGAGGAAAAAAGAGTACAGGTGCCTGCCTTGCATTACTTGTCCAAAGCATTCAAAGGAAACAAAATAACTGCTGGATTATTGTTGGTAAGCCTGCAGGTCTAAAAAATTCTCGAACATATAACTTCGCTAAACTATATTTTACCTCTTTTTATCTAGTTTCGTGGCATAACACGGATACCTATGCACTTCATGTGATTAATCACAGGATTCGTAAACTATATACTTCCTCTTTGCAGGTTTAATAGACTCTCCACATACACAGCAACCAAGAAACACTCTAATTGCAAAAAAAGGCATAGCGCTAGAGCTTCTTCCCCATAACTGAACTATATATACTCCCTGTGTTCCAAAATATAAGATATACATTAATTTTTGTACAAGTGGAACATTTCCATGTTCGATCAAGTTTATACAAAAAATATTAATATCTACAACAGTAACAAATAAAATATGAAAATATATTTCCTGGTCAATCAAACGGTATTTATTCGGTATTGGATGTTGGATATTTTCCAATACGCTCGGTGAAACATGATAAAATAGTTTAAAAACTTTTACCTTCCAAAAAAGTTTAATAGACCTGAAAGGGGGAGTATCAAATAATATGAAAAATAATACACCTTATATTTTGGAACGGAGGGAGAGTGCAAAATAATATGAGCGCACGGCAACTCCACTGCTTTGCCGCTTGCTGTGTGGAAACCCTCTTACCCTTCAGCAGCGGCTCCGCAAACACGAGAAAACATAGTCGGAACATGCCTCAAACAGCAGCCGAACTTCACTAATCTCTATTTGCTTCACGAGAGTCAGTTTAACTATGTCTTATTTATTCACTTGACAGTAATGACCTGAAGTTAGGATGCAAATTTCTACATTACCCAATAAAGAGATGCAAGTTAATTACTGAAAAGGGCTCTTGCCCTGTTTATATATAAAGCACCAATGGTGATTCGCAGATACAAACACACGCACATAGGTTTACAGTACCGAAAATAAAAAGGCAAGGTTCCAGCTGGGGACGTCAGCACAGAAGCCCACAAAAAATATATCGTTTCAAGGCTGATAAAAGTAGCCAAAACATGCAAGTTAATTTAATTACGTCCTATTTTATTCACTTGACAGAGACAACCTGAAGTTAGGATGCAAATTTCTACATTGCCCAGAAAATGAAATGAAAGTCCAATCATGTGAAACCGAGGAAAGCCGGGCAAGTTCACTGGTATTACAGATATTAACTGGCAGCCCCACTGCCAGCATTGCACCCTCGGATATAACTAAAAGAGGAAAAGCAAATGTTTCAGTTTTCGAAATGAAATAGTATCCCATGATCCTCATTATTATTGAGATTGACCTTAATTAATCACCACTGCATACATAGAAACCGAATGAAAACCTTGATCTTAAAATAGTAGAAACACACATAGGAGGAACTACATGCTTAATTTTCTTTTAAGACCAGAAAAAGTACCAAAATTCAAGCCAAGAAAACCAAGATCTCAACAGGTATATATCTGCTCTCCAACGTTTAAAATTGCTACTACCAACATCCTCAATCCTAGAAATAGAAGGAAAGATTCATGTATAATTATGCAATGATAAACTATTCTGTTGCAACTTGTTCCCAAATCACCACAACGTCTACTCGGAAGTACGGACACAGTTGCACGTTATTCTGCAGGTTCTGCCAACCAACATCATGGAAACATATTCATTCATATTTTCCCATTACCAACATGTGCAAAAAAAATCGGGCCAGAAAAGCATGTGCAATTTGTTGGCTTAACTAATTTGATGCATAGGAAGAAAGCAGCATGGAAAGTAATTGCTGTGCCCCAGTAGAGATTTAATTAGTCGACATCATTCTATATATGTAATTGCAAACTATAAATATATTTGGTGAGAAATAACAAGGTAATTTTTGGAATAACAAAGAGACCAGTATGGATGCAGTCTCCAAACATCAAAATAGAGATGAAACTATATTTTGATACCTCATGAGGAAAAAAGAGGACAAGTGCCTGCCTTGCATTACTTGTCCAAAGCATTCAAAGGAAACAAAATAACCGCTGGATTATTATTGATAGGCCAGCAGGTCTAAAAAATTCTCGAACATATAACTTCGGTAAACTATATTTTACCTCTTATTTTCTAGTTTCGTGGCATAACACGGATACCTATGCACTTCATGTGATTAATCACTGGATTCGTAAACTATATACTTCCTCTTTGCAGGTTTAATAGACCCTTCAAATACACAGCAACCAAGAAACACTCTAATTACAAAAAAAGGCATAGCGCTAGAGCTTCTTCCCCAAAACTGAACTATATATACTCCCTCCGTTCCAAAATATAAGATATAAATTAATTTTTGTACAAGTAGAACATTTCCATGTTCGATCAAGTTTATATAAAAGAATATTAATATCTACAACAGTAAACAATTAAAATATGAAAATATATTTCATGGTCAATCAAATGGTATTTATTCGGTATTGGATGTTGGATATTTTCCAATACGCTCGGTGAAACATGGAAAAATAGTTTAAAAACTTTTACTTTCCAAAAAAGTTTAATAGACCTGAACAGGGGAGTATCAAATAATATGAAAAATAATACACCTTATATTTTGGAACGGAGGAAGAGTGCAAAATAATATGAGCGCACTGCAACTCCACTGCTCTGCCGCTTGCTGTGTGGAAACCCTCTTACCCTTCAGCAGCGGCTCCGCAAACACGAGAAAACATAGTCGGAACATGCCTCAAACAGCAGCCGAACTTCACTAATCTCTATTTGCTTCATGAGAGTCAGTTTAACTATGTCTTATTTATTCACTTGACAGTAATGACCTGAAGTTATGATGCAAATTTCTACATTACCCAATAAAGAGATGCAAGTTGATTACTGAAAAAGGCGCTTGCCCTGTTTATATATAAAGCACCAATGGTGATTCGCAGATACAAACACACACACATAGGTTCACAGTACCGAAATTAAAAAGGCAAGGTTCCAGCTGGGGACATCAGCACAGAAGCCCACTAAAATAATATCGTTTCAAGGCTGATAACAGTGATAAGTAGCCAAAACATGCAACTTAATTTAATTACGTCCTATTTTATTCACTTGACAGAGACGACCTGAAGTTAGGATGCAAATTTCTACATTGCCCAGAAAAGAAATGCAAGTCCAATCATGTGAAACCGAGGAAAGCTGGGCAAGTTCACTGGTATTACAGATATTAACTGGCATCCCACTGCCAGCATTGTACCCTCGGATATAACTAAAAGAGGAAAAGCAAATGTTTCAGTTTTCAAAATGAAATAGTATCCCATGATCCTCATTATTATTGAGATTGATCTTAATTAATCACCACTGCATACATAGAAACCGAATGAAAATCTTGATCTTAAAATAGTCGAAACACACATAGGAGGAACTACATGCTTTTTTTTTAAGACCAGAAGAAGCACCAAAATTCAAGCCAAGAAAACAAAGATCTCAACAGGTATCTGCTAGCTCTCCAACGTTTAAAATTGTTATTGCCGACATCCTCAATCCTAGAAATAGAAGGAAAGCTTCCTGTATAATTATGCAACGATAAACTATTCTGTTGCAACTTGTTCCAAAATCACCACAACCTCTACTCGGAAGTACGGACACTGTTGCACGATATTCTGCAGGTTCAGCCAACCAACATCATGGAAATATTCATTCATCTTTTCCCATTACCAACATGTGCAAAAACAAATCAGGCCAAAAAAGCATGTGCAATTTTTTGGCTTAACTAAGTTGATGCATAAGGAGAAAGCAGCATGTGCAATATGAATATATTTGGCGAGAAATAACAATGTAATTCTTGGAATAACAAAGAGAACAGTATGGATGCAGTCTCCAAACATCAAAATATAGATGAAACTATATTTTGATACCTCATGAGGAAAGAAGAGTACAAGTGCCTGCCTTGCATTACTTGTCCAAAGCATTCAAAGGAAATAAAATAACCGCTGGATTATTATTGGTAGGCCTGCAGAAATGCAATGAACTATCATTGCTAAAATACTTGGCACCACTCAGCTAAGGTGGCGAGGGCATGGCAATCAGCTCCATCACAAGAGAAGGGAAGCTCTTATACAAATGCTTGAAACCATCAGTGGACACGACTGCGCTCCGACGTGCCGGGCAGCTGAGAAAATCAAAGCATGCCTTCTTCAGCCCATTGCAATGGTACTTCTCAGCAAGTGCCAGGATGGTCGGAACAGAGCCTATATTGATGTACTCGCATATTTTTTCCTCACAAATCAGCTTTAGCCTCTCCATATCATACCTGTCGGCTGCAACAAGCAAATGCGGGTACATGGCTTCTTCATCTTCTTTTTCTGTCTCCAGCAATGAGTCAGTGTAGGCAAAGTAGAGCAATGCCTTGAA
This sequence comes from Secale cereale, assembly GCA_902687465.1. Taxonomy (NCBI): domain Eukaryota; kingdom Viridiplantae; phylum Streptophyta; class Magnoliopsida; order Poales; family Poaceae; genus Secale; species Secale cereale. The sequence goes on along the minus strand of LR738709.1, from coordinate 591,270,561 downwards.
CACCTGTGCCTCCATATCGTCTATGCGTATGACACTGGCTGTGTTGCCCTCTTTCATCACACCAAACAGCTCCGCACTGAAGACTGATGACCGGGATGCAAGCACGCAACGGTGTGCCGCAATCGACTCACCGCCTACCTCAAACACAACGTCGGCGCCCTTCTCGGTCTTGAGGAGATCACCGAGGTGCTGGTTCAGCTGAGGTGGGGGCACGGTGACAAACTTTGGAGCTCTGGCCTCTTTGGTGCAGATGTCTTGGAGGACGACGATCTCACACCAGATTGTGAAAGAGTCGTCCTTGAGATACTCCGACTTCTCCAAATCCTCCCTCTTGATGAACTTCGGATATCCTCGCATTTGCTCACCACCAAAAACATTTACAGGTGTGCATGCCCACGGCCACGGCAGTCGCTTCTCAGCCACCTTGGCGAAACTAATGGTGAACATCGCCTTCACATCCTCGGTTGCAATTTCATCGCGCTTGAGGTAAATTGATATATAACCCGCTGATTGGGAGTCCACGCCATTGGGGTAATAGTTGAGGCGCCAGTGATGGCCGCCGACGGAGAATTGGCTGGATTGGAGGAACTCACCCGTGGGGGTCACCTTGGTGCAGCAGTAACCGTCGATCTTGAGGGTATGATTCCCTCTCGCCGAGGCGGCGACGATGGCGGAGGCGGATCCCGACGGTTTGCCGGCGGCGGCGATGGCGGACGACATGGCCACCTGCTCTTTGAAATGGGGAGTTGGGAACTTTCCTGGGGGAGAGTGCTCACCGCCGCTATAGCTACTAGTCCTGTCTTAGGGTTTCCTTTTTGAGAAGCTGTCGTAGGGTTTCTGCTGACTGCGGCGAATTTCGGAGAAACCGAGGTAGAAAAGCATTGTTGGGCCGCCTGGGCTTTCTCGAGAAGGTTCGACTTTTTTCTTCTCGTGGGCTTTTCTAGCATTGTTAGACCCATATAGTTCACTCAAAAGCTGCTCAAAAAAAAATATAGTTCACTCAAGAAAAGATCTTCTCAAAAAAAAAGTTCACTCAAAAAAGAAAAAGGTTATCTCTAATTTCTTTTAATTTTTGAAAAGAAAAGTGTCTGAAAAGGCGGGTGATAGGCGCTGGCGTGCAGGCCCAAACTTTGGGCCGGTTGCATCCCAGCCTTACGATGTGAGATGCGTGGCCGTCGGATTTGGCCCGAATAAACTATTCGGCCAACTCACCCTGTGCACTTTCCCTTCCTTCTTAATGTCGCGCCCGTTGACCAAATCTACGGATCGGTCCCCCGCCGCAACGCCGCTCCTTGCCAGCGGTAGCGCCACGCCTCCACGACGGGATTAGTCGCTACACCGCACCACCGCCCCAGCACCAAAAAAGACTCGTCTCTTGCTCGTTGGCCACCCGTGCCAACCGTGCTCGTCCCACGGCCGCCCTATCTTTCTGATATTGATGAGTGTAGCTCACCTGTCGGTCGATTCCAGCTCGCGGTCACTGTTGTTGTAGCATCCCCCGTGACGCCGCCTTCGCTGCTCGTCGTCATCTGCTCAGACCACCGTGTTTCCCTGCGAAATAATCTCAAGCAAAAATAAAAAACTCCGTTGATTTGCCGGTAGCAGCAAAAATGCATATACCAATTCCAGCAAAAAAATATGCCTGCTTCCAACAAAACACGTCGCTGCCGCCGGTCGTAGCAAGAACCTTCACCTGCCAACGCAACGCCGCCCGGTTCCAACAAGAAAAATTACCAGATCCAACAAAAGCAAACTCAACGCCGCCCGGTTCTAGCATCGACAAATATTGGTTGCAGCTTTTCTAACACCCCGTTCCAGCAAAAAAAAAAAATCTCTGGTAGCAGCACCAGAGCTCGTCGTCTCCGCCGACAACATGTGTTGGTTGCAGCATGCATGGACTCTGGTTCCAGCATCTCCAGACTCCGTTTGTAGCAAAAAAAACTTCCAGTTGTAGCACCGGAGCCTTCCCCGTCTCCATCGCCGACAGATGTTGGTTGCAGCAAAACATGGCCGCTGGTGAGGGAAGCTTGTGATGGTTCGTGAGTAGCATGGAGGAGAGAAAAAACTCATGGTGTGGAGACCAGAGCACGCCGCGCTGGAGGTAGAGGAAAGCAAAGGTCAGGGAAAAGATAAGCTAGGAAAGGAGGCAATCGCATGGGGCCCACTGCGTACATCCGTCTCGCGTGATGTTTGTTTTGTTGCGCGTTGGAGCCAGCGTGGTGCGTGAGTCGGTCGAAAGTTCAGCCGGCCAGCCAACTCACAACGATTATGCCATGTTCGGTTCACAGGAATTTAAAACATAGGAATAGAGAGAAATAAAGAAATGACAAAGAAATGTACTCCCTCCGTTCTAAAATACTTAACCCCACTTGTCTAGATACGGGTATATCTATGCTTGTTTAGTCCATATCTAGTCAAATGGGGGTCAAGTAATTTGGAACAGAGGGAGTATGTGTAAAACATGGGAATTACAAAATAGAGGGAACGACATAGGAGACTGTACGAAGAAGTGTTCGGAACGATTAGAGAGAGTAGATGAAAGCACCATCGATTCTATAGTTTTTTAATCGGCAAGAAGTGATTGATTTTTGTCTGCACCTTAAAGAGCTCCCCTCTTTCAATATTTTATGGAAAATGTTTACCTTCAGTCGGCGGATCGTGTGTGAGCGATCCGCCACCTCCTCCGTGTGACATGTGTACGTGTATTCTTTGCGTTTGTCTTTCTGTAACATCATGTGTGTCGTAAAATTATCTTCCACAACAATAACCATGTAGCAAAAAATAAAGAAGAAAAAAACTGCAAATTTTTCTGCAACATTGTTTGTGTTGCAATTTTTTTTCCGCAACAACCACCATGTTACACAAGTAATGAAGAAAAAAATCTGCTTTAGCCGGCGGATAAACAGTGAGACGTCGACCTCCTCGATCAGACGACGTGTGTCCTCATGGGTCCCATCATACTGCTTATCCCTTCCAACCTTATCTTCTCGCTGCACATCCATGCGTCTCATCCTTTCCTTTCTAGCACCATCTCCATCTCTCCTTCCTCCCATATCTCGTCACCACCCATCACCCGGCCTCATCTGCGCTGCCAAACTAATCGTCGTCGTTGTAAGGGAGCAAGCAAGTGGCGGTGCATCTAGGTTGCAAATAGGGGCTGCTCCATTGCAAGGGATTCCAAGGGGTATTGTGGCAGGGCGAGGCTCTGACGTGGAACCACAGGCTTGCTCACCTCAAGTCACTTTTCAGGCGAGGCACGACTCATCGGCATGCTTCTGCAACGGTGGGAGCAGCGCCGCTGCTGCTCTGTTGCAAGCGGCGGCGACACGCACGTCGCACACAACGACAATGACGTTTCTGCACATCATTTCAGTTGCACAATTTTCTGCAACATTAGCTATGTTGCAAAAGTTCTTCCACAACATCATTGTTGTTGCAAAAGTAAGGTGAAGATAGAAAAAAAATCCTGCAACACGACCTAGGTGGCAAAAAAAAATCCCGCAACACGACCTATGTTGCAAAATTATATTCCGCAACACAACCTCTGTTGCAAATGTTTCCGCAACAAGATCCTTGTTTCAAAGTAGAGGAAAACGTTTGTCCATCAAATTGTGTCAGATCTAAGGGGTAGCGATGCGGCGGATCTTTTAAAAAGATCCGCCGGCCGATGTGTAACAGCCTCCATATTCTATTCATACTCACACTGCACTTCTGCCTTGTTGTTTCGCCAAAACATGAGGTTGGAGTGGATTTTTTAAAGGACGCGTCTAGCGGCTCGCTAGCTCTCCGGGGCAGCCGACCTACTTAAGAAAAATTATGCCCGACATCTTGATTAGGAATTATTTTTTAGTCCAATGTCTCTTCATTTGGTCCTCTTTTCTCCCCTGTACACAACTTCCACTCCTTTCACATGTACTCTAAAAAGCAATTATTTGCATTTAGAAAAATATTCTAAAAGATATAACTTTCAAACCGCACGTCAAAATTAGGTTTCATTTTCACCGTTAAAATCCTTGTGACGTGCTCTTCGAAACTAGATACCGGAAGTGTATATTTCGGCAAACTTTTTTGTGTGAAATTTTGCCCCCATTGGGTGCAACTGCCTAGCAGGCGATGTGCAACTAACTGCCAGTTGATTTGCAATTTTCTCCCAACCCGTGGATGTGCAGTTTTCACTAATGGCACATCCACCTCAAACTACATCCTACCAGTGAGATGTGCAAGTTTGTTTGCAACCCTGACCAACTGTCTAGCAGTATATGTGCAACTTCCCTGCGCCCATAGATGTGCAGTGTTCACTGTTTGCTCCCTCAACCAACTTGTAGTAGTTGATGTGCAACTTTGTATGCTATCTTGGCAACTGCATAACAATCGATGTACAACTTTTTCCTAGATCTCATGGATGTGTAGTTTTCACTACTAGCAACCCATCCCAATCACCCATGTTAGTGAGATATGCAACTTTAGGGCACCCCAGCAACTTTTCTCTACCCTCATGGATTCGCAATTTTTCACCATCCAACAATTCCTTCATTTGTTGCCCCAACCAACTGTCTATGAGACTATGTGCAATTTCGTCTATTGTTCCCGTCAACCGAAACTACACATCCACAAATAGGGAGGGGAAGGAGTTGCACATCGACTACTAGGCACTTGGTTGAAACAACAAACTAAGTTGCACATTTCGCTCGTAGGATAGGAGCACGGTGTGCCGGCAATAAAAAACTACACATCCACAAGTAGGGCACATCGACAACTAGGTAGTTAGCCGGGTAAGAAAACTAATTGCACATCACAAAAAGTTGTTTGTCATGGTTGCTAGGTTGCAATCTAATAGGAAGTTGGATCATGCAGCTCCAAAATTGGTTTCCAAGAAAGTTGCAACATGTAATACCAAAGTTGCACCATGTAGTAATAGAGTTGCACCATATAGCAAAAAAGTTGACATGGAAAAAAATCGTCAAAACATACCCATGCGGGATCTAGTTTCAAAGATTTTGTCGCGAAGATTCCAACGATGAAAACAGATCTAAATTATGACACACGATTTGAAACTTATGATTTTTTTAAAATTTTGAAAACCCAAATAAATGCACATACAGTCTCATATCTCCGCAAACAAAAAGAGATCCCTAAAGCCCTCCACTATGTAGGCCAAAACCAATCCTAAATTTGCTTTTTTAAATTTGGCACCAGTGCCTACATTGCCCAGCCGATGGGAAGTAAAAAATTCCGGGCATCGATGCTTCTACTTGCTCCGGTGCCAAATTTGTTTAGTCAATAAAGTAAGCATGTCACTGTCCTTTATTACGAGAACTAACAGCCCAAGACATTGGTTGTTGGGTAATTTAGGCTCATTTATTACTAGTTTATATGTGTAGCTGGCATCGATGCTAAATCTCCTATACTGTGTGGCTGATGCTAAAAAAAAGTTCAACTGGCAACTACGTGTACGTGGCTCGTTTTTTAGAAATGTGGCATCGAGTACATATGTGACGCCCGAGACCGACGTCCCAGAAGATTCCAGAAGATTCCAGATGTTTCGGGTTGTCCGTGTGTCCTTTTGTGCTTGTGTTATTTAATTTTTGCATTGCATCATGTCATCATGCCATCATCTCATTAATTTTTGCAACCAAATAAATCGTGTGGACCTTCGGTCCATTTAAATCGAGGGAAGGTGACTTCTCTTTATAACATATAAAAGTCTCTCATTATTTTAGAGAGCTATATTTATTAATTATTCCTTTGCTTCGGAATCACCGTAACACACTTGCATATTTCCCCATGTCTTTTCACTTCGAGTTTCACATTCAAATTCTTGCCAATAACTCTTTTTCGTTGTTTCGAGGCTCCTCCAAAATTCCGGACATTTTGGAGACTTCTATAATCTCGTCTTAGTTCAAACCTATTTGAATTATATTCAAATATGTTTGAATTATTTTTCCATTCATGCCTTTCTTTTTTCTCCGGTCGTGCTTATTTTTATGTGCCCGAGAAAAAAATACTCCTTGTCCTAATTCTTGCCCTAACCCCCTCCTTCTTCTTTTTCTTTTCTTCTTGTTTGACTCTCTCTATTTCTTTTTCTGCAAAAGAATAGAGATTATTAGCAGTGCAGCCTCCAGGCCTCTCCTCCTCCCTCCTTGGCCTAGGGCGCCTCGGCCCATCTCCCTCCTGGCCCTATAGGCCCAACCGCAGCGCCCTCAAACCCTAGCTGACCGCACGGACTCGCAGCCCTCTTCCTTCGCTCTCCCACCCCGCCGCCAGCTTCGCTCGTTCGACCCGCACCCCGAGACCCCTCGCTCGCACTCCTTCTCTCGCCCGGTCCCGTTTTCCCCTCGACCGCGCCTCGCGTTTCCCTCGCCTCGCTCCTCTCTGCCCCGATCTCCCCAATCCCCTTCGCAGCGCTCCGGCCCTGCTGCCCTCGCCAGGAGAGCCTCACCCCAACCGCCGCATCCCCTTCGTCGCCAAGACGTCGCGCGCAGCGCCCCCTCCAGCGCCATGGCGTCCCTTCCGTCCGTCCAGGGCGCGACCTCCCTCCGGCCAGGAGTCCGCCGCCTCCCTCTGCGCCTCCAGCAAGGAGAGCCCGGCGCCCCTGCAGCGACCGCCCCGGCCTCTCGCCTTCTGGTCCCGGCGCCCTTCTGCCCCTCCGGCCGGCCAGGACGTGCGCCTCCAGCAGCACCGCAACGGCGCCCGGCCTCGTCCCACGGCCTCCTTCCTCCAGGGTCGCCTTCGCCTCCAGCAAACGCGTGGCCAGGAGCCCAGGACGGCGCCCCCCCTTCCTTCCGTCGCGAACCGCCCCGTCCAGCGCCTCGGAGCCGCTCCCTCCGGCCCGAGCGCCCTCTTCTTCCAGCGCGGGGCATCCAGCAGCGCCTCCCAGGAGCACCCGCCGCGCAGGCTGCTTGCCTCGCCTCGCCTCTGCAGCAGGCCAGGAGCCCGACGTGCCTCCCTGGCCCGGATCCCGCGGCTCCCCTCTCCAGCAAGCCCCAGGACGTTCCCCTCCAGCAGCGCCGACCGCGGCCAGTCTACCTCCTCTGCTGCCTCAGCCGTGTCCGAGGCTGTTGTGTTTTGTTTTGTTTTTTTTGTTGTTGTTTTGTGTGCTGCCTTGTTCTGTTAACGTGTCAGATGACCCGAACGACTACCGGCGACCCGACCAAGTACCCCTACGGCGAGTACCACTACCGTCGACAAGTTCGGAGACCACAAGTACCACTACGAACGCCGACGCGACAAGTACCTCTTCGGAAACGGGAACCCCGAGTACCACGACGCCCCGAACGACTACCGATGACCGTGAACAACTACCGCCGTCGTGGAACCGCCAAGACGAACGGAACAACTACTTCCCACTACGATCGTGTACCACTACCGTCGCCCCGTGTACCACTACTTCCTCTACTACGGCTACTTCCACTACGAACTCGAACCGTCCCGAAACGAGTGTTTCGAAGGTATAACCCCGAGACGTGAACCGTGGATGCATGCTTGCTTGCGTTGTATGAAATGTCTCCCGTGTGTGCTTCGTGCCCGTTCCACCTTTTGTCATGTTCCTCGGTTGCCTCGTCGCCGACCCGTGGGAACCCGGCAACGGGAACACCCCATCATCTCGTTTGACTCGCTTCGTCACCTTTTGCACCGGTCTCTCAACGAGATACCGGAACCGATATGATGCCGTTGCATCATTTTCGGATCGTTGTCGTGGCCCCCTTCCTTTCCACCACGGTGACAATACTTCATATCTCCTTTAAGTCAACCTTTTAATAAAACTTGCATTAACTTGATCTTGTCATCCGCATCATGATAACAACATTATATGGTTAATTGTTGTTTGCTTATAATTATTAAACATGCTCATGGGGATTTTCCGGATATGTTGTTGTTATTTTCCGGCCCCATTTAAACTTGCCTAAATAGTGTAGTTTATTATGCTTCACCTCTTGCCATGCTAAAAACAATTAAACTTGTCTTGTTAATAATGAGAGTCAACTAAATAATTAAATGTGGTGTCTTGTCAATATGCAACTCGTTGCATATTGATCTCCACTTAACTTGTAGTATTTGTTTGTGCACTTTGCCATGCCTTGCATAATTAAACCGGACATGCATCATACTTGTTTGTGCATCGTATGCCATGTTTATGATATGTGTGTTTACCGTGTTGTTGTTTTCTTTCCGGTTGCTTCTCTTGTTAGCTTCGGTTTCGTTCCGGAGTTGTGAGCTTTCTCTCGACTGTTGCTCCGTCTTCTTCTTGGATCAGTTCTTCTCCCTTGTGGAATCCCAGGCAAGATGACCGAACCCAGATACCATTACTATTTTTGCCTCTTGCTAGAAGTCGCGATCTATAGTTTTGCCTCGATGCCCATGTCTTTCTTGTCAGCCTCCTACTTGTAACCAATTGCCATGTTTAACCACCCTACCTACGCAAACCGTTGCTTGGCTAAGTACGCTTCGCTCAGCCCTTCTTATAGCATTGTTAGTTGCAGGTGAAGATTGAAGATGCTTGCTTCATGTTGAAGTTTGGTTGGGTTATATCACACTATATAAATGCTTAAAAAATGAAATCATCTATATACTGGCAAGGGTGGAAGGCTAAGCCTTTTGCTTGGTGTTTTGTTCCACTCATGCCGTTAGGAACCGTATAAACCGGTGTTATGTTCCTTGATTATGCGTTCCTAACACGGTTGGGGTGTATGGGACCCCCTTGATAAACCGCTAAGTGCTAAGTCTTTTCCAGCAAATCCCAACATTGGTACTATTTGCCTAATAACAAACTAATAAAACTTGCATAAGGGCCTTGCAAACCCTCTTTTATTCTTAATTCTACAACCCCGGGCCAGTGCTCCACATGAGTGTTGGTCCGAAACGGGGGTTACGCGGGGCCACCTCGAGGAAACTCAAGGTTTGGTAAAAACCTGTGGGATCACCCATCCGGTCGTGGCCTGAGACGAGATACGCGCGGCTACTATCAGGGTGTCGGCACGCCGGGAGGATTTGCTGGATTAGCCTTACCTTAGTTCGGTTTAACTTGAGCACGGGATTTCGAGAATACTCGGGTCTTCCCAACTATGGAGTTGCGACTCCGCGGATCGTGGGCTTGTAATGGGTCAAGTTGGAACACCCCTGCAGGGTTTGAACTTTCGAAAGCCGTGCCCGCGGTTATGTGGCAGATGGGAGCTTGTTAATTCCGGTTGTAGATAACTTGACACAATGTTTCAATACACTACCAGCGTGTGTACCGTGACTGTCATTTTCCGAATAGGGATTCGGGAGTTGAACACGGTGGGGTTATGTTTGACCGGCTTTAGCTAGGATCACTTCGTGATCATCTTTCGACCGATGCTCTTCTCTTCTCGCTCTCTTTTACGTAAGTTAGTGCTAGTTGCTGCTGCAGACTCTTGTTTGTTCCTTCACCTCTCGTTCTTTCTTCAGCCTTGTCCTCACCCAAGGCTTAAATAGTCGTGTTACCCGGGAACGGGATTGCTGAGTCCTCTGTGGCTCACAGTTACTTCACCACACCAGTTGCAGGTTCAGCCGAGTTTGATGCAGGAGTTGGCTCAGTTCTTCACCCGGGAGTCCGATGAAGATCGTGGCTGTTGCTTGTGACGTTTCGATGTTCAGTAGTGGTTTCTACTAGGATTCGATCCTGACCTGTGGCTTTTGTTGTTTTGGTATCTTTCTTTGGTTCTTCACCCGTAGTCGGGTTGTGATGTTTTGAATGATGTATTGCTTATGTAATGTATTGTGTGAAGTGGCGAGTGTAAGCCAACTATCTCCTTTTGCATTTTAATCCCTCTTTTACATGAGTTGTGCAAAGATACCAAACTTGAGATCATTCTAGGATGGATTTATGCCTTTAAGTCGTGCCTCGACACGTAGGAGGTATAACTCCATCCTGGGCATTACAAGTTGGTATCAGAGCCTTCTCCGACCTAGAAGCCCCCACTGATTGATCGAATCGTTGACGGTTGAGTCTAGACACACACTGAAAACTTTTTGAGTCCTATATTATATCGGAGAGTAGGATTTCTTTGCTTCTCATCCCCTTTCTCTCTGGTGAGGACTCTTGACGATTACTCTTTTCTCTTCTACTTTCAAAAATTGCACCAAATTTTTTTTAGGATCCCGCGAGTATTCTAGGATTGTTTCGATGTTCTTGTGACAAGGATATTGTTCTCGATGCCTCCTGTTACCGAGGAGTTGAGCTTCGGGGTATCATTGACACAAGCATATCGCGGCAGTACTAAATACTTAAGACGGCCGACATCGAAAATCTCTCCTATACGGCCAGTGGCAAGATAACCCCGACATCACCTAGTACTGGGGAGGTAGTTCGAGAGTATTTCCATAGCTTGTTATAGTGGATGCTTTTCGAAGGTCCGAGGTAAACAGTTTCCGAGAAAGACTGGTTATGTGTTGAAGGATGGATACACCTGGATGTAGGTTTAGAGTTGATTGCGCGGTGCTTCCCGTGTATCCCCAACACCTGATTGCATAACTGGAAACTTTCGGAAATCTATAGGTGGGTTCATCTAGTAGTTCTAGGCATTCTTCCAACGGATGCTCGATATGAAGTTTGGGGTTCTACATTGAGTGAAGTGGTTTTATGGACTTGTTCTGATCGGGAGTTGCATCTTAAAGGGTCCTTGGCTATGCTGATCCGGGGATTGCAAAACCCTTTTGTAACACGTTCCATGAGCTTTCAGCACGAAGATGTCGAACGAAACTTCTATCTTGTATTTGTTCTATCTGATCCTTGTTCCTTTTTATTTACTTTTTGTTCTACAAGTGGCTTCTCGACGAGTTGATGTACCTGCAGAACTCATTCGTTCAATCCTCTGTTCGGATGATATTGTGAAGACCTGCTGCTACACATCTATCCTTGTTTTTGTTTTGATTCTGGTATTCGAGTTGCTTCGATGTCAAATGTTGATTCCATACCTTTCCTATTCGGTGTTCTCATATTTCTATGGGAGTGCTAATTCCTCTTGATCATCAAGATGGTCATGTTAAATTCTTTTTCAACCGGTGTCCATTTTGTTCATCCCAAGTTGTCTTTGTTTAACCCACCCTCCCACCCTTCTTCTCCTTGGTTCCATAAATTCTCAGATGAAATATCCATTTTATTCATGTGATATTTCTTCATTCTTTTCCTTCAATGTTCTTATCCGGTGATTTATCGTGAAGATGCTCATGAGCTTCAAGTTCATCATTCTTCGTTCTCGTTTCTTCTCTGGTGGATGTAATTCAAGATTTTGGTGTTCATCTTATCCTTGTCCTCATTTCACAATGCTTTATTATTCCGGTGCACCAATTAATCATTCTCCTCTTGTTATTCTTATTCGGAGTGCTGAAGATTCATAATTCCATTCTTAATCCGTTCAAGCCATTTTGAGGATTGTCTTCTTATTCAAGCCTTTTTAATTCAACCGGTGAATATCTATTAAGCAATCTTTTCCAACGGTGATTTCTTTTGAGTGGGCCCTAACCCACAGGTTTTTTCCAGGATCTTACCTGACTCTTTTGTTTTCCGGAGTTATACTCAAAGTCTTTTCAAAGTGTGACGTAAGTATGGTTTCCATCAGTCATATACCTTCTCCCAGATCGTTTTCAAATTCTTTTCATGTTTGTTAAACCTTCAATCTTTTATTCATTCCGGAGTGCCTCAACAATTCTTATGGCATTTCTCGTCTTCCTTATCAACATTTAAAGATCGGAGAAGTGTTTCCCTTAAATCTTGGCCCGTTCTCTTGAAGATTCGTGGTTCTAGCTTCATGCCATCCTCATTATTGTTTTGATTGTGAGGAATTCTTTTATACCCGTCCGGAGCATTTCATGAATTATTTTCCTTTGTGTTCCTCCGAAGGCCATCATTTCAGAATATTTCTTCGTTCTCAGTTTTCAACTTCGTCCTTCCAAATATTCTTCATTGATGTCTCTTCGTTCGTCTCCTATTCTTACGGTGGTTCTTTCAAGTTACCTTTCCGTTGTTATCGTTTTAATTCATTTTGTTCTTTCACAATCCTACCGGTGAGTCGTTCAAGACTATTCTCAAGGTTGTGCTAGATCTCTCTTTAATTCCTTGCAACGAGAATAAGTAGTATGCCAAATCCTTTGGTTGTCATCAATTTAAATTGGTGAAGGAGATGCATGACATAATTCTTATTCTTGTTCCTTCCAAGTGTTTAATTCTGTTGTCTGGAGCTTCTTCATCATATCATATTCTCGGTTCTAAGTTGTTCATCTTGTTTTCCGGAGTTCCAAGTGATTTCAATTATATCATTTCAACTTCATCTAATTCATCGCAGGCCTTGAATCTTATTCTTTCATGTTTCACTTCTCATGCTTTCATTACCGGAGTTCTCATGGTGGTTCATCATGTTTTAATTCATCCTCAAAGTCTTCATCAAGATTATTGTTGGAGCTCAAGCATTCTTCATCATGCTCTCCATTTGCAATTCTTCTACCTTATCTTTTCAGATGGTGTTATGTCATTCTTGTCAATTCCTTCATGTTTCATGATTCACAAGTTGTCTAGTATGAGATAATTAAAACCTTAATTTCCTTCTCTCTAGGAGATACTTTCAACCCCTCATTTTTTTTATCTCTTGGAGTTATCTTGGGTTCTTTTACACCTAAAAGCTTTCCCTAAGGATTGTTGCTTTTGTGGTGCTTATAAATGACCCAAATTCTTCATTTATCATTCCGGTGATATAAGTTTATCGTCTCCTTGTTGATCTCTATCCAATCATTTGGTTAAGTTAGTGGCTGGTTGTCACCTCTTAATTTTGAGATGTTTTTCTATAAGCCCACATCAAGCTTATTCTTTCGTTGTTGATTTTTTCCAACAACTCCGTTCAACCCTTCTTCGTAAGAATGCTCTCAAATGCATTCATGGGAGAAGTTGTCTTTTCTTCTCCGTTCATTTCTTTCATTGAACTATATTCTATATTCTTTCATTCCGGAGGCTTTGTGATGTTGCTCTCTCCAAACCATCATCTCATTTTTATCGAATTCATATTCTCCCTTGCTTATCATTTTAACCGGAGTGTTGTATTCTTCATTCTAGTTCTCTCATCTTATCTAGCTTTTACTCTCTTTTAACCGGAGTGCTGTCTGAATCTTTCTTAACCTTGTGCCATTCTTTTAATTGTTTCGGAGGCAATATGTTGTTGTTTTCATCAAGTATCATCTCAACTTGCCTAGTTCTTGTTCTTTTCCTTCCATTTTCAGACGGAGTGCTGTCCAAATTCTGTCATTCTTATTCCTTGGCTATACCGTTCTGGTTTCATATTCTTTTGGTTCATAAGCTCTTAATTCTTGTCTTTCAACCTCCAAGGTTCTCTTAATGCTCCTTGTTTCTCTTTTCTAAAGGAGTGTTTTCATCTTCGTTCATCTCTGTTGTATTCTTATTTCATCTTGTTCAACCTCTCAAGGTTCCTTGGTTTCACTCGTCAGTCAAAGAAGCAACTTTGTTTTACCTCTTCCTCTTCCGTTTTACCCGGTGATATCTCTAGGATCTCGGGTCGAGATCCTCTGTTAGTGTGGGAGAGTTGTGACGCCCGAGACCGACGTCCCAGAAGATTCCAGAAGATTCCAGATGTTCCGGGTTGTCCGTGTGTCCTTTTGTGCTTGTGTTATTTAATTTTTGCATTGCATCATGTCATCATGCCATCATCTCATTAATTTTTGCAACCAAATAAATCGTGTGGACCTTCGGTCCATTTAAATCGAGGGAAGGTGACTTCTCTTTATAACATATAAAAGTCTCTCATTATTTTAGAGAGCTATATTTATTAATTATTCCTTTGCTTCGGAATCACCGTAACACACTTGCATATTTCCCCATGTCTTTTCACTTCGAGTTTCACATTCAAATTCTTGCCAATAACTCTTTTTCGTTGTTTCGAGGCTCCTCCAAAATTCCGGACATTTTGGAGACTTCTATAATCTCGTCTTAGTTCAAACCTATTTGAATTATATTCAAATATGTTTGAATTATTTTTCCATTCATGCCTTTCTTTTTTCTCCGGTCGTGCTTATTTTTATGTGCCCGAGAAAAAAATACTCCTTGTCCTAATTCTTGCCCTAACCCCCTCCTTCTTCTTTTTCTTTTCTTCTTGTTTGACTCTCTCTATTTCTTTTTCTGCAAAAGAATAGAGATTATTAGCAGTGCAGCCTCCAGGCCTCTCCTCCTCCCTCCTTGGCCTAGGGCGCCTCGGCCCATCTCCCTCCTGGCCCTATAGGCCCAACCGCAGCGCCCTCAAACCCTAGCTGACCGCACGGACTCGCAGCCCTCTTCCTTCGCTCTCCCACCCCGCCGCCAGCTTCGCTCGTTCGACCCGCACCCCGAGACCCCTCGCTCGCACTCCTTCTCTCGCCCGGTCCCGTTTTCCCCTCGACCGCGCCTCGCGTTTCCCTCGCCTCGCTCCTCTCTGCCCCGATCTCCCCAATCCCCTTCGCAGCGCTCCGGCCCTGCTGCCCTCGCCAGGAGAGCCTCACCCCAACCGCCGCATCCCCTTCGTCGCCAAGACGTCGCGCGCAGCGCCCCCTCCAGCGCCATGGCGTCCCTTCCGTCCGTCCAGGGCGCGACCTCCCTCCGGCCAGGAGTCCGCCGCCTCCCTCTGCGCCTCCAGCAAGGAGAGCCCGGCGCCCCTGCAGCGACCGCCCCGGCCTCTCGCCTTCTGGTCCCGGCGCCCTTCTGCCCCTCCGGCCGGCCAGGACGTGCGCCTCCAGCAGCACCGCAACGGCGCCCGGCCTCGTCCCGCGGCCTCCTTCCTCCAGGGTCGCCTTCGCCTCCAGCAAACGCGTGGCCAGGAGCCCAGGACGGCGCCCCCCCTTCCTTCCGTCGCGAACCGCCCCGTCCAGCACCTCGGAGCCGCTCCCTCCGGCCCGAGCGCCCTCTTCTTCCAGCGCGGGGCATCCAGCAGCGCCTCCCAGGAGCACCCGCCGCGCAGGCTGCTTGCCTCGCCTCGCCTCTGCAGCAGGCCAGGAGCCCGACGTGCCTCCCTAGCCCGGATCCCGCGGCTCCCCTCTCCAGCAAGCCCCAGGACGTTCCCCTCCAGCAGCGCCGACCGCGGCCAGTCTACCTCCTCTGCTGCCTCAGCCGTGTCCGAGGCTGTTGTGTTTTGTTTTGTTTTTTTTGTTGTTGTTTTGTGTGCTGCCTTGTTCTGTTAACGTGTCAGATGACCCGAACGACTACCGGCGACCCGACCAAGTACCCCTACGGCGAGTACCACTACCGTCGACAAGTTCGGAGACCACAAGTACCACTACGAACGCCGACGCGACAAGTACCTCTTCGGAAACGGGAACCCCGAGTACCACGACGCCCCGAACGACTACCGATGACCGTGAACAACTACCGCCGTCGTGGAACCGCCAAGACGAACGGAACAACTACTTCCCACTACGATCGTGTACCACTACCGTCGCCCCGTGTACCACTACTTCCTCTACTACGGCTACTTCCACTACGAACTCGAACCGTCCCGAAACGAGTGTTTCGAAGGTATAACCCCGAGACGTGAACCGTGGATGCATGCTTGCTTGCGTTGTATGAAATGTCTCCCGTGTGTGCTTCGTGCCCGTTCCACCTTTTGTCATGTTCCTCGGTTGCCTCGTCGCCGACCCGTGGGAACCCGGCAACGGGAACACCCCATCATCTCGTTTGACTCGCTTCGTCACCTTTTGCACCGGTCTCTCAACGAGATACCGGAACCGATATGATGCCGTTGCATCATTTTCGGATCGTTGTCGTGGCCCCCTTCCTTTCCACCACGGTGACAATACTTCATATCTCCTTTAAGTCAACCTTTTAATAAAACTTGCATTAACTTGATCTTGTCATCCGCATCATGATAACAACATTATATGGTTAATTGTTGTTTGCTTATAATTATTAAACATGCTCATGGGGATTTTCCGGATATGTTGTTGTTATTTTCCGGCCCCATTTAAACTTGCCTAAATAGTGTAGTTTATTATGCTTCACCTCTTGCCATGCTAAAAACAATTAAACTTGTCTTGTTAATAATGAGAGTCAACTAAATAATTAAATGTGGTGTCTTGTCAATATGCAACTCGTTGCATATTGATCTCCACTTAACTTGTAGTATTTGTTTGTGCACTTTGCCATGCCTTGCATAATTAAACCGGACATGCATCATACTTGTTTGTGCATCGTATGCCATGTTTATGATATGTGTGTTTACCGTGTTGTTGTTTTCTTTCCGGTTGCTTCTCTTGTTAGCTTCGGTTTCGTTCCGGAGTTGTGAGGTTTCTCTCGACTGTTGCTCCGTCTTCTTCTTGGATCAGTTCTTCTCCCTTGTGGAATCCCAGGCAAGATGACCGAACCCGGATACCATTACTATTTTTGCCTCTTGCTAGAAGTCGCGATCTATAGTTTTGCCTCGATGCCCATGTCTTTCTTGTCAGCCTCCTACTTGTAACCAATTGCCATGTTTAACCACCCTACCTACGCAAACCGTTGCTTGGCTAAGTACGCTTCGCTCAGCCCTTCTTATAGCATTGTTAGTTGCAGGTGAAGATTGAAGATGCTTGCTTCATGTTGAAGTTTGGTTGGGTTATATCACACTATATAAATGCTTAAAAAATGAAATCATCTATATACTGGCAAGGGTGGAAGGCTAAGCCTTTTGCTTGGTGTTTTGTTCCACTCATGCCGTTAGGAACCGTATAAACCGGTGTTATGTTCCTTGATTATGCGTTCCTAACACGGTTGGGGTGTATGGGACCCCCTTGATAAACCGCTAAGTGCTAAGTCTTTTCCAGCAAATCCCAACATTGGTACTATTTGCCTAATAACAAACTAATAAAACTTGCATAAGGGCCTTGCAAACCCTCTTTTATTCTTAATTCTACAACCCCGGGCCAGTGCTCCACATGAGTGTTGGTCCGAAACGGGGGTTACGCGGGGCCACCTCGAGGAAACTCAAGGTTTGGTAAAAACCTGTGGGATCACCCATCCGGTCGTGGCCTGAGACGAGATACGCGCGGCTACTATCAGGGTGTCGGCACGCCGGGAGGATTTGCTGGATTAGCCTTACCTTAGTTCGGTTTAACTTGAGCACGGGATTTCGAGAATACTCGGGTCTTCCCAACTATGGAGTTGCGACTCCGCGGATCGTGGGCTTGTAATGGGTCAAGTTGGAACACCCCTGCAGGGTTTGAACTTTCGAAAGCCGTGCCCGCGGTTATGTGGCAGATGGGAGCTTGTTAATTCCGGTTGTAGATAACTTGACACAATGTTTCAATACACTACCAGCGTGTGTACCGTGACTGTCATTTTCCGAATAGGGATTCGGGAGTTGAACACGGTGGGGTTATGTTTGACCGGCTTTAGCTAGGATCACTTCGTGATCATCTTTCGACCGATGCTCTTCTCTTCTCGCTCTCTTTTACGTAAGTTAGTGCTAGTTGCTGCTGCAGACTCTTGTTTGTTCCTTCACCTCTCGTTCTTTCTTCAGCCTTGTCCTCACCCAAGGCTTAAATAGTCGTGTTACCCGGGAACGGGATTGCTGAGTCCTCTGTGGCTCACAGTTACTTCACCACACCAGTTGCAGGTTCAGCCGAGTTTGATGCAGGAGTTGGCTCAGTTCTTCACCCGGGAGTCCGATGAAGATCGTGGCTGTTGCTTGTGACGTTTCGATGTTCAGTAGTGGTTTCTACTAGGATTCGATCCTGACCTGTGGCTTTTGTTGTTTTGGTATCTTTCTTTGGTTCTTCACCCGTAGTCGGGTTGTGATGTTTTGAATGATGTATTGCTTATGTAATGTATTGTGTGAAGTGGCGAGTGTAAGCCAACTATCTCCTTTTGCATTTTAATCCCTCTTTTACATGAGTTGTGCAACTTTGTATGCTATCTTGGCAACTGCATAACAATCGATGTACAACTTTTTCCTAGATCCCATGGATGTGTAGTTTTCACTACTAGCAACCCATCCCAATCACCCATGTTAGTGAGATATGCAACTTTAGGGCACCCCAGCAACTTTTCTCTACCCTCATGGATTCGCAATTTTTCACCATCCAACAATTCCTTCATTTGTTGCCCCAACCAACTGTCTATGAGACTATGTGCAATTTCGTCTATTGTTCCCGTCAACCGAAACTACACATCCACAAATAGGGAGGGGAAGGAGTTGCACATCGACTACTAGGCACTTGGTTGAAACAACAAACTAAGTTGCACATATCGCTGGTAGGATAGGAGCACGGTGTGCCGGCAATAAAAAACTACACATCCACAAGTAGGGCACATCGACAACTAGGTAGTTAGCCGGGTAAGAAAACTAATTGCACATCACAAAAAGTTGTTTGTCATGGTTGCTAGGTTGCAATCTAATAGGAAGTTGGATCATGCAGCTCCAAAATTGGTTTCCAAGAAAGTTGCAACATGTAATACCAAAGTTGCACCATGTAGTAATAGAGTTGCATCATATAGCAAAAAAGTTGACATGGAAAAAAATCGTCAAAACATACCCATGCGGGATCTAGTTTCAAAGATTTCGTCGCGAAGATTCCAACGATGAAAACAGATCTAAATTATGACACACGATTTGAAACTTATGATTTTTTTAAAATTTTGAAAACCCAAATAAATGCACATACAGTCTCATATCTCCGCAAACAAAAAGAGATCCCTAAGGCCCTCCACTATGTAGGCCAAAACCAATGCTAAATTTGCTTTTTTAAATTTGGCACCAGTGCCTACATTGCCCAGCCGATGGGAAGTAAAAAATTCCGGGCATCGATGCTTCTACTTGCTCCGGTGCCAAATTTGTTTAGTCAATAAAGTAAGCATGTCATTGTCCTTTATTACGAGAACTAACAGCCCAAGACATTGGTTGTTGGGTAATTTAGGCTCATTTATTACTAGTTTATATGTGTAGCTGGCATCGATGCTAAATCTCCTATACTGTGTGGCTGATGCTAAAAAAAAAGTTCAACTGGCAACTACGTGTACGTGGCTCGTTTTTTAGAAATGTGGCATCGAGTACATAGTGGAGGGCCTAAACCACATGTATGCAGTGTCCACGTGCGGTCTCATACACACTGTTCTCATGCAGTTTTATCGCTAGCGCCGGCCGCTCGCTTTGACGAAATCGTGGGCGCGCATGATTAAGATTTTAGGTTTTTTCGATCCCATGAAATCCGTAGGGAACTACACGCTGCGGGAACTTTTCCTAACACTGTTGAACATTCCTTTTGACCCGAATGCTGGCGATGATAAATTTTCCAGAGAAACAACTTTCCTACATTTTTCCTCCAAATTTCCCGTGAGCCGAACGGGGAAAGGTACAATTTCTCGCAGTCGCAACTCGTACGGGATTGATGGCTGTTTATCAAGCCGATTGGCGTGCTTTGGGCCTTAGTTGCAATTGTGCAAGCGGTTAAGGAATCGATTTGATATGGTTAATTGTTTTCTACCCCAGTCTTTTTCCTTTTGCGATTTGATATGGTTAATAGTTTTCGTTTTTGCCCCGGTCTTCTCTTTCAACCATATGATAGAAGCAACAAAATTTTCTGATTTGGTACCATATCATTGAGAGAGTGGATCCAAAACCTGATTCTTCGAGGATACCTGGGGATTCGATCTTAGAATGCGCCATGTATCATAGGCTTTAGAGTAACTGATCCCACAAAAAATGTGTCAAACAACATACAGGTCCTCCTAAAATGAATTTGCGGTACCGCCGCTTCTTCTTCCCCGAGACTCACACATGCACGAACTCGAACTCTGGCCGGCCAGAACGGCACCGCCTCCTGCCCGCCGCCTGCTCCGGCCAACCGTTGTCGAGCTCCTCCGCTTGCCCGGTGCTCACGTGCGGGGTCGTCAAGCTCCCTGCTCCGGCGTTGACCGGTTTAGAGGTTCCCTCGAAAACGACTCGAAAACTCCAAATATGAGGTATGGTTGCTCTAACATACAAAACATGTACAATAAATTACAGGATCTGCTATTTCACGAGATCTATTCGGTGCGTTTTTTATTTCAACCTGTACTGCAAATTTAAAGGTTTGACAACTTGATCAGCTAGAGTTACTCTTACAATGTAAGTTGAAAAAACATGCCACTATTGTGGAATTGTTGAGATAAATTCTACTAAATCTGTCCAATAAACGGACACTAGTTGGCCTGAATTCAGTAACTTTGCAAAATTGAGTCGAGAGTGCCGCAGGTATCACTTTGACTAATGAACGAGCTACATTCACATGGAATTTACACACTATTGTTCTAAGCATAAGCATCCACGTCCGCACAACTAGTACAAGGACTTCGATGTGGGCAGACGCCACATCCAGCAGTGAGTGTCATATGTTCCCCTCCAGAATCGTCCTGCATTATTCCAAACCAGGCTGAAAATAAACAAAATGCATAAAGTTACTTGCATATATGTTCACATGCATAAACAGCACAACTTGCTTTCTCTCTCTTTAGTCGAGATGCTATCGATCTTGTGTAGCCTCCACGGTTGAATGCACGCCCCAGCATAACTGTTGATGTGATCAAACATCTATTGTGGACAACCAACCCGGATTTGATTTCCCAAGCCTCAAGGTGTCTGTCCACAGAGGCATAAAGGGATCAGAGTGTCATCTACTCCCTCCGTCTCATAATGTAGGACATTTTTGACACTAGAGTAGTGTGAAAAAATCGTCTTACATTGCGGGGCAGAGGAAGTAGAATTCTAGATGCATATATACAGAGATATACCCCCTCCGTCCCAAAATAAGTGTACTAAGATTAAGACACTTATTTTGAGACGGAGTGAGTAAATCCTTTGGCCATGCTCAAATCAGTATCAGATGAGATCCAAAAAAAAATCCAGACCCAGTCTCTTTGAAAGAATGATAGCTAGCAAAGAGAGCATCGTTGTATAATACAGTGGGAACTTCACATTTGAAATGGTAAATTTATTAATCAATTATTTTTCTAAACTTCTACTCCCTCTGTCCGGAATTACTTGTATGTCCATTTCTGCGACTAGTAATTTGGGACGGTGGGAGTACTAGACAACATGCAAAGGTCGACAGCCCTACCAAGCTAGAAGCCATGTTCATCCAAACTTTGCTACCTAAACAAGCATGTGTAATCTTAATCAATGAATGCAATGCTTTCGCTATTCGCCAAGAAAACTTTAGAATGATGCCAAGCTAATTCTCTTTCAAAATGAAAATGTTTTGGTCTTATCAACTCCCCCAATCCATCACTCAAACCTTTTCCAATGTGGGTTAAAAATCAAAGTGAAAACCTACTCTTTCTTCGGACGGACTGGCTACGGCGAAATCGCTCCCTTCTTGAAGGCTTCGTCGTGGCTATCATTGCCCTCGTGTTGCTCCAGGGGAAACTCTGATCCTCGGATCGGAAGGTGGCGGCGCTCCGGTGCCGTATCCTTCCTGAAGGCACTGCCTTGGAGCCCACGGTTCGTCATATGCGGCTTCAGTTCTTCGCGGTGTTCACGGTTGAAGCCCCCGGCTGCTCGTGTAGTGCTAGGGAGTGTGTTGCTGCGCTCAGCGCCTATGTATCCTACCTTGGATGTGTGTGTGCGTTTGTGGTGGGTGAGTGCGGTTGTACTGGACACCGATGGTCTATGCTTTATTATATAAAGCGGGGCGAAAGCCTTTTTCGGTAAATGAAAGGAGAAGAAATAATTCGATGTGTTTTTTCTCGGGGCCAATTCTAACTAGATATATTTATGGAACCCAAGGGAGGATTAAGCATATGGGTAGCCCTAAAGCCCAAGTTCCAGGCCTACCAAATAGCACATCAGAACCTTTGAAACTGAAACAGGTGATTATTCTATTACTAATGTGAATTTATTTACTAACAACCTAATGTGTATTTAAGCACGAGGAGGAGGGGGGGG